>JARQOC010000003.1:313415228-314615228 GCA_033576535.1 Allobates femoralis
AATAACGTGAGGCTGAGGGGGGTGGATGAAAATGTCCAAAACAAAGAGCTGCGGAGCTTTCTACAGGAATTCTTAGTTGCAGCTTTACCTGAAGTAGACCCCAGAGAGTTCAAAATCGACAGGATACATAGGATCCCAAAACCATCAAATCTGGATTCCTCCCTGCCCAGGGATATTCTTGCTAGAGTGCATTATTTTGAAGTGAAAGATGACTTTCTCAGGGCACTGAGAGCTCGTCCTAAGCTACCAGATAAATTTGCACATATTGCAGTATATCAGGACATTTCACCAGGAACATTACTACAGCGTAAAGCTTTCCAGCACTGCACCAAAGTCCTGAGGGACAATGACATTCCTTACAGATGGGGGTTCCCTACAAAGCTCATCTTCAAAAAGGAAGATAAACCTTATGTTTGCTTGCTTCCTGCCCACGCAGAAAGACTTCTGAGACAGTGGGGACTGATGACCTCTCCCCCTGAGAATGGCTCCGACAGGCTCACCATGCAAGCTCGCCTGGATGGAAAGAAAAACCGAGGAGGACGACCCAGAATTGATCCCGAGTGGTTCACAGTGTGATTTCATAATGGCTCGCACAGCTTGATAACCCGGGGGTGGTCGGGAACTCTTGTTCTTTTATGCTCCTGAAACCACTCTTGTGTTTCTCAATATCCTGGAGCTAAACAATCCCGGATAGAGTTCCTCACTCCTTTTCCTGCTCTTTCTTACTCATCCTCACACTCTCCCTAAGCCCCATCCCATCTCCCATTTTTCTTCTCCCTAATCTCGCCATCTTGTGGCATATTCCTACTCCGCACTACAACTACATCTTCCCCCTTTCTCTAAATACCTCCACTCTAAAATCTCCTACTGGTTTCTCACTTCCTCTTGTCCTCTGACCCCTGTGTTCCCTGATCTATCTATTTCTACAACTCTATCTAATCTGGGATTTTATTGCCCCGTGAGTGCATTGCATCTGGCACTCTTTTTTTTATTTTTCAGTGGCCCTGACCGCGAGACTGTGGATATGAGGCACACTGGCTTCACCTGTTTGAGCGTTCTGATCGTTAATGCTTTTATTGCTATGTATTGTTGCATTAATTATCCTACTGTTTTTTCCTCCCTCCTCTCCCACCCCCTCTTCCCTCCCCAGGTCGGCCGATTGCCCATTAGTGATCTTCGAGTACGACAATTAGATGACTTTGATCCACCATGAGTATCACATGTGGTTCAATAAATGTTAATGGTCTTAACAGTCCAGAGAAACGCTCCTTGGCCTGGAAACAAATTGTAAAACTCAGGTATGATGTTTTATTCCTACAGGAGACCCATCTGCTGGCAGCTGACGTACACAGAATGAGGTCACCCCAATATCCTTATAGTTTCTTTGCCTCCGCAGAGGTCAAAAAAGCGGGAGTGGCTATACTAATTCACAAGAGAATAGCTTTTGAACACATTTCCTCTATAGTCGACCCAGCGGGACGTTACATCTTAATTAATTGCAAGTTAAATAATGTATTATATTCTCTAATGTCTTTATACTCCCCTAATGTGGGCCAGAAAAATTTTTTAACTCAAACTCTGGAACTCCTACTCCCACAATCAATAGGGAAAAAAATCATAGCCGGAGACCTAAACGCTCCGGCGGACAAAAAACTTGACTGCTCCAGACCTGGAACATACAGAGCCGAGTTGGGATCTACTTTTACACAATTTGGACTCTATGATGTATGGAGATGCTTCCATCCGGAACAAAGAGACTACTCTTATATGTCACCTAGATTTGGCTCTTGGTCAAGAATAGATTACATCCTAACTGATGTTGCTCTGCTCCCTCTGTGTCTTTCGGCTGATGTAGGTTCCATTTCATGGACAGATCACGCCCCCCGTTTCAATAACAATGGAAGACGCTTTAGCTGTCTCCCCCATTGGTCTTTGGAAAATTAATGAATATCTTCTCTCTTCACCTGCACACCTAGAAGAGATCTCAGGATTCATAACAGAATATTTTTCCCTAAATGACATAGAAGATATTTCCCCGGAAACGCTTTGGCTGGCACACAAAGCTGTTCTCAGAGGTAAACTAATAAAGATGTCGGCATGGGTGAAAAAACAACACACCATCAAAGTTACTTCACTCACATCCCGCATCCAAAAGTTGGAATATAAACAAAAATCCCATCCCTCGCCAACTCTAACAGCCGAGTTAATAGAGACACGTAGGCAACTCCGCACTACGCTTCTACTTAAAGTCCAAAAAGATATGACCAGATCTAAAGCCCAATTTTACTCATTGGGGGATAGAGCGGGCAAATTATTGGCTAGACGAGTCCGCAAACGCATGGCCACCACTAAAATAGCTTACTTATTGGATTCCAATGGGTCTAAAATAAGACACCCCATAAAAATTGTTGATCAGTTTAAAACGTATTACGAATCTCTATATAATCTAAAAACAGATTCCACCACCCAGCAACCCACAAAAACAATAATTAATAAATTTTTAGATAGGGCCACTCTACCTTTTTTGAATCCACAACAAATCGACCAATTAAATAACCCCATAACTGAAGTAGAGGTCCAAGAGGCCATTCAAACATCCAAAAAACACACAGCCCCTGGCCCAGACAGCTATACATATAAATATTACAACTCCTTTTCCCAATTATTGATTCCATATTTAGCTAAAATGTTTCGATTATGGCAAGACACAGGTAAAATAAAAGAGGAGGGGCTACAAGCTGTGATCACTACCCTCCCCAAACCAGGCAAACCCCCCACGACCCCGAGCAACTTCCGGCCGATAGCTTTATTAAATTGTGACACTAAATTGTTCGCCAAGATCCTGGCCACTCGACTCATGAAAGTACTTCCTGACCTAGTGGGTAAAGACCAGGTGGGCTTCATTCCGGGTCGTCAGGCCAGGGATGCCACAAGAAGACTAATAAATCTGTTGGAGATCATGGAGAGGGGGGGCGCCCCCGGTGCACTACTCTCACTCGACGCAGAAAAAGCGTTTGATAGAGTGCACTGGGGGTTCCTCAGTGAAGTCCTGGATAGGTTCCATATAGTGGGGAGGTTTAGGGACTCCATAATGTCCTTATACTCATCACCTTCAGCCTTAGTCCGTGCCTCTGGCTTTACATCATCAAAATTTGACATTACTAATGGCACACGACAGGGCTGTCCCCTCTCTCCATTGATCTTTGCCCTGGTTATGGAGCCCTTGGCATCCATAGTGCGCAACACGGCGGAGGTCTCGGGGGTGTGGGTAGGACCAGTAGAACATAAAATCAATCTATATGCAGATGATGTGATATTCACGTGTACCCATATTAAACAAACTGTCCCTGCCTTAATGAATATCTTGGAAGAATTCGCAGCAGCCTCATATTATAAACTCAACTTAACCAAATCCTCCTTCTTCCCGGTAAACATTCCAACAAACGATCAATTACTGTTGCGCCATACGATGCCTTTCATTTGGATCTCCCGAAGCTTTACATATTTGGGTATCCAAATCTCCCACACTAAAAATATAGTTAAATCAAATGCCGATCTTCTAATTAAAGAACTGCGCTCTTTGATACAATCATATTCCCCCATGCTATTATCGTGGATTGCCAGAATTCAAATTACCAAAATGATCCTATTTCCAAAAATATTATACTTCCTCCGTTGCATTCCGATACATTTTCCCAGAAAGATCCTTAACCTTTTCCAATCCACGTTAAGCAAATTCATTTGGTTAAATAAACCACATAGAGTTAGCTCCATAACATTGACGCTACCGACCAATATGGGAGGGATGGGTGCCCCAAACATACACCTTTATTACAGAGCGGTTAACTTGGAGATTTCACAATTATGGTGGATCACCAACTCTGAAATAAATTCCTTGCCCCTATGGCTTCAAATAGAATCCTGGTATGCCCCACAATGTTCTACTCGTCTATTGCTGGAATCGCGTCTCCTCCGCCATGGGCCTGGAAACCTACTCCTGAAATCCATGCAAGCTGTGCTTGGAGTTTGGTCACTGGTCAGCCGTTCGCTTTTGAAATGTTTGTACAGGTACATAACGTTGAGGGCTGTGGAATGCTGTATAGACTCCCCAGCCTTCTCTCTGGCGAAGTGGCGGAGGGCAGGCGCTAAACAGTTGACGGATGTGATGAGCGATACCAAAATTCAGCAATTTACAGTTCTGAGAGACAAATTCAATCTATCAAATACTGATATTTTCTCTTACCTACAATTAAAACACTTTCTTAGAACTGTAGTTATACCAATAGAGAATATGATGGATACTCTCCCGCAGATTGTATCTATTTTTAAACAAAAGTTGGCTGCCAGCGGAGGGATCTCCATCTTTTACAGGGCTTTGTCAGAAGTACAAGCAGGATTGAAACTCCCATTCATGACTAAATGGGAGACACTACTATCGTTTGCCTCGACTATGGAGGAATGGAGGAGAGCATCATCACACGCTCTCTCTTTTACATCCTGCCTGAACCATCATGAGCAGGCAAAAAAGCTCCAATTTGGATGGTACCTAACCCCAGACAAAATTGCTAGTTTCAGAAGGGCTCCCCAATCAGGGGGAAACTTATGTTGGAAACACTGTGGAGAGGTTGGAACCATGACACATGTCTGGTGGCATTGTCCGGGCATTCGTTCCTTTTGGGTACAAATAAACCAATTGATAATTACAACCACTGGACTCAACCTCAATTTGACGCCACAGATGGCTTTACTGGGCCTGGACATTCAGGACTTACCAAGAGGCCTAAGACCAATAATTTCTAATATACTTATAGCAGCCCGTTACTGCATTACTAGGCACTGGAAAAAACCTTCCTTTCCGACTATACAAGAAGTAATCTCTCAACTTAATCTGCATTTACACTACGAATTGGTATTGGCATCAGAGGCGTCTAAACGTAAGAAAATCATTGCTTGGTGGGATACATGGGTGAGCTCGCCGCATAACAATGTAATAATAACGACCTAAGCACATTTGTAAAGAAATACGTGATAAAGTTTACTTGAGTAAAAATATTACCAAAGCCAAAATCATATATCCCGGGTTATCTGGCCGACCCACCAACACTATCCCCTTCCTCCCCTTCCCACCACTTCCCTAAGTTCTTTTTTCCCTTCCTTGTCTGTCTTAATGAAACATGTTCCCTACTGTTATATTCTATTGTATTTTGAATGATTGTTTTGTACCCCATTGTATTCTGTTATTTGGATATGTACCTATTTTCATCCACTATTTTATGTACCTGAAAACTTTCCAATAAAAACATAATGTTTAAAAAAAAAAAAAAACATCCCACATATGTTCAATGATATTCAGGTCTGGGGACTGGGATCGCTATTCCAGAACATTGTAATTGTTCCTCTACATGAATGCCTGAGTAGATATGGAGCGGTGTTTTGGATCATTGTCTTGCTGAGAGATCCATCCCCGGCGTAACTTCAACTTTGACACTGATTCTTGAACATTATTCTCAAGAATCTGCTGATACTAAGTGGCATCCATGCGACCCTCAACTTTAACAAGATTCCTGGTGCCGTCATTGGCTACATAGCTCCAAAGCATGATGGACTCTCCCCCAAATTTGACAGTGGGTAGCAAGTGTTTTTCTTGGAATGCTGTGTTTTTGTGGCACCATGCATAACGCCTTGTTGTACGACCAAACAACTCAATCTTTGTTTCATCAGTCCACAGGACCTTCTTCCAAAATGAAACTAGCTTGTCCAAATGTGCTTTTGCATACCTCAGGCGACTCTGTTTGTGGTGTGCATGCAGAAACGGCTTCTTTCGCATCACTCTCTCATACAGCTTCTCCTTGTGCAGTGTACGCTGTATTGTTGACGGATGCACAGTTACACCATCTGCAGCAAGATGACGCTGCAGGTCTTTGGAGGTGGTCTGTGGATTGTTCTTGACTGTTCTCACCATTCTTCTTCTCTGCCTTTCTGATATTTTTGTTGGCCTGCCACTTCTGGCCTTTACAAGAACTGTCCCTGTGGTCTTCCATTTCCTTACTATGTTCCTCACAGTGGAAACTGACAGGTTAAATCTCTGAGACAACTTTTTGTATTCTTCCCCTGAACAACTATGTTGAACAATCTTTTTCTTTCAGATCATTTGAGAGCTGTTTTGAGGAGCCCATGATGCCACTCCTCAAAGAAGTTGCAACTAGGAGAACTTGCAAGTGGACACCTGAAATAGCTTTTCTCATGATTGAATATATTGGGCTATGAAGTACAAAGCTCAATGAGGTTACCAAACCAATTTAGTGCTTCAGTAAGTCAGTAAAAAGTAGTTAGGAGTATTCAAATCATGAAAATCAGAAGCGTGCCCATACTTTTGCACCTGCCAAATTTTGAAATAATGCATATTTCACATTTTTGGTCAGTACAATAAACTTCATTTCAATCCTGAAGTTATTACATATATCGCACTCAAATAGCTGTTGCAAAAAAACAATTTTAAACAAAAAAAAAAAAATGAGTAAGATTAAGAGGGGTGCCCAAACTTTTTCATATGACTGTAGTTATGAACAGTTCAGCCATTCAGTTGCAGGTTGGGGCATACTGAGTTGTCAGTATGTTAATAGATAGTTCAGCTGTCCAATTGGAGTCTGAATGTAATGGCTTTCTTCCATGTGTCTACTGTTCAGAGTGATTACCTGGATATTTAGCTGGCTCCCTGTTTCCAAATTACTGCTAGTTGTAACTTATGCTTAGTGGTATCTGTGTACCTTTGGTTCCTGTGCTCAGCATTTGATCAATTGTTACCCAACCTTGGACCTTTCTTCTTACTTTTCATTTGCCTAGCCTCTTACCTGTTTTGAGCTGCTAGCTTCCCAAAATTCTAACATCAGACTGTGACCTGACTACGCCTTTTGTCTTATCCCTTTGTGGTATTTGACCCTAGAACTCTAGAATACCCAGCCTCAAGGCTAGCCCGAGAGTAGTGACAGGCATCACATTACCACATCTTAAAAAAAAAAATATTCTAAAATTTGAGTAACAAAATAAGGAAGTAATTGGTACCTATTGATCATCTAGTATGTTTTAACACACATTAGTCAAATTTATTAACCCTCCAATATCATTTGACAATAAACAGTGATTTATGAATCCTATTTGGCACATTTAAACCTGAATATGGAACATGTTATTAGTACATAGTACCATATAACATTGATATTGTTTTTTCACCACTTTAGGTAGATTGTTTTTTCTTTAACAATGCTAGGAACATGTTCCAATTATGCTTTACCTTAGAAGTTTTGATATCTCTTGCAATACTCATTAATGAGGGAATGTGGGCTCAGACACTCATTATTCTTAAGTGATATAAGTGCTAAACGAACCTCATCATTCTTTGTCAGAAAATGTATTTTCTCACACTACTGTCCATTAAGGTTGGAAGTTTAGCTATTAAAAGAAAAACATTCCCCAAGTCCACAGATACTTGTAGAGCAGTGTTTCCCAAATCCAGTCCTCAAGGCACACCAACAGGTCATGTTTTCAGGATTTCCTTATCATTAGACAGTTGATGAAATTATCCCCTGTGCAAGTGATTAAACTAACACCTGTGCAATCCTAAGGAAATCCTGAAAACATGACCTGTTGGTGTGCCTTGAGGACTGGAGTTGGGAAACACTGTTGTAGAGTATTATTATCTTTCCTCATGCTATATAAATTATCACAACACAAGGGTAATTGTAAGCCATATTGTGATAGCATCAGTTGGGGAACTGACGTAACAAAATCTGCTGTACATGTACGCTGTTGCAGGAGGTGTGTTCTAGTAAATCGCCGTTCATGTACGGTGCTACTATCACGCCAGCTCACACCACACTGGGAAAATCATCTGGTATAACGCCCATGATTGGTTTAACCCCCTCCAATGCCAATGTCAAAAGCAACAGCAATCGTGTTGAGTTGATGGTCTCCATGGTGACCCAATTGTAGGGGGTTTCCACAGTACTGGTAATACAAAGTCTTTGGAAAAGGAAAAATGGCTTGCTCTAAAAGAAATGCATCAAATTCTGTGCACCCAAATCCAAATGCCTACCTTGTTCTAAGCGTCAAAGTATGCTTAAGCCATATTTAACATCAACTTTTTGGCATTTCTGTAGGGTGTGTGTCTCCAGAAGCATGAGCTGGACACATTGTATGGGGACTACAACACACTGGGCACTAGATCATTCTTGGAACTTCAAAGCACAGGCACTTCAGTGAAAGATTTGAAGTTTTTAATCAGCAACATCAATTGCTACTTTTTTTCTGGAAAACACTCATGTAGTCAAAATCATCACTACATCTGTACATAAATTCCCAGAGGGCTGTCATTTCCAAAATGAGGTCACTTGAGGAGGAATTCTGCTGTTTTTGCACTTAGTGGCTCTGTATATGGAGTCCGTAAACTATTCTAAGCAAATATGCATTCCTAGGATGAAATAGCGCACCTTCTCTTCCCAGTCCAGCCACATATAGGGTATTGTCATCAATAATTGAGAGAAAAAATGGTGCTGATTTTACCTATTTTTCTACAATAAAATGTAAAAATTTGGAGCAAAAAAGACATTTTGTGGTAAATATATAATAGTTTTTTCTTAACCAACTAATGGTATAAAGTTCTGTGACTGACTGACTGACCTGTGGTATTAATACAATCATTGTACCACCATATGAATATTTTAAGGGGTGCAGTTTTTAAAATGGAGTCAATTATGGAGATTCTGCTTTGCTGTCACCTCACGGACATGGCACCCACAAATCATACCAACAAAATCTTCTGCAACATCCTATGGCACTCCTTGCCTTCTACTGAGCCTGAAAAGTAGTTTACAATTACATGTAGCGTATTGGCGTATTCAGGAAAAATTGAATAGTAAATCGTACAGTCCATTTTCTCCTGTTACCTTTCTTAAAATGAATATTTTGTGGCCAAAGCAACATTTTTGTGAGAAAATTTAGTTTTTAATTTTCACGGAACAACGTTATAAAAATGTGTGAAGCACCTGCGCAATAAAGGTGCCCACTAAACTTTTAGATAAATTCCTTAAGGGACATAGTTTCCAAAATGGGGTCACTTGCATGAAGTTTCCGCTGTTTAGGCACTTAAAGAGATCTGTAAATGTGACATGCCATTCAGTACTTTTTTCAACTTTCCGCTCCAGAAGTCAAATGGCGCTCCTTCCCTTCCAAGCCCTGCTGTGTGCTCAAAAAGTAGTTTTCCACCACATATGGGGAACTGACATACATGCTCAGAAGAAATTATACAACAACAAATTATATGGTGCAATTTCTCCTGTTCCAAGCAACATTTTCTGTGAAAAATTTAAGTTTTTATTGTGGCGCCCCTGCAGTCAGGCTGCCACTAATGGTATTGCAAGCATTTTACATGTATGGTACCATGCCCAGAGGTAAGAGGGGAAAGTTTTATAGAGACTTCCAGTTTGCATCCAAAAAAATACAGACTCTAGGTCAGGGAGGCGCTGGGCAGAATAGGTCAACAATAAGGGCAGTCCCTACCTACTGGATGGAGGGAGGAGTTAGGTTAGGGGTGGGAGGCAAAAAGGAGTCAGCTCTAGAGAGATTCAGTTGGGCAGTTGGGAAAGCTAGAACTACACATGGAGTTAAGTGCTAGACCCAGGGCCTGAGGACACAAATCTGCTGCTGGCTGTCCAGCTGGGCAGAGCAGTTAGTTGCAGCAGGGGTACTAGCCCAAATTTGGTTTGGATTCTTCAAGACAAGCCATGAAACTTGAGGTCACTGGGCTTCAAGTACAGTGATTAACATAGTGGACCCTCCTCAGGCTCAAGGAGCTAAATAGGGTTAAGAGGAGTAGCAAGAGTGTCGCTCACAGAATCTGTAGTCACCTGCCTGCTGGGTCTAACAAAGACAGGACACTTAGGAGAGGATAGAGGTAGCAAGTGTAAGGAAGCGGAAATTCAACAAGAAAGGTGAATTTACCCTGTGTTTTGGCAAAGTGGACTCTAAATGCTTCTGGGCTGGCCAGGCTGCAAGCCTGTTGGACTTTGTACCCTGGCTGGGTTGTAATCTGCTTGAATTTCAAGTAAATGGTAAAATCCACAAGAATAGTGTGCTGTCTGTTTTTTCCTGCGCTTCCTTGCATCCACCTGCAGAGCCACATCTTCAGCTACCCTGAACCTCCACCCCCTGCTTCCCTGCACAATCGATCCCTTTACATTTAATTTTGTAAAGCATCCACAAATTTAAGATGCCTATCATACCTCTAGAAAAATTCCTTAAAGGCATGAAGATCTGCAAACATGACATGGAATCCACTTTCTAGCAAATTTTGTGCTCTAAAAATTTTAATGTGCAAATATGAGGAATAGGCAAGTGGGAAGGTAGCTCACCTACCGTACTAATTCCACACCTGGACTAGCTGAAGCAAATCCGCACAGAGACGCCCTCGTCCGGGGCTCTTCAGGAAAAAGATATCCAAAGGAAACTACAGCGATTTAGGTGCTTCAGGTTAAAAAGTTTAAATTTATGAAAAAAAAGCAATAAAAACTTAAAATGATACAAGTTTTCCAGCGTGACAGAGACCCAAGATGTCTGTGTAAGGCAGGGAAACTTGTATCATGTCAAGTCTTTATTTCTTTTTTTAAATAAATCTAAACTTTTTAACCTGAAGCATCTAAATCGTTGGAGTTTCCTTTGGATTTCTATTCTAAAAATCTAATGTTGCCCCTTTCCTTTTGGCCCTGCACTGCATCCAAATAGTAGCTTTCCACCACATATGGTCTACCACAGTACTCAAGAAAAATTGCACAAACAATTTTATGTTGTATTTTCTCCGGTTATGCTTGTGAAAATGAAAAATGTGGGGCTAAAGAAACATTTTTGTGGAAAAAAATTAATTTTCTCATTTTTACAGCTCTACGTTATACAATTCTGGAATTACCTGTGGGTTCAAGTTGCACGCCAGATGTCTATATAGATTCCTTGAGGGTTGTAGTATCCAAAATGCGTAACTTGTGTTTTTTTCAGTTTAGACACCTCAATGCCTCTCCAAACGTGACATGACATTCACTGTTTATTCAAGACAATTTTGTTTACTAAAAGTCTAATGAGGCTCCTTCCATTTGGAACTCAGCTGTGTTAGGCTGCTTTCACATTACATCTGGGCCTGGATCCGACTCACAAAGCTTCTGGGCATCAGTGCAGATTATTTCCTCGTCTGGACTCACTGCAGCTTTGGAGCAGACCTCTGATTCCCGGGCTATAGCGTGACAGAACAGCTCTGCAGACTCAACCATCTGTGTTACCCCATACTCAGTAGGGCGGCAAGAGACTTGGGTGCTGGGAGGAAGCAAGTGCGATTGGGGTGACACCTCAGAGGACTGGTGTAATTGGGATGTTGAAGTTGAGGTTGAGGAGAGGCCACTTGATGGAACACTTGAGATCCATTCAAGCACCTGCTCTTTTTTGTGCCTCATCTACAATTGGTAGTGATGGTCGTGTCTGTACGAAAGGGATCATATCAGATTGTCCACGAAAATAAGTAGACATCTTACTTTGGCTGGAAGATGGTCTTTCTTCAGCAGATGTTACTGTTGCTTTACCACCTACCCCACGGACACAAACTTTTATTCCCTTTCCACCACGCCTATTCCCCTTTCCACCAGCAGCAGGCCTTTTACCACTCATTTTGTATGTTAACAATCTGCAACTCTGCAGTTGTTGGCAAAAAAAAATTTGGATGGAAATCGAGCAGAGCTGAGAGGCCAAACAGTACTACTAGGCCCAAACTATTACCTGGGCTAGATGCTGTTAAAAACTAGTATGAAATAGACAGGCAGTGTAGCTTAATGCACAAGTGGGCTACACCACTGACTAACAGACACTGCTACTAGACCCAAACTATTACCTGGGCTAGATGCAGTTAAAAAATTGTATGAAATAGACAGGCGGTGTAGCTTGGTTCACAACTGGGCTACACTACTGGCTAACAGACACTGCTAATGGGCCCAAACTATTACCTGGGCTAGATGCAGTTAAAAATTTGTATGAAATAGACAGGCAGTGTAGCTTGGTTTACAAGTGGGCTACACCACTGACTAACAGACACTGCTACTAGGCCCAAACCTTGGCTTTATGCAATTAAAAATTAGTATGAAATTGACAGGTGGTGTAGCTTGGTTCACAACTGGGCTACACGACTAACAGACACTGCTACTAGGCCCAAACTATTACCTGGGCTAGATGCAGTTAAAAATTAGTATGAAATAAACAGGCAGTGTAGCTTGGTTCGCAAGTGGGCTACACCGCTGACTACCAGACACTGCTACTAGCCCAAAAGGATTGTCTGGGCTAGCTGCAGTAAAAAATTGTCTACTGGATAGACAGGCAGTATAGCATACTTTACAGCTGGGCTACACTGCTGACTACCAGACACTGCTACTAGCCCAAAAGGATTGCCTGGGCTATCTGCAGTAAAAAATTGGCTACTGAAGACAGGTAGTGTAGCTTTCTTCACAGCAGTGCTACACTACCTTCCCAAAAGGATTGCCTGAGCTAGATTTGGTCAGATGCTGTGAAAAACACTTTCACAGCACTGACACACACCTACCTGGCAAAAACTTCTAGGAACTGCTCTAACCTAGCCCTCAAAAGGGCTGAAATTTCAACTAGTCCCTACTCCCTACTTTTCTGAAGTAGCCCTCAAAAGGGCTAATATTCCAACTAGTCTCTACTCCCTAAACCTATCTCTCTATCTAATATATTCGCTCACTATCTGTCTAAGTCACACTTTATAGCGTCCACAGCAGCAGTAGCAGTGCCTGACTGACACACAACTGCAGCACTGAGGTAATAGTGGCGATGGGGAAAATGGCTGGGTCTTATAGGGCAAGGACATGTGACATACACAGCCAATGACACATGCCTTTGCTTGTGTGCAAAAAATGCACTTTCCTGTGTGTGTGATTGGCTGACAGCCTGCACCGCCCCACTGTTTATACGGTTAGGAAAAAAAAGGAGATCGGCATTATTTCAGCAGCACTGATCTAAACCCTGCCCCCCGCCCCCGCACGCTATACACTGAAACCGTATCTTAACATTCAATAACAGTATTAGTGTGAAAAGCCAGTTACGCTTTTGGTGAACGAAGTATTATCGAACATAACCTCAAACTGCCGAATTTTAAGCTAATTGTTCACATTCACCGAATGACTCAAACATCGCCCAAAATAGGTCGAATTTGAGATTGGCGAACATTTCGAATCAAACACCGCTCATCTCTAATGTTCACACATTCTATTCCATGTGCATCCGAGCTCTGCTCCAAAAATTCACATATTCCTGAGTAGAAAAGCATCTGCACTGATGCCCAAAATCTTCTGGAGTTGGATCCAGGTGAGGAGGAAGTAGGATCCCAGCAGAATCCAGAGCCTCATCACCAGACATTAATCCGTGGGAGCAGAGGTGATGATGATGATTAGACTCAGATTCCTGAGGAACATCTGCATTGTACTGTTCATTCAGGGCAGGAAGACTCTCAGGATGAGGAGTGGGACAACAGAAAAGATGATGAGGGTTGAGAGTTTACTTGCAATCAACCCAGAGTGAAGCAGCTGAGTAGCTCAGCAGAGGAGGAGAAAGAAGACAAGAAGGTTAGGTTGCATCTTTCTGCCCAGAAACTGAGGACTACAAGCATGACAAGTACTACATCCTAAGCCACAACTCTGGCTCTATATAGCAGCAGTCATGGATCTGCAGTTGTCAAGGGCATTAAAGGTTTCCGATCCTTGGCCTTTTTTCATACGGCATAGGATGACCCGATTCACAGTACTAGCAAAGTTTGTAAAACAAAATTTCAGTAGAGGCAAAAACCGAACAATTTGACTACTGCATGAATGAAAAGCCACATGGCCCAGCACAGATCCTCAGGTGCTATAGAAGTGGAACATCTGCTGGTTTGAACCAATCTCAGACACTGAGCACACCACTTATTTGTCAACCTACCATAACATCTAGGCCTTTACCCCCCTCATAGTGCAACAGTCTATCAGATACACCCTACTTCACCCGCTCTCAGCATAGCAGCCAGCCCTCGATCCTGCAATTGTGGTCAAGTAAAAAATTATTTCCTCCTATACAACCCAAAGAAAATAGCATGAACCTCACCATCTCCAATTTGTTGGCAACGGAAATGCTGCCTTTCCACCTGGTGGATACAGACCGTGTCAGGACTCTGGATCTTCTATTGACCAATTGTGCATCCTTGCCCTATTACCAAGAAAGCTTCTGCAGCTTCACTCCTGTTCATGTGATCCTCCTTCCCTATCTTTATAAACCTTAGTCTACCTTCTAACCATGTTAAATACTCAATTTGAATTCCTGGCCTCTTGGTCCCTGTGTTTCTCAAGAGTTCCTCCTCCTGCAATTGCAAATCTGCTCTGGCTTTTCCAGTGTCTGCACTGCAGTTTCACCTCCTGTTACCACATCTGCCTCTGAGTTCCTTCTGCAAACTTGCTCCTAATGCTGTTGTCTCTGACTTTGCTTCAAGCCTGCCTTCCTATGATATGTAAGCCCTGTGTGCTTGTTAACTTTTGAAGATTTTCAATTTATATTGTGGAGTAGTTCTTTGGACTGTGCTTGACTTTATTTAACTACACTGCACTGCTTCAAGTTCAGGACTTGTTTTCTGTGACTATCATTCCCAGACCTTCCTGGGTTTAACTAAGCTTATTGACTGTTTCTGCTCTTTGCATCTCGCTAAGTGTTCTGCTTCTGAGAGACTTCCCCTTTTGCCTACACTGTGAAAGAATTACTTCAAGAGACATTTTAATGTTTATTGCAGATTTGATAAGCTTGCTCATTTTGCTGCATTGCACATTTGTTTTCTGCCACATGTGGTCAATACAGACTTGTTTACATTTAAAAACTAGGTCTCACGTGTTCCCATTGCTATTAGTTTCCTCAGTAAATCCATACAGTACATTACAGATGGTTTTCAAAGCTGATGACCTGTCTCAGCCCTCCATTGTCTGTTGCCCAGTTGCCATTACTTTTTGCAGAAAGTTGGGCCTGCGCTACATCAGCATATTGCTGACAACATCACCTATGACATGAGAAACTCAGGGTGCATATCATTGCTGACACCAGGATGAGCAAATATGGCCAGGGGTGTTACATCTCGCTCACTTGGCACTGGGTGACTCTGATGGCTACAGGGCCAGATGGGGAAGGGGCTACTCCCCAAGTCATGAAATCCCGAAGACTTTTGGAACAAACCTCAGACAGTGTTGAAATTAAAATGTCATGGAGATGTGAGTCACACAACTGAAGTGTTGTGGAAAGCTTTGCAGGCTGACTTTCAACAATGATGGTCTCCATGAAACCTGGAGCCAAGAAAGGCCATGTGTGATATCAGTGGGATCCTATGCTGAGACAAACTTACGTACATTCCTTGAATGGCTCATGTCCTTAACCTAGTTGTCCAGCGATTCCTACACCACTATCCTGGCCTGCATAAGCTGCTGCACAAGGCATAGTCACTATGTGCTCAATTCCACAGCTCTCACCCTGCGGTTCATTGACTGGCATTACTACAGAGACCTTTTGGACAACAGGTTAACCGTTTGATATGTGATGTGCCGACACAGTGGAATTCCGCTCTGCACATGTTGCAGTGACTGTAGCAACAGCGACAAGCCCTCGTGCAGTATGTAATGATGTACACATTGACTCAAAGCAAGTTGAATGTGGGGAAAATGACCCTTGCACAATGGGCACAAATCAAAGACCTCTGCACCCATCTGCACAGTTTCGAAATGGCTACTAAAATGGTTAGCGCTGACGATGCCATCATCAGTATCGCTATTCTGGTCATTTACATGCTGGGACAACCTTTGAAATGTCTGCGGGATGAGGTGGTGGTATAAAAGGATGAGGAGGAGGAAGAAGAGGAGGATACATTCACAATACCAACATCTTAAAGGTCCAGGCTCTCATCACAGAGTCTGGTGGTTTGGCAGGGTGGATTAGAGCAAGGAGCTCGTGATTTCAGACAAACTGTGAAAGTGCAGGAGCGAGGAAAAATTAAGAAGGATGAAGATGAAGATTTGATGGGCACAGAACAGTCAGGAGATATGGAAGAATTGATTCCCTTATCTGGTGTCCGTGGTTGGCAGGAGATGATGGAGGAAGGAAGATCAACTTTTACACTGCCACCAACACAACAAGGACATGGGTCTCATGAATGTGTCACACACGTGAGTGCCTTCTTGCTGCACTATTTGCAACTTGATGCCCATTTCATTAGGATTCGAATTACAAATGAATACTGGGTTCCCATACTGCCACACTGTTGGATCTGTGGTACTATAGTAAATTTTGCCAGATGCTTCCTGCCTTGGACAGGGACATACACATGCTGGAAAATAAAAACTAAGTTTGTAGACAATCTTAGGACTGGTTTTCCCAAACATAGCAGTGAGGGAAACAGTATGTATAGCAGATCTCCACTTCCAACCCTGGGAACATCAAGTTGTCAGTGTAAAAACATTTGCAACAGCAGTTTAACTGCCAGAAGTAATTTCTGGGAGTCATTTGACCAATTTTTTAAACAAGCCTGTCTACTGGAAGAATTGACTACAAGTCGGACACATATTGATCTACTGGAGAGGATGGTGCAGGAGTATCTAGAGCTCAATATCCATACCATAAGGGGGGTTTGGACCCTTTTGCATTTTGGGCTTAAAAAATTGAGGAGTGGCCTGAGCTCTTCAGTCACTCCTTGAAGGTTTTGTCATGCCCGTCAGACAGCGTTCTCTCAGAACGAGAACAAATACAGGACCACACATTGACATCATGCTTTAAATGGGCTAACTACTCTAGAACAACATATTAACATAAAGAATATGAGTATATACATGCCCATTAAGAAAACGTAACACCAGTAAAGTTTCTCAGAACATGTCTTCAGCATTGCTGGAGGTGTCCTGAAGGATAAGCACATCAGGGTGTCCCTTGAAAGTGTAGACCACCTAATTTTCATTAAGATGAACAAGTCATGGAACTTCGTAGACTTTTTCAATTTTTTAAAATGTAGAGACTCTTTTTGGGGTTTCTTTCTTGTGTGTGCTTTGTGAATTTAGCAGGACTTTCTGAGCACCATACCTACATATATCACTTACCCACCTGAATCCTTCTTCCTGTAGTACTTCATAAAGCTAATACTTGTACCATCTGAGTGTGGTGTAGCATAATGTTTATTTTAGTGGTTCTATGACATAAGAGGGCCCCCTGCTCAATAGGCCTGTACATGTCACTAACCTACCTAATTCCTTTGGTACTAACTCTTTGAATCTAATACTTGTGCTACTTGAATGTGGCGAAGCATAACATTTATTGGAGCAGTTGCATAACATATGAGGGCCCCCTTCCCAATGGGCTAATACATGTCACTGACCTACCTGATTAATTATTTCGGTAGTACTCCATGAGCCTAATACTTGTGCCACCTAAGTGTGGCGGAGCATAAATTTTCTTGGAGCAGTTGTATCAGGTATGAGGGCCCCCAGCTCAACAGTTCTAAATGTGTCACTCATTCCCCTGTTCCTGATCAATGGTTAACCTTGAAATGCTAGGCCAGGCCCTGTTCCAGACCTTGTGCCATGAATAAAGACTGCGCCATTATACAATTTTTAATCTGAGTCAATTGATGCCACTTTGGTGGTATCTGGTTCTAAATTTTTTAAATGTGGTGTCTGTTAGTGGGATGTTTTTGCTGTGTGTTGGCTCTCTCAGCGCAATGCCTAGATTTGTCTCTCATCTCCCTGTTCCTGATCATAATTGGTGTTTAAAATCCTGGGCCAGACCTTTTCTCATGCATCCATAGTGCATAATGATAACAATTTTAACTCTGGGGAACAGATGGCAGTTTTCCTGGTGTCTGTCCTTAATTTGAGCTGTTTTGGCAGCTTTTATTCCCCTTTTAAAGTGTTTCCTGCGGCATTCGAAATCTGACGAACAGTTCGGTGAATATATGCCCATTCGGCAAACTGAACCTGAACTTCAAAAGGTTCACTCACCTCTAATGTCAACCCTTTAATATCTTTCATATGCCGATATCAATAGCGACTGCGGCACATAGGAGTTTGAAAGAAGGAATGCACTACTTATTTTAATTCTCAGGCTCCTCCACAATGTGATCACAAGGAATCTGAGGGCTATTATGCCATCCGGAGGTCAAGTGAAGACCTCTGGGTCTGCCATGTATGGTTGCCTTTTAGATCCAGTAAGAAGTAGAATCTAACATGCTATCAACAGTCTGACACTGATAAGTGTAATGTGTTGCCATGTTTATGCATGGCAGTGCATTATACCAGTGATCAGACTAATGAAAGTCACAGTCCTATAGAGGGACTAAGTAAAAAAAAGTTTTAAAAAAATGTGAAAAAATATTTTTATAAATCACAAAATAATGACAAAAATGAAAGTAAATATTATACCAATAAATACATTTATTTATGTTAAAGTAAAAATAAACACAAAAAAATACACATATTTAAAAATATCTAAAGTGTCACACTATTTAACCCACTTAATGAACAGTGTAAATAAATAAAAATATGGCAAAATTTTTTTTTTCATTATACCCCCAATAAAAAAGTGGGACAAAATGCGATCAAAAAGTTGAATGTAAATAAAAATGGTATTGCTGAAAATGTCTTACAGCTCTGTCAGCATAGAAATTAAAAAGCTATAGCTCTAAAAATAAGGCGGTGCAAAAACAAGTGTTTTTTCGTTAAAATTGTTTTATTGTGTAAAAGCAGCAAAACATATTTTTTTTTATAAATTGGGTATCGCTGAAATAGTACTGACTCAAATCAAATAAACTCTTATCATTTTTATCAAACAGTAAATGGTGCAAAAAAATTGTTGAATTGTTGTTTCATGTTCATTCTGCCTCCCATAAGTTGGAGTAAAAAACTATCCAAAAAGGGTTTGTGCCTGAAAATGTTACCACTTAGGACATCAACTCATCCTTCAAAAAAAAAGCCCTCACATGACTCTGTTGGGAGAAATTTAGAAAAATGATAGCTCTAAAAACATGGTGGTGCAAAAATGAAAATACAAAAGCATTTTTAGTGTGTAATAGTAGACAAATTTAAAAAAATATATAAATCTGGTATTGTAATTACAGGGACCCAAATAATAAAGCTGTCTAATCACTTATACCACATGGTTAACGGAGCAAAAAATAAATAATAACAATTCTTATCCTACTGTTGATTTATTAATTCTATCTCCCAAGGATTACAGTAAGTCTTGAATCACATTTATTCTGCGCTCTACGATGAGCTCTTGCATCAGGATTTCCATGTAAGTCACTAAACTATATGACTGAGATGAAACCCCTGTAGAAAATTCTATGTAATAAGGCAGAGGCATTAATTTTAGACAGTGTCTGCCTATGGCATGGTAAACCAGTTTTGTGCCCTTCTGAAAAGGACACTGCTAAACAGAAGCCAAATGTAGTAACTCTGCTGCCTCATTATAGAGAATGGATCCCACGGGAGTTTCATCTGATTCATAATTTTTGTAGATTTAGAGGGAAATCGACAAAAACCTGTGCTCCCAAATCTAAATGTAACCCTCCATTCTGAGCCCCGCAGTGTACACAAATCACATTCATCATCCTTGTTTGACATTATTGCAGTGAGGAAAGCCTGATAAATTTACAGGGTACAGATTTCCAGAAGCAGAAGATGGGGACAACATACTGGGCACTACAATGTGCATGCACTACAATGACAGATTTGTCATTTTCAATCATCAACATATATTGCTACTTAATTCTGGAAAACACCCATGAAGTCAAAATTGTCACTCCATTTGTGGATAAATTCCCAGAGTGGTGTGATGTCCAAAATGGGTTCAATTGAGTAGGGTTCTGTTTTAATGGAACTTAGGGACTCTGTATATGGAGTCTAAACACTATTTTAGAAAAATATGTGCTCCAAGCATCAAATAGCTTTTCTTCACTTCTAAGTATCATCGTATAACTAAGCACATCAGGGGCTCTGCAAACATGACATGACATCCATTATCTTTTCCAGCCAAAACTGTGCTCCAAAATTCAGTTAGCGCTCAAGTAATATTCCACCACATATGGGGCATTGGCATACTCAGGAGAAGTTGTCAGATAAACTGCATAGTCCATTTTTCATCTCACCATTGTGGAAATCTAAAACTTCGGGCTAAAGCAATATTTTTGTTGCCCCTAAAAAATTTGGTTTTGCATATTTTGTTGGAGAAATGAGAATTGCTAATCACCTTTTAACCTGTCTAACTTTCTAAAAATAAACATTATGTTTCAAAAATTGTGCTGGTTTAAAGCAGAGTAGCAGACATATAGAAAATATTATTTTCAACTATTTTATGTGATATAACTAGAGATGAACAAACATTTTAAGGTTTAGTTGGTTCAGGTTGCCAAACTTCCCGGTGTTGAGTAAACCTGTTCAGAGTTCGGGTGCTTTACGTTTGCAAAGCACTGGAGTGAGCATTGCTGTAGTCAGGTACAGTTGGTGCTTGGCCCAATGTGAGCCGCGTGCAGTGTTTGATCAGCTCACCCTGGACTTGAAGGCGCAGTTTTTGGGTGTAGTGTGTTTCCAAAATTAATTTGAGGAAAAACAAAAACGCTCTCTGTTCCCGCAAGTGATTTACTTATAGCTAGCTGTATGTGGGCGGACAGCTCAACTGTAAATCAGCGACTTCCACTGAACAAACAGTGCACCAAAAATTTTAGCTGCACTGCCTGAATTTCAAGAGGTTAGGTCTTTAGATATAACTATCTGGTTTAAGGGCATAAAAATTCAAAGTTTGAAAACTCCAAAATATTCACATTTTTGTCTAATTTTGTTAGACCAAAATTTACCACTAGCATGTAGTAAAACGTGTTATGATATAAACATTCTCATAATCGCTGGGATCCATTTAAACGTTACAGAATTATTACCACATAAATTGACACTGGTCAGAATTGAAAAAAAATTGGTGTAGTCACAATGGCAAAAATAGTCTCTGGCGTGAAAAGGTTAAAAAATGAAGTACTTAGAACTCTAAAAATGGCTATTTCAGGAGTCCAACAGCTAGGTGTACCCTTTTGTTGGGAGAGACCCTAACCTTGCTTCTCCTGGTTTTAATCCCTACAATTTTAAGAAGAGGCCTAAGGATAGGGTCACATTTCGAAGGCACAATCAATGTAACTGCATCCATTACCGGATCCAGTATTACCGTGTGCCATCACATTTGGCATCACATTGCAGATCTGGATCCAGTAATGGATCCAGATCTGCAATGAGTAAACATTGTGGCACCAAAAACCGGATCCGGTACCACAAGGTACATTCATCTACCTTGCGGTATCAGATCCGGTTTCCATAGGCGGCTATTATAAAAATAACAGAATCGGTTTATCAACCGCTCCGAAAAATGCAGCCTGCATGATATTTACTGCAGGCTGCAAAACCGGATGCGGTAACCGGATTGCAATAAGTGCAATCCGTTTTTTCTACTGCAGCCTATGGCTGTGGATCCGGATCCGGTTTTGACCATTTTTAATGGTCAAATCCGGATGCGCACTTGAAAAAACAACTGCAAATGTGACCCTAGCCTAATCCAGTTTTACGTTAAAATGCTCAAGGCTGTTGAGAGGAGTGCTCAGTCAGAAAGGAGGATACTACAATTATAAAATATTCAGAAACACATTTCTTTATTGAATTTCACAATTTTTATCATTTCATATCCATTTTAATAGATAAATTATAACAAAATTTGAACT
Source organism: Allobates femoralis (assembly GCA_033576535.1). Lineage (NCBI taxonomy): Eukaryota > Metazoa > Chordata > Amphibia > Anura > Aromobatidae > Allobates > Allobates femoralis. Next base: position 313,437,079 of record JARQOC010000003.1, read on the forward strand.
TACACACCCTTCTTAAACTCATTAAATATTTAACAAAATACAGTATTAGCCATAGACATTTAAAGGGAACCTTTAAGATCCCCTGTGCACACAGAACCACAAGTGGATCTGTGCAGAGCCCTAGATTCCTTGCCTAACAATCCCTTCATGTTGTAACATCCATCAACAGAGCTTTTAAAAAAGTATTTGTAAAACTGTTTATGAGATGCTAATTAGAGCTTTGACTAGTTGAGGGAGTGTTGGTTTACCTGACTAGTCGGCCCACTTAGCATGTTATCATGTTCTTCTGGGTGTGATAACATGCCTTGTAAAGCCAGCATCATCGGCACAGCTTTGTATCCCTTAGCATTGAGCTTCTCTGCCACCAGATGTATGCGTCCCAATTTCAAAGTAGTGATGAGCAGAACTTTGCTTGTACATACAGTATTTGCCAATTTCAAATCGGGACCGAATTTGGCAATGTTCATTAAAAATTCGAATTCAAACATTTTGTTGAAAAGTCGGGAAATTCGGCAAACATTTGGTCATGCTTTGGATGACAAAAAGCATTATTGCATTTGCCCTATTGCTTCTGTTCTACGTTTTCCGAGTGTTAGTATCTAGCATAGCGGGCAGGATGGGAGGAAGTAGAGGTCTCTAGGTCTCAGGTAGATAACTTATCTGAGATAAGCACAGGTCTCCCTTTTTTTTGTCTTTCCCACACTTACTGTGGGTGGTTTGGTCTGGCATCCAATCAGCACCCATAAAGCAAATAGCACATTTTGCACACAAGGGCCTGTGTCATTGGCTGGGTATGTCACATGTCTTTGGCAGATAAGAACTGGCCTATTTGCCTCATCTGCATTTTCTCAGTGTTGGAGCTTAGTGACAGTTTTGCTGCTGCAGTGCCGATGCTACTGATCCTGTATGCGCTATTTAAATATCTAGCTAATGATTCTATTCCTTTATAAATAGAGAGATAGATAGTAGGTTCAGTGACACATTCCCAAAACAGCCCTTTTTAGGGCTTAGTACCAGTGTTTTTGGCCATCCAGCTGTGGTACAGTGGTCTATGTCTTAACATCTGCACCAACCCTGTGCTGACAGGCATTTTGTGCAACCTCTGCCCAGTGCCCACATCCAGGCACTAGTGATGGGCGAATCCTAAATTACTCGGAATCGCTTGACTCTAGCGAGTCCGAGCACAGGACTCGCTACTCGTTGCGAGTCTAGCGAGTCCAATGTTAATGAATGGGGAAGCGAGTAATAGCGAGTAGTGTGAGATTTACAAATCGCAGATGTGTCTCGGAAGCTTCAGCCTGAAGCAATCCTAGTTTTGCCATTTATTTGCATTGCTCGTTTACTTTGCAACTGTAATCGCTGGGAAACTCGCACAGATAAGAGTCCTGTCTTCTCAGTGTGCTGGCTGCCAGCTCCAGGGTCCTAGAGCCCGCCTGCTGCCTGATGTAGCAGTGCTGAGATTGTTCTCAGTCTGCTCATTCCCTGTGTACAGACATGAATGTCTGTGCACAGAGATGATGTAGCAGAGCTGAGATTGTTCTCAGTCTGCTCATTCCCTGTGCATAGACACCTATATATGTATGCACAGGGGATGTAGCAGAGAGGACATCGTGTTTTGGATTGCGTCGGACGGAAGAGGATTTTTTTAATTAAAGATGGAGTCCCTAATGGCTTTTTTTTTTTATTTCTAATAAAAAATTTTCTTTGTGTTGTGTTTTTTTTAAAACAATTTAATAGAAATTCATGGCGGTCATGTCTAATATTGGCGTGACCGCCATAAATTTCGGGCTTAGGGCCAGCTGATAATACAAATCTGGCCCTAACCTCTTTATTACCCAGCGTGCCACCGCTACCAGGGCCGCTGGAAGAGCGGGGTTCAGCGCCAGAGGATGGCACTTCAATGAACGCGCCATCTTCTGGGGCGGCTGCGGGCTGCAATTTGCAGCGGGGGGTGCCCAGAAAGCTTGGGCATCCCTGCGCTGCGGATTCCAGCCCCCAGCTGCTTAGCTGTACCTGGCTAGACATAGAAATTGCGCGGAGCCCCATGCATTTTTTTTAAATTATTTCATGAAATTCTGAGATTCTGACTCTGACTCTGAGACTCTGACTCTGAAATTCATGAAATAATAAAAAAAAAATGCGTGGGGCTCCGCGCAATTTCTATGTCTAGCCAGGTACAGCTAAGCAGCTGGGGGCTGGAATCCGCAGCGCAGGGATGCCCAAGCTTTCTGGGCACCCCCCGCTGCAAATTGCAGCCCGCAGCCACCCCAGAAGATGGCGCGTTCATTGAAGCGCCATCCTCTGGCGCTGAACCCCGCTCTTCCAGCGGCCCTGGTGGTGGTAGCACGCTGGGTAATAAAGGGGTTAATACCAGCTTTGTTATACAAGCTGGTATTAAGCCCGAGATTCTTAATGTCAGGCCACGTTTGACCCAGCCACTAAGAATCTCCAATAAAGGGTTAAAAAAACACAACACAGAGAAAATTTTTTATTTGAAATAAAAAAAAAAGCCATTAGGGACTCCATCTTTAATTTAAAAAATCCTCTTCCGTCCCACGTAGTCCAAAACGCGATGTCCTCTCTGCTACATCCCCTGTGCATAGATAGATGTCTATGCACAGGGAATGAGCAGACTGAGAACAATCTCAGCACTGCTACATCATGTCTGTGAGCAGGCGGGCTCTAGGACCCTGGAGCTGGCAGCCTGCACACAGAGAAGACAGCTGGACTCGGCTCGCAATGTAACAGCAGTTACTTGCGAGTTTCCCTGCTATCACTGGCACAGTAGCCGAGTCTAATGCAAACAATGGCAATCCTAGTTTTGTCAGCGTTTCTGACAAAACTAGGATTGATATTGATTTGCATTGGACTCGTGCGAGTAATCACTGGGAAACTCGCAGAGTACCGAGTCCTGAGAGTCCCTTACTACTCGCCGAGTAGCGAGTCCTAGCGAGTACATTCGCCCATCCCTACCAGGCACCAAACTTCTGTTATAAATTAGTACCAGTGTGTGGCAAGCCAGCTGTGGTGTAGTGGTCTGTGTGAACATCTGCACCAACCCTGTGCTGACAACTATTTGATACTACTTCTGCCCAGTGCCCACATCCAGGCACCAAACCTTTTGAAGGCCTTAGCACCAGTGTTTTTTCAAATCCCTTTTTAGTGCCACATCCAGGCATTAACCACATTTTTTGCTAAGTAACATTTCTTGGTAAATTTGGCCGGCTGGATTCACCTCCCTAAATTTTTTTGGCTTACAACAAGTGATTTGCAAGTCTGTTACCATCAGATATGAGTGGTAAAAGCCGTGGCCATGGGGCAAAGGGAAATAGGTGTGGTGGATAGGAAAAAACGCTTGGTGTCTGTAAGGTAGGTGGTAAAGTAACCTAATGCTCTGCTCAATAAACACCACTTTGTAGGCAAAGAAAAATGTCAACATTTTTAGGGGGTTTAAACTATATATTATTTGCAAGAGTACACTGGAGCTAGCAGTTAGCACTTGAGCTGCTGCAGTAGTCTGAAGGCAGTACCGCGTATTTAATCGCCTTATTGTTGTTTAAATCAATTATTATCTATTTGTGAGACTATGCGCTAGCTCTTAAAATAATAAATAAATAAAACTATTCCTTCCACTTTCTTTACCCTTCTAGGGGATATTTATTAAAAATTATCTGTATAATTACCACATAAGTTGTAATTATACAGATAATTTTTAATAAATATCCCCTAGAAGGGTAAAGAAAGTGGAAGGAATAGTTTTATTTATTTATTTATTTTAAGAGCTAGCGCATAGTCTCACAAATAGATAATAATTTTTTTAGGGGGCTGTCTGGTATGATCCCTTTCTTAGATAGCAGCACATCGGTTCTACTTGTGGATGAGACCCAGAAAGAGCAGATGCTACAATGGATATCAAATGCTCCATCAAGTAGCCTCTCCTCAACCTAAACTTCAATAGGACACACAGTACAGTTCTCACAGGTGTCACTGCAATCACAATTGTTTCCTCATGAGTCACAAGTGTCCAGCCACCCTAATGACTGTGGGTCAACACAGATAGCCAAATCTCAGAGCTGTTCACGCATAATATAGCCTGGAAATCAGAGGTGATCTCCAAAGCTTCACAGAGTTAGGAGAAGGAACTGATATGCAGCGATACACAAAATCTTTGTGAGTCGGATCCAGGGTCAAATGAAGAAGGGTCCGGGCATTATGTGGAGCCTCATTATCAAACTTTAACCACGGTTGGTGAGGAGAAAGATGAAAGTAATGATCATGAGGCTCAGATACCTGAGGCAGACTCCTACGTGACGTTGCGGTCAGGGCAAGAAAAGACTGGCTCTGAGGACAAAAAGTGTGACAACACAGATGGTGGTGATGGAGTTCTAGATCCCACTTACTGTCAACCCACAGGCATGCAGTTGAAGAGCCCAACAGAGGAGGTGGAAGAGGAGGATGATGAAGCTGATGAGGTTAGGATGCAGCTTCCTGGACAGAGATGGAGTGCTGCAACCACATCAAGCACTGCGTACTCAGCCATAGCTCTGCCTCTCTGCAGAAGCCATGAGTTTGCATTGGCGCTAACCCTTGCCTTGCCTAGCCTGAGCCTTTTTCATGATCGTGGAGGATGACCCAACTCATGTCATCTGTCAAAACTGTAATCAAAATCTAAGTAGAGGCAAAAAAAAAAATGATTTGAGTATTTCATGTATGAACCGTCACATGAAGATGAAGCATAAATTCCAGTGGGAAGCTTACCATACAAAAATGTGGCTTAGCAGCCCAGTCCAACCACTGACCACACCATAAAGGGCATCTGTGGATTCTTCATCCTCTGTGCCTGTGGGAACTGTTATTACACAGACTTTCAGCCACAAAACATCCACCTCTTTACTCGCAACAGCCAGAGTGATTGACAGACCGTCACCTGTTTTGGAAGTGGATATTCCTGCTGATACTGTGTGCTGTGAGAGCACCACCTCCTTTTAAAGGCAACAAAACCTCTCCACCTGCACCTACCTCCCGCAATCTAATATACCCTGCTCAACCCTGTCTTAGCACAGCAGCCAGCCCTTGGTCCAGTAGATGTGGTGAAGTAAAAGACCATTTCCTCCTAGCAATGTGAAAGCTAAGAGGTTAAATGTCACCATTTCCCATTGATTGGCCATGGAAATGCTGACTTTCCACCTGGTTGATACAAAGGGTTTTCAAAAGTTCATGGCCCCCAGTACCAGATGCCCAGTCTCCAGTACTTCTTGAAGAAAGCTGTGCCTGTGCTCCCCCAGCATGTCACAGATAACATCTCTACTTCCTTGAGAAACTATGTGTTTGACAGGGCGCATTTCTACACAGACACCTGGCTGAGTAAGCAGGGCAAGGGGCATTACATGTCAGTGACTGGGCACTGGATGACTCTGGTGTCTGCGGGGGAATGGGTGGCTGTACAAGTCTTGCCATCCCCACAGTCTGTGATTAAAACCACTGTATGTAGCAGTTCCTCCACAGCTTCTGCCTCCTCCACCTCTTCTATGACCTCCACCTGCACTCACCTCCACCAGCCTGGGTGGAATGGGAACAGATCAACGACCTCTACACCCTTTTGCACGATTTTAAAATGGCGACTAACATGTTTGACACTGGCAACTCCGTTATCAGCATGACTACTCCGGTCATCTACATGCTGGAGCACACTTTGACCAGTACGCAAAGTCACGTGATGGTCCAAAAGGAAGAGGACGAAGTAGAGGATCAGGCATACACAGAAGGAATAACAAGATCTAAAAGGTCCGCACTGTCATCAGCACAGGGGCGGGAAGCATGGGAGCTTGGAGGAGAGGGATTGAAAAGAGATGATGGTAGCGGCCAAATAATTGATGAAGGTGCAGGAGGCAAGGAGGAAATGGAGGAGGAAGAAGCGATGTTGATGCAAGACTCCGCAGATGAGAGATTTTGGTCATGCTTCTGGCACGTGAGGTTGGCGGGAGAGGATGGAGAAACTAACTGAGAATATTACCACACCTAAACCAACTCAGCAAGGATATTGGCCTCCTGCACGTGCAAGACACATGAGTGCCTTCTTGTTGTACTATCTGCAACATGATCCACAGATTGTTAGGATTCAAATAAATGTCGAATAGTGGGTTGCCACACTGTTAGATCCCTGTTTCAAAAGTCCCTGAAAAGGAATGCATGCATGCTGGAGTATCAAAAGAAGCTTTTAGACAATATGAGGACTGCTTTTCACCAAAGCATCAGTGGCAGACATAGTGCACATCTCAATTCTAAACTTCCAACCCAGGGAATGTACAGTCATTGTCAGTAGAGAAACATTACCAGCAGCAGTGTATCTGTTACCAGCTATTTCTCTGAATGATTTGCTAGACCTTTCTTTGCAACTCCAGAATGGATAAGTCTGACACATAGGGATTACCTAGAGAGGATGGTGTAGGAATATCTACAGCTCAACATCGATGCCATGACCGTGGAACTAGATCCTTATGCATTTTGAGCTTCCTAATTGAAAATATGGCCTGAGCTTGCCACTCATGCTTTGGAGATGTTGTTGTGCCCAGCAGCCAGCGTTCTCTCAGAACATGTCTTCAGCGCTACTCTTGGTGTCCTGATGGATTAGCGCATATGGTTATCTACCGACAGTGTAGATTGCCTAACGTTTATCAAGATGAACAAGTCATGGATCTCCAAGGACTTTTATACTGCAGTATCAGAATGAGGAGACTAGACACTGGTGTACTTCTCAATGTGCTGCATTAAATCTACACTACAATATTTCACCTTTAGGGCAATTTTTGGCACTTTAGTGGTGGCTGTGCCTAATTTTTGTAAAGTGAGGACTCTTGATAGGGTCTCTTTGCTGTGAGAGTTCTCTCTGAATACCTGCTCCTGACACTTTTGCAGCACTTCCTAACTAATCAACCTTGAAATGCTGGGCCTATGCCTCCAGCCTTGCTGCTATTGTGGCCAAAAACAAAATCTATAAGATGCATACCACTTTGCTGTGGTGTGACACTAATTTTTTGAAAAGTGGGGACTCTTGTTAGTGTCTCCATGCTGTTTAAAGCATGACTTGAGCATGACTCTTGGAGTGATATAAAGTCAATCAAGGGGGATCCCTGCTCACCTGTCCCTTTGTGCAAGGCAAAAAAGTCCAGACGGAGTTTCACGAGTTAGAAAGAGGTTCTGGCGCAAAACTGTTAATTCCATACTCTTTATTCCAAATTTCTTAAAAACACAAGAAAACAAGGCAAAACATTCCAGACATGGGGTGCGGTGACCGGGTAATGATTTACGTGTTTCAAGTTGTAAGCTAACCCTTAATCATAACTTCTCTCTGAGTGATATGCCTACACCTCTGACTCATCCTCCTTTTACTCTTACTCCTCCTTTTACTTAATGTAGAAAACTGCTGCCACTTTTCTCCTGTGACTCACCCATTTGTCAGTTCAAACTGAGTTTCACCCACCTCTGAGTTTAAAAGAAAACTGTCAGGTCAAAAATCCACATGTAACTGCTTTAATTTTCAAATTCCTTGCTCTAATTTCACGCTATTTATGTACAGTTAGGGCCAGAAATATTTGGACAGTGACACAAGTTTTGTTATTTTAGCTGTTTACAAAAACATGTTCAGAAATACAATTATATATATAATATGGTCTGAAAGTGCACACTCGCAGCTGCAATATGAGAGTTTCCACATCCAAACCGGAGAAAGGGTTTAGGAATCATAGCTCTGTAATGCATAGCCTCCTCTTTTTCAAGGGACCAAAAGTAATTGGACAATGGACTCTAAGGGCTGCAATTATCTCTGAAGGCGTCTCCCTCGGTAACCTGTAATCAATGAAGTAGTTAAAAGGTCAGGGGTGGATTCCAGGTGTGTGGTTTTGCATTTGGAAGCTGTTGCTGTGACCAGACAACATGCGGTCAAAGGAACTCTCAATTGAGGGGAAGCAGAACATCCTGAGGCTGAAAAAAAAGAAAAAATCCATCAGAGAGATAGCAGACATGCTTGGAGTAGCAAAATCAACAGTTGGGTACATTCTGAGAAAAAAGGAATTGACCGGTGAGCTTGGGAACTGTAAACGGCCTGGGCGTCCACGGATGACAACAGTGGTGGATGATCGCCGCATACTTTATTTGGTGAAGAAGAACCCGTTCACAACATCAACTGAAGTCCAGAACACTCTCAGTGAAGTAGGTGTATCTGTCTCTAAGTCAACAGTAAAGAGAAGACTCCATGACAGTAAATACAAAGGGTTCACATCTAGATGCAAACCATTCATCAATTCCAAAAACAGACAGGCCAGAGTTAAATTTGCTGAAAAACACCTCAAGAAGCCAGCTGAGTTCTGGAAAAGTATTCTATGGACAGATGAGACAAAGATCACCTGTACCAGAATGATGGGAAGAAAAAAGTTTGGAGAAGAAAGGGAACGGCACATGATCCAAGGCACACCACATCCTCTGTAAAACATGGTGGAGGCAAAGTGATGGCATGGGCATGCATGGCTTTCAATGGCACTGGGTCACTTGTGTTTATTGATGACATAACAGCAGACAAGAGTAGCCGGATGAATTCTGAAGTGTACCGGGATATACTTTCAGCCCAGATTCAGCCAAATGCTGCAAAGTTGATTGGACGGCGCTTCATAGTACAGATGGACAATGACCCCAAGCATACAGCCAAAGCTACCCAGGAGTTCATGAGTGCAAAAAAGTGGAACATTCTGCAATGGCCAAGTCAATCACCAGATCTTAACCCAATTGAGCATGCATTTCACTTGCTGAAATCCAGACTTAAGATGGAAAGACCCACAAACAAGCAAGACCTGAAGGCTGCGGCTGTAAAGGCCTGGCAAAGCATTAAGAAGGAGGAAACCCAGCGTTTGGTGATGTCCATGGGTTCCAGATTTAAGGCAGTGATTGCCTCCAAAGGATTCGCCACAAAATATTGAAAATAAAAATATTTTGTTTGGGTTATGTTTATTTGTCCAATTACTTTTGACCTCCTAAAATGTGGAGTGTTTGTAAAGAAATGTGTACAATTCCTACATTTTCTATCAGATATTTTTGTTCAACCCTTTAAATTAAACGTTACAATCTGCACTTGAATTCTGTTGTAGAGGTTTCATTTCAAATACAATGTGGTGGCATGCTGAGCCCAACTCGCGAAAATTGTGTCACTGTCCAAATATTTCTGGCCCTAACTGTATTTATTTTATTTATATTTCTCTCCTATCATCTGTAAACTTCAAATAAAGAGAATCATTCCATCTGTCATTCACAGTGAATGATCCACTTAGTCTGCTATCCACTCCTCATGCATGAATTTGCATGTCACATATTCAGACCACATCACTGCACAGGAGATCCATGAGGGGGTGGGGGGGCTGTATTCTCCTCTCTGCTCTCTGTGTGCAGCATCACAAGAGATGAGCTACAACACAGAAACTGTCATAGCACAGCAGGGTATCTGTTTACAGAAACAAATAGAGTCTACATAAGACAAGTGCAGTGGCTCTCTCCCTCCTTGGTGATATCAACTGAACAAAACTGTAAGTGAAACCTTATACTGCACTGTTAGCAAAGGGAAGAGGGAGGAGAGAGGGAGGAGAGGGCTGGAGAGAAGGTTTGCATAATTACATGACAGTTTATACAGCACAGGACTAATCGTCTCTGCCTATAATGGGACAGGACTAATGCAGCAACTCTCTGTAGGGTCTGACAATGGTGATAACATGGAAACTGAAAACAGTACAATAATGATTTTACATGTTTTTAAAAGTCTGCCCAGGACTTATTCAAGGGTAATATTAGTATCATACTAAAAAATGACCTGACAGTGTCCCTTTGAAGTGAATTTGAGCCACCTACTATTTTGAACTGATTTTGAAGAGTTTGCAGGCTGGCACAAACCGTGCCTCATGCACCTATGCTACACCATAAGACTATTTGTACTCTAGGTAGATTGTTGTCCATTTTTCTGGTGTCTGGCACTAGTATGAGCACCTTAGCAGCTTTTGGGCCCCTTTTAAGGTGTTTTCTATTCATTTGATTTTGCCTCCTATTGAATTGTATGGGGTTCGGAAAATTTGGCAAACGTTCGTTGAATAATTTGTCGAACACTCCACATTCAGCGAACAAATCTGAGTTTGAACACTCAGGTGTTCGCTCATCTCTATTTCAGAGAAGCTCACTGCGCATGATCGGTAGTCGCCCCACTTCCAGTCATGCGCATTACTCTGAAGCAGGGACATGTGCAGCCGGCTTTAGATAGGTATGGTGCACATGACTGGAAATACGGCGACTTCTGATCATGCACAGTGAGCTTCTCTAAAGCCGGGAGTGCATACACCTGGCATCAGAGAAGCTCAATGCAGGATAAAACAAGGATACAATGTATAGCAATGCTAATGATGCTGGATGGGTAAAGCATGTTATCAAACCACATGAGCATAAAATGCTAAGTGGGAAGACTAGCCAGGGGAACTATTGCCCCCTCGGCTAGTCGAAGCACTAATTAGCATCTCATACACAGCCTTTAGAAATATTTCTACAGATCTGTTTATGAATGCTACAACATGAAGGCATTAGTAGGCCAGAATTCTAGGTATGTGCACAGAACCACTCATGGTTCTATGTGCACAGGGGACCTTACAGGTTTCCTTGAAAATATTATACCGAATCTTAAAACTGGTAGTAAACCTTTTAAAAAATAGAATTCTTTTTAAAATATAGAATAAGGCTAGGGTCACAGTAGCATTTTTTACAAGCGGTTTTGGAGACCTGCGTTTTCAAAAACGCATGTAAAAACGCACCCATAGGCTTCCATGTTAAAAAACGCATGCCCTAATAGCAAAACCGCATGTGTGACTGTACCATGCGTTTTTGGTGCATTTCCAAAAACACATGCGTTTTTTAATATGGGGCCTTATGGGAAACGCATGCAAAAACGCATGTACAATTAGTGCCATTCTAAAACGTATGCGTTTTCCATAGGAGCCCATGTTAAAAAAACACAAGCGTTTTAGAAAACGCATGCGTTTTTTTAACATGGGCTCCTATGGAAAACGCATGCGTTTTTGAATGGCACTAAAAGGTACTAATGTACCATGCGTTTTTGCATGCGTTTTCCATAGGGGCCCATGTTAAAAAAACGCATGCGTTTTTGTAGAAAAATGCACTATTTTTTGGTGCAGATTTAAAAACGCGGCCAAAAACGCAGGGAGCCATCACACACCTTAAAAAACTCATGCTGACATGAAAAAACGCATGAGTTTTGTTAAATCACTAAAACAAACTCATGTCAACTGTGACCCCAGTCTAAGATACTCAAATATAATTTTAAATATTTTAACAGCACAGTATGGAGGTCTCACAATGTTTGTGGCCCTATTCCAAACTTCTAAAGTAAAGTAGTCTATGAAAGTAGTGCAATTATGTGCTTATATGCAAATGTATTTTAGCTGGATATCTTGTTGCTTAGTATAGTGATAATGGTGATCAATGTAGACATTTAGCTTATACAAAATAAATTGTGTATAACAACCTCAATTATAGCAAGATTATGAGTAATTAAAATTAAACTAATTGCGCCCATTTCCTATAAGGCGGCTGATTATGAAAAGACATTTTTCTGTTGTTAAGTAAGGTAAAATATGTACCAAATATTGCACATACGGACATATAAGAGGTATTACACATGTCCAAAAATTCCGGGAGCTTCAATCAACACTTTCATTTTTCACTCAGCATGAATGAAACTTCAAAGGTTTATGAAGAAAGGAAGAAAAAAAAGCAAATTGTATTTGCTCGTCCACTGAAAGTTTATGCCTGCCAGAACCATTTAGTGGGGCTGCTTAACAGCTTTGTTGAGGTGTTTATCCTTTTTCGAGAGAGTTCATAGCTCTCGGCATTCAGGGCAATGGAAATACATTCAGACTATGCCAAGCATTCAGGACAATGTTTCCTAGTAAGACACAATGTTGCAAGTCATCTGCATAATCCCTTCATCCTGCTGGAGATAGGGAGAGGCTCTGGATAGTCGCATGTCAAATTTGACAGCTTTATTAAACCGGAAAAACTATACTGCTGCTCCTGCTGCTTTTACCATGAAGGCACAAATCTACAGATCCTTGAGAAAATTGCTTTTATTTTTTGCAAACTAAAAGTTATAAGATAAAGGAAAGAATGATTCCATAGCTGTGTTCTTATCTTTACCCTCCTTCCCTTTTTTACATGACGGTACTCACCAGTGGCATAACTTGAAGCTCATGGGCCCCAATGCGAAAACTCCAATGGGGCCCCCAGTTATTGCAAATATTTAAAGGATTAGTATTTTTCTATAGACCAAAGGGACTTTTGGCACCCTCTAGGCAGCATGGCCCAGGTGCGATTGCAACCCTGCACCTGTTCTAGTTACGTCCCTGTTGCTCATCCTTTTTTATTTACTTGTGACTAACAATTTAAGAAAGGAGGAAAAGCTTGCACCATAATATACACTGTGTGCACAATTATTAGACAAGTGAGTAGTTTCACCATATCATCATTCTTATGCAAATTTTCCAACTCTAAGCTGTATAAACTTGAATGTTCATTAGTAGGGATGAGCGAGTATGCTCGGTGCTACTCGTTACTCGCACGAGTATCCCGGTACTCGGGATGCTCGGCGAGCACCGAGTACCGCCGAGATCCTCGGACTCCTCGCTAATAATTAGCAATCTGACACAAATACGCTGATGCCTTCAGTACACACAGTGAGCTGGCACCTCACAGAGAGCAGATTGACTGTTAGGATCCCTCTGGGGGCCACAGCAAGGTGTTGTATGCTGTGGCGATTTGAAATAGCCCACCCTCCCGCCCTTTTCCAGAAACACTCGTTTTATAACCGGAAGTCTGTGGGCGGAGCCTGTCACTAATTGACGTACATTAGCCTCGGTGCTTTGGCCGAGTACACGAGTATCTTGGGATGCTCGGCCAGAGCATCGAGCACCCGAGCATTTTAGTGCTCGCTCATCACTATTCATTAGATGAAGCTTATCATGTGATGTGTGTTTTTGTGTTGAGGGAGGATGTGTCCGGAGGATATCAATAGCCTTCATCAAGTTGTACAGAATTATTAGGCAGCTTGTTTATCTCAGGGAAAATGGCTCAAAAAGAAATGTATCTAACTATGAAATTTAAACAATTGTTATAAGTCTAACAGAAGGATGCAGCACTCTTAAAGTTGCTAAAATATTGAGCCGTGAAATATTGAGTTGTGATCACAGAACCAATAGACGTTTTTTTAACAAATAGTAAACAGTATCTCAAATGTTATGTTGAGAGAAAAAAGACACATATTAACTGCGAAAGATTTGAGAAGAATCAAGGTGAAGCAACCAGGAACCCATTATCCAGTGTTGTCATATTCCAGAACTACAACCTCCCCGGAGTGACCAGGAGTTCATGGTGTTCAGTGCTCAGAGAGATAGCCAACGTAATGAAGACTAAAACCCCAATATCACTGAATAAGGCACAGAGGTTGAAATGTCAAGACTGGGCCAAGATATATCTGAAGTCAGATTGTTCAAAGATTTTATGGACTGATGAGATGAAGGTGGATCTTGATGGACCAGATGGATGGCCCTGTACCTGAATTAGCAAATGGGCACAGACTTCCACTGCTAGTCAGATTCCAGAATGGTAGAAGTATGGTACTGCTATTGACTGGTATTCTTAAAGTGTAACTGTCATTTTCATTTAATTTCATAAATCAATAGTAAACATGAAAATTGACAACATAGTAATATATGTTGTAAGACAAATATGCTTCTTTCTCTGCCAGAAATTATCAATAATTATCAAAATAGGCAATTCTGAGGTAAAATCTGTATTAATGAAGACAGACTTTCCCATTCTCTGATCATGGGAGGAACTATAATCAGAGGGAGGTGTTTGATCATAGCTCCGCCCCCCCCTCCCTCTTCTATCTACGTAGAATCTCATCAATAAAAACTGCCATCTTCTATATCAGTAATGGGAAAGTCTGTCTTCATGAATATAGATTTTACCTCAGCAGTGAGAATTTAGTTAATAACTGACAGTTATGCTTTAAAGATGAATGAGTTTTACCATTCTGAGTTGAAGATGTACTCAAAATGAACTTCCAGATTTTGGAAGACTCTTTCTTCAGGCAGTGGTACCGGAAAAAGTCTTCATCTTTCAAGAAAACCTTGATTTTTATACTCCACAATGCTCCATCATATTAAACAAGGTACTCCACTGCATATTAAACCCATTAAGGCTATGCCCAGACACATTGCTTTTTTGCTCTTGCCAAAGCACAGAAAAAAACCTTAGGGGTTTCTAGTATCTCCCGGTTTCTTGGGGATTTGTAGCGTTTTTCCTGCATTTTTCCTGCATTTTTGCTTGCTGTGTTTTTGCCGCGGATTTGCTATAGAACATTGCAAAAACACAGAACACAATTGACATGCTCATTCTTTAAAAAACACAGCAACACCTAGAGTGTTGACACTTTTTCCAATGAAAATAAACCGATATGTATGGACAGCTTGTTTTAGAATTACATACATTTTTCTGGGAAACAAAACCACAGGTTCAACTTAACATATGTCCTCCACCTATGTGGGTAATGGGAGATACATGCGTTGTTTTTCTGTGATATTGCTTCTCTGACCATTATAGACACTGCCCTTGTGGGAGCCCCGATATCGGGTTTCCCTTTGTTTTTAATTTTTATATGTTGGTTTTAACACTTTTTTTTTTTGCTCTCCTTTATAGCTTCTTATAGCTAAAATTGGATCATCTTTTAACCAAAGAAACCCCCCTCCCCTCCCACCTCGTCTTTTTTCAACAATTGATGGAGGCTATTGGATTGGATGAGGTACAGCCAGGACAAAGCGTTTGATCCTATTGTGTATTCTAATATTACAATATTTTGATCATATTCATCATAGGGTCCACAATGGATCTATATGTGGTTGTGGGTAATTTCGCCTGACACCTAATTTTAGAGCTTTCTGGATATATTTATATTGAATGCTGAACTCTGGATAGACATATCTCTGATTGTTATTGATTGTATTTATGTGGCATGTCAATATTTGATCCTCAAAACAAAATAAGTTTATTTATCTAGCATAGTAAAATATATGGGTGGTATGGCGAGAATTGCACCCCTTCTATTTAATAATTCATAATCTTTAGCCCTGGCTAACTTACTTCATGAATTCTGGAGCGCTACATGAATATATACTTGGTGTAGGGCATTTGCCCTTCACCAAGATGGCGGCGGTTGGCGTCCACGCATGCGCGGTGCGCGTCTCCAGGGCTACGGCCTTATGCACCTCCAAAACCGGAAATGGCGTCATTTGACGCACTTCCGGTGGCTGCGGGGTGGGGCCGGACGCCCGGGGAGGACGCGGCCGCACATGTGCGGCAATGGAGCCAGCGATGCCGCACACCTGTTGGGGGCCTATATAAGAAGGGCCTATACATATGGAGAGCAGCCCCCTGAGGAAACCCTAAGGGAAAAACGCGTTGGGGCGTCCCCCATACATCAATCAGGTAAACAAACCAGCATGGGTGAATGTTAACAATGGTGGAGCTTTCAGTAAGCTGAAGCACCTGCTGATTTTTCTGTCCTTTCATTGTGGTTGGCATAGCCACCACTAGGTAAGATAGGAGATCTGTTCAGGATAGTTTATGCAGGATAATGTTACCCCTCTATATAAAAGATCCCTCTGCTAAGGTATTGTTATTCTATGCTTGATGTTCTACCACCTGTGGTATCCTTTGTACCGATTCTGCTGCTTTAATAAGTCTGTGATACATTGTTACGTCGGAGCCTTTGTAATGTTTTGTGTTTTCAATAAAAACTATCACTTGGCTACCTGAGTACAAAAATCATTTTTGTGCATAAACTCTCCAAAATTGTTCTATTTATATAAAAGGTTGTAAGTAGGGGGGGCCCCATCTATAATGCACTACCATCCATTTGTGGTTCAACTTTTTGTATTAAATTAACATAGATTTGCCTAACAACAAGGCAAAACCTGAACCCAAACACTGTGAACATAGCCTAAGACCTTAAAGATTAACCTGATAATGACAACCTTACGTCTACAGACGTCGGAAAAAAAGGGTACTTATGCCTAGCCGACGTCTGTAGACGTAAGGCAGGAAAAAGCCCTGTAGCGCCACCCCTGTAGCTAAAATCTCTAGGGTGTCAGTGTACCGATTGTAGCTGAGACCCTAGAGATTAGGACTTAGCTGGTGTTTTACCAGCACCTGTAATGTGATGACCGGTAAGCACCATTTACCGGTCATCACATTAGAAAAAGTGAAAGTGCCGGTAAAAAGTACTTTCAGTTTGATCCGACATGAAAACACATGTCAGATCAAAGTGAAAGCGTTAACCCCCCAAGACCCCCAGTACTGGGGATCACCCCCCACCTCCCCTGGGGATCACCCACCCCCTGAACATGTAAAAATGGCGGCGGCTGGCGGCAAAACCCGCCGCCTCTGCTTCATCTCTATGCGATCTGACAAGTCGGACCGCATAGAGATGCTGCCATTCCTGGGGGGGCCACTGGTCCCCTCAGTGGCCCCCCAATGTCATCTCCCTCACCCCTGATCTCCCCCTTCTCCCTGCTCTGGTCCCCAGATCCCCCTCCTCCCTGCACGGCTCCCCAGCTCCCCCTCCTCCTTGCGCAGCTCCCCAGCTCCCCCTCCGGTATTCAACCCACCCCCCCTTCCCCAGGTCTTCCTCAGGTCATCCCCTCGACCCCTCCACCCCCCCTCCGATCCGCAGGCCCCCGCTCTGCTCCACTCCCCCTGAGCCCCCTTCCCTGCTCTCATATTTACCCGTCCTGCAGCATCGCCGGCCATCTTCTCTCTGCCTCTGTCCCGGCGCCGCTGCTCTGCATACGCCAGAACAGAGGCAGATTTAACCCCTGAAGGACCACACAGGGGTGATCTGCAGTTAACCCCCTGTGTGGTCACAAGGGGTTAACTGCAGATCATCATCCCTGTGTGGTCACAAGGGGTTACCTGATCTGCAGTTAACCCCTTGTGACCACACAGGGATGATGATCTGCAGTTAACCTCTTGTGTGGTCACAAGGGGTTAACTGCAGATCATCATCCCTGTGTGGTCACAAGGGGTTAATGGATCTGAAGTTAACCCCTTGTGACCACACAGTGATGATGATCTGCAGTTAACCCCTTGTGTGGTCACAATGGGTTAACTACAGATCATCATCCCTGTGTGGTCACAAGGGGTTACCGGATCTGCAGTTAACCCCTTGTGACAACACAAAGGGATGATCTGCAGTTAACCCCTTGTGTGGTCACAAGCAGTTAACTGCAGATCATCATCCCTGTGTGGTCACAAGGTGTTACCTGATCTGCAGTTAACCCCTGTGTGACAACACAGGTGTGATCTGCAGTTAACCTCTTTGTGACCACACAGGGGGTTAACTTCAGATCATCATCTGATGAGAATCGTCGCGAGACCTCCCACTGGACTACGTCGGACCTTCCCAATGGACTACGTCGGACCTACCCACTGGACTACGTTGGACCATCCCACTGGACTACATCGGGTCACCGTAATAAAGATGGGGTCTAAATATGTGTTTGTGTTTTTTTTCCAATAAAAATATTTTTCTCTGTGTTGTGTTTTGTTTACAATCTACTAGAGATTCCTAATGGTCCGGTCTAATATTGGCCAGACGTTATGAATCTCGGCCCAGTGCCAGCTGCCAAAAAGTTGGCATTAACCCCTTATTACCCAGTCTGCCACCGCTACACGGGAGCTGGAAGAGCTGGATACAGCGCCAAAAAATGGCGCTTCTATGAATGCGCCATTTTCTGGGGCAGCTGCGGGCTGCAATCCGCAGTGGGGGGGTACCCAGAAAGCTTGGGCCTCCCTACGCTTAGGATTCCAGCCCCCAGCTGCCTAGTTGTACCTGGCTGGCCCAAAACTATCGTAAAGCCCATGCCATTTTTTTTTTTTTAATTATTTCATGAAATAATTAAAAAAAAAGGGGCTTCTCTATAGTTTTGGCTTCCAGCCAGGTAAAACTAGGCAGAAGGGGTTGGTGGCAGCCCGTAGCTGCCTGCTGTACCTGGCTGGACCAAAAATATGGCGAAGCCCCGCGTAATTTTTTTTAAAATTTAATAATGAAATAATTTAAAAAAAGTGCAGGAGAGGAGACAACCAGGACACGGTCTCTCCAGATCTTGCGCACATGCCCTAAAAGTAAGAAATTGTGTGAAAAAAAGAAAATGTTCAATATGATGTTATCAAACTATGTGAAGTAGCTGTAGGTTCCAAATGCTCACTATACCCCTAGATATAATCCTTGAGGCATCTAGTTACCAAAATGGGGTCACTTGTGGGGGAGCTCCAAAGTTTAGGCACACAGGGGCTCTCCATACGCGTCATGGTGTCCGCTAACAATTGGAGCTAATTTTCCATTCAAATTGTTAGCGGACACCATGTCGCATATGGAGAGCCCCTGTGTGCCTAAACATTGGAGCTCCCCCTTAAGTGATCCCATTTTGGAAACTAGACCCCCCCAACGAACTTATCTAGATGCATAGTGAGCACTTTCAACCCCCAGGTGCTTCACAAATTAATCTGTAAAAAGGTAAAAAAGAAGATCTTTGTGAAAAAAAAGTAATTTTTCATCTTTACAGATCAGTTTGTGAAGAACCTGGGGGATCAAAGTGCTCACTATGCATCTAGATAAGTTTCTTGGGGTGTCTAGTTTACAAAATGGGGTCACTTGTGGGGGAGCCCCAATGTTTAGGCACATAGGGGCCCTCCTTAGATGACATGGTGTCCGCTAACAATTGGAATTGTAAGCGCATACCATGTCATGTATGGAGAGCCCCTGTGTGCCTAAACATTGGAGCTCCCCCACAAGTGACCCTATTTTGGAAACTAGACACCCCAAGGAACATATTTAGATGCATAGTGAGCACTTTGAACCCCTAGGTGGTTCACAAATTGATCCGTAAAAATAAAAAAGTTATTTTTTTCCATAAAAATTTTCTTTTTTCATTTTTACGGATTCATTTATGAAGCACCTGGGGGTTAAAAGTGCTCACTATGCACCTAGATAAGTTCCTTGGCGGATCTAGTTTTCAAAATGGGGTCACTTGTAGGGGAGTTCCAATGTTTAGGCACACAGGGGCTCTCCATACACAACATGGTGTCTGCTAACAATTGGAGCTAATTTTCCATTCAAATTGTTAGTGGACATCATGTCGCATATGGAGAGCCCCTGTGTGCCTAAACATTGGTGCTCCCCCACAAGTGACCCCATTTTGGAAACTAGACACCCCAAGGAACATATTTAGATGCATAGTGAGCACTTTGAACCCCTAGGTGGTTCACAAATTGATCCGTAAAAATGAAAAAGTACTTTTTTTTCACAAAAATTTTCTTTTGGACTCCATTTTTTCATTTTTACATGAGCAACAGGATAAAATGCATCCTAAATTTGGTTGATGAGAAAATGAGAAATTGCTGATGAACTTTGAACCCTTATAACGTCCTAACCCCCAAATTTTTTTTTTACAAAATTGTGCTGATGTAAAGTAGACATGTGGGAAATGTTATTTATTAACTATTTTGTGTCACATAACTCTCTGGTTTAACAGAATAAAAATTCAAAATTTGAAAATTGCGAAATTTTCAAAATTTTTGCCAAATTTTTTATTTTTTCAAAAATAAACGCAAAAATTATCAACCTAAATTTACTACCAACATGAAGCCCAATATGTCATGAAAAAAAATCTCAGAATCGCTAGGATCCATTGAAGCGTTCCAGAGTTATACCCTCATAAACGGACACTGGTCAGAATTAAAAAAAACGGTCTGGTCATTGAGGTGGAAATTGGCTCTAAGGGGTTAAAGAACAATCAAATTAAACCCATCTTCACATGATTTAAAACCTATTTAGAAATTATGTTCCCCATTACAGTGATGGAACTCTCAGACTCAGAGCTTGGGAGCCTGTGGTTGGTAGTGCCCAAAATGTTGAGGCACATGGTAGAAAAATGAACTGCGCACACACAGCACTGCACAGAGCAGTCATCTCCTTCACAGAGGGGCAGCTTCGGGACAGTGATGCAGAAAGTAGGAGATCACCACTTAGTGCAATGCGGTTCAATCATGGTAAATGATAGTGGTCCTATTAGAGACTGGAGTGGGCCTGCTAGGGACTGGGAAGGGCTTGTTGTAGTCTGGGTGCAAACGACCAGTTGTAACATTACAGTAAGGCTCCAAAACAAATACACCTCTAGAAGTGGGCTGAGCTGCTCTTCTACACATGCTGAATTGTGATATCTAGGTAACAATGCAAAATACTAACAGGATGTAAATTACAAACTGTTAGCATTTTGTGGCCTAGATACACACACATATTTTAGAAAAAGTGTGATGCAGCAGTCTGAGGTGTCTTCCAAGTGATTGCATTTTCCTGTCTGCTCTTTCCTCTGCCTCCATTCCTTGGAGTGGGATTTCCGAGCTGCTAGCTGGCTCAGAAAAGTGTAAAACACCAATTCTCATCATTGAAGTCACTTCTTTTGGTGCAAGTCCATTTTAAACCCTGACTGTAAGCAGTTCTGGGTTGCGACCACATCAGTAGTTTGATTAGGTTAGCTGATTATGCTGCTGACATCACTCTTGCTCCACAATGCAGAGGACACGTTTGGTGGCAAAGTGAGTATGATAAGAGAGAGTACAGGCAGGCAGAGAAGGGTGGAATATGTGAAAAGACAGTATGGGCAGGAGAGGGGAGTTTGGAATATGTGATAAAACAGTATGGGCAGATGGGTAGAATTTGTAAGAAGACAGTATGGGCAGATGTGGGTTGGGAATGTGTCAAGAGAAAATATGAACAAAGGAGCTAGTACAGTGTAAGTGTACAGAATGTGAAGGGGACTGGGAATGTGTGATGCGACAGTATGGCTGGTATGGCTCACTGCTGCTTTCTCCTCTGAGTCCTGACCAGGGGTGGGCTTGGAGGGTGGGGGGGGTGAGTGCACCGGACCGGCCGGCTACTTACTGCTGCTTCCGCCAACGCCGTCGCAGACTCGCTCCCCGCCTCTCTGCTTCTGCCTCCAGAGATTCCCGAGCAGTGACAGAGCAGTGAATAAATTAACTTCCGTCACTGCTCGGGAATCTCCGGCAGCAGAGAGAGTCGGGCTGACAGCAGGGTTCAGCTCAGGTCATAATGACCTGAGCTGAACCCTGACTGTTTAGTCAGTTCTCAGCCTGCTCTCCCTGTGTGTCTAAGCACAGGGATGTAGCAGAGCTGAGACTGTCAGCCTGCTCTCCCTGTGCATAGACATGTGTGTCTAAGCACAGAGATGTAGCAGAGCTGAGATTGCTTTTTGGACTACGTCGGACGGAAGAGGATTTTTTAAATAAAGATGCAGTCCCTAATTGTGTTCTGTTTGATTTCTAATAAAATTACTATTTCTCGGTGTTGCATTTTTTTTTCTATTGATTACGGTACTGGAAATTCATGGCGGTCATGTCCAATATTGACGTTAAGGGGTCCAGGAGTTAATAAAGATGCAGTCCCTTATATTTATATTGTTTTATGAATTTTTCAGAAAAAAATTTGACGTGGGCTTCGCCGTATTTCTGTAACCAGCCGGATCCAGCAGGCAGCGACGGGCTGCCCCCAACCCCCAGGTGCCTATTTATACCTGGCCGGACACAAGAATATAGGTGAGCCCCCTTTTTTTATTATTTCATGAATTTCACGAAATAATAAAAAAAAAATGCGTGGTGTCACAGCTGTCTGCTGACAGGACCTGCCATGACGTCACAGTCACATGACTGCCGGTCATGTGACATCACGGCATGTCCTGTCAGAAGACAGCTGCCGACGCCAGGGGGACACCGGGACCCTGCGGGACCCTGCAGGAGCCTGCCTGCCTGCCTCACTGAAGTTAATTTATTCACTGCTCTGCCGGCTCTCCCGCCGGCAGCGGCAGAGTCAGGCTTTGACAGCAGGGTGAACCCTAACTTAGGATCGGGTGGGGAGGCTGCGGGGGGGGGCTGCGGGATGATGGACTCGTTACTGTGCGAGTAATAGCTTGGAAGCTCGCAGAGTACCGAGTCCTGCGATTCCACTATTACTCGCAGTGTTACGAGTCATAGCGAATAGATTCGCCCATCCCTAATCCTGAGCCTTCACCTCAGGGTATATTGTATTTTTACAGGATTGGTGGGCTAAGGCTGTTCTTTTATTGTTTGGCATTTCAATCTGACTTCATAATTCTCCTCTGAATGATGTACACAGAGGTGGCAGAGGAAATTTACATTTAATTTGAAATCCACACACCAACACAATGGAGGTTCCGAGCAGTCTGATGAGAAACAATAAGTTAACAAACATGAGTTAACAAACAAAAGAGCAACATGTCTGGCCAAATTAAGAACATTAACCCATGACATGCATTGAAAATGGCTATGTTGTCACATTCCTCCCCTTCTTAATTAGCCCCAGAAAACTGCTGAATCTTGATGAGGCTTGCTGTTGAAGGGGCAGCCAGATATGATTGGCCTCTGATCATCCTTCTCCTCTTGTTGGCATTATCCTTTGGCATTTCCTTTTTTGTGGTGAGGTCAACAATAGAGGCTCACATCTATACACCTCCCCCTGATTACCACCCCAGGTTGGGCAGAAATATTGTGGACATGCACTAAGGTGGGGTCCATGAGTTGGTCTTCCCTGAACTCCTTACGATATATCTCCCTCCCAATGTGGGCTATCCTCATAAGGGGTGGTAGAAGGATCCCCATCAGAGTGCTGCTTGGCTTCCATGTGGGTGATGACTGTGAAAAACTGGCTGGATAGTGCTTGTCCTAGGTCATTCCCCAAAATAACTAGTCTGGGAAGGCCATCCAAGAGCCCATCTTCAACTTCTTCCTGATCAGTCCACAAAAATAACAGGTGTGTGGCTGTCCACAAGTCTTACTTCAACCTCTTCCTGGTCAGTCCACAAATTAACAGGTGTGGAGATGCTGTCCATAAGCCCCATATAGACCTCCTCCTGGTCAGTCCCCCAGTCCAACTGCACACGTGCCAGTGGGATGTTGGAGTGCTGACTCTTAGCCGGGGAGATGGTTACATGGCAACCTGTTAAATGGTCTCCTTTGGGAACAACATCTGGGCTTACTAGTAGAGATGAGTGCTGTTCGATTTGAAATGTTTGCCAATCTCAAATTCGACCTGTTTTGGGCAATGTTCGAGTCATTCGGCGAATGCGAACAATTAGCTTCAAATTTGGCATTTCGAGTTTATGTTCGATAATGGTTCGTTCACCAAAATTGTAACTGGCTTTTCACAGTAATACTGTTATTGAATGTTAATATCCAATTTCAGTGTATAGTGTGCGGGTGGGCGGGGTTTAGATCAGTGCTGCTGGAATAATGCCGATCTCCATTTTTTTTTCTCCTAGCCGCATATACAGTGCAGCGGTGCAGGTCGTCAGCAAATCACACACACACACACAACAAAGTGCATTTTTTGCACACAAGCAAGGGCATGTGTCATTGGCTGTGTATGTCACATGTCCTTGCCCTATATTGCCGCCATTATCTCAGTGCTGCAGTTGTGTGTCAGTCAGTCACCGCTACTGCTGCTGTGGGTGCTATAAAGTGTGACTTAAGTCCCAGTTACACACACAGATAACTGTGCAGAGATTGTTCGCAGATCTCTGGATGCAGTGAAATCATGGACACATAGTTCCATTTTGTGGCCGTGTACAAATGTAACAATGTGTCCATGATTTCACTGCAACCAGAGATCTGCGAACAATCTCTGCGCAATTATCTGTGTGTGTAACTGGGTCTTTAGACAGATAGTGAGCGAATATCAAGTTAGATAGAGAGGTAGGTTTAAGGAGTAGGGACTAGTTGGAATATCAGTCCTTTTGAGGGCTACTTCAGACAAGTAGGGAGTAGGGACTAGTTGGAATATCAGCCCTTTTGAGGGCTACTTCATAGAAGTAGGGACTAGTGGTATTTTCATCCCTTTTGTGGGATAGGTTAGGCGATCCAAATATTATCCAAACTGTTCTATATTACTCTACGCGTTTCGTGAGAACTTCTCACTTCCTCAGGAGTTATACAAAGTTCTCACGAAACGTGTAGAGTAATAAAGAACAGTTTGGATAATATTTGGATCGCCTATTGTCTGGAGGCAGCGCACGAAAAAATCCCTTCTTTTACTTTGGAGATCATCATTTTTATTGGGAGGTGCAGCAGCCGGATACGCATTTAAGGTGTTGTGACTGGGCACAACCTATAAAGGTGAGCACAACACACACCTATATGACCATTACTCACACAGTTAAGACCCTATTTTGCGCTATTTCTCCCCCTTTAGTGTATAGTAGAAGTGGGATAGGTTAGAGCAGTTCCTAGCAGTTTTTGCCAGGCAGGTGTGTCCAGTGCTGTGCAAGTTTTGTTTCACAGCATCTGGCCAAATCTAGCTCAGGCAATCCTTTTGGGCAGGTAGTGTAGCACTGCTGTGTAGAAAGCTACACCACCTGTCTTCAGTAGGCACATTTTTACTGCAGCTAGCCAAGGCAATCCTTTTGGGATAGTAGTAGTGTCTGGTAGTCAGCGGTGTAGCCCAGCTGTAAAGTAAGCTACACCGCCTGTCTATCCAGTAGCCAATTTTTTACTGCAGCTAGCCCAGGCAATCCTTTTAAGCTAGTAGCAGTGTCTGGTAGTCAGTGGTGTAGCCCAGCTGTAAAGTAAAGCTACACTGCCTGACTATACAGTAGCCAATTCTTCACTGCAGCTAGCCCAGGCAATCTTTTTGGGCTAGTAGCAGTATCTGGTAGTCAGCAGGGTAGCCCAGCTGTAAAGTAAGCTACACCATCTGTCTATCCAGTAGGCAATTTTTTACTGCAGCTAGCCCAGGCAATCCTTTTGAGCTAGTAGCAGTGTCTGTTAGTCAACAGTGTAGCCCAGTTGTGAATCAAGCTACACCGCCTGTCTATTTCATGCAAAATTTTAACTGCATCTAGCCCAGGTAATAGTTTGGGCATACTAGCAGTGTCTGTTAGTCAGTGGTGTAGCCCACTTGTGAACTAAGCTACACCGCCTGTCTATTTCATACTAATTTTTAACTGCATCCAGCCCAGGTAATAGTTTGGGCCTAGAAGCAGTGTCTTTTAGTCAGTAGTGTAGCCCACTTGTGAACCAAGCTACACTGCCTGTCTATTTCATACAAATTTTTAACTGCATCTAGCCCAGGTAATAGCTTGGGCCTAGTAGCACTGTTTGGCCACTCAGCGCTGCTCGATTTGCATCCGAATTTTTTTTTGCCAACAACTGCAGAGTTGCCAATTTGATCACACACAAAATGAGTGGCAAAAGGCCTGCTGCTGGTGGAAGAGGAAATAGGCATGGTGGAAAGGGAAAAAAGTTTGTGTATGTGTTGTAGGTAGTAAAGCAACAGTAACATCTGCTGAAGAAAGACCATCTTCCAGCCAAAGTGAGATGACTACTTCTTTCCGTGGACAATCTGATATAGGCTAGGGTCACATTTAAAACAAGAATTGCATTCACCGCATCCAGATCCGGATGCGGTGAACGCAATGCCGGGCACACACATTTTTTTACAAAAATGTGTGCAGAATACCGGACTGCAGTAACCTGATGGCTCAGGATGTGTAATCCTGAGTCATTCGGCAACTGCATAGTTTGCTGATCCCGGCTATTGCCGGGATAAGCAAACTGTCCTATGCCTATTAAAGAGTTAAATTCACTAACTAAAGTAATGTTTGAGGTCTGTAGGGGGGGCTTAGACCCCCTACAGACCGGCCGCCCACTCCGGTGGGCTTCTTCTACAATTTCCCCCATGGCACGGGCTCCTCTGAGCTCCGTGCAAGTCCCCAAAACTCCCGCCCCCCCGTATTACTATACAGGGGTGCCTGCACCCCTCTTGTATAGTGATTCCTGTATGTGCCCTTAACGAATGAATACAGTATACATGTAAGCTCATACTTACATGTTCTCGTAGGCTGTGTTATTGTAAATCCATGGGCGGGGCTGTTTGCTGCAGCCTCAGCCCCCTCATTCATT
This sequence comes from Allobates femoralis, assembly GCA_033576535.1. Lineage (NCBI taxonomy): Eukaryota > Metazoa > Chordata > Amphibia > Anura > Aromobatidae > Allobates > Allobates femoralis. The sequence goes on from JARQOC010000003.1 coordinate 313,463,224, forward strand.
ATGGCCGCCCCCTCAGGCCTTCATCCAGTGTTGTGAGGGCGGCCGCATCATGAAAGGGGCGGGGCTAACGGTGTGCCGCGGTTAGCCCCGCCCCTTTCATGACGCGGCCGCCCTCACAACACTGGATGAAGGCCGGAGGGGGCGGCCATAATGAATGAGGGGGCTGAGGCTGCAGCAAACAGCCCCGCCCATGGATTTACAATAACACAGCCTACGAGAACATGTAAGTATGAGCTTACATGTATACTGTATTCATTCGTTAAGGGCACATACAGGAATCACTATACAAGAGGGGTGCAGGCACCCCTGTATAGTAATACGGGGGGGCGGGAGTTTTGGGGACTTGCACGGAGCTCGGAGGAGCCCGTGCCATGGGGGAAATTGTAGAAGAAGCCCACCGGAGTGGGCGGCCAGTCTGTAGGGGGGTCTAAGCCCCCCTACAGACCTCAAACATTACTTTAGTTAGTGAATTTAACTCTTTAATAGGCATAGGACAGTTTGCTTATCCCGGCAATAGCCGGGATCAGCAAACTATGCAGTTGCCGGATGGCTCAGGATTACACATCCTGAGCCATCCGGTTACTGCACAGCGGTTCAGAGAACCGCTGCAAAAACTGCTGCCTGCATGATTTTTAACGCAGGCAGCAGTGCCGGACACGGACACCGGATGGCTTGTGAAGCCATCCGGTGTTTTGCATTGGCTCCTATGAGGAGCGTTTCCTGGTCCGGTTTTGAGCTTTTTGAAAGCTCAAAACCGGATCAGGATTCTACAAAAAAACCGTAGATGTGACCCTGGCCTTAATCCCGTTCATATGGACACAACCATCACTACCAATTGTAGATGAGGCACAAAAAGAGCAGGTGCTTGAATGAATCTCAAGTGTTCCATCAAGTGGCCTCTCCTCCACCTCAACTTCAACATCCCAAATACTCCAATCCTCTGAGGTGTCACCCCAATCGCACTTGCTTCCTCCCAGCTCCCAAGTCTCCAGCAGCCCTACTGAATATGGGGTAACACAGGTGGTTGAGTCTGCAGAGCTGTTCTGTCACACTATAGCCTGGGAATCAGAGGTCTGCTCCAAAGCTGCAGTGAGTCCAGACGAGGAAATAATCTGCACTGATGCCCAGAAGCTTTGTGAGTTGGATCCAGGCCCAGATGAAGAAAGTTCTGAGCATAATGTAGACCCTCCTTCCCAAACTGTAACTCCTCTTGGTGGAGACAATGATGAAGATGCTGATGAGACTCAGATACCTGATTGGAACGACAACTTGACTTTTCGGTCAGGGCAGGAAGAGTTGTCTCTGAGGACGAGGGGTGTGAGAACACACAGGGTGATGATGAGGTTACTTACTTACTGTCAACCCAAAGTCAGCCAGTCGATGAGGTCAGCAGAGGAGGTGGAGGAGGATGATAGTGCCGACAAGGTTAGGTTGCGCCTTCTTGGACTGAGATGGAGTACTGAAAGCACGTCAACAAATGCATCCTCAGCCACAACTCTGCCTCTGAGCAGAAGTCAAAGTGGCTCTGCAGGTCTCATGGACTTGCATGGACTCTAAGCATTGCCTAGCCTGGGCCTTTTTTGACATCTCAAAGGATCACCCAACTCATGTCATCTGTAAGATTTGTTACCAATCTCTAAGTAGAGGCCAAAAACTCAATAGTTTGAGTACTTGATGCATGAACTGTCACATGGATATGAAGCATAAGTCGCAGTGGGAAGCTCTAGCGGGGCGGGCCAACCACCGTCTGCCCCATCAAGTGCATCCGCGTGCTTTTCATCCTCTGTGACTGTGGGGACAGAAGTCACACATGGTTTTGGATGCAGACCTTCCACCTCTTTACCCGCAACAGGCAGTGTGATTGGCAGGTCATCATTCTTTTGTAAGTGGAAACACCTGCTGGTGTTGAACTCTCTAAGACATTGAGAGCACCACCTTTGGATGAAGGCAACATTATATCTCCCGCCTGCACCTTCCTCACAGACCAGCAGTTTTCCGGGGACAGTCTATTCAACCCTGTCTCAGCACAGCAGCCAGCCCTCGGTCCCTCAGATGTGGACAAGTAAAAGACCATTTCCTCCTAGCCATGACAAAGCTAAGGGTACCATCACACCTGGTGACATCGCCGGCGATGTCGCAGGTGATGCAGAGGCGTGGCCTATCAGCGGCGACAGCGCCGGTGAGTCGCCTCGTGTAACGCAGAGATTTTGCTCGGAAAAATCGGCTGAGAGTGGTGGCCTGGCTTCACAGCACTGCTCTGACACCTGGCGACTACTCTCAGGCGATGTGTACACATCGCCCATGTAACATGGCGACTTTATTAGATCACAAACATTCAAGTGCATATAACTCATAACCAGCAAGAATACATGATGTAACAAGCAACAGAGTCTCACCCTTCTGCTGGCTCACCAGGGATTGGAATATTAATTCTTTCAGGAATTCCAGAGCCAACTACCCCAGTCCAGCAGCACCCCGCATTTGGCGGTCACCCACTAAGAAGGGATAGTTGCAGACTTAGGAAGCTAACCGAGCACAGCAAAGTCTGTATCCAGGTGACCGAATATTCCCAACCTCTGTATTTTCCAGCCGAATCCTAGTATCCTTGGCTGAACTACTGAAGAACATGATCCAAGTTATGAGCTTCTAGCCGGGACTGAAGTTCCGAGACTAAAGTCATATAGAATATGAAGATGTGATGTAATCCTGGCATCCGGAACCAAAATTCCTAGGTCGAGGTCTTGAAGATGTGATGTGATCCTCTAGCCAGGACCAAAGTACCTAGGTTAGGTACCATATGAATAACTGGTGACTGAAGCAGGCCCTTTTTATATATCCTGAGCCTTCATCTCACGATGTATTGTATTCTTACAGGATTGGTGGAATAAGGATTTTCTCTTATTGGTAGGCAGTTCAATCTGACTGCATAATTCTCCTCCAAATGCTGTACACAGAGGGGACAGGAGGAATTTATATTTAATTAGCAAGACACACACTAATACACTGGAGGCTCCGAACTGTCTGATGAGAGATAATGACTTAGCAAACATGAGTTAACAAACAAAAGAACAACATGTCTGGCCAAGTTAAGAACATTACCCACAACACTCATTGAAAAAGGCTGTGTTGTCACAGGGGTTAACCCCTTCCTGACCCTTGTCGTAATACAGCATCAAGGGTCGGGTCCTGGTGTTTGATGTGAGCTCCGGTGCGGCACTGTCATCAAACACCTGACATCTCAGCTGATCTCATCAACTTAGATGTCGGGCTTCCAGCACGGATTGGATCTGCGATTCGATTTGTGCTGTTAACCTCTTGGATTCCACTGTCATTCACTGACAGTGGGATCCAAAACCGCCGTGGCGGCGATCGCGCTGTTCCCCGCCTGCAACGGAGATAATATTGCGAGATCTCCGGTGCTCATATGATAGTGTGGGGTACTGCCGAGAACCTGGAAGCTATCACTTATCTCTTCCTGTGAGTGGTTGGCAAGCGCTGCCAACCACTCACAGTGCGCATTTGTGACAGGTCCCGATGTACTGCAACTCCTGTCACAAGCTATCAGACTGTGCAGCAATGTGCCTTCCTGTGGGGCTGTATAACATAAAGAATTAATTAAAAATTAAACTTTTTACAAGCATGAAAAAAACCCTAAACGATCAAATCACCCCCATTTCCCCCATTAAACTGTGTAATGGAAAAAAGTTCAAACGCCAAAAATAATGTTTTTTTTGGTCGCCGCAACATTGCTATAAAGTGCAATAATGGCCGATCAAAACAGTGCATCCACCTAAAGATGGTATCATTAGAAACGTCAGCTCAAGACGCAAAAAATAAGCCATCATACAGTCCCAGATCCCGAAAAATGAGAACGCTACGGGTCGCAGAACATGGCGCTAAAAGTGTGATTTTTTTTTCAAACTTCTGAATTTATTTTCACCACTTAGATACCTGAAAAAGTATATATGTTTGGTATCTACGAACACGTACAGACCTGAGGTATTACACCGTCATGTCAGTTTTACCAGATAGTGAACATGGTGACTACAAAACCCAAAAACAAATGTGTAATTGCACTTTCTTTGCAATTTCACTGCACTTGGAATATTTTTTCCCATTTCCCTGTACACTATATGGTAAAATAAATGATTCCTTTTGAAAGAACAACTTGTTCCACAAAAAACAATCCATCATATGTCTATATTGATGGAAAAATAAAAAAGTTATGGCTCTTAGAAGTTGGGGAGCAATAAACAAAAATGAAAAATGAAAAATCGCCGAGTGGTGAAGGGGTTAATGTGAGAGGGGACAGCATGTGGGTTGGAAAAATGCAGAGAGGCACAGTACAGAGTCTGGTAATGTGATGGGCAGTATAGATATATAGCATGAGGGATAGTTTGAGGGCACAACATAGAGAGGCCAGTATGCAGAGAATTAGAGTGTGAGGAGGGGCAATTTATAGAGACAGGGCAGTGTAGGGGACACACAGTGTGATGCAATAGTGATGTATATACCACAAAAGATATAGTGTAAGGAACATATTTTCTGCAGGAAGTACAGTGAGGAGCAATTATTTTAGGACAGTGTGTTTTTTTCGCAGCTGCAACTGCCGCAAGTGCAGGAACAACGGCAATATCGCACATGCCGCAAGCCCCATAGACAATGCATGGGGTTTGCCACAAGTGCGCTGCAAGTGTGGCCGTTGGGCGGCAGATGCGGTAAATCTGCCGGATCTGCCACATTTTGAAAAAAATAATGCTGATGTGAAAGAGGTGTTATATGGCCATCTAAATGCACCCTAGTATGAATAATCTGCAGAATAACCCTATATCTGCAGGATATTAGTTATTTTTTTACTCTACAGCTTCCCTCAGGGCCATTTTCTATGGTCATTATTTATTCCCATTCTTCCAAGAGCCATAACTTATTTTATTTCAACATCAATATGGACATATGAGGGCTAGTTTTTTGCGGGATGAGTTTTACTTTTAAACTACATTATTAATTTTACCATATAGTTTAGAGGAAAATGGGTAAAAAATACCCTGTGCAGTAAAATTGCAAAAAAAAATCAATTGCCCTATTATTTTTGGGGTCTTTTAATTATTACGTTTACCATATGGTAAAATTGACATGTCGGCATGATGCCTCGGGTCGGTATTAGTTTGTAGATACCTAAAGCCCCCGTCACACATAATGAGATCGTTAGCGAGATTGTTGTTAAATCCCAGATTTTGTGATGTAACAGCAATCTCGCTAATGACCTCGTTATGTGTGACACTTAGCAGTGATCAGGCCCCTGCTGTGAGATTGCTGATTGTTACAAAGTGCTCTGGGTCATTTTTAGGTCATTGGTCTCCCGCTGGGAACGCTGCATCGTGTATTTGAAAGGGACAACAACCAATAACCTCAATACTACGCCCGAGAGTGACAATTCCCAACGACCTCCTATCATTCCGGATTGTTGCTGAGTCGCTGGTGAGATCTGACTGTTTGACATATCGCCAGCGATCCCTAAAGATCGTTATCGTTGTTGGGATTGCTATTGCGTCGTTGTGTGTGACGTGAGCTGTAAAGTGTACATGTAAACTTTTACTGTTATCTAAGGGTGCTTTCACATCTGCGTTTTTCGTAATTCGCGGCAGATGCGGTGAAAAAACCGCATCTGCCGCGTTTGCCGCATAACGGTTCCACTTGCGGCACGGTTGCGGTTTTTTCCATAGGAAGTATAGGGGGACTTGCGGCAGATGCGGCAAGTGCGGTATTGCACTTGCGGCAGGTGCGGCAGCGAAAAAAACCGCAGTAAGCCGCGTTTTTTTTCTCTGCCGCACCTGCCGCAAGTGCAATACCGCACTTGCCGCATCTGCCGCAAGTCCCCCTATACTTCCTATGGAAAAAACCGCAACCGTGCCGCAAGTGGAACCGTTATGCGGCAAACGCGGCAGATGCGGTTTTTTCACCGCATCTGCCGCGAATTACGAAAAACGCTGATGTGAAAGGGCCCTAAGTGGTGAAAAAAAAATTCAGACGTTTGTAAAAATAAAATAGTTCAATTTTTGTCGCTTTTTTCTAATACCCGTAGCGTTCTAATTTTTCATTATCTGGGGCTGTGTGGCAGCTTATTTTTTGCATCTTGACCTGACATTTTTAATGAAACCATTTTTGGGTACATGTGCTATTTTGATCGCCTGTTATTACATTTTATTGCATTACTGAAAACGCAAAAATAAACTATTCTGGAGTTTTGATTTTTTTTTCTCGTTCCGCTGACAGATCTGTTCAATTGATATTACTTTACTGTTAACTGCACATGTGTGGGAAAAAATGGGGGCTCAGTGCATGAGCCCACATTAAAGTCAGGGACATGACCAAGGACAAATAGGTACGTCCTTGGACATGAAGGGTTTACTGGTTGTGTGGTCACCCTAAAATTAGTCTGCAGGCATTATGACTGCAGGTCCTGACATACTGCCATTGGCATAAATGAGCAAAAGCAGAATTTGCAGCAGCACTCTGTAAGGGCAGAGGGAATTATTGACATTTTTAAAACTTTTGAATAAAATGTGGATGATTTGAGGGCATTTAAACTACATAGAAAAGGCCCCAGCAACTACGTATAGAAATACATAATGCAGGCAAAATGTCCAAGGTGGAGTGACACAGTGTCCAGGGGCATTTTCCATGCAGTTTAATGTACTCCTATCATCCACATTTTATTCTGAAATTGTAATAATTACAATAATGTCCCCTGCCCTTAGATACAAAGTGCTGCTGCCTGCACTGTCAGCCTGTCGCACACATATTATATACAGACAGTGGCAGATCCAGTGCAGCTGCAGCAGCTAGTGATGTGCTGCCCGCAAGGCAGCTAGGCTCACCTATTCCCACAGTCTCAGGGCATGCAGGGGCTGTGGGGACTCCATTATAGGCCCCTCTTCGGATGAAGGTAGCTGTGGCTTTGGCACACTACCACATTGTGTATGCTGGGCCAGCCCCACCACATGATGATGTCTGGTAAGGCATCATTCAATGTGTCTATGAATGAGGGCAATTATTTCTTGGGCCATGGGACCCCAGGGCCTCGGGTCCCAGGCAGTAGCTCAGTTTGCACTTATTATAATCCATCCCTGCTCAGAGAAATTCTATACCTACCATTGACCTCAAGTGTCCTATAGAGCCTTGTTTTCAGAAGAAAGCTCCATTTGATTCTGTGGGAATTGTGAGACATTTAACCATTGGATTAAGTTGGAACTTTGAGGATTTCTTTTGAATTAATAAATTGGTGAATGAGGGACTTTAGGGCAGTTGGAAACTACACAGCTCACATCAACCCCAAACGTTTTATCCCAATTGCTAGGGCCATCGGGAAGAGCTGGAGTAAGCACCAGAATTGAACCACCTAATGTGTTGTGCCACTTCTGTGGTGGAGGTGGGCTGCTATATTTAGACTGGAAAGGACCAAATAACCATGGGCCTTCCCCCTTAATAATACTAGCCCCTAGCTGCCTGATTTACTTTGGCTAGTATTAAAAAATAGGGGGCTCCCCACAAAATTTTTGTTAATTACCGTATATACTCGTGTATAAGCCGACCCGTGTATAAGCCGACCCCCCTACTTTTGCCCCAAAAATCTGGAAAAACCTATTGACTCGTATATAAGCCGAGGGTGGACCCCAGCACAGGTATACAGCCCCCAGCAGTGTGGTATACAGGCCCCCCCCAGTGGTATACAGGCCTCCCCAGTGGTAGTATACAGCAGCCCCAGTGGTAGTATACAGCAGCCCCAGTGGTAGTATATAGCATCCCCAGCAGCCCCAGTGGTAGTATATAGCATCCCCAGCAGCCCCAGTGTTAGTATATAGCATCCCCAGCAGCCCCAGTGGTAGTATATAGCAGCCCCAGTGGTAGTATACAGCAGCCCCAGTGGTAGTATATAGCATCCCCAGCAGCCCTAGTGGTAGTATATAGCAGCCCCAGCAGCCCCAGTGGTAGTATATAGCATCCCCAGCAGCCCCAGTGGTAGTATACAGCAGCCCCAGCAGCCCCAGTGGTAGTATATAGGAGCCCCAGCAGCCCCAGTGGTAGTATATAGAGCCCCAGCAGCCCCAGTGGTAGTATATAGGAGCTCCAGCAGCCCCAGTGGTAGTATATACCAGCCCCAGCAGCCCCAGTGGTAGTATATAGGAGCCCCGGCAGCCCCAGTGGTAGTATACAGCAGCCCCGGCAGCCCCAGCGGTAGCATACAGCAGCCCCGGCAGCCCCAGTGGTAGTATACAGCAGCCCCAGTAATCCAGGGCCCCCCCAGCCTTGCTCCGGTCACCTGTAAAGTAAAATATACTTATCAATGTCCCGCTGCCGTCCGCGCCTGCATCTGCCGACATGCGATCCTCCATCTTCATGCGTCTTCTTCCGACTTCCTGTGTTCGGCGCCGGCAATGACGTCATTGCCTTCGACGAACAGAGAAAACCGGAAGAAAACGCATGAAGATGGAGGATCGGGATGTCGGCAGATGCGGGCGCGGACGGCAGCGGGACAGTGATAAGTACATTTTACTTTACAGGTTACCGGAGCAAGGCTGGGGGGCCCTGGATTACTGGGGCTGCCGGGGCTGCCGTATTGACTCGCGTATAAGCCGAGGGGGGTACTTTTCAGCCCAATTTTTGGGCTGAAAAACTCGGCTTATACGCGAGTATATACGGTATTTAAATTTTTTAAAAAACGGCATGTTATCCTCTCTATGGCTGGGGTCACACACACAGATATCTGGGCAGATATTGTTCACAGATCTCTGGTTGCAGTGAAATCATGGACAGATTGCTCCATTTGTACACAGCCACAAAATGGAACCATGTGTCCATGATTTCACTGCAACCAGAGATCTGTGAACAATATCTGCACAAATATCTGTGTGTGTGACCCCAGCCTATCTTTGATAACCATCCAAGGTGAAGCAGGAAGCTGAGGTCTGCAGTTCACAGCTGTCTGCATTACCTGTGCTAGGCCAGGGTCACATTTGCGGTTGGACCCTGGCCTGCCGGATTCCGGTTTCAACTTAGCAATTTTTCCATCACCGCATAGCGTTACCGCTATGCGGTGCTGGAAAACGCTGCCCTTAGTTACCCGGTGTTTACCTGCATGACCTGTCACACAGGCAGCGGCTCTTAGGGCGTTTTACAGCGCCGCACAGGAAACCGTGTCTGCAACGTTTCCTGTGCGGCGCTGTAAAGCGCACTCCGAGCCGCTGCCTGTGTGACAGGTCGTGCAGGTAAACACCGGGTAACTAAGGGCAGCGTTTTCCAGCACCGCATAGCGGTAACGCTATGCGGTGATGGAAAAATTGCTAAGTTGAAACCGGAATCCGGCAGGCTAGTGGTACAACGCTAATGTGACCCTAGCCCTAGTTAACCAAAAAGGGGGGAATCCCACATCATTTTGCGTTCCCCTGTGCGTGGTGCAAATCGCACTCCCCGCAGCCCGCTGTGTAGCTGGTATCCAGGGAACACGGCGAGTTGCTAGGGGCTGTGTTCGCCGCTATGCAGCCTGCGTGAAGGCTGCATGCAGGCTGCGTAGTGAGAAAAATATTCTACATTTTCTGCAAACAACGCATGGAACGTAGAATAATGCAAGTGTGACCCTAGCCATAGAAAAGGGAATTTCAGTTGCTCATAGTCTGGGTTCACACTTGGCCATCAGTTTTTTCCCTTGTTCTCTATACCTGATCCAGTATTTTTAGGGTGCCAATAGTGGCTAGGATCACACATAGGCCCAGGATCAGTTTTTGGCATCAGTTTTTTCACGGTCACATTTCTAAGTCCAAAAACTGATGCTAAAAACGGATCCTGGACTTAAGTATGACATGCATTTGTAAAAAAACGCATGCGTTTTTTCACTGCACCCAAAAACGCTGCAATGGCCAGGTTCACACATACCATCCGTTCTTGCCTTAAATCCGTTTTTGGGAACATTTTGGACATGTTTTTTTTCAAAGTCCAAAAACGCATATGCGTTAACGCATGTGTGTGCGTCTTTTCAAAAAACGTCTGCGTTTTATGCAGGGAGGCCAAAAATGCTGCTAGCTGCGTTTTTGCCATGCTTTAAAAATGCACATGCGTTTTTTTAACATGGGGGCCTATGGGAAACGCATACGTTAACGCATGGCACATATAGGCACCTGCGTTAACGCATGCGTTAACGCATATGCGTTTTTAATGAAAAAATAACTAAGTCCCAAAATTTGCCAAAAACATCCAGGACCTCATGGGACACTATTGGCACCCTTAGTAAAATGGATCCGTTTTTCTAAGGGGTTAAAAAATATATTTGCATGTGTGAACCTGGCCATTCTGTGTTTTTGGGTTGCAGTTAAAAAATGCATGCATTTTTTTAACATGGGGCCCTATGGGAAATTATGCGTTAACGCATGGTACATATAGGCACCATGCGTTAACGCATGCGTTTTTGCAAGCTTTTTTTTGAAAAAATGACTAAGGCTGGGGTCACATATGCAGTAATAATTTCAAATCCTGTTCCGGTTTTGAGCTTTTAAAAAGCTCAAAACCAGAGCAGGAAACGCTTCTCATAGGAGCCCATTATGGTAACCGGATTGCTTTACAAGCAATCCGGTTACCGACTCCGGCTCTGCAGCCTGCGTGAAAAATCATGCAGGCTGCAGTTTCGGAGCGGTTCTAGCCTCCGCAATGCGGTAACCGCATTGCTCAGGATGTGTAATCCTGAGCAATGCGGTTACCATATATACTTCGCTTATCCCGGCTGCCGCACTGTAAGAAAACCTTTAATATTAATAATAATTGTGCCCTTCATGTCTCTAGGGGGTGCCCACCCCCTCTAGAGACATGCTACCTACTCAGGTGGGCATGTGATGAGTTAATATTGCTTGTACAGTAAACCAACTCCTGTCGGCTCTGTACAATTCTGTGAATGAAGCCGCAGCTCCCCTGTGAGTTGCGCGCATACTATACGTACTGTACGTATAGTATGTGCACTGTCTGAGGTCCTGAAGGCTTTTACAGTAGATGTATGGGCTGCGGAGCCCATAGATCTAATGTAAAAGCCTTCAGGACCTCGGACAGCGTACATACTATACGTACATTACATATAGTATGTGCGCAGCTGTCAGTGAAGCTGCGGCTTCATTCACAAAATTGTACAGAGCCGCCAGGAGTCGGCTCGCTGTACATAAGATATTAACCCATAACATGCCCACCTGAGTAGGTAGCATGTCTCTAGGGGGGTGGGCACCCCTAGAGACATGATGGGCACAGTTATTATTAATATTTATTCTATTTTCACAGTGATAACAGTTTGCTCATCCCTGCGGTAGCAAGGATGAGCAAACTGAACGGTAACCGGATTGCTCCGGATTACAGATCCGGAGCAATCCGGTTATCGCAATGCGGTTCCCTCCACACATTTTTCATAAAAAATGTGTGGGAACGCAATTGCGTTCACAGCATCAGGATCTGGATGGTGTCAGTTTTTTTACAGGACCCAAAAAAACGTTGCAAGCAACGTTTTTGGATGCAGTAAAAAAATGGATCCGTTTTTTTAACATGGGGCTCTATGGGAAACAGGTCCGTTTTTTAGACCATTGTTTATGGCACAAAAAAAATCAGTTTTTTAGAGCATAGTTTATGGAAAAAATGGCAAAGTCCCAAAAATGCAGAGCTGCACAGGAGGATCAAAAAGCACCCCAAAAAAAACAGATCAGTTATTGAAAACAAGGAAAAAAACTGATGGCCATGTGTGACCCTAGCCTTTTTCCCAAAAAATGTTAGAAAAGGCTAATCAGGTTTTTTGAGCCATTAAAAACTGGATCAGTTTTCCTATATGGCCCCATGTTAAAAAACCCGATCAGTTTTTTACTACACCCAAAAACGCTGCTAGTGATGTGGCCAGGGCTAGGGGTACTCGGACACCGGGACTGATGGCAACTTGGGTGGGGAAATCACGGGTGGTCGAGTTCCTGGCTCCGTGCCCTGGCTATCATTTGAGTAGATGGTGGGGGAGAAGGAAGTATTTACAGGGGAACGTGATGCCACCTGTAATTCCCAGTAATATGGTACTGGCGCTGAGAGCCGATCGCTGAGGTGATGGTGGATGCAGCAGAGAGTAGTCCAGCTCCCTACAGGTGGAGCTATTATCTCAGGGCAGCGGTGTTGGATGTGGATGAGGGGGATGAGGGGAGTTGTAGTGATGGTTAGTGTTACAGTTCTTACCCCTCTGCCGAGCTGCTGATGATGCTGAGCCCGCCGGGCACCGGCGGGTAGAACAACGGAGACCAGTTCAAGTTTAACTCCAATTTACTGGGTACCAGCAGATGGTAAAATGGAACATGGTGCAGTTTGATTTACCAGGTGGATGTTGCCAGCTCAGGGTCCCCCTTATGGAGTCTCTAGGTGTTCTCTCTTGGTCTTTCAGGGTTAACTTCTCTATTCCTTGTCTCTACCACCCTCGGAGAGCTCTCCCTCCAGTCCCACGGTCTGTAGCTAGTAGGCAAGGTCTGTGCCCCATCGGTCCGGATGGGGGCCCAAGTAAGCAAAGCCTCCCGCCAGCACCCCAATTTTGTCCCTTCTCCTCTAGTGTCCTGAACCGGTTCTAGGTCCTGAGGGGCGAGGTACCTTGTGGCGCTGTCAGCAACCCGGTCACTATGGACCTGCAGCTCGTCGGTCTGCGGTCAGAGGTAAACTTCTGGCCGCCTCGGCTTCTGGCATTGCCGGTGTTTCCCTCAACGCGACCAGCTGGCTCTAACCAGTCCTGGCCCGTTGCCTTCTGTCCTGGGCTCCCACTTAAAGATGGGGCTCCCTCATGTCGGATGTGCTGTCAGGCCTGTCCTTCCTGACTGCCTTCTTAGCACTGTCTGAGGTAACTTCTCTCACTCACTTCCTGCTTCTCCACTCTAGCCAAGGCTCCACCCCCTTTTGGGACCTTCTAAATTATCGGTCCCCCGTATTCTAGATGGTCTTATCCTAGGTGTGTGTGTGCAAAACAGACTCCACAGGTTAAACCTTGAACTGATAACTTACAGGGATAATGTGGTGCCCCACCATGTAGGTGCCACAAAAGGGGTACTACACCCAGAAATGCGGTGTAGTTACTCCACTGCAATTGGAACTATGATTACTAGGTGGAACCCTAGAGCTAACACCCACACACTAGATTAGTAGGTGGGAGGGACCCCGGGAGGAGATATAGTGGCCTCTAGGGGGAACTAGTGAGCAGTAGTTGAAGAGGGAAGGAGACAGGCAGTCGGCCTGGAGGGAGCAAGGAGGGTCTCCTTGGCTGAGGGGCCCAAGAAAGACAGAAGAGATGCCAGAAGGAAGATAGCGAGAGAGTAGTAAATCAGAAAAGGAGTTCACTCTTGTAGGGAATAGATTAACTGAGAATTTGCCCCAGGAAAGGAACCGGGTACCGGAGCCCGCACCTGTGAGTTTGCTAAGGCTCACAGACAATCCGAAGAATAGGGGTATCTGTACGTACGCCTCTGACTCCCAAAGATCCCAGAAAGAGGGGAGCCAGGAGTAGCAGGAGGCCACTGCTAAGAGCCCACAAGAAGGTTCACCCAACGGGTACAAGGGAGAGGAGTCTAGGAAAAGCAGCAGGAGATCAGATCATCTTTAAGAGTCAGACTTCACCACCACTGGGAGGCAAGGAAAGAAAGGAACCAGAAAGGTACACAAGGAGGGATCGTTCTATCAGCCAGAAGTTCCATTTGCAGCATCCGTAGCATTTGCCATTAGACCATCTACTGCACTGCTGAACTGTATGACTTTGGAGAAGTTTTCAGTAAAAGTACCCGGTGAAGTGAAATCCCGACTCTGCTGCATCCTTTCATATATAAACTGTTTTCTTACAGCATCGCTGCCCGGCGGTCAAGTCCCGCCTGCGGGGGACTAATCCATCCAAGCTGCAATACCATCGACCACCGGAGGACTGTGGTGGCGCTAGTGAGCATCACCAGACATTGCAGGTGGCGTCACGACAAACTTTGTACATAATCCCTGTAAATACTACCCTCTTTATTTTTAATTGACCACCAGGGCTACGGCCTCGGGCAGCCTCCCGTGACATCCCAGACCTGAAACCGCCTGAGAGCTGAGTACCCGAGCCCTGGGTGCATGTCAGTTTCTAGCATCACAAACAGAATATTGTGCCCGGTACCACCGGGTACTGTGTGCCTTTGGACTAGGACCTAAAATTGACTTTTTTCTGCCTTGCTAGGCGCCAAAGATGGGTTCCCGCCATTATAGCACTTGGACCCAAGATGGCGCCTTCGCCATGAAGTAAACAACATGTGCAGGCCCGGGGGAGTGCCTCAGCCCCTAGAAGAAGGAGGGCCTAGACAGAGGCGCCAAAAAGTGTGGCTGCCCCTATTGCCATCAATCAGGGGGGCGGCCCACAGGAAGTTCCAGGGGAGTGCCCGTCCATAGCTGTACAAACTGGAAGAGAAGGATAGACGCCATCAGACTCCTTTGTACCCAGCAGCATGGCAGCACCCCAGTGGAGAGACGTCGTCCGCGAGCTGGAGGAGCAGACCCACGCTGAGAGAAGCGATCCAGCAGCAGCGTCCCTGCTTACCATTGAAGGGGATGCAGAGTATAGGCAGGATACATTCCTCCGGCTCCGGCAGGACATGGAGCAAACGCTCACGTGGGTGTGCTGGCGGTGGAGTGCAGAGAGGACAATAGACCTGTCGGCTCGGAGGACGGCCCGCGAAGCGCGGGAAGCAGAAGTCATCGCCAGAGCCATAGAGCAGTACTGTGCCTCCCTTCCACCACCTGCTCAGACCCGGGACTCGGGGACCCAGACGGAACCCCTGACACCACCACCGTCCTGGGCAAGCAGTTGTCTCCGGCTGGAGACAGCGCCCACACCCACAGCGCCAGACATAGAGATCGAAGAGATCTATGAGGACTATTATGACGATGACGACGAGGAGCTGGCTGGAGCCTCAGGAGGGAGCACCCCGGAGGCGGCTTGGTGGACTGCCTGGCAACAGCACCGTCAGGGAGTTCCCACCATCCTTAACTCCGTGGAGACCTGTGCTACACCCAGACCTCCCAGCAGCAGCACTTCACCACCCACGTATCAGTCAGTGCAGAGCACCCGACCGGCCCAGGATGAGAGGAACCAGGTGGCAATGCACAGACAGAGAGAACACTGGTACCAGAGGGAGCGGACCATCAAGAGGCTGCGGGACGAGGCCCGCACTCAGCCCTTACTTCCCATGGAGCTGCGGCAGACCGGGTTGGTAGTCTCGGTATACCATAAGGACGGATGGGGATTGTTGAGAGAACCCAGCTTGTTGGACGATATATTCTTTTCCCGGCGGGATGTGGAATCCTTCCTCAGAAAAGGACATCCCCGGGGAGACTTATATAGAGGTGAGCAGGTGATATGTGAACTCTACCCTGCCCCGCTTGGATGGTTCGCCATCAGGATCTCCCATTTAGACTGGTTATGGCATTTAAACAATAGACTCCCACTGCGGGACATTGTTTCCCCTGTATATAGCCCCATTTTTGCATTACCGCTTTCTTTGAATGAAGAGTGCGTTCCTGGTGACCCTGAGACTTTTTATTGAACTTTCCCCTTTTATGCCCTTGATAATGTGTGGTGAATAGCGGCCCAGCAGTAATAATACACACTGGACTGTGGAGGACTAGAGATTACCGCTGGGCCCGCATGCTTAGTATAATGTTTATAAATGTGTAACGGGAAGAAATCCAAACATTCTTGTATTGTATATAGTTACCCGTTATTGTTAATATAAAAATAATTTTTCACTTTCCGGTGGGCAAATGTGATGCTCGCAGACAAGCATGTTTCATCAAGGGAGTGTGTGGCGCCCCACCATGTATGTGCCACAAAAGGGGTACTACACCCAGAAATGCGGTGTAGTTACTCCACTGCAATTGGAACTATAGTCACTAGGTGGAACCCTAGACCTAACACCAACACACTAGGTTAGTAGGTGGGAGGGACCCCAGGAGGAGATATAGTGGCCTCTAGGGGGAACTAGTGAGCAGTAGTTGGAGAGAGAGGGAGACAAGCAGTCGGCCTGGAGGGAGCGAGGAGGGTCTCCTCGGCTGAGGGGCCCAAGAAAGACAGAAGAGATCCCAGAAGGAAGAAAGCGAGAGAGTAGTAACTCAGAACAGGAGTTCACTCTTGTGGAGAATAGAGTAACTGAGAATTTGCCCCAGGAAAGGAAGCGGGTACCGGAGCCCGCACCTGTGAGTTCTCTAAGGCTCACAGACAATCCGAAGAATAGGGGTATCTGTACGTACGCCTCTGACTCCCAAAGATCCCAGAAAGAGGGGAGCCAGGAGTAGCAGGAGGCCACTGCTAGGAGCCCACAAGAAGGTTCACCCAACCGGTACAAGGGAGAGGAGACTGGGAAAAGCAGCAGGAGGTCAGATCATCTTTAAGAGTCAGACTTCACCGCCACTGGGAGGCAAGGAAAGAAAGGAACCAGACAAGTACAAAAGGAGGGATCCATCTATCAGCCAGAAGTTCCATTTGCAGCATCCGTAGCATCTGCCATTATACCATCTACTGCACTGCTGAACTGTATGACTTTGGAGAAGTTTTCAGTAAAAGTACCCGGTGAAGTGAAGTCCCAACTCTGCTGCATCCTTTCCCATATAAACTGTTTTCTTACAGCATCGCTGCCGCGGTGGTCAAGTCCCGCCTGCGGGGGACTAATCCATCCGA
The DNA here is from genome assembly GCA_033576535.1 of Allobates femoralis. Classification (NCBI taxonomy): domain Eukaryota; kingdom Metazoa; phylum Chordata; class Amphibia; order Anura; family Aromobatidae; genus Allobates; species Allobates femoralis. The sequence goes on from JARQOC010000003.1 coordinate 313,479,956, forward strand.
GCTGCAATACCATTGACCACCGGAGCACTGCGGCGGCTCTAGTGAGCATCACCAGACACTGCAGATGGCGTCACGACAAACTTTGTACATAATCCCTGTAAATACTACCCCTTTATTTTTAATTGACCACCAGGGCCACGGCCTCGGGCAGCCACCCTTGACATCCCAGACCCGAAACCGCCTTGAGAGCTGAGTACCCGAGCCCTGGGTGCGCGTCAATAACACATTTGTTGTCAGAGTGTAGTACTTCCCTTTGGTGCCTAGCCAGAGGGGCCCTACACAAGCAGCGTTTTTGGGGTCCAGTTAAAAAACTTAAACCATTGCAGTCACACTTGAGTGCAGCATCAGTTTTTGGCTTTAGGTTTTGGACTTAGAAAAAAAAGTGCACTAAGGCTAGGGTCATATTTAGAATGCAAGATGCGGTTACCGCACCCAGATCCGTATGCGGTAATGTCATGTCCCTTCACACACATTTTTCATTCTAAACGTGACCCTAAATCTGAATCCAGTAACCGGATTGCTCCTTAATGTCCTAATACAGTGTCAAGTTAAAGGTTAATAGGTTTTATTACTTTATCACTGCTATTGTCGGCTTTCTAAACTTCTGAATGAAAGCTGGCGGCTACTCGGTGTAAGCAGGAGTATCAGTACGTAATGTGCATTGCAGGGAAGCATCCTCAATAAGGAGATGACTATGGAGCTTACGCCAATTGCGTACTGTACAGCCGCTCTCCATAGTGCTGAAGCCTTAAAAATCAGTTCTATGACCAGCGCACATTGAAACTCTGGTGCGCTGCCCATAGAACTGATGTTTAAAGCTTCAGCACCATGGAGAGCGGGGGGTACAGTACGTATTTGGCGTAAGCTCCAGGGTGAGCTCCTTATTGAGGATGCTGCCCTGCAATGTGCTTACGCACATTACGTACTGATACTTCTGCTTACACTTACACTCCTGCTTACAGGAGCCGCCGGCTTTCATTCAAAAGTTTAGAAAGCTGACAATAGCGGCGATAAAGTAATAAAACCTATTAACAATTAACATGACGCTATATTAGGACAACATGTCTCTAGGGAGGGTGGACACTCCCTGCAGACATGTTGCCCACATATATTTAACAGATTAACCCTTTGTGCATCCCCGCAGCAGCAATGATGAATAAAGCATCCGGCAACCGCAGGCATTCACATGTGCCTTGCGGTAGCCGCATGAGCTCCCATAGGCGCCCATTATAGCAACCCTGCTGCGGTTTTGAAACTGCTCTGAAAAACATTGCCTGCATGATTTTTCACACAGACAACGAAACCAGAATGCGGTAACCGGATTGCAATAAGTGCAATCCAGCTTTATAATGGGCGCCTATGGGCTGCGGATCCTGATCTGGTTTTGAGCATTTTTATAGCTCAAAACCGTATCAGGATCTGCAATCCCGGCCGCAAATGTGACCCTACCCTAAATGATGCAAAAACCTGATCCAAGGCTCAAGTGTGACCCTGGCCATATACAGATTTTCATTGTCTATAAGTCATTGGGTAGGGTCACATTGCAAACATGAATTGCATTCACCGCATCCGGATCCGGATGCGGTGAACGCAATGCCGGGCACACAGATATTGGCAGTGACAATCTGTCACTAACAAGGCATGCGGTAAACGTATTGGGCCAAAAGTTCCATGCGTGTATCGGATGGTGGCTGCGGCTTCCCACCATTCTTCATCCCCGCCGCTATAAAGAATCGGATTGTCCCGGTTCATGCCGGATCCGGGACAAACCGGCGGCTGTCAATATAGAGTCTATGAGAATCCTGTTCCGTTCGCGGAATCGTCATCCGGTGTCCGGATTTATAACAAATCGGATGGTATCTGTCCGATTTGTGTTGTCAATTATCCTTAAAAAGTCAAGCTCCTGGGCCCGCCCATTGCACGTTGCATGTGAGGGTGTGAGGAGTGGGATAGTCATGTGAAGACCAGGGGACGTGTGCACACTGTGTTGTTAACTGACCCTAAATGAGCTCAATGGGTTTAATTCTGAAAACCACACCCCTGTGCCCAATTAAAGGCCCATTCCACAACAGTCATGTGTGCCTTGGCTATTGATTTTGAGCTGCTACAATGGCTGAAGTGTCTGTGTTCTTGAGGATGCGGTATCTTTTGCTCCGCCACCAGGAGGAAAGAAGGCAACGTAGACAGCGTCGTGTATGGGTGCATCCTGTCAACCAGCTCCGTCCACACCATGGTGCGTTCCACACCTTGTTCCAGCAATTGACCCATCATCCACCAAAATTTCAACGGTTCCTGCGCATGTCCATGGGGACGTTTCAGGCGTTGCTGGCCCTGGTTGAGGATGACATTGCCCGTCAGGACACGTCCTGCAGACTAGCAATCAGCCCTGCTGAACGTTTGGTGGTCACCTTAAGGTATGTGTGTCATCTGTCCACCATGTTCACTCAGTAATATTGAACACATATACCCCACTCATGTAGCGGCATAACAACTGCTGCATGCTGCTACATGTGGCAATGTGTCCAATAATGTTTTACGGACAATGGGCACAGTAGTGTGGTTTGTTTGAGCTAAGTCCTTTCTTGTTTGGCCCCTATGTTCCATCATGTGTCTTGTACACTATTATTCTGATGTGTGGCTGGCCTTTGTTGTACTAACAATGGTGCCAGGTGTTGACTCTACAGATGTTGCAACAGATGCCCGGTGTAGCCTTGTGCTCATCATTCTCCTGGTATTCATACATTGTGTGATGCCATTGGGTCCTTGCCTTGTGTTGGGCAATTAGCATTGTGTTTGTATCATGTGTGTTACCTCAGGATTGTCTCCACATATATCAAGATGTGTGTTGGTTACAAATCATATAAGTGAACACCAAATAATCTAACAAATTAAACGACCCAAAGATGGCCAGGAGTGTGTGAAAATGTATACACAACATGACTGCATCATGTGTCATCAATTTCCAAACTAGTGGCCTCTATATTGGGCTCAGCGCTTTTGGGCTGGCAATGTATAGGCCAACAAAAAAAAAAAACATCACCTCCATGCCCCAGACACCATATACGCCTGTGAGCCCACATCAATCCATGTATCTTCATTGATTGACTAAGGGTAGGGTCACATTGCAAACATGAATTGCATTCACCGCATCCGGATCCGGATGCGGTGAATGCAATTCCGGTCACACACATTTTTTGTCAAAAATGTGTGCTGAATACCGCACTGCGGTCACCGGATGGCTCAGGATGTGTAATCCTGAGCCATCCGGTAACTGCATAGTTTGCGGATCCCGGCTATTGCCGGGATCAGCAAACTGTCCTCTGCCTATTCAAGAGTTAAATTTAGTAAGTAAAGTACTGTTTGAGGTCTGTAGGGGGGCTAAGACCCCCCTACAGACCAGCCGCCCACTCCGGTGGGCTTCGACTACAATTTGCTATGGCTCGGGGCTCGGATGAGCCCCGTGCATGTCTCCAAACCTCCCGCCCCCCCGTATCACTATACAGGGGTGTCTGCACCCCTCTTGTATAGCGATTCCTGCATGTGGCCCTAAAGTTAGAATACAGAACACATGTAAGCTCATACTTACATGTCATCGTCGGCAGTGTAGTGTGTAATCCCTGGGCGGGGCTGTTTGCTGCAGCCTCCGCCCCCTCATTCCTTATGGCCGCCCCCTCTGTGCCTCATCCAGTGATGTGAGGGCGGCACGTCATGAAAGGGGCGGGGCTAAATATGTGCCGCGGTTAGCCCCGCCCCTTTCATGACGTGGCCGCCCTCACATCACTGGATGAGGCACAGAGGGGGCGGCCATAAGGAATGAGGGGGCGGAGGCTGCAGCAAACAGCCCCGCCCAGGGATTACACACTACACTGCCGACGATGACATGTAAGTATGAGCTTACATGTGTTCTGTATTCTAACTTTAGGGCCACATGCAGGAATCGCTATACAAGAGGGGTGCAGGCACCCCTGTATAGTGATACGGGGGGGCGGGAGGTTTGGAGACATGCACGGGGCTCATCCGAGCCCCGAGCCATAGCAAATTGTAGTCGAAGCCCACCGGAGTGGGCGGCTGGTCTGTAGGGGGGTCTTAGCCCCCCCTACAGACCTCAAACAGTACTTTACTTACTAAATTTAACTCTTGAATAGGCAGAGGACAGTTTGCTGATCCCGGCAATAGCCGGGATCCGCAAACTATGCAGTTACCGGATGGCTCAGGATTACACATCCTGAGCCATCCGGTGACCGCAGTGCGGTCCCAGAAACGCTGCGAAAACTGCTGCCTGCATGATTTAAAACGCAGGCAGCAGTGCCGGATCCGGCCACCGGATGGCTTGTGAAGCCATCCGGTGTTTTGCATAGGCTCCTATGAGGAGCGTTTCCTGGTCCGGTTTGGAGCTTTTTGAAAGCTCCAAACCGGATCAGGATTTATAAAACAAAACGCAGATGTGACCCTAGCCTAACAATGTCCCCCACCCCAGTGCTTTAGCATGTGATTGCAAACATCTGTGTACAATGTAGCTCAATGGTGTTCTGTAAATTTACAGAGCCGCTGTAGAATGTTATGGCATATCATCCATTTTCCCCACGCCCACTATGAGTGTCCACCAGGGCATTGTTTGTGTGGCCTATGTTGTGCTGCTGACTTGCTTCATGGACAAATATTTAGTGAGCACAATAACCCGCTTGTTAGCATTTTGAAAAACAACCACAAATGTCTGTTATTTCATGGGCACATCCACTTGGCACAGCACATCCTAGGCACCACATCTTGTCTGCACCTGAGTGTAGCCATTAGCATCATGTGTGTATGGTCTGGATAATATCATCTCCACCCACTGTTTTGCAAGATCATTCAGCACAAGGGTCCTTTGGATACTGTGGGTTGATCCAAACACAAGCCGGAATGTAGGATCCCAAATGTAGGCTAGCCAATCACTTGCACCAGTGTCCTCTCTGGGCCACCATGCGGCTGGTCCCAGATGCGTTGTTTGTGTTAAATGTTTACTTGGTGTGAATACAGCAAAGATCTGTAAAGGCAATCTTAAAAACCTACCCATACGCTAACATGATGTGTGCACCATTGCCAAAAAACCAAGTCTGGAACTGGCTGTGGATCTGCTGCCTGGCTCATTGACCATGCATGATGCATGTTGCACACCAGGTCACTGACCTTCAATCCGGGTGATGCGTTGCCCATCATGTATTCTCACCAACAATGCTGTGCCAGTATATTGTTGCCCTCCTTGCTTCCACATGTATGCTAAATGTGAAAAAGTGGAATGTGCCGCCAAATATACGGATAGCTGTTTGGAACAAATATGTATCGAGTGGTGCCCACACACCCACACACATGAAAGTCACAATGAAATGTCATCCACCGGTTTGGAAAGGAACAGTAAACACTTTCCTTTTCACATCATTGCTTAAATAAGTGGATAATACACGGCTTGTTCAGCCTCAGCCATGTGTACACAGCACTTTGGGGACATGTTTGGGCCCTCAACTATTTAGAAAAAAATACCTGCCTTATGCAAATGGCCTGCACAGCATCTGGATCTGGAGGCCTTGAACAAAATGGGAATTAAAAATCTCACCCCACCCTATATGTCGGTTACGGTCTATATTGTAACATGTAGTTCTGGTACCCATGGGTCACTATAACAACATCATAGCTACACATATATGTGTTTGAAGGATCGTACTTGCTGCTGCGTCGAAGATGTGTGTGGACCATATGTGGCCTGGGGAAGTAAGTGTTGTCAAGAATGTGTTTGGGGTTCCTTGGGCCATGGCCTCTTGTCATGGGCGTACCCAGCGTGGGGCAGGGGGGGGCTGCTGCCTCCCCCCTGAAGGCTGGCACCTACATTCTCCCTCCACGCAGGGGTGCACCCATGATATGAGACAACCTAAATAGGTTGCCTCCGGCAGTGGTAACCAGTGGCCGTCATCAGCGGAGGGCACCTGCGGCTCGCGCCGCTTCACCACAGATGCCGGCCCCGCTCCTGTAGTGGAGCTGCCAGACACTGTCTGCCACTCTGCATATCAGGATATCGGGGAGCTATGGCATCATCAACAAGCACCGGTGCTGCCCTGGTCCTGCAGAGCGGCAGACACGCTGGGGAGACCGGAGCTGCAAGCAGACACCATTGAGAATCGAGGAGAGAGGTTACTGGTTTTTTAATATTTTTTTGGTCATCAATGTGTCCAGTGATGGGAGATAATGAGTACATGTGTATGTAATGAGGGAGCTTTATATGTTACGGAGCCCTATGAGGGAGCAATATATGTGATGGAGCCCTATGGGGGTGCATTATATGTTATGGAGCCCTATGAGGGAGCATTATATGTGATGGAGCCCGATGGGGGTTCATTATATGTGGTTGGAGTCCTCTGGGTGTGCATTATATGTTCTTGATGCCTCTGGTGGTGTGCATTATACTGTATGGCGTACAATGGGGGTGGCATTCTACTATATGGAGTACTATGGGGGTGCATTATACGATATGGAGTATTATATGGATTATACTATATGGAAGCTATTCTAACATTTGTGGGGCTCTGTGGGGCATGATAATACTTGGAGGGCTATTTGAGGGCTGTGTTTGGCGCCATTATACTGTGACCAGGTGTCGGGTCCATTACACTATATGGAGGGCTGTGTGTGGGTCCCAGTTGGGGATCATACTGTGTCGGGGTAGTTTAAGGGGGTACAGTAGGGTCTACATTCAGTGTGTGTGTGTAGGAATTCACAGTGGGGGATCATCAAGTGGGGGGCACTTTTGCTGCCATCACACTTGATAGGGGCAATTAAAGGGAAATCTAGGGGCTCCAATAAGAGGACAATTACTTTGTTACAACTGCAAACTTGTGAGTTAGGTACCCCAGCCAAATATGTTTTTTTGTTTTTGGGGGGGGGGGCAATTAGAACTTCGACAATGAGGACCCATGGTTTCTATGTACACCCCTGGTGCAGGATGCATTGTCCCTCTGCTTACACACCACGGCCATTGCTGGCCCGGTTGCCAAGCTGTGTTGTTTCCTGTGCTATGAGGATGCAGGACTGTGTCTGCCTACAGGCCCTGAGCTGTGCCACCATCATTGTGTGTCGTTACGCTTGTACCAAGCCTGCCATTGCCATTAATGTTCCTTGTTGTGGATTATTCTGTGAAGTTCTTTTATGTGCGTGTGATGGTGCAGACGCACTTGTATTTGTGGGGAGGAGGGACACCACTTTCAAGTTGGCCTTAGCCAGCAGAGAGGCGAGCTTCTACACTGCCTCCTCATTGGATTGCAGCATGCCTCGCTGGACGTCAGCATTCCTTTTGTTGTTTTCTCCTCTTTAAGAAATTCCCGCCTCCTGTGCTACTGTGACGCGTGGCCAGAATGTCATATCCGGCCCGGGGCATTGCGGGGGTTGATCACGTGTTCGGCCGTGCTTCAATATGCGCACTGCACATGTGCCAGAGCCTGGTCGTACATGTAATCAGCCCCCACAATGCACCCGGTTGAATATGACGTTCACCACACACCTCTGAGGACCACAGAAGGCGGGATTGATCATGGCTTGCCCCCCCTAGTTTTGATCCTGGGTACACCCATGCCTCTTGTGCTGGCTCCTGGGTATCACCATGTCAGCCCATGTATGCAAACACATGTCTGTAACTTCACATAACAATATTGCTTGACTATGTTACCATGTCACTATGTGTCTCAGTCCTAATCGTGTTGCCTTTTCCCTCACTCAGGTTTTTGGCTACAGGAGAGACATATGCGTCTTTACATTTTTTGTTCCGCCTTGGACGATCCACCATTTCGACAATAGTACCAGAAACCTGTGAAGTAATCTGGAACAAGCTCCATCTACAATGCTTACCAACACCCACACGGGATCTCTGGCTACAAAATGCGGCCACATTTGAAAATCTTGCTCATTTCCCACACTGTGTTGGTGCCCTTGATGGGAAGCATGTGGCCATCAAGAAGCCACCAAACAGTGGCTCACAGTACTTCAACTATAAGAAGTTTTATTCGGTGGTTCTCATGGCCATTGCAGATGCCCAAGGGCGCTTTGTGGCGGTAGACATTGGTGCCTATGGCCGAAGCCATGATTCCCGGGTGTTCCAGGATAGCATCATGGGCCAAGCCCTCTACACTCACCAGTTTCAAATTCCCCCACCATCACCTTTGCCCGGAACTGCTGGGCCAAGGGTTCCCTATTTTCTGGTTGCAGATGAGGCATTTCAAATACACCAGAACCTACTAAAACCATACTCGAGTCGGCACCAAAATCCTCGTTGCCAACATTTTAATGCCTGTTTAAGTGCAGCCCGACAACATGTCGAGTGTGCCTTTGGCATCCTCACCGCCAAATGGCGTGTCCTCCAGACGACGATCCTGCTGCATCCCAAAAATGTGGACAGTGTCATCAAAGCCACTATATGTCTCCACAATTTGGTCATGCAGAATGAACCAATTCAGATCAATCCTCAAGAGTGGCAGTCACCTCTGATTGGGATGGAGCCAGCTGGGGTCAGAGGGACTTCTATGGCCATGGAGGTGCGGGATAACTATGCAGCCTACTTGGAACATGTGAGGGGCAGAGGGGACAGGCTACAACCTGCCATCTAGGCTGTTGTGACTCATTGTGTCTTTTTTGGAAATGTGTTCACTTATGTTTTTCTCTAATGTGTAGTGGGAAATGTTCCGCCTTGGATGTTTGTGTCAGTTTCCACATTAAAATCGCTGCTTGTGTCCAACACTGTTTTTGAACAAGCTTTCACAATTATTTAGCAACAATAGCAAAAGCCACCGTCAGCTCTTCATAGTGCCTAATTAACTGCATATGTGTGTTTGGATATGTCAAGATAAACTCATTATTGTGTGGCTTAATTGTAGTCACCTGCTGGGCCCCCGACCCAGGACTGGTTAGTGCTCAGATGTGAACGGCAACTCTACTTGTGAAGCACACGTAACAAATCTACACATAAGCTTCTGTTTGTGTGTCAAGTATAAGCTCACATGTCACCTATACTGTACATACGCTATGTTGGCCAAGAATGGACCTGCAAATGCTGATGATGCACATAATGGAACAAGTGCTTGGCCAGCTTGTCGTCACACTTGTCACGACATAATGTCATGGGTGGCATACTATAGTGTGTGTGTTGGACATAGGGTGTTATGGTGGGATCAACACACACCCATGGCACGGGAGGCCAAACCAAGTAAAGAGCCAAAAAATACACGATGGTTGCCATCAAAACGTGGTGTAATAACCAAACAAAGACACACACACTCTGTGCCCCCAAAAATTAAACATGAACAAAATAAACACAAGACTTAAACTCAAACACACACATGGCTTCTTGCGCATGTTTGTTCACCCTTAACATAAACAGACAGTCATCACACACACATATGGCCCCAACACTATTTGCAATCATCTCCGCGCCACATTCGGCTAACTGTCAGGCCATGGCATCATGCCCCTAAACAACACTCATCAGGGTCACATCACCTTCACCATCCCCCTCCGAATGTTCGAATAAGCCCTCCACTAAAGCTTGAAATTGTCGCTTAAACAACATCATCTTTCGAGGGGGAAATGATGAGATATGGGATACATAAGATAGCATAAACATCTGGGCCTCATTTCTGGGTGGATTTTGGACCATTGCCTTGAGCTCATCCAGTTGACGCTGCAGCTCGCGCTTCTCCATCCGCCAGTTGTCCTCCATCTTCTGCATCCCATCAATCAGCAGAAGATCAGTCTCTGTTTTGGCAACTGACCGTTTCCTTGCCCTGCTGATAGCTGGCTCCGCAGCAGCAGTAGTTTGCGAGACTGAGCCCCCGCTCCCTATGGGGTCCACAGATGTCAATTGTTTTGGCCCCGGGACCTGCCCTTCAACTGATGGCACTTGTGCAGAAGGCACATCCTGAACTGGACTCATAGTGGGATCACCCAACGAGGCTGGCATACTTGAGTGTGTCCTGTGCAAGTAAAGGAAAGTGTCATTTCAACCACAAACACACAATTCACAGTCTTAAAGGACTACATCATGACACTCACGCACGACCCTCCACAGAATTCTGAAGGAACGACAGTTGGTGATAGTGACGATACAGCACAGGTGGGACTGCCCCGGACCCACTTCGTTGAAATTTCTTCAAATTACGGCGGTCCTTCACATAACGGTCACGGAGAGATCGCCACCTTGTTTGGACCTGTTTCACTAAACAGCACAAAAAACACCATTACGCCACCAACACAAAATGCTGCATGTGCTATCTTCATCCCAGATACACAACAGAGCACATCAAGCTCACAAACCCAGTTCGATTCTAAAAACTTACCGGCGTCATGCTGTTGTGTGGCCGTCATATGCTGAAATTGGGAAAAAATTTCACCAGTGATCTCCCTCCATAGTTGTCTGTTGCGGGAGATGTCATGATGACCTTCATCTCTCTGATCCCAGATGGATGGGTGGGCCTGGATCAAATTTATTATCTCCTCACTCCTTAATTTGGCCTTGCAATCCACAACAATGACCCTTGTCTGTGAAGTTGTCCCACCTTTTTCCTACATGTGTGGCACATGAGGTGAGCCAATGGACATGCAAAATCAAACACTTAAACACTAAACCCCAAAACAAACCAGACCTGCATCAGGCACAAAACCAAAGCATCATGTGTGCTACATAAAAGCAGGTCTGCTAAGTCAGTGTTGTTGTGACACCACCACCAAAGGACACCCATGTTGGATGTGGCATGTACCTTAACAACTTACCCCTGTTTTACGCCCCTGGCCATGAGTTGTCAGGCTAAGTCGAGTAGTTTTTTTCCCCAAGCGCTGGGCAGCCACCTGTGATAAGGCACACAACATGCGGAAATATCTCAATCCACAAACAAGGGCCTGTATGGTCCCAAAACAACAACACATGTCAGTTAGGCAACGTGGACACCAATCCTAAAAAAACAACATCAATTACCACTGTCTTGCGGCCAGCAACAACTTTGGCCCCTGAGGATCTGAGTATTGGACCCTTTCCTTTGGTTTGCTTTTTCTTGGTCTTTGGTTGGGGCTGCATGGAGACCGAAATGAGCAACTCATGTGAAATATCAATAACCACACAACAATCATGCACATTGTGTGAGTGTGTAAATGTAACTTACTGCTGTATGCTCACTATCCGATGGCGTGGACACTTGAGATGGCTCCTGTAACATGACACAAATACATAGTTACTCATATCAGTACCTGACAATCATGAGCTTCCATCACCATGTACCCGGCCACACACACCAACCTAGCACCTACACTTACAACACACATGTAATTAGACCATCCCTGTCAAATTTACATCTGCACTCTGGTACAGTGCCGACATTCTCATATTGTTGCGAAAGCACTGCCTGCCTCAGTGACCTTTATTGTCCTGGCAATACATGGACATGTCGTGTAATGGTGGTGCATCAACCAAGCATGTGCCATATCCTCTCCCACCCAGGGTGTGGACATTCATTGTCCATGTAGATGTGGCAAACCCGGGCTGTGGGTGTAACTGTGAGGGCAGGCACATCTTCATTGTCATCGTTAATTGCTGATTGGTGGCCTCAAATCAACACACACACATTACCCAGCACAACAGCCATAGTGGCTTGGCTCAAGAAGGCCAAGACTCCATGACACCTGGGCTGCCATTCTGAAGGCAATTATAACACATGACACCAGATAGTGTTGCCCCAAAACATGTCCAACAACATCCAAAAACACACCTAACAATGCGTATTTGAAAAAAAAACATTATGTGACCCAGGCAAAAATTTACACACGCAAAACCATTAAACCATTGGCCAAATGTGTACCACCTTGACATATGGTTGTGTTTGGGCCGGGCTACGCTGCATCAATTAACAGATCATGTACAGCTCGCAGACCCAACACAATGCAGTTACCTCATACATGTGTTGTGTTTGAAACCATGCTCAGCTACGTGACAATTACACTACAATGGACACAATTTTTTGTGAACTCATTCAACATTGCACCAGGGTAAAATCTGTGCTTACTACATTGGCAAACCAACACAAAACATAGGGAGGCCTTTTCTCAAGCACAACACTTTTTACACCAATCTAACCCAGTGAGGACATGAGCCTGGACCACATGTGCTCCAAATGCCTACACATAGAGTGGCAACAAAAAGCCATCCTGCAATGGCTCCACTTAATGGATGGTGACTCACAAATGTTACGTAGCAGCTATTGGTATATGGTCCAAATGTCTTTGCACAAACAATTTACACTCACTGAGTAATTGCTGCTTAAGGATGGTGAGGATACGTAGGCCGCCTCGGAACACTCTGCTCCAGACATCTAGAGGGAGGATACACAGGCTGTAAATGTGTGCAATAACACTTTGCCTGCCCACCATGGCTGCCTACAAAGTGCAACTGGTGTACGTACCTTGTTGTCTCTTTCCCAAAGCAGTCCTGTAGTCCCTGTAACCTCTGATTTTTATTTTGGAGGGCCAAATGTGCTTTGCAATTTAATTGAGTTTCACCTGGCCTACTAATAGTTCAACTTAGCCTCAGGGAAGGTTGATGTTGTTTGCAGCCCATGGCAGCCGCCCACCGTAAGTCTGTTGTTTTTCCGGACTCTGCCGGATTGTCCCGGATTGAAGCGGAACCACCATACCAACCCATGGCGGCCCGAGGACGACTGTCCGGTTTTTGGGGGCGCCGTGTTATTATTTCCGGCACCTTCCGGCATTGTTGACAGAACACGAATCGGAGTAATCGCCATTTGTGATCGGATATCCCCGGATCATGCCGGATACGGGTTCGCGTGCGGAACATTCTATTGCAGTGTATGGGCGCCGGATCGCGCCGGTCCGTTGCGAAAACCGGATATAGCTCCGGCTTGTTCTGGGAGGTGGCCGGAGGCGCAGAACATCATTTCATGACTCAAACACCCTGTGTACAGACGCCTTAAAGTGGGATGGTTGATTGGGCTAACAGGAGAGCAGCTCACAGGTGCCCCGAGGGACAAGTAACAAGGTGATTTAAAGTGTTCCACAGTCCTGCACATTTGGTGTGCACATGATTGCAGAATGCATGTGGGGGGGTGTGGTCGGATGCATGGAGCGTGCACCTGTGCACACACTACATGCATTGTGTGTGTGCACTGACTACTAGGAGCGTGCACCTGTTGCACACACTACATGCATGTGTGTGTGCACTGACTACTAGGAGCAAGCACCTGTTGCACACACTACATGCATGTGTGTGTGCACTGACTCCTAGGAGCGTGCACCTGTGCACACACTACATGCATGTGTGTGTGCACTGACTACTAGGAGCGTGCACCTGTTGCACACACTACATGCATGTGTGTGTGCACTGACTCCTAGGAGCGTGCACCTGTTGCACACACTACATGCATGTGTGTGTGCACTGACTCCTAGGAGCGTGCACCTGTGCACACACTACATGCATGTGTGTGTGCACTGACTACTAGGAGCGTGCACCTGTTGCACACACTACATGCATGTGTGTGTGCACTGACTCCTAGGAGCGTGCACCTGTGCACACACTACATGCATGTGTGTGTGCACTGACTACTAGGAGCGTGCACCTGTGCACACACTACATGCATGTGTGTGTGCACTGACTACTAGGAGCGTGCACCTGTGCACACACTACATGCATGTGTGTGTGCACTGACTACTAGGAGCGTGCACCTGTTGCACACACTACATGCATGTGTGTGTGCACTGACTACTAGGAGCGTGCACCTGTTGCACACACTACATGCATGTGTGTGTGCACTGACTACTAGGAGCGTGCACCTGTGCACACACTACATGCATGTGTGTGTGCACTGACTACTAGGAGCGTGCACCTGTGCACACACTACATGCATGTGTGTGTGCACTGACTACTAGGAGCGTGCACCTGTGCACACACTACATGCATGTGTGTGTGCACTGACTACTAGGAGGATGGCCAGCTGGCGCTACGGGAATGTATTTGAGATTGTTTACATGTTTGACAACATGTGCCACCAGGCACAACAACCCTGATTGACTTGAGCTGGGTGTGTAGTGTGTGGGGCTGTCTTTAGCAAAACATATATCTGAATGTATTAGCATATGTCAGAAGGATGGCATGTCTGTTTCATGGGCCAAACTGTGGACTTTTGGGATGGGTAATGTACCATTGTGTGTCAAGGTTGGTGCCACTTTAATCTGAGTAGATTATGTTTGAAGCTGTGTTCATGTTTGTTGTTTGTTTTATGTTTCTGAATATTTCACATAGTGTGTGAAATCGACTACGACGTTCACCTTTGGACGAATCTGAGACACTATGTCTGACCCAACTGAGAATCCCCGGTTGCAGGTGAGTGTTTTTGGCAACGTTGATGAATGTGTTAGGCAGCATGTGTGTCATTTGTGGACATAGTCGGCAAATTGGCTTCTAATGTATTCAAGGATTCAAGTGATTCGTCAGCAGATGTCGAGGAGGAAGCACACGTGCAGGATGTGGCGGCGGAACATGTAAGTTGTGCGGGTATGGGTCAACTGGTCTGTGGAAAATGCGAGAAAACATGTTTTAGATGGTCGATGATGTGTATCCTTTCTTTGCCTTAGCCCTCTGATGCATCAGGAGGAGCGGATGCAGGACCGTCCCATGGTAGTCGTGGCCAACCAAGAGGTGGTCGGAGCAGGGTGAGTTAGCCAAAACACATGGGGTCCCCAGAAGAACTATCGTGCAAAATTATGTGGAGTTAGCCATCGTCAGGTTCCTTGTGTGAACGGGTGCTTGACACTTAAACATGGATGCATAAATTGTGTGTCTCCGTTTGGAATGTGTTAGTGAATTTTTTCTTTGGTGTGCTTGTGTGTTTTGTAGTTGGTCTGTCCCTGTATTGCCAAATGTTGTTTGGCAGGGTGGGGACAATGTCAAACATGTGTGTGGGCCTTGTCCGTGTAGCTGCTGGGTTGATATGTGTGCAGATATTTCAGCAGGTGCCACTGTGTGTGCACAAACCAAGAGGCTGTGGGCCTACCTTTCAAGTGAGATTGTGGTGTTGGCTTTCAGAACACTAAGATTTGTGGTTGGTGCACCCACGAAACGTGGTGTGTTTGTGTGTGTCATGATCTGTTACTCACACAAATGTGTCACCCCGAGTGGATCCCAACATTGTGTGGCATGTTGTGTTTGTATGGCTTCCCTCCGGAAACATGGCCCTGAGTTTCACTTACAGTGGCCAGTTCAATGTGCCATGTGTGTTTGTGTACACTTGTTCTCCATTTGTTGGTGTTACGGGATGTTTTTTGGGGTTGGTGTGTTGTGTCATTTGCTCAAATGATGACTTTGCAGATTGTGCAGAAAGTGTTATTGGCCACTCGAGTCTGGCCACCAATACGGTGCTGTGTGCTGGGGATGGGTAGGTGTGGCCCTTCGAGCGTCGTGTGTGCTTGTCGTCACATAGCAGCTCTTGACGAGAACACACGAGGTGCATGTGTCCCATGAACGTTTGTCTTACAAAAACCTTGTGTGTCAAGGCTGTTTTCCACCAAGGTGTGTATTTCTTCTACTCAACTGTGCACAATATAGCAACACATGGCTTTGGATTCATTGCTTGTGTTGGGGTTGACCTTTTCATTGGGTGTGTAGTGGGTTAGTATGCATCTTTTTTTAAGGTCCTATGTTTGGGGATTTTATGTGTACATTATCGTGTTGTGGCCACTTGTGTAGTTCAGCATGTGGTGGTGTTACCCTTCTCATCCTTTGTTTTGTCTTGTTTTTAGGGTTCAAAACGTTCCCACAGGTCCAGGCAGGAGGACCTTGACATACACCTTCTGATCCAATTGGTGGAAGAAAGGCCCCCTTTATGGGACCAAAGCTCCCACCTACATTGTAACATGGCCACAACACGGCGACTGTGGGATGAGGTGTGTAGGGCTCTACTACGTGGGTGGCAACGCCTGAATGATGCTGGCCAACGTCGTCACCGTGAGTACCGTGTTTGGATAGATATTCGAAGATTCGTCCATTTGTTACTGTTAGTCAGCCACTCGCATTCCACCTGAGTGGGCAATTGATCAGATGTTAGTCTGCCTTTTAAATGTGGTGGACAAACAATTCTAAACCAGGCCCTCCAGAAGAAACCAACCAAAAGATGTATTTGGGTTGTTTTTTCCATTTGCCCATAGTATATTTCACACAATAGGCATGTGTGTGTAGGTTTGTGTGGGGCGGAGTCCCACACAGCATGAGGCCATTTGTTTTTAACCCTGTCATCTCGGATCACAACACCAGTGTTGGGTCACCATGTAAACAGTGTTCGCCTTAACAGTGCTTGATGCGTACCTACCCGTTGTTAGGCAGGGTTAACGTGCTCCAACATGCTGTGCAATGCCTGTAAGCATGGCTGACACTGTAAAGTCTGTGGAACAGCAGGGAGGTTGCCACTGTGGCTGGGCTGGGTAGCCACTGCTTTGGCTACTTAGCACTGTACTCCCATGTTACACCCTAACCTACAGCAATGTGTTAGTTGCCTTGCATGGTCGTGATAGCTGCATACATATGCGTGTGGTTGAACTCCACAGGCCTGAAGGGCAACACTCCAGCAAGGCAACCATCTCCCAAGCACTGTGTGTATTGCTAGAGTGGTGTGTATGTGCCACACGCCCTTTACTATCAAACAAACATCCACAAACAATATGCCAGCAACAATGTAGATGCATGGATGTGACCTTGGCTTGTGGATGTAATGTGTTCACCTTTTAAAGTGTTGTTGTTTTAATCATGCAGGTGACAACATTGTGTGGAAATGGCGCAATCTGCGGGACAGTTTCCGGAAGCATGTGAGGAATGAGATGCAGGCTGGGACTTCTGGTGCACCAAAGAAGAGGCCCTATAAATACGCTGGAGTGTTGGGTTTCTTAAGACCAACGATGTTTCCAGGGGGGTGAGTGTCAAACTTGATTGTCTTTTGTTTTCTTGGGGGGGTTAGTGACGCTAACTGTGGCCTTATTTGTGTAATGCTGCCAGGACACAAGTGTCCCTTTCTGGATGAGTTAACAATTTTGAAACCAAGGGCCCATGCCATGACCATTTTGATGGGCCATCGTGCGTTGGGCTTGGCGCTGCTGTGTTCATGCCATATCTTGTAGATATGTTTGTCAGCTGTGCGGCCGAATTTTATTTGTTTGTGTTCATGTGTATGTTGCGTGAAAAAAAAAAACGGCGTGTTGCGTTTGTGGTGGTGTGACGTGAGAAACAACATACTGGTGTTTACTGATCAATGTTGTCATTCATGGCAAATCTTGTGGGTGCGTCGAACACACCTGTGTACAGACACATTGCAGAGTAACCACAGACATCAGTGGCTAGAGACATTGTGATGAATGTTTGAAGCCATCCCCTTAATGCTACGCCATGTAGCAGCTTAATCAGGGCAGATGTTCCAAGAGGTTTGGCCCAGGGAGGTGTGTGGCTCTATTTGATCCAGATACAGATGTGTCCATCTGGTCCCAAACACAGGCAAAAATGGGGAATATTTGCTCATGCCTGCTGACGTTGTGTGGCCCATAGTCTTTTGGAGGTGTGGCCCACATCAGACAGCACACTTGAAGTTTGTGTGGAAGCATGTCTGCTATGGTGCTTTCGTAGTGTTGTGTAGGTGGTGTGTTGTTGGACATCCCTTGTAGAGCAGTAAATGACAATATTTTGGTGTTTGCTGTGTTGCAACCCCAAGTGTGGCTAATGTGCCCTTACATGTGCATGTTTTCTTCATTGGGCAGTTAATACAAAGGATGATTTAGCAAAGTGTTTTAGAGAAATATGGGTAAAATGAGGACCGATGTTTAGCAATGTGGGGATAACAGACACATGTGTTTGGCATTAACTTTCTTTTTAAACCCCATCAACAGAGCACCTGGGACTACACAGCAGCCTGCATCATCACGACAACATTCATCTCCGGAAGCTGCCCCGCCAGAATGTTCCGGTGACGATGTGGCCACCTCTGCAGACCCATCTGAGTCCCAACCAGCTGCTGACAGTACACCCTTCTGGCAACCACCAACCCATGCTCAAGAGGCTGTGGCATCTGTTCCCCTTTCTGTACCTTCGCACACAGGTACAGCCAGTGCACCTGTGACTGGCCTTTCCTGCCATGGGCAGAGGGATACAGAAAGGAGTCTTTTCCCTGAGGTTGTGCACATGTCCCAGGTCCATCAGGAGCTGTTGAGTCATGTCTCCCAGTTAATAACAGAGGGGTTTCAACGCATGGACAACAACCTGATGGACCTGCGGACAAGTGTCAGCATTTGTCCAAATCAGTACTTTAGTACTGTTGCCAGGGAAATGGAGCACATGAGCAGCGATCAGCAGGAATACATCATGCGTGGCTGCCAGGAACTTGTGCGTCGGGCACGCCAGATGGGGCCAAATCTGCAGAGGCAATTTCAGGAAAGGGCCACCCAACACCCTTCACACAGCCCTCCTCCTGATGCACTGCCACAGGACATCTGGCAGGTGGATGACCGTGGCCGCCATTCAGGCAACCAGAGTCGTTATGTGCTAGCTCCAAACACACACATTGCTTCTTGGCCGACTCAGTTCCAACCAACAGTGTCTTCACACCTGATCCCTCAAGCAAGACACATGGGCCAGAGCCTGGGTTCAACATATGTTGGTGCACAGCACCAACATGTGTTTACAACTGCTTCATCCACGGAAGGGCAGATGAGAAACCCCCATCATTTAGGCCACAGACAACAACAGGATGTGACGTACTCCACCACCAGCAGCCACTGGATGCCACATGTACCAGGAAGCCATGGCCAACATGTTGTGAGGGACAGTGAAAGACTGTCTGTTTGTCCGCCCACACTCCCTTTCACCCAACAAGGGCAAACATATGGGTCGGCTACTCAACACACGAGCCAAATGTGGCCTGGCTCAGTGACGCAGCCAAGTGCGACAGGGGTGGCGTACAACCCCGCCACTCAGTTTCACATGCCAAGTCCCCCTATAGTGGTGTGCAGTCCACAGGAGCAGGTCCTGCAGGCTGCACAAGTCCAAGCCATACCAGCAGTGTGTGTGGCCCAGCCAAGGGCTCCGAGACACACCCCTGACACCAACAGGCCATCAGCACATGAAGGGGATGTGCAGAGCTTGACCCCTCCAAGGGATTTTCTTAATCTTTGAATTTGTGATGTTGTGTTTTCCACAAACCCCAATTAAAGCTGGGAAACGTTACCTGTGTTTTCTTGGTGTGTGAGTTACCAATGTTTATTGTATGTTGGTTATTTGATGATTTTTAGGCATGTTTAGAAAAGTCGGAGCAATATAACACACACACACAAACACAATGCTCAGTGTTGTAGGAATTGCCTTGACACACACACACATGACTAAAAACCATACGTTGCCATGGCAGATGTCTTTAAGATCTCCCATGACCATGACCATTACAGGTATGTGATTGTGATGTTTCAGGCTGATGTGTTTGGCCTTCACAAGGGAAAACTAAACAGATGAGGCAATGTTTTGCTTGGTAACCATTGTGGAAACATGTTCTTAAAGACATGTTCCGGCCTTGTCACAAAGACATTTCTCCCTACACTCAGTTAGGAGTCGCCTACTGTGTGAGTTAGCAACATTATTAGCTTTTCCACACTGGGCCATTTGGCACACTCAGGGCTCTAAATTGGAACACACCCACACATGTGTACATTTGCGTGTTGGTCTGGGTCATTCCTGGGACTGTCCACTACAAGAACACCTAGTCTGACAACAAGATGATGTGAGGAAAGTTCACTGTGAGCATGTATGTTACCGGGAGATTTTGTTGTTTCATTTTGTGTTGTGGTTGTGATTAACGCCACGACAGCAAGTGTGGGACTTACAGGGACAGAGGGCTGTAACAAAGGTCCCTCAACACAATTGTGGTCAGGTTTGTGGTGGCCTGTTCAAATGTCCCATCAATGTGTGCACTAGGGGCAAGGCTGCGCAAAGCATGCAGTCAGGGCCTTTGGGTTTTGCCTTGAGACATCTAGCTACGGGCAGCCCTTAGCCATGTGTGCTGTTAGAGATATGCCTAAGTGGGGCAGGAGCTTGCCTCATTTAAATTTGACCCAGACCATGGCATTTTTGTGGCACACAAAGAAGATGAACAAGGAGAAGAAGTGTGAGATGGCAAAGGACAATTTCCAGAACAGAAGTAGGAGAGAGGGGTAGCACAGTGGCCTGGGAATGACGGGCAGCAGCATGTTGTTAACCAAGCGAATCCAGTTAGCTGCTCTAGTTGTTGCGAGTGACAAAGATGTGTATGGTTTTTTGGGCAGTGGTGAGTCAAGGATGGTGAGACATACTTTACAGTGCCAAACTTCTGTGTTGTGTGCGTGCTACACCCCCGGGAAACACTCGGCAGGCAACAAACACTTTAGCCAGGCTAAAGCAAATGCATTGCATGTCGAGCAGGCCAAATCATCAGGGCTGCAATGTTGAATTTGACCCAGATGAAGTGGACATGTGTCGACAAGACGCATTGCCTGGTGTGTACATGAACCTTTTCCGCCATCATCATTGGATACATGCGCTGTTGCAATGAACAAACTGGACTTATGGCCCCTCAATTGTATGTCCCTACAATTTAAGCCTTACAAGGTATTATTTAGATCCTCCACAATCCACAAGGTTGGGCCTGACCTTGATGGACACATGTTGTCCCAAATAGTGCATTTTGTGGGCAGCCTAAACCAATAACACATATCGGATGATATTCTTGACAACATAGTTGTGAGGTGGCACATTTTAGGCTATTCCTTAGATATATGCCACAAGGTAGCTAGATGTGACCTCTCGGGTACCAGCAATGATGGGCCAGTGTTGACTGTGTTTTTGGTGTCCAATTGTTGGCCAGCATTGTTTTCCCCTTGCGTTTGCACCCCTCAGCAATCGATGCTGCATGTGACCACGGTTGAGCAGGAATCGCCAACATCACAGCAAGGTAGGCTGCATACACAGCAAGGATGTAGCCATTGCAAGCTGCTGTCATGAACACTCTTTGTTGCAGATCAACCCATCTTCCGTCGTTACATGCTGTGGAACACAAGGATGACGTTGCTGACATTGCTCCTACATATGTTGAAGGTGGCTCCATGGTGGGTCACGAGATAGTGGGTTTTGCTAGCTCACAGGCACACAGGTAGCAACGCAGCAGGGCTTATGGCAGGTTCTTGGCGTAGTTGTGATTGTTGTAGCATAATTATGGGTGAGTGGATATTGAAGGTTCCTTTACAAGGCAGTCTGACAGGTCACATTTGTGTGCCCCGTATGTGGGCCGGCAGTGAACCACCTGAAATTGCTTATCTGCATACCTGTGCATGTTGCAAGCAGCCCATGGTACTGTCCATGCATGGCCACTTGCAGACATGTGCATACTGCAACCTCCACATGTTAATGGCCAGCCAGAGTACATGTATATGTGGCAGCAATGCTGCAACGGATAACTGTAATTGGTTGCCACATATTTATGTCACACATTTCCGATTGTGGACTCACACAAATGGTCTGATAGTGGTCAGCTGCACGCACTCCCTTCCACAATTGTTCGTTATGGTCCTGAGGATTTCGAGGCAAATGGTTGCGTCAGGCAGGGTGAGAGGAGCAGGCACATATGATGCCCCCAGCCACAGTGTGTAATTACAGGTCCGGGACACGGAGGTGTCCAGGACAATCCGGTCCCATAGGCAACCTGTTTGACCAGTGCCGGATTGTCACGGACAGGGGCAATCCGGGGCGATCCGGCAAACACAACACCGGACGCCAATACAACATGCGGCAGGATCCGGAGGGAGCGGTTTGCCGAGCCCACAAAATGCAATCCCGGTGTGCGGCATGTCCAGATCCGAAAACCGTACACGGCTCCAAATACATTAGCGTTTATGGTTTGAAAACCGGATCCGGCATAGGAAACTGAGCGAAAACCGTTGCATGCATGATTTTAAACGCAGCAACGGAAACCGGACTGCGGTAACTGGATATGAAGTTGCTCGAGTCTGATATTGCATGGTCTCCTATGGGCTGCGGATCCGGATCCGGTTTTGAGAATTTTGACAAGTCAAAACCGGATCAGGTTCTGCAATCCCGAACGCAAATGTGACCCTAGCCATAATCATCAACATTAACATAAATGCTCACTTGAAATAGATCACTCTATTTGTAATGACTCTATATACATTTCACTTCATGTATTGAATTACTGAAATAGGCTTGGAAGTGCAATTGCCATTACTGCATCCACATCCGGATGCGGTAATCGCAATTGCATTCACACATAATTTTGACACATTTTGTGTCCCTAAGCTGGAATCCAGCAATTGGATTGCTCTGAATGTGCAATCCGGTTGCCAGATACTTTATTCATCCCTGCTGCCACAGGGATGAACAAAGGGTTAATGTTAATAATACATGTGGGCAACATGTCTCTAGGGGGTGCCCACCCCCCCTAGAGACATGCCGTCCACTCAGGTGACCATGTGAGGGGTTAATGTGGGCATTTATAGTATTGCCGGCTATTGTCAGCATTTTCAATCTTATGAATAAACCCGGCTGCTCCTCGCTGTGTAGTAGTTACAGTACATAATGTACGTACTGTATGAGCCACTAGCCTTGGTCCTGAAAGCATTAACATTGGGTTATGGGCAGCACACCTCCATAGACCTAATGTTACAGCTTTCAGGACCAAGGCTAGCGGCTCATACAGTACGTGCATTACGTACTGTATCTATTACACAGCGAGGAGCCGCCGGGTTCATTCACAAAATTGAAAAAAATGCCGACAATAGCCGGCAATACTATAAATGCCCACATTAACCCCTCACATGGCCACCTGAGGGGAAAGCATGTCTCTAGGGGGGTGGGCACCCCCTAGAGATATGTTGCCCACATGGATTATTAAGATTCAACCCTTTGTTCATCCCTGTGGTAGCAGGGATGAACAAAGCCGCCTGCTGCCGCAGGCATTCACATATGCCTTGCGGCAGCCGCATGGGCTCCCGTAGGAGCCCATTATAGGAACACTGCTGCGGCAGAAATACCGCTGCGAAAAACGTTGCCTGCATGATTTTTACTGCAGGCTGAAAAACTGGATCCGGGAACCGGATTGCCATTTGGGCAATCCGGTTTTTCTATTGCAGCCTATGGGCTGCGGATCTGGATCCGGTTTTAAGCATTTTTAATGCTCACAACCGGATCAGGTTGTAAAAAAAAAATGCAAATGTGACCCTAGCCATAAATTACTTTTTGATGATATTCAAATTCATTGAGATGCAGCTGTATTATACATAATAACAAATTGAAATGTGTGTTATGTTTAAATGTAAGTTTCTGTGTTACAGAATTATTACCTTTGTTAGACACTTCATAATCTTATTTCTTAATGTAGGAGAAGCCTATTAAAGCATAGTCCTCAATTTTCAGATATTGTGCGCTATAACATACTACGTAAAAATATCCATATTAAGAAATATTTCCATTCCTATTATCCTGATCATTGGTTTTTACTTTCTAAAGCTTAACTAGTTGTGATCCTTTCTTGTAATTATTGAGTTAAAGGGGCAGTGCTGTTGTACATTTTCAGGTCTTGTCATATTAATTTCTCGGTTCAGTAACTAAAATGCTTATCCACAGAATAGTTTTATGTTCTATTAGTAGGGAGTGAACTATATATAATCTTTTCTATAGAGATTGACTTGCGAAGCACAATAGCCTTGTACCATGGCCAAACTTCATGGTTAGTACAGTAGACTACCAACAGATGGCAATGTTGTTTCCTCTAGAATTTTGGAGATTTGGATGACTTTATAATGTTGTGAGTGAGAAATGTTGAGAGATTTTCAGAAAAAAAATAATTACAGATCTCCACTGACTACTTTGGCATTACAAATTAGCTCAATTATCACCTAAAATGTGTGTAGGTACTGTAAGTACATCAAGGTATTACATAACAGCTTTGGTTCATTTCTCTTAAACCTAAAAATATATAAAGTACTGTTTAAAGATCCATAAATCCTTATTGATAAGTTTTGAAAATAGACTTTTGTAGTGCAAAGCAGTCAAACCATACATCTCAAGTAGATAGATAGATAGATAGATAGATAGATAGATAGATAGATAGATAGATAGATAGAAAAGAGTTGAAACCAGAAGTTTATGTATGCTATATAAAAATGCATATATTCATGTTTTTCTCAGTATCTGACATGAAATCAGAATAAACCTTTTCCATCTTCAGTTAAATAGGATTACCATAATTATTATTATTTGCCAAATGCCAGAATAATGAGAGACAGAAAAGTTTTAAGGACTTTTTATTATTTTCTTCAAGTTTACATACATTTCATTAGTATTTGGTACCATTTCCCTTAAAGGATTTTCCGGGATTAAAAAAAAAAAATAAAAATCTGCCTAAACACCAACAGGCTCACTGCTGACACGGAGCAGTCTTAGACTGCTCCTGATGTCGATTTTGCAGCTTCCGCTGATATCACATTGACAGAGAGGTGACTTCAACACTCTGTTGATGGACAACATAGACAACATAATGTACAATAAGAAAGAAATCGGGCACTGATCTGCGGTGCGGTGGTGTGTAGCACGGATCCAGGAAGTGGAGTCCTCCTCCAGCAGTGCATAGCTAAGGTTGAAGATCCATGAAAGTAGCAGAAAGAGTGGCACTCAGGTATATGAAGTGCAGTTGCAGCTTTTTTAAGATCCATGAGGTGAACAAGCAGGGAGGGAAATAGTATAGTGGATCTGTAGAAGTGCCAGTTGGCATGAAACGGTCACCGTTGTCCTGCACCTCCTTCCCTCCCTGCTTATTCACCTCATGGATCTATAATTAATAAAGCTGCAACTGCACTTCATCCACCTGAGTGCGGCTCTTTCTGCTACTTTCATAGCCAACATAACGGGGGATTGACTGTCCTGCACCCTCCACAGATCAAGGTGGAAAAGAAGATGTCGTTCTGTTTACCCAGCCATGTTGTCCTTAGCAGTAATGGTCTCTTAACCTCATTGTCAGTAGTGGTCTATGCCCGCTGTTGTGCCAGCTGGAATGACACTGAGCACAACAGGCAGATATGTTGAAACTACCTGCCTGTTAGTAACTGGGCATATTTTTATTTTTAATCTCGGATATAGCTTTTAAACTATATGACTTGGGTCAAACATTTTGGATCTCCTTTCACAAGCTTTTTACAATAGTTGGTAGGAATTTGTGCCAATTTCTCCTGATAGGACTGGTGTAACTGAGCCATGTTTGTAGGTCGCCTTGCTTGCACCAGCCTTTTCAGCTTTGCCCATAAATTTTCAATAGGATTGAGATCAGATCTTTATGGTGGCCACACTACAACTTTGACTTTGTTACCCTTACGCCACTTTGTAACTAGTTTGGCCGTATGCTTCGGTTCATTGTCCATTTGGAAGACCCATTTCCGCCCAAGCTTTAACTTCCTGGCTGATGTATTGAGATATTGCTTTAGTATTGCCACATAATCTTCTTTCATCATGTTGCCATCTATTTTGTGAAGTGCACCAGTCCCACCTGCAGCTGAACAACTCCACATTATGATACTGTAACCCCCGTGTTTCACAGTTGGGATGGTGTTCTTAGGCTTCCAAACTTCTTCCTTTCTCCTACAAATGCAATGATGGTCATTATGACCAAACAGTTCAATTTTAGTATCATCAGACCACATGACTTCTCTCCAAAAACGTGGGTATTTGGTCCTGTGTTCATTTGCAAAACTTAATCTGGATTTTTTATTTTTCTTTTGGAGTAATGGCTTCTTCCTGACGAGCGGACTTTCAGCCCATGTTGATACATTACTCGTTTCACTATGGATAATGATACAATCATACCAGCTTCCGCCATCATCATTTTAAGGTCTTTTGCTTTTGTTTTTGGGTTTTTATGCACATGTTGGACCAAAGCACAGTTATCTCTGCGACACAGAATCTGTCTCCTTCCTGAGATGTATGATGCCTGGACATTCTTATCTTGTTTGTACTTGCATATAATTGTTTGTACAGATGAATGAGGCACCTTCCGATATGTGGAAATTGTATCCAAGGATGAACCAGACTTGCAAGTTCCTCTCCTGGTTATTCTCCTGGTTTTGGCACACAAACCTGATCGAAACTGATCAGGGAAAAAACTGCAGTGTTAAACCAGCCTAAGGTAGATGCTGTCAATAAACACATGATGTCATCATATGTGTGTCCCAAATTGTTTAAATACATAATAATATTAGTGTATGTAAACCTGTGACTTTGCAGAAAATAATAAAAATGCCTTAAAACTTTTTCTCTCTCTCATTATTCTGAAGTTTGGCAAATATTAATAATTATGGTAATCCTAATTGACCTAAGTCGGGAAAATTTTATTCAGATTTCATGTCAGATATTGAGAAAAACATGAATATGTGTCTTTTCATATAGTGTATGTAAACGTAAATTTCTGGTTTCAACTGTAGATAGCTAGATAGATTACTACTATTAGGCTGAAGGCACACTGTCGTGCATCAAACACAGAGCGTGTTTGATGCATGACAGTGATGCGAGTGCTGTGTGTGTTTGTGGGTGTGTGTGGTTAGAGTGTGGTACGTGTGGCTGGCTGTATGTATGAAAGTGTGCTGCGATTGTGAGGTGTGAGTGCGTGTGTGCTGCGTGATTGTGATGCTGTCCACGGTCCTGAAAGACCGCATGCAGCATTTGTCCGGGAGTAGAAACTGTGCGGCTGTCAAAGCCACTTAGTTTGTATTTCCCACTTTGCAGGTACAGTAAGCTATCATCTTGTACAGCTGTGACAGCAGCGATACAAGATGTTTAGCTAATACAATAATGATTGTTGTAAAATAATGTATTCCGGGTTATTTTAGTGATTAATCCCATCAGCATCCTCTGCGCCGCATGTGTGCGCAGAGGATGCTGATGTGGCTCAAATCCCAGTGATGAAGGGGTTAATATGCAGCTGGTGTAGTGGCACCATGTATGTTGAGAGTGTCCTCACTTTCTGCAGACATGGTGTCATTACACCATGTGTGTGAAGGGGTTAATTGTAAAATGGGTTAAAAGAACTGTCGGGTTTATAATTTCACTGAGAAAGCCAGCGGGGTTAATTGTAAAATGGGTTAAAAGAACTGTCGGGTTTATAATTTCACTGAGAAAGCCAGCGCTCTGTTACTGTCTATGGGGAGCTGTCCCCTCTCATGGTGCTGAAGCCCTGTCTCGCCTTCAGCACCTGCAGTGTTCAGCACCATGAGAGGGGACAGCTCCCCATAGGCAGTAACAGAGTGCCGGATTTTTCAGTGAAATTATAAACTCGACAGTTCTTTTATCCCATTTTACAGAACAATTAACCCCTTCACACACATGGTGTAATGACACCATGTCTGCAGAGAGTGAGGACACTCTCAACATACATGGTGCCACTACACGAGCTGCATATTAACCCCTTCATCACTGGGTTTCGAGCCACATCAGCATCCTCTATGCACACATGCCCCGCAGAGGATGCTGATGGGGTTAATCACTAAAGTAACCCCGGAATACATTATTTTACAAAAATTATTGTTGTATTAGCTAAACATCTTGTACCGCTGCTGTCAGTATATGAGTAATATTGACATTACACACACCTTCTTGCCCGTTTGTTGGGTCCTCAGGGGACCACTGTGCCGAATTCCCACCACTCGATATCTCTCCTTCCAAGGGTGGAGTGGGTGCAGTCCTTGGTGTCCCTTCCGAGCCTGATGGTCTAGGACTGTGGGGTGTTGTGGGCCCTTGGAGATGTTGTGGTGTCGGGCTGTTTGCCCATTATTCTCTGAGGCTGGTAATACCTCTGTGGGTGAGGCAGCTGGCGTTCCTGCTGTCGGTTGGGCCGGTGACCCTGGTTGGCTCTGTGGTGCTCCTACATTGGGGGATGCTCCAGCCTTCTGTCCCTACCTGTTGAGGCAACAACATACTTAATCACAATAACAACATGGCCACATATGTGGGGGCTTATTAAACATTGCTGTTTGCAGTTCTTCAGGTCAGGTTGAGTGCGATGGAGTGCAGGGGAAGGGAAAGCAGCAGGTGGCGCCAAAAGATTGACAACATTATGGCGAATGAACACACGGGAGAGAAGTCACATGTTGACGGGGGCCCAGAGGCGCAAAAGCCAAAGGATACACTACACTGTATGCTTTTGCGTCATATACTTTAAACAGGAAGGCTGTCACTACAGCGCTCTGATGCAGACATTAGTTGACATGTAATGATAATTGCGTTGATGTTAACACACATTTTTGCCCGTCGCACATCTCTGCACTTTAAACACACACAGCCGCAAACATAGAGGCCACAGTATGTACGCTCCTGGGTAACACACCTTTGGACGCACACATCATCAAATATGGCGCCGAGGAATAAGATGACTAATCGGAACGCTCGAGCTGCCACCAATCCACGCAGACCGGCAGAGGTAGTATATACACCCAGAAACACCTACTGGAATGGTTTAGGAGATGTGTGCTGTCGCTCTTCACATTGCTCATGAGGCATTACACAGGGCGATCAGCACACATCGCCCAAGAATAGTCGCCTGGTTTCAGAGCTGTGAGGTAAAACCAGGCGACCACTCAGATGTGTCGCCCTCGCCCATTTACATTAGGCGACGTATTGGCGATGTCGCCGGCGACAGGCCACGCCTCAGCGTCGCCATAGAAATCACTGGCGATATGTCCAGGTGTCACGGTACCCTTAGAGTCTCAAAAGCTTGCTATGCTTACTATCTTTTCACTTAGCCATTAAAAGATATCAAATACTGAGGGACTCTCAGATTCTCAGATATTTTGCTAAACTTTTACACATTTCTAACAAAAATTTTTTTAAAAATGATGATAATATAAAGTAGACAAGTAAATGTTATTAATTATTTTGAGTAGTAAGACTTTTTAGCGTCAAAAATGTAAATTTTTTCCTAATTTTTAAATTTTTTGTAATACTTATAAAAAAAACACATCAATATAAATTTATCTCTAACATGAAACACAGTTGTCACAAGAAAGACAATTTCAGAATCACCTGGGAAAATTGAATGCATTATTAGCTCATAAGGTGACACTGGTCAGAATTGGAAAATTTGGCCTTGTCCAGAAAGTAAAATCAGGCTTCATCGGTAAGAAGTTAACGTTAGAAATATAAAAACTTCTACAGTAGTGTGTTAACAAAATAGAACTCTGCAGTAAAGTAAGAAATGTGTGAGGTCATCTGAGGACATAAGTGCTGTGCAGGCACCACACAGCGTCCTGCCATTCAATCCTTGAACATCTTTGCTTTCAAAGTGAATTTTCAAAGCCTTGGAATCAGACTGCATAAAACTAATAATTAAACACCAAGGCAGAATCAAATTTAATTTACTATTGAAATGGACTATTCAAATGAACAATGATTCATGATTTTTAAAACTACTTTTCACAATAGAAGAACCACTTCTTAAATTCAGTGTTTGATCTTTAATATGAACCTTGTATACACATTATGAGCTCATTGATTTTTGCCGGCAAACTGCAAATATCACATCATTAATATGGATATTTTTGGTTGACTTAGGAGTTGTTTTTTACAGAATGGGTTTTGTGGTCCATTGAGAAACTTTTATTATTAAGTTACAGAGGTGGGTAGTGTAAAAGACAGCATCTTTGTTTTTAGCACATTTATTATGCAATATACATGATATGTGAGTACTTTTCTATGGCTCAGTATCATGGTGGAAGTATACCATTAGTAGTTATAATACCATCATACTGATCATTAACCAAAAGCACTGTACTAGGTAGTAGAGTAGAGTAAAGTAGAGTCCCATGGGCCCCGTTGCAAAATTTTGACCTGGACCCCCACCAGCATGTTGGTTAGGTTTATGGGCCCTTGTAGTATTCTAAAAACTATAAAGACATACTTGTTGACATCCCTAATACAATAATGTCTACCATGATATACCATGTCCCCCATCCTGGGTGTCACAACTGCGACATGCTCATACCTTCATGCTCACTGTGGGCGTCATCCTCTGCATAGTCAGCTTACAGAATTCTCGGCTATGCTGCTACCCCCTGTCTGAAAACCCTCCATCTTGGCCGTAGTGATGCCTGGCCAAACTTTGCTGAAATTTATATTAATGTGTCCAGCAGAGTTCAGCTTTCCTGACCAATCCCCTGTGAGCAGGTGCTATTTTAGATTTCTCCTCCCTCCACTCTGGGTCTACTAAAAGAAAGAAGTCCACGCCACTCTTTAAGTTTAGAATGCTCTAGTTTCAGAGGCGTGGCCTGCAGCCCCATGTAGAGGCACACTTACTAGGAGCTCCGGTGCTTATCCTCAAAGCGATGGAAATAATGTCTTTTTGAAGACATTACCTCCATCTAACTGACTGGATCTATTCTAAATCTAATAGTGCACACACAGGTTGAAGTTAACTCTTATCGATCCAGAGGATAATACAGTTTATGAGTCGATCCTGACACCCTCACAGAAGAAGAGGACCGGCGCCATCTTGATCTATGTAACACCCCCCTTCGCTGAGGCTACACACAGCAGGAATCTGAACTAAGAAAGCCGAAGATCACCGTTGGGTCCTACCTCGCGAAGGTATTTATGCAGTGACATACCGGAGCCCTGTGACCCACGGGTGAGACTACTCCGTTCCCTCTGTTGGGCGAGGGGGGAGGTCGACTGCCGCAGTCCGTCACCTGCTGTGCCACCTTCTCGATGTGATGACGCTGGAGGGGCCCGCGACACGGCCGGGGCGTCAAGGCAGACCGAGGAACTACTTTGCATCTGCGAGCGCGACGGGCAGAAGGATCTACTAAAAGAAAGAAGTCCATGCCACTAAGTAATGCCCTTCCTTGTGACGTGGCTGAGACAAGGAGGAGGCAGATACGGCTAAAAAGAATGGCTGCAGCGGGCATATCAACCCTGCTGTCTGCTACCTACTAATCACCTCTAAGCGCCAGGTACCGGTGAAGGCGCTGTATTACCGGCACTCCTGTCTTCTAAGAAATATATGACCCGCACTTGGGAGCGTCATTCAAAGAGACATAGCTCAGACAAAGACCTCTGAGAAATAGAGAAGCTCCTTGGTGACGTAGCTCCGTCTAAAACCAAGAAGTAGTTGCACTAAGTACCTGAAAAAAGCTGACGCTGCATGTATGAAGATGTTTTTACACCACCAACTCAACATAATTGCTTAATCTAGTTACAATGACTACTAAGTTTATGTCTCTCAATGCAAATGGTTTGAACTCTCCTAAAAACATTTTTATGTATGGAAAGAATTAGCTACCAATAAAATTGACATAGCCGGAATTCAAGAGACCAGGTTCTCAGCAGATAAACCACCCAAATTTAGCAATAAAACATTTCCACACATTTATCTCTCGTCTAACTGTAAGAAAAAAGCAGGAGTGGCAATTCTCATCAAAGACTCATTAAAATTTGAAGAAATCGAGCTAGTTAGAGACAATGAGGGTAGATACATCATCCTAATTTGTAAAATTAATGAAATCACATACACACTTGCAAATGTTTATACTCCGAACAAAAGTCAGATAACCTTTCTCAGACATTTCTTTAAGAAAGTAAACGAAATCCAAAAAGGAATTCTGTTAATATTTGGTGACTTTAATGCCGTGCCAAATCCCCTTCTCGATTCTTCAAACAAATCAAGAAATACAAACACACAGCTAAACCCCCTCTTACGAAAAAAAGAATTATATGACATATTCAGATGCCTCAATACCTTTTCGATCGAATATTCCCATTATTGAAATGTGCACAAATCATTCCCTAGGATTGATCTGGTTTTGACAAATATCAAATCAATACAAAAAATCAAAACGATTACAATACTTGCAAGAACATGGTCAGACCACTCACCAGTGATTTTCGAAACATCAAACAGTCTCCCCTTTAACAATCATTCGACATGGAGAGCTAACTCATATCTGTACAAAAACTACTAGAAAAAAAGCAGCATCAGAAAAACTCACCATCCATGCCAAAGACAGAAAACCAAAAGCACTTACAGGACGCAGTCAGAGCCCAATTGTAGAGCAAGCCCAGCTGCTGGCTGATGAGTCGCCTCTACCAGCAAAATGTGGGAGGCGCCCTGCCATGCATACACTAGGCCTGCATAGAGCACCATTCACACTGATACATATGATGCAGAGTGTCTGAAAGCTACCCAACCGCTCCGCTGCCTGAGCATTGGGCCGCACAGTACGATGCTTCTGCACCACTGGATGAACGGCGCCCCTATGGGCCCACCTGCGCCCTGGATGGATAAAAAAGTGCAAAAGTTTTTTATATGATAAATAAAAAACCTTTATAGATGGGATTTTGGTTCATGTGTTGGCCCAAGACATTTAAGCTGATGACCCACGATCAAGGGATCCCATGCTCACCAGTCCTAACAAAATTGTACACAAAAACTACTAGAAAAAAAGCAGCATCAGAAAAACTCACCATCCATGCCAAAGACAGAAAACCAAAAGCACTTACAGGACGCAGTCAGAGCCCAATTGTAGAGCAAGCCCAGCTGCTGGCTGATGAGTCGCCTCTACCAGCAAAATGTGGGAGGCGCCCTGCCATGCATACACTAGGCCTGCATAGAGCACCATTCACACTGATACATATGATGCAGAGTGTCTGAAAGCTACCCAACCGCTCCGCTGCCTGAGCATTGGGCCGCACAGTACGATGCTTCTGCACCACTGGATGAACGGCCCCTATGGGCCCACCTGCGCCCTGGATGGATAAAAAAGTGCAAAAGTTTTTTATATGATAAATAAAAAACCTTTATAGATGGGATTTTGGTTCATGTGTTGGCCCAAGACATTTAAGCTGATGACCCACGATCAAGGGATCCCATGCTCACCAGTCCTAACAAAATTGTACAAAAACTACTAGAAAAAAAGCAGCATCAGAAAAACTCACCATCCATGCCAAAGACAGAAAACCAAAAGCACTTACAGGACGCAGTCAGAGCCCAATTGTAGAGCAAGCCCAGCTGCTGGCTGATGAGTCGCCTCTACCAGCAAAATGTGGGAGGCGCCCTGCCATGCATACACTAGGCCTGCATAGAGCACCATTCACACTGATACATATGATGCAGAGTGTCTGAAAGCTACCCAACCGCTCCGCTGCCTGAGCATTGGGCCGCACAGTACGATGCTTCTGCACCACTGGATGAACGGCGCCCCTATGGGCCCACCTGCGCCCTGGATGGATAAAAAAGTGCAAAAGTTTTTTATATGATAAATAAAAAACCTTTATAGATGGGATTTTGGTTCATGTGTTGGCCCAAGACATTTAAGCTGATGACCCACGATCAAGGGATCCCATGCTCACCAGTCCTAACAAAATTGTACAAAAACTACTAGAAAAAAAGCAGCATCAGAAAAACTCACCATCCATGCCAAAGACAGAAAACCAAAAGCACTTACAGGACGCAGTCAGAGCCCAATTGTAGAGCAAGCCCAGCTGCTGGCTGATGAGTCGCCTCTACCAGCAAAATGTGGGAGGCGCCCTGCCATGCATACACTAGGCCTGCATAGAGCACCATTCACACTGATACATATGATGCAGAGTGTCTGAAAGCTACCCAACCGCTCCGCTGCCTGAGCATTGGGCCGCACAGTACGATGCTTCTGCACCACTGGATGAACGGCGCCCCTATGGGCCCACCTGCGCCCTGGATGGATAAAAAAGTGCAAAAGTTTTTTATATGATAAATAAAAAACCTTTATAGATGGGATTTTGGTTCATGTGTTGGCCCAAGACATTTAAGCTGATGACCCACGATCAAGGGATCCCATGCTCACCAGTCCTAACAAAATTGTACAAAAACTACTAGAAAAAAAGCAGCATCAGAAAAACTCACCATCCATGCCAAAGACAGAAAACCAAAAGCACTTACAGGACGCAGTCAGAGCCCAATTGTAGAGCAAGCCCAGCTGCTGGCTGATGAGTCGCCTCTACCAGCAAAATGTGGGAGGCGCCCTGCCATGCATACACTAGGCCTGCATAGAGCACCATTCACACTGATACATATGATGCAGAGTGTCTGAAAGCTACCCAACCGCTCCGCTGCCTGAGCATTGGGCCGCACAGTACGATGCTTCTGCACCACTGGATGAACGGCGCCCCTATGGGCCCACCTGCGCCCTGGATGGATAAAAAAGTGCAAAAGTTTTTTATATGATGAATAAAAAACCTTTATAGATGGGATTTTGGTTCATGTGTTGGCCCAAGACATTTAAGCTGATGACCCACGATCAAGGGATCCCATGCTCACCAGTCCTAACAAAATTGTACAAAAACTACTAGAAAAAAAGCAGCATCAGAAAAACTCACCATCCATGCCAAAGACAGAAAACCAAAAGCACTTACAGGACGCAGTCAGAGCCCAATTGTAGAGCAAGCCCAGCTGCTGGCTGATGAGTCGCCTCTACCAGCAAAATGTGGGAGGCGCCCTGCCATGCATACACTAGGCCTGCATAGAGCACCATTCACACTGATACATATGATGCAGAGTGTCTGAAAGCTACCCAACCGCTCCGCTGCCTGAGCATTGGGCCGCACAGTACGATGCTTCTGCACCACTGGATGAACGGCGCCCCTATGGGCCCACCTGCGCCCTGGATGGATAAAAAAGTGCAAAAGTTTTTATATGATAAATAAAAAACCTTTATAGATGGGATTTTGGTTCATGTGTTGGCCCAAGACATTTAAGCTGATGACCCACGATCAAGGGATCCCATGCTCACCAGTCCTAACAAAATTGTACAAAAACTACTAGAAAAAAAGCAGCATCAGAAAAACTCACCATCCATGCCAAAGACAGAAAACCAAAAGCACTTACAGGACGCAGTCAGAGCCCAATTGTAGAGCAAGCCCAGCTGCTGGCTGATGAGTCGCCTCTACCAGCAAAATGTGGGAGGCGCCCTGCCATGCATACACTAGGCCTGCATAGAGCACCATTCACACTGATACATATGATGCAGAGTGTCTGAAAGCTACCCAACCGCTCCGCTGCCTGAGCATTGGGCCGCACAGTACGATGCTTCTGCACCACTGGATGAACGGCGCCCCTATGGGCCCACCTGCGCCCTGGATGGATAAAAAAGTGCAAAAGTTTTTTATATGATAAATAAAAAACCTTTATAGATGGGATTTTGGTTCATGTGTTGGCCCAAGACATTTAAGCTGATGACCCACGATCAAGGGATCCCATGCTCACCAGTCCTTTCTAGTAGTTTTTGTACAATTTTGTTAGGACTGGTGAGCATGGGATCCCTTGATCGTGGGTCATCAGCTTAAATGTCTTGGGCCAACACATGAACCAAAATCCCATCTATAAAGGTTTTTTATTTATCATATAAAAAACTTTTGCACTTTTTTATCCATCCAGGGCGCAGGTGGGCCCATAGGGGCGCCGTTCATCCAGTGGTGCAGAAGCATCGTACTGTGCGGCCCAATGCTCAGGCAGCGGAGCGGTTGGGTAGCTTTCAGACACTCTGCATCATATGTATCAGTGTGAATGGTGCTCTATGCAGGCCTAGTGTATGCATGGCAGGGCGCCTCCCACATTTTGCTGGTAGAGGCGACTCATCAGCCAGCAGCTGGGCTTGCTCTACAATTGGGCTCTGACTGCGTCCTGTAAGTGCTTTTGGTTTTCTGTCTTTGGCATGGATGGTGAGTTTTTCTGATGCTGCTTTTTTTCTAGTAGTTTTTGTACAATTTTGTTAGGACTGGTGAGCATGGGATCCCTTGATCGTGGGTCATCAGCTTAAATGTCTTGGGCCAACACATGAACCAAAATCCCATCTATAAAGGTTTTTTATTTATCATATAAAAAACTTTTGCACTTTTTTATCCATCCAGGGCGCAGGTGGGCCCATAGGGGCGCCGTTCATCCAGTGGTGCAGAAGCATCGTACTGTGCGGCCCAATGCTCAGGCAGCGGAGCGGTTGGGTAGCTTTCAGACACTCTGCATCATATGTATCAGTGTGAATGGTGCTCTATGCAGGCCTAGTGTATGCATGGCAGGGCGCCTCCCACATTTTGCTGGTAGAGGCGACTCATCAGCCAGCAGCTGGGCTTGCTCTACAATTGGGCTCTGACTGCGTCCTGTAAGTGCTTTTGGTTTTCTGTCTTTGGCATGGATGGTGAGTCTAACTCATATCTGTTCAATCATCCCCACTACAAATCCGAAATACAGGAAGCACTTAACCTATATTTTAAAGAAAATGATAACCTCGAAGTTTCAATTTTTACTCTATGGTCTGCACATAAGGCTGTTTTGAGAGGGATACTGATGCATTCAAACTCAAAGCTCAAAAAAGCCCTTCAAAAAAATACAAAAAACTTGATCCAGCAAATTACTACACTAGAGTCCGACATCACCCTGAAGGGCCCTTTACACGCCGCGACGGCAGGCTGGATACATCCCGCTACAGGCTACAAATGTAGCTTGTAGCGCCAATGTAGCCCGTCGTAGCGGCGTCTGAAGACGTGACGATACAGCCGGCAACAGATACATCTGTTTCCTAGCTCTGCTCGAAAACTGATGGCTACATCGCCGATTGTAGCGAGCTGTATCGGCGTGTAAAGAAGCACCGGAAGGGAACTCGGGACAGCCTGCAATGTAGCTAAGGCGTGACCCTGGCTCCGTGTTACCGCGCCCCATGTGCGATCATTGGTGGAAGCTGCTGCATGACGATTGGTAGTCGCTGCATAGGGAGGCATATTTAAGGAGCTGACGAGTCACACTACACAATCGCTCGAGCGTGCTGTATTACTCAGCCTCCTGCGTTGCCTGCCCAATCAGGATGTTATTGCTTCGTCCTATCAGTGTACGGACGGCTCGTAATCCACAATTGTGGCACGCCTATGTGCTGGCCCTGCTGCACCAGGTCCGCCCATAGTAGCTGGTTATAGCGGTGTGCAAATGAGCTACAGCTGGCTACTTGAGACACCCGGCGATGTAGCTAGCTATAGATGTAGCGTGGCGTAGCGCACCTTGTGGCGGCGTGTAAAGAGGGTGCGTTGACCGTTTGTAACCGTTTGAGCGTGCTCGTGCACGTGAAGTAGCGGGATGTATCCAGCCTGCCGTCGCGGCGTGTAAAGGTACCCTTACACCAACCACAAAAAAAACATAAAGATCTACTTAAACTTAGAATTGAACTCAAATCCCTCCTTTCATTGGAATATGATAAAATTTCTCGCATCTCCAAATCCAACTTTTACTCAAGCGTAAACAAACCCTCAAAAGTCTTTGCGAATTTAATAAAAATCCGTAGATCCAAAACAAATATTAGCCAAATTAAAAACAAACAGAACCTTATCCAAAAATCCCCTATAGAGATTTCAAATGCCTTTGTATAATTCTACAAAAATCTATATAATCTTAAAGATGACCATTCAAAACCCCAACCTTCACTAAAAAAACATCAAAAATTTTCTAAACTCTATTAAACTTGCGTCCCTGACAGACGAAGATCTCACTAATATTAATCAACCTTATTCGGAACAGGTGCAAAATCTCCAGGACCTGATGGTCTACAAAACGAAAATTACATAGCCAACGAAAATATTCTTACGCCTTATCTTACGAAAATTATTAACTCACTAACTCACTAATGATCATGCAATTCCCCAGGAGATGCTCCAAGCCATAATATCAGTGATTCCTAAAAACAAAGGAGACAAAGATTTGGTATCAAATTACAGACCCATCTCCCTTCTCAATACAGACGTAAAAATTATCTCCAAAGTTATAAATTCCAGAATCCAAAAAGTTATTCCAAATTTAATCCATGGAGATCAGGTGGGATTCATACAGAATAGGAACTCAGTGAATGCTACGAGAAGACTCATCAATCTAATATCCCACGCCGAACTCACAAAGTCCCCAATACTAGTGGTCTCTGTTGATGCCGAAAAGGCGTTCGAAAGGGTCCACTGGGGATATTTATTTGAAGTCCTACAGAAATTTGGATTTAGGGGACATATTTTTTATTTTATCCAGGCTCTCTACACTAATCCCTCAGCGAGACTTCTCACAAATAATCACCTATCTGATCTCTTCCCACTTTCAAACGGAACAAGACAGGGGTGCCCCCTCTCACCTTCACTTTTCAATCTATTCATCGAACCATTTGCCGAAAAAATCAGTTCAAACCCCCTAATTAAAGGAATTCATCTAAATCAGAACATTTACAAAATAATTCTGTTTGCAGATGACATAGTTTTAACCCTAACGGATCCTCTGTCATCAATGAAAAATCTTCAATTGTCAACTAGGGAATTTACAAACATTATAAAATTAATATTGTCAAAACCCAAGTCATCAGTCTCGATCTTTCACCACAACTTATTAAAGAGCTTCGAAAAGAAAATGACCTAGCATGGGAAAGTGAATCCTTAAATTGTCTAAGGATTATTATTACTAAATCCATCTCTAAGCTATATGAGGCAAACCTTGAACTATTACACAGTCATACAATCAGATATAAACCATATATCCAAAACAGAGTTATCCTAGATGGGGAAAATAGAGTCCTATAAATTATTCATTCTACCTAAAATCTTATATATTTTTCGATCCATCCCCCTCCATGTTAACCAGACCTGGTGTAAAAAAATCAAATCACAACTTTCGGCATTCATATGGGGAGGAAAGAAAACAAGAATCTCACTCGACGTGTTGGAGAAAAGCAGAGCAAACGGGAGTCTGGCCCTCCTCAATATCTCAGCATACTATCATTCAACATTGATTAAGTCTAGCCAAAAATGGTGGGAAGTAGAGCACAAACCAAAATGGATACGACTCAAAGAAGCTACCTTTCCCAAGAAAAATCTCAAATGGGTGCTCCTTTCCTTCCTATGTGACAAAACTAAAAAGCTGCCTAAAGAACAAATACTCAAAGCTACTCTTCATTCCTGGAGATCCTTGATCGCAAAGTCATCTTCCTCACATCCTGCTGCATCTCCAGATTAGATTCCAATTGAATTTCTCCCGGCTCTTTCGGGAAGCATGAATGTTCAAACCTTGATCAATTGCTGAATTATTCGCTTCTCGGACATATTAGATGAAAGGAAACTCCTGCTGCCCTTCACTCTACTTAAATCCAAATTTAAACTACCAGATGAAGAACTTCTAAACTGGACCAAAATCAACCCCATCTTCTCCAAAAACCACATAAATTTCTACCTACCACAGAATATACCGTATATACTCGTGTATAAGCCGAGTTTTTCAGCCCAAAATTTGGGCTGAAAAGTCCCCCCCTCGGCTTATACACGGGTCTATACGGTAGACCCGTGTGGTGGGGGCTGTGGGGCCGGGGCTGTGGAGGCTGGAGGAGGCGGGGGGAGTCTGCTGTATGAGCGGCCCCATCACGTGGGGCCGCTCATTATATATGCACTGCTTCCCCCTGTCAATCAGCGCAGGGGGAAGCAGTTCATATATTCCCCCCAAAAGCTGGCACTCACCCCCCCTTGTAAGGCCCCCCCCATCGCTGCTTATACATTACCATTCCGGTGTTCTGATCCGCGCCGCTCCTCGGTGCTTCTTCATGCTCCGTCCGCGCTGGCTGCATCCGGGGATCTCCGGCTGTCGCAGCGATATGACGTCATCGCGCGACGGCCGGAGAATGGAGATCCCGGATGCAGTCAGCGAGGACGGAGCATGAAGAAGCAGCGAGGAGCGGCGCGGATCAGAACACCGGAATGGTAATGTATAAGCAGCGGGGGGGGAAGCCTTACAAGGGGGCCGAGTGCCAGCATTTGGGGGCTGTTGGTACCCCCAGGGGGCTGCTGGGTACCCCCTGGGGGCTGCTTGGTACCCCCAGGGGGCTGTTGGTACCCCCAGGGGGCTGCTGGGTACCCCCTGGGGGCTGTTGGTACCCCCTGGGGGCTGTTGGTACCCCCTGGGGGCTGCTGGGTACCCCCTGGGGGCTGCTGGGTACCCCAGGGGGCTGTTGGTACCCCCAGGGGGCTGCTGGGTACCCCCTGGGGGCTGTTAGTACCCCCTGGGGGCTGTTGGTACCCCCAGGGGGCTGCTGGGTACCCCCTGGGGCTGTTGGTACCCCAGGGGGCTGTTGGTACCCCCAGGGGGCTGCTGGGTACCCCCAGGGGGCTGCTGGGTACCCCCTGGGGGCTGTTGGTACTCCAGGGGGCTGTTGGTACCCCCAGGGGGCTGCTGGGTACCCCCTGGGGGCTGTTGGGTACCCCCAGGGGGCTGCTGGGTACCCCCTGGGGGCTGTTGGTACCCCCAGGGGGCTGTTGGTACCCCCAGGGGGCTGCTGGGTACCCCCCGGGGGCCGCTGGGTACCCCCTGGGGGCCGCTGTATAACCCCTGGGGGGTGCTGTATAACCCCTGGGGGCTGCTGTATATACTGCTGAGGCCTGTATACCACTGGGGCTGCTGTATATACCACTGGGGCTGCTGTATATACCACTGGGGCTGCTGTATATACCACTGGGGCTGCTGTATATACTGGTGGGGTCTGTATATACCACTGAGGAGGCTGCTGTATACCACTGGGGTTGCTGTATATACTACTGGGGCTGCCTGTATACTACCACTGGGGCTGCATATACTACTGGGGCTGCCTGTATACTACCACTGGGGCTGTATATACTACTGGGGCTGCTGCTGTATACAGCACTGGGGCTGCTGCTGTATACGACCACTGGGGCTGCTGTATACTACCACTGGGGAGGCCTGTATACCAGTGGGGGGGGCCTGTATACCACAC
The DNA here is from genome assembly GCA_033576535.1 of Allobates femoralis. Lineage (NCBI taxonomy): Eukaryota > Metazoa > Chordata > Amphibia > Anura > Aromobatidae > Allobates > Allobates femoralis. The sequence goes on from JARQOC010000003.1 coordinate 313,520,840, forward strand.
TGCTGGGGGCTGTATACCTCTGCTGAGGTCCACCCTCGGCTTATACACGAGTCAATAGGTTTTTCCAGATTTTTGGGGCAAAAGTAGGGGGGTCGGCTTATACACGGGTCGGCTTATACACGAGTATATACGGTAACTCAACTTTTCCGATTCAACCAATCCAAGATTTTCTGCTCGCTCAAAAATATATACAGAGACTTCAGTCTAGACTCGACTTTTCCGAACCCTCCTGGTGTTGAAACATGGAGAAGAGAACTCAAAATCCCATTACCCACTAATATTATGGAAGAAACGATCCGCACGGTTTACAAAAACCTCTCATGCTTCTCACTGATTAAGTCTTATTACAAAACTCTGATAAGATGGTACTATACATCCACCAGACTCCATCAATTCTCAAAAGAACTATCTCCAATGTGCTGGAGGAGCTGCAATAACTTAGGAACGATGGCACACACATTCTGGGAATGTCCCTCTCTTCAAATGTTCTGGGGAAAAGTTCATATCCTGATCAATGAAATTACCAACTTAAGGATTGACTTAACTCCAGAACTAGCATTACTGTTAATTATGGCAGCATGGTGGCTCAAGTGGTTAGCACTGCAGCCTTTGCAGCACTGGGGTCTTGAGGTCCTGGGTTTATTTCCCACTAAGGACAACATCTGCAAGGAGTTTGTATGTTCTCCCCATTTTTGCATGGGTTTCCTCTGGGCACTCTGGTTTCCTCCCACATTGTAAAGACATACTGATAGGACGTTTAGATTGTGAGCTCCAAGAGAGACAGCATTACTGATGTATGTAAAGCGCTATGTAATTAATAGTGCTATATAAATGAATAAATATTATTATTATTATTATTATTATTAATTGGGATCAACTCCATACCCTCACAATTCAGAGCACTAATTGTTCACATCTTGATTGCAGCTAATACCTGTATAGCAACCAAATGGAGAGACCTCAACCCTCCCATGTTTGGAATTCTAATTGAAACCATTGCAATGCATAATTCCTACGAACTGTCCTTCTCGATGAGCAAGTAGCAAACATAATGCTGATCCTTGTTAATTATTAAACAATATATTAGAAGTGATTACCACCAAGTTTTATCTTAAATACAAATAATATGTATCCTTTACTATGCATATTTTATAAGCTTGTATCATACCTGCTGATTGTTTTTAAAAAATCAATAAAAAATGTTGAACAAGAATGCTCTAGTTTCTATGTGTTTGCAAGTTCTGTCCATTATCCCTGTTTTTTTCTGTTGATATTAACTGGTTCAAGTTCTGTTTGGGTTTGTCAGTTAAAATCTTAAGAGAAGAGGGATCTTGGAGATGCACAGCAGAAATTATGTTATATATACATATGAGGATGCTCAATGCTAAACAAATAATGTGAACAAACCGAATAAAAGGGATCAACGTATAACTAAGCACACCACTTTTCAATAGTAAAAAGTTTATTCATGATCAATGTTATAAACATCTAATACCATGAAAGGTAAACAATGCTTGATTAAGTAAAACATCCACTTATGAGGTTAATAGGCCCAATGGATAATCAATACAAGTAAGCACATAGTAACCATGTATGTAAGGTGCTCCAGGATAACATGGAAGCTAAAAAGATCTAGCACATAATAAATCAAATATAATATGAAACTAATAAAAATACGAAAAGAAGACCAATAATATCATATTGCAATCTTCAGGTGGTAAAGCGGTACATCACTAGGTTGTGCAAGGATTATATATATATTGGTGCAAACAAGTTTGATAATGTGTGCTCTGATGGGTGACAAGTGAGGTGGATGCCGACCGCATGCGTAGCGCTTTCAGAGAAGCTTCATCAGGGGAAGGCAGTTAGGCTGGGGTCACAGTTGACATGAGTTTTTTTTAGTGATTTAACAAAACTCATGCGTTTTTTCATGTCAGCATGAGTTTTTTAAGATGTGTGATGGCTCCCTGCGTTTTTGGCTGCGTTTTTAAATCTGCACCAAAAAATAGTGCATCTACTATATAGCAAAACTTGTGTCACTATCCAAATATTTCTGGCCCTAACTGTATATCTTATAATGTACTACGTAAAGGACACTTAATTAACAAAATAAGATTAATATCTATATGTGATAGTATAAGTAATATGGTATGTCTCATGAAGTTAAAAGTAGAATATATGTATATAAATATATAAAAGGAAGAGTAAATAAAATGTATTAAACATCTGTGATAATGTACAGTGGGGAAAAAAAGTATTTAGTCAGCCACTAATTGTGCAAGTTCTCCCACTTAAAAAGATTGGAGTCCTGTAATTGACATCTTAGGTAGACCTCAACTATGAGAGACAAAATGAGAAAACCAATCCTGAAAATCACATTGTCTGATTTCAAAATAATTTTTTTTCAAATTTTGGTGGAAAATAAGCATTTGGACACCTACAAACAAGCAAGATTCCTGGCTCTCACAGACCTTTAACTTCTTCTTTAAGAGGCTTCTCTGTCCTCCATTCTTTACCTGGCACTTGTTTGAACTTGTTTTCAGTATAAAAGACAACTGTCTGCAACCTTAAACAGTCACACTCCAAACTCCACTATGGTGAAGTCCAAAGAGCTGGCAAAGGACACCAGAAACAAAATTTGCACCAGGTTGGGACGACTGAATATGCAGTAGGCAAGAAGCTTGGTGTGAAGAAATCAACTGTAGGAGCAATAATTTGAAAATGAAAGACATACAAGACCACTGATAATCTCCTTCGATCTGGGGTTCCACGCAAGATCTCGCCCCATGGGGTCAAAATGATCTCAAGAATGGTGAGCAAAAATCCCAGATCCACACGGGGATCTAGTGAATGACCTACAGAGAGCTGGGACCAACGTAACACAGACTACCATCAGTAACACACTATGCCACCAGGGAGTCAGATCCTGCAAGGCCAGACGTGTCCCCGTGCTTAAGCCATTACATGTCCAGGCTCGTATGAAGTTTTCTAGAGAGCACATGGATGATCCAGAAGAGTATTGGGAGAATGTTATAGGGTCAGATGAAACCAAAATAGAACTGTTTGGTAGAAACACAACTCGTCACACTAGCCAAAAGTCTTGACCGCATAATACTCATCCTAATACTCCTTGCTCCCACCCTGCCGTGTCAGAGTAGAGAATTGATCCCACAGTTGAACACTCCGAGGAGCTCTTAATATTTCCATTTATTGATTCTGACCTCTCAATCTGCACATTTCATGAGGGACATGAGTAGTTTGTGTGTAGTGATGCCCAAGTATTTGAGAAGCCTCCGACAGAAGAAAACAGAGGTGGGAAATGACAATTAGGCTGTGGTCACAGTTGCCATGCGTTTTTTTTAGTGATTTAACAAAACTCATGCGTTTTTTCATGTCAGCATGAGTTTTTTAAGGTGTGTGATGGCTCACTGCGTTTTTGGCTGCATTTTTGAATCTGCACCTAAAAATAGTGCTTGTAGTATTTTTTTGAGCGTTTTGAAAAACGCATGCGTTTTTGTAGAAAACGCATGCGTTTTTATAACATGGGCCTCTATGGAAAACGCATGAAAAATGCATGGTACATTAGTAACTTTTAGTGCCATTCAAAAACACATGCGCTTCCCATAGGAGCCCATGTTAAAAAAACGCATGCGTTTTTTTAACATGGGCTTCTATGGGAACCACATGCGTTTTTGAATGGCACTAATTGTACATGTGTTTTTGCATGCGTTTCCCATTAGGCCCCATATTAAAAAACGCATGCGTTTTTGGAAAAGCTTCAAAAACGCATGGGACTGTCACACATGCTTTTTGGCTATTAGGGCATGCGTTTTTTAACATGGGGGCCAATGGGTGCGTTTTTTACATGTGTTTTTGAAAACGCAGGTCTCCAAAAACGCATGTGAAAAATGCTACTGTGACCCCAGCCTTAGTGTCTCAAGAGGTAGATAATGATGAGATGCAGTTGGAAAAAGTTATGTTGTTAAGTCAACAAGTCAGGATAATCAAAATGCTGAAGGGGAAGATGAGGTGGTGCACACTGAAGTTACTGATCCAACCTGGGAAGGTGCAAAAGGCAAGAAAAGGCAGGGGAATTGTCAGAGGGAGAGGGCTAGCTAATGATACCCATAACATCAACAAGCGGCAAGTTCCCAGGCCACGGCTTAGTTGTTCTCCAGGCTGGCACTATTTTAAAGAAAGTGCAGACAATAAAAGAATGGTCATTTGCAACCTGAGTCATACCAAGATCAGCAGGAGCCTGACAACAACCAGCCTGACCACCCCCAGACTGCTTGCCCTGGAAACCTTGCTGTGTGGGCTTGTGATCACTGAGGCTTTTCATAACCTCATGGTAGCTGCCGTCCCTTGGTACATGTTCCAAAATATCACACGTACACTGTCCAGCGCAGATACTGGGAAGGTCCATGGTCCATCTAATAACCGACTTGGGGAAAATTGCTTGTGGTCTAGGATGCTATGTTTCCCTGATGGTGAACCTTGTGGAAGATGGACCGAGGGACGGAACATATGCTATCAACTCCAGTAGAGCTTCTTCCACCTCCTACATCAGGGGTCTCAAACTCCAAGCCTCGAAGGCCGCACACAGTCCAGGTTTTTAGGATTTCCTAAAGGTACTTTTACACGCGGCAACTTTTCTAGGAATTTCACTGGCAACTTACTGGTTGCAGTGAAATCATGGAGATATTGTTCCATTAGTACACAGAAACAAGATAGAACAATGTGTCCATGATTTCATTGCAACCAGTAAGTTGCTAGTGAAATTCCTAGAAAAATTGCCGCGTGTAAAGGTACCCTTAGAGTTTGACAGTTGGTTATTTGATTGCCAACTGTCAAATGCAATGGAAATCCTGAACATTTGGACTGTGTGCGGCCCTCGAGGCCTGGAGTTTGAGACCCCTGTCCTACGCCATATCTTTAATGCATATGGATATGGAACCAATGAGCCACAGGCCAGTGTTAACCTGGAAGGGCATGACCAATTGCCTAATGGGTATTCATTAGAGTTTCTGATAGTCAGGATTTTTTTGGCTGCCGATAGACATTAGGTACCACTCCAGAGCAGTCACTGGATTTCAGCAGCAGACCCCAGGGGTCAAGGACATAGGTACAAACACAAAGTATCAGGAAAGATAGGATCAGGATCACAGGAAGGGTGAATTACTGTTAATGGTTCAGATAAGACAGCTAGTAGAGACAGATCAGGTTTAGGTGCAGCTGGAACAGATTTGAGTTAAGGTACATACAGGATGGGAGGTACAGTCAAAAAGGTTTTGGGTGCAGGTGTAGATAGGACATTTTCTTATTCAGGCATGAATAAATTTGGGTTTAAGTCTGACAGGATCAAGTTAAGGTGAATATAAGGTCACTGGGATATGACAATACACTAGCAGGTGCAAGACACACTCGATATGAAAGTTGTTTAGGTGTCTCCTTAAAGTGCAAGGTGCTTTAAATAGCTAGTGCCTTCCAGCACTCCCTGAGTTCATGCATTGCCACTTTAAAGAGCGATGAGTGCATAGGCATGCACCCTAAGCCTGTGAACATGATAATTGCACAAAGTGCACAGGCTCTGGTAGCTGCAGAAGGGGTCAGGAGCTGGAGGAACAGATGGGTGGTCATGATGGTGAGTATTTCAGCATCCATGCAAGGAAGGAGACGCAGAGTAATGCACAGACACTGGTGTTACAATATCAATAGGGTCATTATGCTGCTCACTCTTCAAATATAAAGAAGGTCATTAGGCCACCCTTGCTACAAATTTTAAGTGGGTAAATGGGTTGCTATCGCTCAACATTTTTAGAGGGTCATTAGCCGATCCTCTTTCTTAATATTTCCATGGGTGTGTATGATGCCCTCCTTCATATTTTTTTCAAGATGTGTATGATGCCTACTTCTATAATTCTCTTACATATATAGATGTGTAAGCCCTAGGGTAAATGTTTTTCAGCCCATGTATTTGGTGCATAGGCTTTACCAGTCTAAGAGTCCTATTCCTTAAACATGGTTTAAAAAAATGTCTTTGGTTTTCAGCTCTGTGTCTTTGTGGGTATATTTCTGTCACTCCTTCTAAATTTTGTCAGCCCTCTTACTTAATACATAGGCTTTATGAGTCAAGAAGTCCCACTACCTAATAATTTTAATAAAATGTGTATGCGGCCCTCCTTTATGTCTTGTACAGGGTGTAACAAAGTCTCAATTCCTTCAATTTTTGGTAGTTCTTGCATTGTTCACATAGCCTTTTTGAGTTTCAGAGGCCCTCCCTCATAAATTGTATAGGATCTGTCTGCCCATGTAACACATACTACATGCCCAGATAGGGTAGTAAAATGTTAAATGTTAACATTACATTTACCAGTGACTATAGGGATATTTTATTTTATTTCCCACTTTAATATGTCATGTGCTTTAGTCATAGGTGACAGGGAAATACAGTGAGAGATGGTCTGACTGTTAAAGAGTGCAGGAGCCTTTTTCTTTTTTTTAATTGTACCTAATAAACAAGTCATTATGCAGGAAAACATGTTTTCTAACATATTTTAAAGTAAAATCCATTTTATCTTCAGTTTTGTATGTTTTCTTATAAATCCCAAAAAGTAGAGTCAACCAATAAACCCTGCCTATATGCCTCTAATCGAACTATCCCTACTTCATAAGCTATCTCTCTGCTGAATGGAGGTAACAGCAATTTTACTAGCACAAAGAACATTATTTAGCCCTCAAAAAGGACTTTTGCTTTTAGATTGTAGCAGCAGTATACTTATAGAAGGATTTTATGCCTGCCTTTATGCCTGCCCAGTATATGGTAAAACTGGCATGCCAGTATGATGCCTCAGGTCAGTATATGCCTGCTCTAATCTAAGCTGTCCATTCTAGATCAACTTTCACTAAAAAGCAGTGTGACCCGAGACTTACGTAACAGCTGATGATGCTCTCCAATTACTGTAACTTCAGTAGTTAATATGGCTAAGGCTTTACTATATATGGGAAGCAATCACCAATGATAATTGGCTGTCCAAAAGCCGCAAAACATGCAGGGACTTGAGCATGGTGCTTGAACACTCGCTATACTCGACTGAGTTAGGCTAGGGTCAGACTGGGGTCACACATAGAAGTCCGTTTTTGGAAGTGATTTTCATCCCCAATCCGTTTTTTATAGGGTGCTTTTTGAGCCTCCTGCACCCCTGAGCGTTTTTGGACTTAGTCATTTTTTCATTAAAAACGCATATGCGTTAACGCATGCGTTAACGCAAGTGCCTATATGTGCCATGCGTTAACGCATGCGTTTCCCATAGGGCCCCATGTTAAAAAAACATAAAGGCCGGCTTCACACCATAGTGTGATCAGTTCCAGGGTTGTCCGGTGTGAACTTGACAGCCCCGATTTTGATACAAACATTGTGCTGTGGTATCCCTGATGAAGAGGTCGGGACGGCATGCGTTTTTTAACTGATGCCAAAAACGTTGCTAGCAGCGTTTTTGGCTCAAAAATGGACAGAGCAATGTTTTGAGGTCCAGAAAAAAACAGACAGGGTGTTTATTACATCCAATCCGTTATTCTGTCAGTTTTTGGACTTAGAAAAAAAAATGACAAAAATGAAGCCAAAAACGGACCAAGGGCTTATGTGTGACCCCAGCCTCACACATAAGCCCTTAATCCGTTTTTGGCTTCATTTTTGGCATTTTTTTTTCTAAGTCCAAAAACTGATAGAAAAACGGATTGGATGTAATAAACACCCTGTCTGTTTTTTTCTGGACATCAAAACATTGCTATGTCCGTTTTTGAGCCAAAAACGTTGCTAGCAACGTTTTTGGCATCAGTTAAAAAAACCCATGCGTTTTTTTTAACATGGGGCCCTATGGGAAACGCATGCGTTAATGCATGGCACATATAGGCACCTGCGTTAACGCATGCGTTAACGCATATCCGTTTTTAATGAAAAAAAAATTAAAAAATGACTAAGTCTAAAAAACGTCCAGGGGTGTAGGAGGCTCAAAAAGCACCCAAAGTAAAACGGATTGGTCATAGAAATCACTTCCAAAAACGGATTTCTATGTGTGACCCCAGCCTTACAAGTGTTTCCGAGTACCCAGATGTTCCATCAAGGGTCGAGTAGTGGCCAGTACACTTACCGTATATACTCGCGTATAAGCCGAGTTTATCAGCCCAAAATTTGGGCTGAGAAGTCCCCCCTCGGCTTATATGCGAGTATACCGAACCAGACGGCCCCCCCGGAGGTATACAGGCCCCCCCATCAAGGTCCAGGGCCCCCCCCCCTTGCGCGGCAAACCTGTAAAGTAAAATCATACTTATCAGTGTCCTGTCGCGCTGTGTCGCCGCTGCCGACATCACGATCCCGGGCTTCATTTCGCGTCTTCCGCCTTCCTGTGGACGCGGGCAATGACGTCATTGCCCGCGACCACAGGAAGCCGGAAGCTGGAAGACACGGAATGAAGCCCGGGACCGTGATGGCAGCGGCGGGACAGCGCGACAGGACACTGATAAGTATGATTTTACTTTACAGGTTTGCCGCAAAAGGCCTGGACCTTGATGGGGGGGCCTGTATACCTCTGGGGCTGCTGTATACAGCCCTGGGGCTGCTGCTGTATACACGCCTGGGGCTGCTGCTGTATACAGCCCTGGGGCTGCTGCTGTATACACCCCTGGGGCTGCTGCTGTATACAGCCCTGGGGCTGCTGCTGTATACACCCCTGGGGCTGCTGCTGTATACACCCCTGGGGCTGCTGCTGTATACACCACTGGGGCTGCTGTATACTACCTAAGGGCTGCTGTATATACCTCTGGGGCTGCTGTATACTACCACTGGGGCTGCTGTATACACCACTAGGGCTGCTATATATACCTCTGGGGCTGTATATACCTCTGGGGCTGCTGTATACTACCACTGGGGCTGCTGTATACTACCACTGGGGCTGTATATACCTCTGGGGCTGCTGTATACTACCACTGGGGCTGCTGTATACACCTCTGGGGCTGCTGTATGCTAACTACTGGGGCTGCTGCTGTATATACCACTGGGGCTGCTGCTGTATACTACCACTGGGGCTGCTGTATATACCTCTGGGGCTGCTGTATACCACACTGCTGGGGGCTGTATACCTGTGCTGGGGTCCACCCTCGGCTTATACACGAGTCAATAGGTTTTCCCAGGTTTTGGGGGCAAAAGTAGGGGGGTCGGCTTATACACGGGTCGGCTTATACACGAGTATATACGGTACTCATCACTAGTGTATCACATTATGGGACCTTTTTTTTACTTACTCCTATTGTGAAAATGTAAAATCTTGGGTTAAAAAAACTCTTTAGTGGTAAAAATGTAATTATTGTATATTCACTGCCTAATAGTTAACAATTTTGTGACGCACCTGTGGTGTCAATATTCTCATTGTGCTCTTAAATGAATTCATTGAGGGATGCAGTTTATAAAATTGTGTAACTTGTGGGGGATTTCAACTGTTCTGGCACTTCAGATTCTTTGTAAACCATGCAAACCATTCCACCAATATCTGCACTCCAATATGGCATTCCTTTCCTTCTCAGCTTTGCACTGTATTTCAAGAGTAGTTCCCGATTACAAGGAGGGTATCGGCACATTCTGGAAAATTTGCTTATTAAACTATGACACTCTTTTATTGTTATTAGCCCTTATAAAAATTAAAATATTTGGACTAAAACAACTTTGTAGTAAAACAAAATGTAATTATTCTTTCTTCACCGCCCAATGTTCTAAAATTCAATGACACACCTGTGTTGTCAAAATGCTCTATGAACTCATAAATGAATTAATTGAGGGGTGTAATTTGTAAAATGATGACACTTGTGGGTGGTCTGCTTTTCTGGCATGACAGGGGCTCTGCTAGTTTGACAATGGCACCCCCAAACGATTTCAAATAAATCTGAGCTCCAATACCACTTTCCTTCTATTCTACGCTTTGCACTTTGCCTCAAAAGTAGTTTTCCTCCATGTGTGGGGTATCAATGTACTCAGACAAAATTTCAAAACAAATTATATAGTGCATGTACCTTTTACCATTGTAAAAATGCATACATTTTATTGGGAAATACTTGATTTTTCTATTTTCATGACTAAACTTTACAAAATTCTATGAAGCCCCTGAACATTCAAAATGCTCATAACATATCTAGATAAGTTCCTTGTGGGGTATAGTTTACAAAATGGGATCATTTTTGAGGGATTTCCACTATTTAAGCACATCAAGGGCTCTCCAAATGCGACATGAAGTCCACTAATGATGCCAGTCAATTTTACCTTCCTAAACTCAAATGGCACTTCTTCCACTTCCGAGCCCTGCTGTGTGCACAAACAGTTATTTCCCACCACATATGGGGTATCAAGTGTTTCTCCTGTTAGCTTTGTAAAAATAAAAAATTCGGGGTGAAAACAACATTTTTTGGGGAAAGATGTGAATTTCTATTTTCAATATTAACAAGAAAAAAACTGCACAGCACTCAAAGACAAATGTGAACTGGTGCTAGCAAAGCCGCAGGGTTATATAATATGAAAAAGATCCTTGCAGCACACTGCTACTACCAATGATGTACATAAGCTACTAGCTATATATATTTGAGGAAAAAGTTTAAAAACTTACGTTTTTTTCAAAAAACTCAAAAATCTCCAATTTTTTATTTAATTCTGAAGTTCTTGGTACATACATTGGCCAATGTCTGTTTGCTCATCAACTGCGACAAAGTGACTTCAGGGTCTGATGAGTCCTACGCTGATATCCCTATCCTCCTTGTCCGCTTCCCCACTACTAAGTGGGCAGACACCATCTAGACCCTCCATCACCTGTAGGTAATGAGGGTGCACATTGCAGCATGGATCCTGCAACTCCATATGATAACTAACAAGAAAAAAACTGCACAGCACTCAAAGACAAATGTGAACTGGTGCTAGCAAAGCCGCAGGGTTATATAATATGAAAAAGATCCTTGCAGCACACTGCTACTACCAATGATGTACATAAGCTACTAGCTATATATATTTGAGGAAAAAGTTTAAAAACTTACGTTTTTTTTCAAAAAACTCAAAAATCTCCAATTTTTTATTTAATTCTGTTGATGAGCAAACGGACATTGGCCAATGTATGTACCAAGAACTTCAGAATTAAATAAAAAATTGGAGATTTTTGAGTTTTTTGAAAAAAACGTAAGTTTTTAAACTTTTTCCTCAAATATATATAGCTAGTAGCTTATGTACATCATTGGTAGTAGCAGTGTGCTGCAAGGATCTTTTTTATATTATTTTCAATATTAGATTTATATAATTCTAGATAAATTCCTTGAGGGGTCTAATTGCCCAAATGGGGTCTTTGTATATTCACTGTTTAGGCACATCAAGGGCACTCCTAATGCGACCTGGCTTTCGCCAATAATTCCAGACAGTTTTGCATTCCAAAAATCAATTGGCACTGTTTCCCTTTCAAGCCCTGACGTTTGGCCAAAAAGTAGTTTTCCACCACACATGAGGTATAGTTGTACTCAGGAGAAATTGCGCAACAAACTGTATGGTGCATTTTCTCCTTTTACCCTTGCCAAAATGTAAAAAAGTGGCTAAAGTTAAAATATTTTCATTTTTTTCTTCAACATTGCTTTAGTTCATAGTGCATTTTTTTTAGAATTATGTCACTTTTGGGTATTTTCGGGCACATTGACCTCTTAAAGTTACCGTATATACTCGTGTATAAGCCGACCCGTGTATAAGCCGACCCCCTAATTTTGCCCCCAAAACCTGGGAAAACCTATTGACTCATGTATAAGCCGAGGGTGGACCTCAGCACAGGTATACAGCCCCAGCAGTGTGGTATACAGGCCTCCCCAGTGGTATATACAGGCCCCAGCAGTGTTACAGCAGCAGCCCCAGTGGTATATACAGCAGCAGCCCCAGTGGTATATATTGCAGCAGCCCCAGTGGTATATATTGCAGCAGCCCCAGTGGTATATATTGCAACAGCCCCAGTGGTATATATTGCAACAGCCCCAGTGGTATATATTGCAGCAGCCCCAGCAGTATATATTGCAGCAGCCCCAGCAGTATATATTGCAGCAGCCCCAGTGGTATATATTGCAGCAGCCCCAGCAGTATATATTGCAGCAGCCCCAGCAGCATATATTGCAGCAGCCCCAGCAGTATATATTGCAGCAGCCCCAGTGGTATATATTGCAGCAGCCCCAGCAGTATATATTGCAGCAGCCCCAGCAGTATATATTGCAGCAGCCTCAGCAGTATATATTGCAGCAGCCCCAGTGGTATATATTGCAGCAGCCCCAGTGGTATATATTGCAGCAGCCCCAGCAGTATATACAGTTAGGGCCAGAAATATTTGGACAGTGACACAAGTTTTGTTATTTTAGCTGTTTACAAAAACATGTTCAGAAATACAATTATAATTATAATATGGGCTGAAAGTGCACACTCCCAGCTGCAATATGAGAGTTTCCACATCCAAATCGGAGAAAGGGTTTAGGAATCATAGCTCCGTAATGCATAGCCTCCTCTTTTTCAAGGGACCAAAAGTAATTGGACAATGGACTCTAAGGGCTGCAATTGACTCTGAAGGCGTCTCCCTCGTTAACCTGTAATCAATGAAGTAGTTAAAAGGTCAGGGGTGGATTCCAGGTGTGTTTTTTTGCATTTGGAAGCTGTTGCTGTGACCAGACAACATGCGGTCAAAGGAACTCTCAATTGAGGTGAAGCAGAACATCCTGAGGCTGAAAAAAAAGAAAAAATCCATCAGAGAGATAGCAGACATGCTTGGAGTAGCAAAATCAACAGTTGGGTACATTCTGAGAAAAAAGGAATTGACTGGTGAGCTTGGGAACTCTAAAAGGCCTGGGCGTCCACGGATGACAACAGTGGTGGATGATCGCCGCATACTTTATTTGGTGAAGAAGAACCCGTTCACAACATCAACTGAAGTCCAGAACACTCTCAGTGAAGTAGGTGTATCTGTCTCTAAGTCAACAGTAAAGAGAAGACTCCATGACAGTAAATACAAAGGGTTCACATCTAGATGCAAACCATTCATCAATTCCAAAAATAGACAGGCCAGAGTTAAATTTGCTGAAAAAACACCTCAAGAAGCCAGCTCAGTTCTGGAAAAGTATTCTATGGACAGATGAGACAAAGATCAACCTGTACCAGAATGATGGGAAGAAAAAAGTTTGGAGAAGAAAGGGAACGGCACATGATCCAAGGCACACCACATCCTCTGTAAAACATGGTGGAGGCAACGTGATGGCATGGGCATGCATGGCTTTCAATGGCACTGGGTCACTTGTGTTTATTGATGACATAACAGCAGACAAGAGTAGTCGGATGAATTCTGAAGTGTACCGGGATATACTTTCAGCCCAGATTCAGCCAAATGCTGCAAAGTTGATTGGACGGCGCTTCATAGTACAGATGGACAATGACCCCAAGCATACAGCCAAAGCTACCCAGGAGTTCATGAGTGCAAAAAAGTGGAACATTCTGCAATGGCCAAGTCAATCACCAGATCTTAACCCAATTGAGCATGCATTTCACTTGCTCAAATCCAGACTTAAGACGGAAAGACCCACAAACAAGCAAGACCTGAAGGCTGCGGCTGTAAAGGCCTGGCAAAGCATTAAGAAGGAGGAAACCCAGCGTTTGGTGATGTCCATTGGTTCCAGACTTAAGGCAGTGATTGCCTCCAAAGGATTCACAACAAAATACTGAAAATAAAAATATTTTGTTTGGGTTATGTTTATTTGTCCAATTACTTTTGACCTCCTAAAATGTGGAGTGTTTGTAAAGAAATGTGTACAATTCCTACATTTTCTATCAGATATTTTTGTTCAACCCTTCAAATTAAACGTTACAATCTGCACTTGAATTCTGTTGTAGAGGTTTCATTTCAAATCCAATGTGGTGGCATGCAGAGCCCAACTCGCGAAAATTGTGTCACTGTCCAAATATTTCTGGCCCTAACTGTATTGCAGCAGCCCCAGTGGTATATATTGCAACAGCCCCAGTGGTATATACAGCAGCAGCCCCAGCAGTATATATTGCAACAGCCCCAGTGGTATATATTGCAGCAGCCCCAGCAGTATATATTGCAGCAGCCCCAGCAGTATATATTGCAGCAGCCCCAGTGGTATATATTGCAGCAGCCCCAGTGGTATATATTGCAACAGCCCCAGTGGTATATATTGCAGCAGCCCCAGCAGTATATATTGCAGCAGCCCCAGCGGTATACAGGCCGCCTGCCCGCCCGCCATCATCAGTATACATGCGCCCCCCCTATCAGTATCCAGGGGCCCCCCATGCAGCCCAAACCTGTAAAGAAAAATCATTATACTTACACCTATGGCCGCCGCCGTCCCCGCTCTGCACCGCGATCCTCCATCTTCTATCGTCTTCCTCCTCGGTCGCCCAGGCAATGACGTCATTGCCTGTGCGAGTCATTGCCTGTGCGACCGAGGAGGAAGACGGAAGAAGATGGAGGAGCGCGGTGCAGAGCGGGGACGGCGGCGGCCACAGGTGTAAGTATAATGATCTTTCTTTACAGGTTTGGGCTGCATGGGGGGGCCCTGGATACTGATAGGGGGGGCGCATGTATACTCATGGTGGCGGGCGGGCGGGCAGGCGGGCGGCCTGTGTATTATACTCGCGTATAAGCCGAGGGGGTACTTTTCAGCCCAATTTTTGGGCTGAAAAACTCGGCTTATACGCGAGTATATACGGTACTTCAAATGTCATGTACTCCCTAAAGAAAATGGTTTTGTAAAATTTGTTGGAAAAATGCCAAATTGCTGATAAACTTTTGGCCCTTTTAGCATCTTAACCAGAAAAAAATATGCTTCAAAAATTGAGCCGATGTAAAGTACACTGTGTGCACAATTATTAGGCAAGTTAAATATTAAAGGATTATTTTTATCATTGATCAACAACTATTTTCTCAATCAATTCAATAGACTCATAAATATCAAAGCTTAATATTTTTGGAAGATGGAGTGTTTTTTTTTTTTTAGATTTGGCTATCTTTGGAGGATATCTGTTTGTGCAGGTAGCTATTACTGTGCAGAATTATTAGGCAACTTAATAAAAATCAAATATATTCCCATCTCACTTGTCTATTTTACCAGGTAAACTAATATAACTGCACAAAATTTAGAAATAAACATTTCTGTCATGCAAAAACAAAACACAAAAAAATTAGTGACCCATATAGCCACCTTTCTTTATGATGACACTCAACAGCCTTCCATCCATAGATTCTGTCAGTTGCTTGATCTGTTTACGATCAACATTGAGTGCAGCAGCCACCACAGCCTCCCAGACACTGTTCCAAGAGGTGTACTGTTTTTTATCCCTGTAGATCACACATTTTAGAAGGGACCACAGGTTCTCTATGGGGTTCACATCAGGTTAACAAGGAGGTCATGTCATTATTTTTTCTTCTTTTAGACCTTTACTGACCAGCCACGATATGGAGTAGTTGGATGCATGTGATGGAGCATTATCCTGCATGAAACTCATGTTTTTCTTGAACAATACCGACTTCTTACTGTATCACTGCTTGAAGAAGTTGTCTTCCAGAAACTGGCAGTAGGGTCTGGAGTCGAGCTTCACTCCATCCTCAACCCAAAAAGGTCCCACAAGTTCATCTTTGATGATACCAGCCCATACCAGTACCCCACCTCCACCTTGCTGGTGTCTGAGTCGGAGTGGAGCTCTCTGCCTTTTACTGATCCAGCCTCTGGCTCATCCATCTGGCTCATCAAGAGTCACTCTCATTTCATCAGTCCATAAAACCTTTGAAAAATCAGTCTTAAGATATTTCTTGGCCCAGTCTTCACATTTTATCTTATGTTTCTTGTTCAAAGGTGGTCGGTTTTCAGTCTTCCTTACCTTGGCCATGTCCCTGAGTATATCACACCTTGTGCTTTTTGATTCACCAGTAACGTTGCCGCTCTGAAATATGGCAAAACTGGTGGCAAATGGCATCTTGGCAGCTTCACGCTTGATTTTCCTCAATTCATAGACAGTTACTTTGCACCTTTTTTGCCCAACACACTTCTTGTGACCCTGTTGGCTATTTGCCATGAAATGCTTGATTGTTCGGTGATCACACTTCAAAAGTTTGGCAATTTCAAGACTGCTGCATCCCTCTGCAAGACATCTCGCAATTTTGGACTTTTCACAGCCCATCAAATCTCTCTTCTGACCCATTTTACTTAGGGAAAGGCAGTTGCCTAATAATTAAGCACACCTTATATAGGGTGTTGATGTCATTACACCATACCCCTCCTAATTACAGAGATGCACATCACCTGATTTGCTTAATTGGTAGTTGTCTCTCAAGCCTATACAGCTTGGAGCAGGACAACATGTATAAAAAGTATCATATGATCAAAATACTCATTTGCCTAATAATTCTGCACACAGTGTAGACGTATGATTATTAAATTTTTTTGTTTGACATAACTTTCTGGATTAAGGGGATAAAAATTAAGAGTTTTAATATTGCGCATTTTTCTAAACTTTCACCATATTTACAAAAATTTCACAAATAAACACAAAAAATATCATCCTAAATTCATCACTAACATGAGGTACAATATAGCACAAAAACAAAATCTCAGAATCACTGGAATCTGTGAAGCGTTCCAGAGTTATTGTTTTTTTTTTTTTTTAAAAGTGATACTGGTGAGAATTTAAAAAATTGACCTGGTTAGGAAGTTAAAAACAGGCTGAGAGGTGAAAGAGTTAAGGATAAAACATTGTAAAAACAATTTGTATCACTTAATTTTCAACAAAATAAAATTCTCACTTCTAAAACATTATTCAATTCACTTTAGTCCTTTCTTATCTTCTTCCTATAGGCTGTTATGTTGCAAATCAAAAGTTATGGAAAGAGTTCATACATAGTGATGAGTGAATGACGTAATATTCACAATTGCTATACTGGTTACGAGTACTTTTTAACACTTGTATATTAATCCGAATAGCGAGAACGATGTAAGTCAATGAGTGATTGGCTCCGCCCACACACATCCGACTATAAAATGAGTATTTCCGGGACAGAGCGGAAGGGTGGGCTTTTTCACATTTGAACTGCATAAAACACCTTGCAGTGCCCCCCAGAGAGACCCTTTCAATTTGCTCTCACTGAGGTGCCAGTTTACTTTATGTAGTGAAGGGAGCTGTCAACTTGTGTCAGATCGATAATGATCGACACATCACTCACGAGCACTAGTGATACCCACCGAGTAACGAGTATCACGAATATCGTACTATCCGTGCGAATAGTAATGATTACACTCGCTCATTATTCTTTATACATAGTGAATGATGTGTATATTTTAACGCATGCCAAATGAATACAGGGTTCAGACAGCATATATATTAGAAACTGGATTTATGATTTCAGCCAGGCATGTTTTTTTCTGAAATGCCGCTTTTGCCTCCCACTCGCCTCTAGTGATAGTTTTTTCCTTCCATATGTGTGTAGGGAGAGACTTTTCAGGAATTAGTAATAGATGGGCAGAGGACTCCGAGAACTCAACTTTTGATCAGTCTCCCATATGGCTTGGGCCCGGCATTATTTTTAAGTGTGTAGTTTTCTGAAATGCCAAAGTGTTTCAGAGTCAAACATACATAGCTGAATTCATACAACCAGTGTATAATAAATACGCACCATGGTTCGGGTTGCATGTATCTCCTGTGAGGTTGACTTTATCTATTATAATGTACTTTTTTTTTGTGTTGCAAAAGTAAGATTTCTTCAGCTAATGCTCTTATAAAAAAGTGGAAATATTCCCATTTGTATTTCATTCTTGCTTCCATCTTTTCCTATTAGTCCCTATCGCTTACCTTCATCAAATTATTCGAGTTTTCATACTCCTAAAATTCAGAACTCACTATTTTATTGAGATGTTAAGCTTAATTTTAATAAATTCCAAAGAGAAATACATTACGGAAATTACTTTGCTATCTAAAATATTAATGATAGCTTGGGTCTCTCTTTCTATGTCTGGTTTTGCACTATTAATAAAATTGCTATTTTGTAGAACATGAATGATCTTAGCAAAAAAAAAACTAGTATCTATCAGGTTCAATTTATTTCAGAAAATCTGTCAATGTCTTGTATGGAAAAACCAACCAAAATATATACTTAAGAGTGCTTTCACATCAACGTTTAGTGCCTTTCCCAGCCGTGTAACGGCTCACTTGCGGCAAGCATGCAGCAAGCACCATTCATTCCCTATGGAACTTGGGGTCAGGTGCAGCAGTTTCAGTTTTGCCGGATTCGGCACTTGTGGCAAGTAAAAAAAAAACGCTGTTAGCAATGTTTTTTTTCCTTCACCACAAGTGCTGGATTTGCCGGATCCGGCAAAACTGCACTTACGGCACCTGACCGCAAGTACCATAGAGAATGAATAGAGCTTGCTGCAAGTGAGCCGCTACACGGCAGATGTGGCAAAGCTGTCGGATCTGTCGCGAATGGCAGTAAACGCTCATGTGAAAGCAGCCATAGTAACAGTTGAGCTGGAATATGTTGGTATTACTACAATGTTTAGGTGCACATTTACACTGTGGTGATTATCAAACGTAACCGACAATAAAAAAGACAGCAAATGTCATGTAGTAACTAAATAGTAATTGTACATGTAAAAATCTCAGGGTACTTACTGAAACTATTTTAATCAAAAAAGTGTAAAATTGAGGCACGTATACCAAAACTCTTGTATTCACCTTGCTACTTGCCGTAGACCATAAAATAGACGCTAGCAGAGCAGAACCTAGACCCCACTGTGTAAATACCTGCCCATGGAAAGCTATACTGGCTAAATGTAAAGTCCAAAAAGAGGGGCCATGCCCATATACGTACAAAGTATAAAGAAAATTAAAGCTAAACAAAAGGAATGAGCTGGAATATAAAGTTGATATAAGTGCAATGTGTATGTGCCCATTCACATTGTGGCCAATAGAAAACATAACCTAGAATAAAAACAAAATAACAAAGCAAATATGCAGCAGTAGGATAATAATAATAGTGCAAGTAAATAACAAAGGGTGTTAGTTGATATTATCAAAAAAGCGGAAACGCCATTACACCATGATCCTAACTCTTGAACTTCATCTATTCATTTTTCTACATGCCAGTAGGCCTCAAAGCAGAGAGCAGAACCCAACACTCACCGTTTTATGTCTGTTTTGCATCTACTTTGTAGAACATGAATTATCTTTGATATAAAAATAATGCAGTATCCACCAGGTTAAATTTATTTCAGAAAATTTGTTTACATTTTGGAATGAAGTATCAGAGAAAACGTATACGTGTTGCTAGATCTGTTATTTCTTTAATTTTATAATTAAAACAACTTTAAAAGAATACTACAAAAAATATTGACAAGCTTGGTTGTGCTTTCTGCAGGGTATTTTTGAAACTACTTCTATTCTTTAGAACTTTATGTGACCTCAGTCTAATACCTATAGAACATGTGATGCTAGTCACCACATGGACAAGCAGAAGTGCAATAGTCAAACATTCAGGCCAAATACCAGGATGTCAAGACAGGCGGTAAAACAGAGGCATAGTTAAATCACAGTCCAAAGTCAGTTACCTGGAGAAGAGCGGATTAGAACAGAGGGACAAAATAATGGTCAAACCCAGGCAAGGTCAGGCACCAAAAGATCAATTCCCAAAGCACAGATTCAGGAGACCAACTTAGGCTAGGGTCACATTTATCATGCGTTTTTTTGCATGTTTTAGGCAGCATGCATTTTTGGGCTGCGTTTTTGCTGTTAGGTTTGGCGCAGCCTTAAAAAACGCATGCAAAAACGCATGCAAAAACGCATGGTACTTTTAGTGCCTTGCAAATGCATGCATTTTTGAAAAAGCACCAAAAAATGCTGCATGCCACCAGCATCACTGAAGACATGTTCTGAGAGAACATTGGCATGCTCAGGTCACTTTTCCAGTTTTCAAGACCAAAATGCGCAAGGTTCCAATTCCACAGTCATGGCATCCATATTGAGCTGTAGATACTCCTGCACCATCCTCTCTAGGCATTTGCTATGTGTCAGACTTGTCCTTTCTTCTACCGTTGCAAAGGATGGTCTAAAAAAATGGTCAGGCAACTCCCAGAAATTGCTGGTCACAGATGCAATGCTGCTGGTAATGTTTCTGTGATGACGACTCCACGTTCCCTGGGTTGGAAGCGTAAAACTGTAATATGCACTATGTATGCCAATGGTGTTTTGGGGAAAAGCAGTCTTCAGATTGTCTAAAAGCTTCTATTGGTACTCCTGCATGCATGGTTCTTTTTCCAGGGAGGGAAACATTTGGCTAAATTTACTTTTGTACAATGGATCTAATAGTGTGCCATCCCAGAAGTCGACATTACTTCAAATCATAGCAATTGGTGGGTCATGTTGTAAATAGTGCAGCAAAAAGGCACTCATGTGTCTTGTGCATCCATGAGGTCCAAGACCTTGTTGTGCTTTTGGTGGTGGGGTACCATTCCCGCTTGCTTGTGTGGCACCCCTATGGCAAGGCGCCACAGGGAGGTACTGCACCCCAAACAGATGGTGTAGTGCCTCCGCAGCTGTGGACATGGAGGACCCTACAGAGTCTACACCCCAACACCCATACAGCAGGCCACCTTAGTACAGGGTACTGGATATTCAGTAGGTCCCAGTGAGTGGAGCCTAGAGAGCGGGAGACAGGGAGTGACTGTTAGTGTTAGGCAGACGGTGTAAGACAGCAAGAGGGACTGATGCAGGGGACCTGCGGCTATGTCAGGAGGGCACCTCTTAGGAGAGAGGGGTGACCCAGATGCAGAACGGAGCCACTCCAGGAATGGTCGCAGCCAGCTGGAAACCCAGGTCACCACCGGTATACTGGAACCGAGGCAGTTAGCCAATGGTCTATCCCTAACCGCAGACCGGCAGGCTGTGGGCCCAACATAAGGGAGCCACAGCACCCCTCAGGAAGTCCAACATCGGTCCCGCAGCTGGGTTCACGACACCGAGAAGTAAGGAGAGTTTAGGTAACAGACCCGAGGACTAGAGACTTGACTCACAGGGGAAGCAGAGAGAGAGAGGAATAGGACCAGGAACGCCATATTAAAGGCACCACTGCCAGACTCTGGAAAACCCTCCAAAATCTGCGGCTACAATCCCTGTTAAACCAGACTGTATTGTGTACCTTTTCCACCTGGTGCGAGTAAAGAACTGTTTGAGCAGATCTGGTGTCTGATCTCCTTCCATAAGCCACCCGTAGGGCTCCTAGAGTATCATCAAGGTGAGGACTACGACTCCCCTCATCCATCCCGCTGCCCTGAGGTAAAGCTCCACCTGTGGGGAGCTGTACTACCAAAGCTGCATTCCCATCACCTCAGCGGCCGGCCGCAGCGCTGGTAACCCTATTACCAGGTACCACAGGTGGCATCACGTTACAAATCCCCCATCATCATCATCCCCATCCTCGCCACTGAGGGTCTAGGGCACAGAACCGAGAACCGACCAGCCATGATCCCCACTGAAGTAACCCCCTGTCCCGGGATCCGAGTACCCTCCTACCCTGTCGACCGACTCATTTCCTCCACCCTCTCCCGCCAACCTCGCACAACAGAAACGTGAAAAAAATCTCTCTCATCTGCTGAGTCTTCCGTGAACATCGCCTCTTCCTCAACCATTTCTTTCTCACCTCTTGCACCTTCATCAACAGTTTGGATGAGTCCTCGTCAATCACTCTCCACCATCTAATGGCATCCGCCTCTGTGCTGATGACAGTTCGGACCTTTCTGATCTTGTTATCCCTTCTGCATATGCCTCCTATACTTTCTCTTTTTCCTTTTGGACCACCACTTGACTCCACATGCTAAACAAAGTTTTCTCTAGCATGTAGATGACCAGAAAAGTTATGCTGATTACGGTATCATCAGCACTAACCGTCTTAGTCGCCACTTTAAAACTGTGCAGAAGGGTGCAGAGGTCCTTGATCTGTTACCACTCCAGAAGTGTGACTTTCCCCACCTTAGAATCGTGTTTGCCAAGCTTTACATAATGACATACTGCACCAGGGCTCATTGCTGCTGTCATGTCACTGCTACATGTGCAGAAGGGAATTCCATTTTGTCAGCACATCGCATATCAGACAGTTAGCCAGTAGGCCCGAAAGACTTGTGTAGCAATGCAGGTCGTTGAGCCGCGGGGTGTGAACGGCGGAATTGAGTACACAGCGATTGTACACTCTGCAGCAGCACATCAAAGCTGGGATAGAGACCTACAAATTGCTGGACGAAAAGGTTCAGGACATGAGCCATTCAAGGCACCTTGCTCTGGTGTTGGGCCACACCCAGATTTGCAGCATTGTTGCACATGACCTGACCCTGACTGCAAGTTCAGTGGAGACAGCCATTGATGAAACTCGGTCTCTAATGCTGACCAAAACTTCTCAGCGGTGTGACTCACATTTCCCAGACATTTTAATGTTAATACAGCCTGGTGGCATTGGGCCCTGCTGGTGTGCTGGATTCCTTTTGCACAGAGGAAACATGTGTCACATTACCAGAGAGGTTTTGAGTGCAAGTGAAGACCCTAGAGGAGGTGAAGGAGGCAGAATCAGTATAGGAACTGCTAAATACAGAGGTTTTACTCACAAACCATGGAGATGGCAAGACATGTAAAGCAGTCCCTTCCCTGGCAGCCTTGAGGGTCACCCAGTGTCCAGTCAGCGACATGTAACACCACTGGCCATGCTTATTCCTTCAGGTTTCTGTGGTGAAATGCACTCTGGCACGCACAGAGTTTTTCAAAGAACCAGTAATTTTGATTGCAACATGCTGGTGTAGTGCAGGCACAGCTTTCTTCAAGAAGTAGTGGCAACAGGGCATCTGAGCATCTGGTACTGGGGGACTGCAATGGCCATGAGCTTTTGAAAACCCTCTGTATCCACCAGGTGGAAAGGCAGCATTTATGCATCCAACAGCTTAGAGATGGTGAAATTTGCGCTCTTAGCTTTGGCATGGGTAGAAGTAAATGGTCTTTTACTTGACTACATCAGCTGGCTGCTTTGCTGAGGCAGGGTGGATAAGGGTGTACCAGACAAACTGGTGTACTCAGGAATATGCAGGTGGAGAAGTTATATTGCCATCATGAAGAGGTGGTGCTCTCAATGTCTGACAGCGCTCAACACCAGCAGGCATATCCATTTCCAAAACAGCTGACTGCTTGTGAATCACACTGGACGTCAGAGGTAAAGAGGTGGATGTTGTGCAGCCAAAGGTCTGTATCTCAACAGTCCCCACATTCACAGAAGATGAACAAGTTACAGATGAGCTTGATGGGGTGGTCGTTGGTTGGCCAGGTCTTCTAAGCTGCATTTTAGCATGCTGATCTTCCCACTGTAACATATGCTGCATGTCCATGTGAGGGTTCATGTATGAAGTATGTAAATTATTGATATTTTTGCTAGAGATGAGTGATGTTCAATTAGAATTGTTCGCCAATTTCAAATTCGACCTGTTTTGGGCTATGTTCGAGTCATTCGACAAATTCGAACAATTTTCTAAAAATCCAGTAGTTCGAGTTTCTGTTCGATAACGCTTCGTTCACCAAAAGCATTGCTTACTTTTCCCAGTAATGCTTTTGGTGAACGTAATTATGAGTTTGGCTAAGGTCACACATAGACGTTTTCAGCCTCACCTCACCGCTAAAATCTTAGTGATTTTCTGCAGAAGCGGACAGAAGCGGGCACCGATACCGGTGTCAGCTTCAGCAGAACGGAGAGCCACAGGCAGCCATTCATTACCTGTATCATGGCTGCACACACTCCGCTTCGGGGGCCGCTTTTCAGTGGTGTACAGGAAATGTTCCAGCCAACGTTTCCTGTGCAGCCCTGAAAAGCGGCCCCCGAAGCAGACTGTGTGTGGCCGGTTCAGAGGTAATGAATGGCTTCCTATAGCTCTCCGTTTTGTTGAAGCGGACACCGGATAGTCGGTTCACCGACTAAAATGCGATGTGCCGACATGATAGAACTCAAACTTTAACAGTAACAGTCTATCTAGCAACAGCAATTTTGTGGAATCGTTTCACGAATTTTTTTACACCATCCTTTGCAACGCCAGAAGAGAGAACAAGTCTGACACATAGTTAAGTCCTAGAGAGGATGGTACAGGAGTATGTACAGCTCAATATCGATGCCATGACTGGGCAACTAGACCCTTGTTCATGTTGGGTTTCCAAACTGGAAAAATGGCCTGAGCTTGCCACTCATGCGTTGGAGATTTTGTTGTGCCCCGCAGCCAGCGTTCTCTCTGAATGTATCTTCAGTGCTGCTGGTAGTGTGCTGACGGATAAGCGCATGCGTCTGTCCAATGACAGTGTAGACAGACTAACGTTTATCAAAATGAACAAGTCATGGATCCGCAAGGACTTTGCCACCCCTGTGTCAGCCTGGGGAGATTAAACGGTTGTGTACTTTACAATGTGCTGCATTAAACTCCACATTTCCATATTTCTACTCTGGGGCAATTGATGCCACTTAAGTGGTGGCTGTTCCTAATTTTATAGAAAAAAATGGAGACTGTTGTTGAGGTCTCCTTGCTGTTTATTGCTTGACTTGAGTAGGGACCTCTGAGCTCAATACCTATCTTTGACACACCTGCCCCTGTTTCTGAATATTCACCTTTTTGTCCATCGAAACAGTGATGAACAAATTAGCTGTATTCACATCATGGGCGTACCCAGCATGGGGCAGCTGCCCCCCTAAAAGGGAACATGTCACCCCCTTTGGCCAGTGGAATATCTACGGGAACCTGGCGGTGCATTTTCCTTGGGCGCAGCAGGGGGGGCACCACCTGGCCTCCTGCTGCAGTGCCCGAGGTCTATCTCCACCAGCCACATCTTCCATCTTCCCCATGCCCCCAGCACTCTGCGCCGGCTTTTCTCTGCCCCCGCTATCAGCTGACAGTGGGGGCAGAGAATCTGAAGCCGCTGACTCCTGAAGTCTATTGTACACGAAGCATCTATTAGATGCTCTGTATGTACAATGGAAGTCCTGCTTCCCGGCATTTCCGGGTCAGGGCCACGTCATCAGGTCACCTGATTACGCTGATGACGTCACCCGGTAGAGGTGACAAAAGGATGGAGCGTAGCATTCCACACTGGAGCTCAGGAAGACAGGGGGCATTAAAGTAATTAGGGGAAGGAGGACAGGGTTGTGGGGGTGTATGAGGAGCAGAGTGGGGGAAGTATGAGGAGCATACTGGGGGGAGAGGATAGGGGGTATATGAGGAGAAGAGTGGGAGGAGTATGAGGAGCAAACTGGGGGGAGAGGGTAGGGGGTGTATGAGGAGCAAACTGGGGGAGCAAGGTGGGGAGAAAGTATGATGCACAAGCTGGGGGAGTATGAAGAGCAAACTGAGAGTACAGGGTGGGGGGAGAGTGGATGGTGGGAGTATGAGGAGCAAATGGGGGACAGGGTGGGGGGAGTGGATGGGGGGTGTATGAGGAGCAAACTGGGGGGACAGAGTGGGGGGAAGTATGAGCAAACTGGGGGAGAGGGTGAAGGGCAAATATGTGAACCAAACAGAAGGAGAGGATGGGGGGAGTATAAAAGGACCAAACGAGGGGGAGAGGGTGGGGTAGTGGTGTATGTGGAGACAACATGAAGAGAAAATGGGGGATTTGAGGACACAATACGGAGCAAGGGGAGATGGGTATAGACACAGTATGTGTAGGACAGTATGGGAAGCAAGAGGGTAAATTTGAGGATCCAGTATAAGGAGTAAGGGAAAGATGGCTGCGGCACAGTATGTGGAGAGAGGGGGGATTATATGGGTGTGGAGACAGTATGCGGAGTGAGGGGCATGGTTGCGAGTGACGGGGATGGCTGTGGCACAGCATGTTGAATGAGGGGGATCAGTGTGGACATAGTATGAGGTGTGAGGGGGATGGCTGTGGCACAGTATGTGGAGTAAGGGGGGATCGGTGTAGACACAGTATGTGGAGTGAGGGGGATGGCTGTGGCACAGAATAGAGTGAGTTGTGTGGAGTTGTATGGAGAGGGGGCAGCATGCAGGGACAGTATGTTGAGGATGGGGAGTTTGATGAGATAGAACAGTATAAACAGTGGGCAGTATAGGGGGACATAGTGTTAGAGGACAGTGCGACCAGGGTGCCCACTATGGAGGGAGAGGGCAGTGTGGAGGGCATGTTCCATGAGAGGGACAGTGTGTAAATCATATTATATTAAGGGAACAGTGAGGAGGAGCAATTATTTATTCTGGGGCACAATGTAGGGCCAATATTTTTACTTAGAATTTTGACAATTCTGCTATTTTTAAGGGTATCATGCCGGGATGTTCTGCAGAAGACCGGAGAAGTTGGACGTCTGCAGAGATGAACTGCGGATGTGAAAAGTCATCAAAGTGCCTGGACAAGATGAAGGAAAGAAATAGATGACCCTGATCGGAGACAACATCATCTATAAGGTACCTGGATGTAAATAATTATTTGTGATAATGACTAATTCTCATGAGTACTGGGGTTCCTGTATGCTTCTATTGATGGCTGGAAACAACAACTCCCAGTACCCTTACCATTGTTAAGGATGTAGTAGGAGTTGTAGGATCATGCAGTACAAATGTGTGACCTGACATTACAATTGTTTTACCAATTACTGATGGTGGTTGTGATTAGGGATGGGCGAGTCTACTCGCTAGGACTCGGGACTCGGCGATTCTGAAGGTACTCGCAGGACTCGTTACTCGGCGAATCTCCCAGCTTGGACTCGCACAGTGACGAGTCCAATGGAATTCAATGGCAATAAGCTTGACTCGTCACAGATACCCGCTGTCAGCAGCGAGTCTGAGCGAGTCTACGATTCCGAGTCCTACGAGTCTACGATTCCGAGTCCTGTATACTGTATTCGGGATTCGAACTCTGGAATACAGAATCTGTTATGTTCCGAGTCAGCACAGCGTGCGTGTTAGGTCAGAAAACTTGTGAAGATAGCCAATCATAGTCAGTAATGGCATAGCAAAGTTGGTTGTGTCAGGACTATGATTGGCTGCTGTCCAGCGTCATGCCTATGTCATCTATGACAGGCAAGGCAGTATATAAGGCTTGTCCCCGCCATTTTGGCCACATTCCTGAGACGATCTGACCTAGTATAGGGAGAGAGAGATATATGCTGGAGCAGATCAGGGATTGTCAGTGTAGGGAAGATTCCTTATATTAACCCAAAAAGCTCTTCTGAGAGCTAGGAGGAGGACGGAGTAGTGCTGTGTAGGCAGGCAGGCAGGGAGGGAAGGAAGGAGAAGCCTTAGAGTGCACACAGGACGGACCTCATAGCTTAGCTTACTCACTCAGCTTTGCTAACAGCTGCAGTCAGAGGCTTAGCTGAGGTGCTGTTTCCTTTTTGTTTTTGCACCAGATCGATTTTTGTTCCTAATAAGCCATAGAGCGTTATTTTTTCTGTGGCAGACCAGTGTGTTGCTGCTAGCACGTACTCCACCTTAGGGAGTGTAGTGTGCGGCTTCACTGCAAGTGTGAGAGCGCACACTTACCCCGCCAGCAAGTGACGCATTCAGCTAACCTAACCACATCTCGGTGGCTGTGCGCACTTCAAACCAATTTTTTTTAGGGAGTGTAGTGTGCGGCTTCACTGCCAAGTGTGAGAGCGCACACTTACCCCGCCAGCAAGTGACGCATTCAGCTAACCTAACCACATCTCGGTGGCTGTGCGCACTTCAAACCAATTTTTTTAGGGAGTGTAGTGTGCGGCTTCACTGCCAAGTGTGAGAGCGCACACTTACCCCGCCAGCAAGTGACGCATTCAGCTAACCTAACCACATCTCGGTGGCTGTGCGCACTTCAAACCAATTTTTTTAGGGAGTGTAGTGTGCGGCTTCACTGCCAAGTGTGAGAGCGCACACTTACCCGCCAGCAAGTGACGCATTCAGCTAACCTAACCACATCTCGGTGGCTGTGCGCACTTCAAACCAATTTTTTTAGGGAGTGTAGTGTGCGGCTTCACT
The DNA here is from genome assembly GCA_033576535.1 of Allobates femoralis. NCBI lineage: Eukaryota > Metazoa > Chordata > Amphibia > Anura > Aromobatidae > Allobates > Allobates femoralis. Next base: position 313,548,920 of record JARQOC010000003.1, read on the forward strand.
GCCAAGTGTGAGAGCGCACACTTACCCCGCCAGCAAGTGACGCATTCAGCTAACCTAACCACATCTCGGTAGCTGTGCGCACTTCAAACCAATTTTTTTAGGGAGTGTAGTGTGCGGCTTCACTGCCAAGTGTGAGAGCGCACACTTACCCCGCCAGCAAGTGACGCATTCAGCTAACCTAACCACATCTCGGTGGCTGTGCGCACTTCAAACCAATTTTTTTAGGGAGTGTAGTGTGCGGCTTCACTGCCAAGTGTGAGAGGGCACACTTACCCCGCCAGCAAGTGACGCATTCAGCTAACCTAACCATATCTCGGTGGCTGTGCGCACTTCAAACCAATTTTTTTAGGGAGTGTAGTGTGCGGCTTCACTGCCAAGTGTGAGAGCGCACACTTACCTCGCCAGCAAGTGACGCATTCAGCTAACCTAACCACATCTCGGTGGCTGTGCGCACTTCAAACCAGTTTTTTTAGGGAGTGTAGTGTGCGGCTTCACTGCCAAGTGTGAGAGCGCACACTTACCCCGCCAGCAAGTGACGCATTCAGCTAACCTAACCACATCTCGGTGGCTGTGCGCACTTCAAACCAATTTTTTTAGGGAGTGTAGTGTGCGGCTTCACTGCCAAGTGTGAGCGCGCACACTTACCCCGCCAGCAAGTGACGCATTCAGCTAACCTAACCACATCTCGGTGGCTGTGCGCACTTCAAACCAATTTTTTTAGGGAGTGTAGTGTGCGGCTTCACTGCCAAGTGTGAGCGCGCACACTTACCCCGCCAGCAAGTGACGCATTCAGCTAACCTAACCACATCTCGGTGGCTGTGCGCACTTCAAACCAATTTTTTTAGGGAGTGTAGTGTGCGGCTTCACTGCCAAGTGTGAGCGCGCACACTTATCCCGCCAGCAAGTGACGCATTCAGCTAACCTAACCACATCTCGGTGGCTGTGCGCACTTCAAACCAATTTTTTTAGGGAGTGTAGTGTGCGGCTTCACTGCCAAGTGTGAGCGCGCACACTTACCCCGCCAGCAAGTGACGCATTCAGCAAACCTAACCACATCTCGGTGGCTGTGCTCACTTGAAACTAATTTTTTTAGGGAGTGTAGTGTGCGGCTTCACTGCCAAGTGTGAGAGCGCACACTTACCCCGCCAGCAAGTGACGCATTCAGCTAACCTAACCACATCTCGGTGGCTGTGCGCACTTCAAACCAATTTTTTTAGGGAGTGTAGTGTGCGGCTTCACTGCCAAGTGTGAGCGCGCACACTTACCCCGCCAGCAAGTGACACATTCAGCTAACACTAACCACATCTCGGTGGCTGTGCGCACTTCAAACCAATTTTTTTAGGGAGTGTAGTGTGCGGCTTCACTGCCAAGTGTGAGCGCGCACACTTACCCCGCCAGCAAGTGACGCATTCAGCAACCTAACCACATCTCGGTGGCTGTGCTCACTTGAAACTAATTTTTTTAGGGAGTGTAGTGTGCGGCTTCACTGCCAAGTGTGAGAGCGCACACTTACCCCGCCAGCAAGTGACGCATTCAGCTAACCTAACCACATCTCGGTGGCTGTGCGCACTTCAAACCAATTTTTTTAGGGAGTGTAGTGTGCGGCTTCACTGCCAAGTGTGAGCGCGCACACTTACCCCGCCAGCAAGTGACGCATTCAGCAAACCTAACTCCAACTCGGTGACTGTGCATTCGTCTACAATGTCTCAAAAAAAAACAATTACCAAAAAGGATGTTGCAAAGGGACAGGGACGAGCTCGTGGCCGCAGCAGTCTTGCCCAAGAAGGCACTGGTACAAGTACACAGCCTAGGATTGATAGAACGTCCTTTTTTCTACCTAGAAATCCCAGTACTCAAAGAAAACGTGTGTTGAGGCCGGATGAGCATGACAAGATAACATCTTGGATGGCTCAGACGCCCTCGACCACTGGTTCTTGCAGTACGCAATCATCCGTGGCAAGACATTCTAGTGTCGCTACAGACAATGCAGCGCCATCCAATCCTCAAAGTCGTCATATTGCCTCAACCCATCGGCAGCCAGAGGAAAATTTGGATACGGACCTTGGTCACTCGGATGACTTATTCGGTTCTTATCAAGGGGTTTCTTTGTCACTGCCTGACGAGATACTTGAAGTAGACGAAATGTCTACTCATGGCCAAAGTTTGGAAGTAGCGCGTCCTGAGGAAAGACACTTTCACGAAATGCAAACAGTATCTCAGGAGGTGGATGATGATGAGGATGATGAGACACACATCTCATCTGGCCAGCCTGCTCAGTCAGTTTATCCAGAATCCTTTGAACTGGAAGGGGTGGATGATGACACCACAGATCCTACCTGGATTGCTGAATTGCATAGCCAAGAGAGCAGCCAAGAGGACGAAAGTGGCTATGTACCACTGGCAAAATCACAAAGGCGTACTGTCTCCAGAACACAAACAGTGAGAACAGTTGCCCAAATAGCGTCAACTGTGGCACAAACTGTGCCAACTGTTGCACAAACTGCAAACACAGTTGCCCAAAATGTGTCCACAGTTGGTGTTGAACAGAGTCATCCTCCTCTTCCTCCAATTAAAAATAAAGGACGAACAGCCAGTGTGTGGCAATTTTTTAAGGATAGCCCAACAGTACCAAATATGGTTATCTGTAAGATGTGCCAGGCAAGGCTTAGCAGAGGCACGGTAAAAGGAAACCAGAGCACCAGCAGTATGCGCAAGCATATGTCTCTTAAGCACCCAATTCAGTGGGCACCCTATCAGGGTTCAAAATCAGTGCCTTCTGATCCAAACACTTCCAGGCCACCTCAGATACATCCTTCACCAGCAAGTGTTCAGGCTTCAGCTCCTGCTCAAGCGTACTCCTCCCAAGGTGCTTTACAAGACAGACATGACAGTAGTCAATCCTCTTGTCAGTCTGGTCCAAACGTGCAGTTGTCTGTGCCACAGCTGTATGAAAGACAGCGGAAGTTCCAACCGACACACCCATATTCCCAAAAAGTGACAGCGAAAATAGCCAAGTTGTTAGCTGTGGAAATGCTGCCGTTTAGGCTTGTGGGTACAGAGTCTTTTCGGGAGTTGATGGCTGAGGCAGCACCACGATACTCTGTACCCAGCCGGTACTTTTTCTCACGTAGTGCCGTTCCCGCCTTACACCAGCACGTGGTTAACAACTTAAAACGTGCTTTAACAAATGCTGTCACCGCCAAAGTCCACCTAACAACGGACACGTGGACAAGTAGTTGTGGACAGGGCAGATACATTTCACTAACGGCTCACTGGATCAACCTGGTGGAGAGTGTCCCAACTTCTAAAACTGTACCATCTGACATACTTCCAACTCCACGAATAGCGGGCCCAACATCATTCCGGGTGTCTGCCTCCTCATATATGTCCAGTGCCCAATCTGCTTCTGCCACTTCCTTGTCCACTGCTGAGCCTCAAGCACCATCACGTCCGAGTTGGGAGCTTTGCAGTACTGCTTCTGCAAGGCGCACACAGGCTCTTCTGAAGCTTATCTGCCTAGGTGACACACGTCACACTGCAACAGAGTTGTGGAAAGGTCTCAAGCAACAGACCGATGAGTGGCTGGCCCCACTGGAACTACAACCAGGTCTAGTTGTGAGCGATAATGGTGCAAACCTTGTGGCGGCAATAAAGCACGGTAAACTTGTACATGTGCCTTGCATGGCTCATGTCCTGAACCTGGTAGTTCAGAAATTCCTCAAAATATACCCAGAGTTATCTGAGCTACTGGATAAGGTGAGGCGAATTTGCGCCCACTTTAGACATTCGTCCACAGCAGCTGCAAGTCTTTCTGCCCTTCAAATCCAATTTAACTTGCCGAAACACAGGCTAATTTGCGACATGCCTACGCGATGGAACTCCACCTTCCATATGCTGGCAAGGTTTAATGAGCAGCAGAAGGCAATAGCGGAATTTCAGCTGCAACATGCCCGTCAGCCTGGAAGTCATACCACACACATCGGCAGGGCCGTATTTGGAGTTCCTGCTGCCCTAGGCACTCTCAGTGGCCTGCCGCCCCCCCCCCCCCCGTCACAGCTCCTCCCCCCCATTGTGGCCCCTCCCCCTGTCACGGTGCCTCCCCCCTGTTGAAGCCCCTCCTCCCATTATGGCTCCTCCCCCGTTGCAGCCCCTCCCCCATCACGGACAATCTTCCCATCAGTCGCAGTCTTCCCCCCCAAGCTTTGTGTAGCTTCTACCCCCACATTTCATCATGTAGTACATATAAAAGGTTTGTCCAACCACACTCCAGAGACATACTGACAGGATGTTTAAATTGTGAGCCCCAACGGGGACAGTGTTAATGATGTATGTAAAATGCTGTGGAGTTCATAGTGTAATATAAGTGCAAAAAATATTATTCTTAAGATGATGTCACAATACCGGGATCAGAGGATCTTGTATTTCAAGGTCAGGGGCTCTCTGATGCCGTGTTGCTGTCTGCCTCGCTGTCGTCCTCTTTTGACACTGCAGTGTGGTGGATAAGAGAGCATTAACTGGTTAATAACAAGAAGTATGGAGTGTACTAACAGCCATAAATCCTCCCCATACCATGTCCAGCAGACATTGTAGGATTACTATATGGATTTTATTATTAGGGTACGGACACACTGGCGTGAAACTTGGATGAGTGCAATGTGTGATTTCATCTCATTGCACTCGGACCAATGTTAATCAATCTCTGAGAGCAGATTGTCGAGTGTCGGACACTTTTTTCTCAGCCAGATTCAGGATGAGAAAAAAGTCGCAACATTCTGCGACAGTCTGCGATTCACGACCGAGACTCACCAATGCAAGTCTATGGGTCTGACAAAATCACGGACCGCACACTGACAGCACACGGACCACCCGAGAGGCATCAGTTTTTATTTCACTGATACATTATCATTCTGTAACTGAGAACACTTTAAAATGTTCCTGTAAATGATTCTACAGTAATAGCTGCTGAGGAAAGAACAGATTGCACACGGATGTGATCTGAGAGAAATGTTGGCCACTCGCACAGCAGTTGCCAAATGGACCAAAAACCGATGACACTCATCCGACTCTCCTGGATGAGAAACAGACCGATTGTAAGGCGGCGGGAGACAGTGTACCACCGTGTCCTCAGCTCCGTGCTGTGCATACAGTATACCACCATGTCCTCAGCTCCGTGCTGTGCACAGTGTACCACCGTGTCCTCAGCTCCGTGCTGTGCAGTGTACCACCATGTCCTCAGCTCCGTGCTGTGCACAGACAGTGTACCACCATGTCCTCAGCTCCGTGCTGTGCACAGACAGTGTACCACCATGTCCTCAGCTCCGTGCTGTGCAGTGTACCACCATGTCCTCAGCTCCGTGCTGTGCACAGACAGTGTGCCACCATGTCCCCAGCTCTGTGCTGTGCACAGTGTACCACCATGTCCTCAGCTCTGTGCTGTGCACAGTGTACCACCATGTCCTCAGCTCTGTGCTGTGCACAGTGTACCACCATGTCCTCAGCTCTGTGCTGTGCACAGTGTACCACCATGTCCTCAGCTCTGTGCTGTGTACCACCATCTCCCCAGCTCTATGCTGTGCACAGACAGTGTACGGTACACTGTCTGTGCCCAGCACGAAGCTGAGGACATGATGGTACACTGTGCACAGCACGGAGCTGAGGACATCCCAGAAGAGACAGACAGACCACAGACCACAGACGGGCGGCGGGACAACACTGAGCCCACCTGGAAGAACAACAACACCCAGCACCCAACACACTGCCCAGAAATCATATAGGACAGGCAGGCAGGAGAACTACAACTCCTGGCATGCCACACCCTGCAAACTCAGGAAGGTGGCGGCAGCTGCATGGAGGCAGACACACGGTACAGCCGCCATTATCACCATACACAGCGCCAGCCACAGCCTCAGTCCTCATGCACCCCCGTCCTTCTTTCCTCTGTCCCTCCTGCTGCTCCTGTCCTCCTGCACCTCCGCCCTCCTCTCCTCTGCCCCTCCTCCTGCTCCTCTATCCTCCTGCACCCCGTCCTCCTCTCCTACCCCTCCTGCTGCGCCTCTATCCTCCTACTCCCCCCCCTGCTCTCCTCTGCCCCTCCTGCACCCCCCCTGCTCTCCTCTGCCCCTCCTGCACCCCCCCTGCTCTCCTCTGCCCCTCCTGCACCCCCCCTGCTCTCCTCTGCCCCTCCTGCACCCCCGTCCTCCTGCACCCCCGTCCTCCTCTGTCCTCATGCACCCGCTCCTCCCTGCACCCCCATCCTCCTGCACCCCCATCCTCCTGCACCCCCATCCTCCTGCACCCCCATCCTCCTGCACCCCCATCCTCCCTGTCCTCCTGCACCCCCATCCTCCTCTTCTGTCCTCCTGCTGCTCCTCTATCCTCCTACTCCCCTCCTTCTCCTCTCCTCTGCCCCTCCTGCACCCCCGTCCCTCTCCTCCTATCCTCCTGCAACCCGTCTCCTCTCCTCTGTCCTCCTGCACCCCCGTCCTCCTCTCCTCTGTCCTCCTGCACCCCCGTCCTCCTCTCCTCTGTCCTCCTGCACCCCCGTCCTCCTCTCCTCTGTCCTCCTGCACCCCCCGTCCTCCTTCTCCTCTGTCCCTCCATGCCCCCGTCCTCCTCTCCTCTGTCCTCCTGCACCCCCGTCCTCCTCTCCTCTGTCCTCCTGCACCCCCTCCTCCTCTGTCCCTCCTGCACCCCCGTCCTCCTCTGTCCCTCCTGAACCCCCCGTCCTCCTCGTCCCTCCTGTCCCCGTCCTCTCCTCTGTCCCTCCTGAACCCCCGTCCTCCTCTGTCCCTCCTGAACCCCCGTCCTCCTCTGTCCCTCCTGAACCCCCGTCCTCCTCTGTCCCTCCTGAACCCCCGTCCTCCTCTGTCCCTCCTGAACCCCCGTCCTCCTCTGTCCCTCCTGAACCCCCGTCCTCCTCTGTCCCTCCTGAACCCCCGTCCTCCTCTGCCCTCCTGAACCCCCGTCCTCCTCTGCCCTCCTGAACCCCCGTCCTCCTCTGCCCCTCCTGAACCCCCGTCCTCCTCTGTCCCTCCTGAACCCCCGTCCTCCTCTGCCCTCCTGCACCCCCGTCCTCCTCTGTCCCTCCTGCAGCCTCCCGTCCTCGCTCGTCCCCTTCCTGCCCTCCTGTCCTCTCTGTCCTCCTGCACCCCGTCTCTCTCTCTGTCCCTCCTGCTCTCCTCCTTGCACCCCCGTCCTCCTCTCCCCTGTCCTGCTGCTTGGCTGTCCTCCTGCACCCCGTCCTCCTCTTCCTCTGTCCCTCCTGCTGCTGCTGTCCTCCTGCACCCCGTCCTCCTCTCCTCTGTCCCTCTGCTGCTCCTCTGCACCCCGTCCTCCTCTCCTCTGTCCCTCCTGCTGCTCTCTGTCCTCTCTGCACCCCGTCCTCCTCTCCTCTGTCCTCCTGCTGCTCCTCTTGCACCCCGTCCTCCTCTCCCTTGTCTTCCTGCTGCTCTCTGTCCTTCTGCTCCCAGTCCCCTTCTCTGTCCTCTGCTGCTCCTCTGTCCCTTCTGCCCTCTTCCTCTGTACTCCTGGCTCTCCTCTCTTCCTCTCCTCTGTCCCCTTGTTTCTGCCCTGCCCTCTGTCCCTTCTTCTGTCCTGTCTGTCCCTGCCTTGTCCCCCTGTTGCTGTCCCTCTGCCAGGACCTGCCCTCCTCCCATCCTCACACTTCCCGTGCTGCTCAACATGCGGCTCCCCTGAGCAGTGATGCCAGCCGAATCTCAGGCCTCGGCTGCTCCCCGTTTCCGTGAGTCTGGAGTGGGCGGCTGGGTGCCGTGCAGGAGCCGCCGGAGCCGCCAGAGCCGCCGGCGCCATCAGCGCAGTACTTGGGCACACGGGAGAGGAGGGAACAGAGCGGGAACTTCAAGTTTCCCCTCCGTTGCGGGCCCCTCCTTCTCCCTCGTCTCTTCCGGGTCTTCACTGAGGTGGGTGGGCGGGAAGGCAGGAGGGGCGGCAGGCGGGGCGGCCCTGATGCTGAAGGGAAGGGGGGGGGTATGGGGGCGGGGCTTGCGACCCGGCTGGCCCGGAGTCGGAAAAAAAAAAAAAAAAAAAAAAAAAAAAAAGAGAACACGCTGAGACGCCGCCCCCTATGAGAATGGCCCCGCCCTAGGCACGTGCCTACGAGTGCCTAATGGGAAATACGGCCCTGCACATCGGTACTTTCGAGTGGGTCTGCATTGCTGACCTTTGCGAGTTGCTGGATAACTTCGAATACTGTACCAAACTCGTCAGTGGGGATCAGTCGATTATAAGTCTCACCATCCCCATGCTCTGCCTGCTCCAAGAATCTCTATTGAATCTCAAAACAGATGCTTTGAGAGCACAGCGGATGGCTATGGAGCCAGAATTGAACATCGCTGATCCTAGCCACCCTAGCCAATATCAGCAGGCTACATTGGTTCAGGAAGATGGTGATGAGGGTGATGATGAAGAAGATTTATTTTTCTCTGGTACTGATGTGAACCCTGATGGGACTCCCAACCCTACGTTTATGTCGGTACAGCATGGGTGGGCTGAAGAGGAGGAGGCGGACACCGATTTAGAGGCCACGACGCGTAGTGATCTTCATTCTGTTGTAACCGAGGAGATGAGTCTTTGCAGCTTAGCACACATGGCTGAAGTAATGTGTCAATGTGTCTCCAAAGATCCACGCGTCATACACATCTATGACAGCGACCTCTACTGTTTGTCAACGTTTTTGGACCCACGGTACAAAGACAAATTTCAGTCGCTGCTGTCGCACTCATCCAGGGGCTTAACGATGGATCATGTAAAGAGGGTTCTTTTTGATATTTTGCTGGCAATATCACCGTCTGAATCCGCTATACATCGAAGAATCAGCTCTTTCCAACAGCAGCCTTTGGTTGGGACACAAACGCCATCAATGACAAGAAGAGGTGGGGGTAAGATGTCCGCCAACTGGGCGATGTTCAACAGACCTTCCAATCAAGAACGTAATTTGCCTACGGTGACCTTGAGTAGGAGTCAACAATTGTCCAACATGGTGCAGCAGTATCTCAGTGACAGTACCAGCTTCCTAACCGACCCTTCTGTACCCTTTAATTACTGGGTTTCCAAGCTGCACACTTGGACTGAGCTGTCATTGTATGCCTTGGAGGTGCTGGCATGCCCAGCTGCTAGTGTGACATCAGAGCGTGTTTTCAGTGCCGCTGGGGGTATAGTCACTGATAGAAGGTCCCGCCTCACCACAGAAAATGCCGACAGGCTCACTCTAATTAAATTCAACAAGGATTGGATATCATCACAGTTCCTAAGCCCTCCTGACGACAGTACACAATCCTAGATTAACCTAATCATAATTTATATGATTGGGATATTGCGCTGTTAACAATATGCCCATTTTTGACAGGAATTAATGACAAGTCCCGTAGCTCTGTTGATTTCATTCGGCACCCAGTCCAAGCAATAATATGCTATGGGCCAAGCACCCTGCTTTATGTAAAAAAAATACTTTATTAAGCCCTTTGGGCTAATTTTTTGAGGCACCAAGCCTAGGACTGCATAGTTGGCCTTGCCTCTTCTATGCTCCTAGTCCAAGCAATAATATGCAATGGGCCAAGCGCCCTGCTTTATTTATAAATAGACTTTATTAAGCCCTTTGGGCTAATTTTTTAAGCCACAAAGGCTAACAAGCTTATCATGCTTTGGGAGACACCCTGGCTAACAAGCTTTTTATGGCCCTTAGGCCTACATTTATACCAAAAATGGGAAACAGCCCCTTGGGCTAATTTTTTGAGCCACACAGGCTAACAAGCTTATCATGCTTTGGGAGACACCCTGGCTAACAAGCTTTTTATGGCCCTTAGGCCTACATTTATACCAAAAATGGGATACAGCCCCTTGGGCTAATTTTTGGAGCCACCCAGGCTAACAAGCTTATCATGCTTTGGGAGACACCCTGGCTAACAAGCTTTTTATGGCCCTTAGGCCTACATTTATACCAAAAATGGGATACAGCCCCTTGGGCTAATTTTTTGAGCCACCCAGGCTAACAAGCTTATCATGCTTTGGGAGACACCCTGGCTAACAAGCTTTTTATGGCCCTTAGGCCTACATTTATACCAAAATGGGATACAGCCCCTTGGGCTAATTTTTGGAGCCACCCAGGCTTACAAGCTTATCATGCTTTGGGAGACACCCTGGCTAACAAGCTTTTTATGGCCCTTAGGCCTACATTTATACCAAAAATGGGAAACAGCCCCTTGGGCTAATTTTTTGAGCCACACAGGCTAACAAGCTTATCATGCTTTGGGAGACACCCTGGCTAACAAGCTTTTTATGGCCCTTAGGCCTACATTTATACCAAAAATGGGATACAGCCCCTTGGGCTAATTTTTGGAGCCACCCAGGCTAACAAGCTTATCATGCTTTGGGAGACACCCTGGCTAACAAGCTTTTTATGGCCCTTAGGCCTACATTTATACCAAAAATGGGATACAGCCCCTTGGGCTAATTTTTTGAGCCACCCAGGCTTACAAGCTTATCATGCTTTGGGAGACACCCTGGCTAACAAGCTTTTTATGGCCCTTAGGCCTACATTTATACCAAAAATGGGAAACAGCCCCTTGGGCTAATTTTTTGAGCCACACAGGCTAACAAGCTTATCATGCTTTGGGAGACACCCTGGCTAACAAGCTTTTTATGGCCCTTAGGCCTACATTTATACCAAAAATGGGATACAGCCCCTTGGGCTAATTTTTGGAGCCACCCAGGCTAACAAGCTTATCATGCTTTGGGAGACACCCTGGCTAACAAGCTTTTTATGGCCCTTAGGCCTACATTTATACCAAAAATGGGATACAGCCCCTTGGGCTAATTTTTTGAGCCACCCAGGCTAACAAGCTTATCATGCTTTGGGAGACACCCTGGCTAACAAGCTTTTTATGGCCCTTAGGCCTACATTTATACCAAAAATGGGATACAGCCCCTTGGGCTAATTTTTGGAGCCACCCAGGCTAACAAGCTTATCATGCTTTGGGAGACACCCTGGCTAACAAGCTTTTTATGGCCCTTAGGCCTACATTTATACCAAAAATGGGAAACAGCCCCTTGGGCTAATTTTTGGAGCCACCAAGGCTAACAAGCTTATCATGGTTTGGGAGACACACTGGCTAACAAGCTTTTTATGGCCCTTAGGCCTACATTTATACCAAAAATGGGAAACAGCCCCTTGGGCTAATTTTTCCAGGCACCAATCCTATGCCTGCATCGTGGGCGTTGCTTGGACTATCATCCTGCTGGAGCCTGTTGAAGGGTCCCACTGTACGCTCCATACAAAACGCGTAGACGCGATGTGTAGCATGTAGACGTCCCAGCCTCTCACATGTGTGTTCATAGTCTTGTTGCCATAGCGAGGCAGAAAGTAACCCCCCAAACACAGGCACTGTTTGTCAGCAACAGTTGTATGTGGAGTCATGATTTGACACTTAGTAACCAAGGTGACTTCATGCGCCATGCGGGCCGTAAAGTACTTGCTAATGATGCTCTCTCCCCTGTCCCCCACGCCAAATGTCTCGGGGTAATCCTTGACTCCTCCCTCTCCTTCAAGCCCCACCTGTAGTCCCTAACCAAGTCCCTGTGACTCCAACTCAAAAATATTTAACCAATTCGGTCGTTCCTCAATCCTGACACTGCTGAAACACTCATAAATGCCCTCATCATCTCCCGCCTTGACTACTGCAACCTCCTTCGCATAGGTCTCCCTGCCAACTCTCTTGCACCTCTCCAATCTATACTAAACTCTGCTGCCCGACTAATACATCTGTCCTCACGCTACTCCCCTGCCTACCCCCTCTGCCAAGCCGTTCACTGGCCCCTCCGGCCCACAGAGAGCTCACTTTAAAACACTGACCATGACATTCAAAGCCTTACACAACCTATCCCCACCATACATCTCCGACCTGATCTCCCGATACCATCCCTCACGCAACCTGCGTTCATCCCAAGAACTTGTCCTACAGTCCACCCTCATCTCCTCTTCCCACAACCGCATACAGGATTTCTCCCGGTAATCCGCCATGCTATGGAACTCCCTGCCCCACCTCATCAGTCAGTCGCCTACCCTCTGAACCTTAAAGATACTTCTAAAGACTCACCTCTTCCGACAGGCCTACAACCTGCCATGAGACCCCGCTACACGCCCCACGACCGACACCTTCCCCACCCTATTGTATCCCCACCCACCCCTCGTAGAATGTGAGCCCACGCGTACAGGGTCCTCTACTATTGTACCTATATGACCTTATTGTCTATGTTTATTGTACTTGTCCTTCTCTACCTTTTCCTCATGTAAAGCGCCATGGAACCTATGGGCGCTATATAAATAAATAATTATAATAATTATGATGACTTGAAGCCCAACCACAAAAATAACTCCACATTCATTCCTTGAAAAAATACAGACACAAAGCTGGTTTTTAAAACTGTGTTTAAAAAAAAAAAAATGGCAGCACTGTTTGGACATTCCAAAAAATACTACCTTTTAAAATTGTAGTAACAACAAGAACAACAACAAATGGAGCCCTACAGGTCCTGGTAGGTGGGCTGTCCGTCCTGCAAAAGATCAAGGGCCCCACGTATGGCCTGGCCGAACCCTTCAGGGTGGATCCTCTGAACAGGTGTAGGGAACGGTGGTAGGTCCCTGTTAGCTGGCCACTGGCAGTGAGGCAAAGCCCTGTGGGGTGGGACATGGCTGTCCCGTGTTGTGGGCCTGCCTAGCCTGTTAGAGTATATTTTCCACCCATCCAAATATTGGAACACATCACCGGGGTCGTTATTTGGCTGACAGGCTTCCAGCACTATCTGTAATGCTGACCTTGCCCGCAGTAGCCTGTCAAATGGAATATTATCCATGAATGGTATAATACTGCGGGCAAAGTCAGCATTACTCTGTTGCACACTTAAATGTGCTGACCCCGGGATCGGACCATAAGCTGGGCCTGCCGCTGGTGGCGTCGGTGGTGGTGCTGGCCCTGCCGCTGGTGGTGGCGGTGGTGGTGCTGGCCATGCCGCTGGTGGTGGCGGTGGTGGTGCTGGCCCTGCCGCTGGTGGGGGCGGTGGTGGTGCGGACCCTGCCGCTGGTGGCGGTGGTGGTGGTGGTGGTGGCGGGGACGGCGGTGGTGGTGTTGATGGCCCTGCCGCTGGTGGGGGCGGTGGTGGTGCGGACCCTGCCGCTGGTGGCGGTGGTGGTGGTGGTGGTGGCGGGGACGGCGGTGGTGGTGTTGATGGCCCTGCCGCTGGTGCCGGCGGTGGTGGTGCTGGCACGGCCGCTGGTGGCGGCGGTGGTGGTGCTGGCCCTGGCGCTGCTGGCGGCGATGCTGGTGGTGGTGGTGGCGGCGGCGACGGCGGTGATGGTGGTGGCGCCGGCCGTGGTGGTGGTGGTGGGTTTACTCCACGCCGCCTTCTGTTTGGAGGTGGAGGATTAGCAGCACGCCGCCCTCTGTAGTAAGCTTCTCTGTGGGTAAAGTAAAAAAAAATTTGGTGAATGCATTGCATTTGGAAACAAAAACATAGGTCAAACATTAAGTTGCACGCTTTTTAGACTCTGTGTATCTGTGTATTCTTAATCAGATATTTGTTATTATTATGAAATAATAACCAACTGTACATAACATAAAGGAATACGTGACTTTCTTTGCTAATTCCATACTAATACATAATTTTTCACCCCCTGATTACCACCCACCCCCCCCCCCCCCATCCCATCTAATCTAGACGATCAATAACACCAATGGTTCACATGAAAAAAAAAGTCCCCCTGACTTCACTTTTAACTTGACATACTTAATTCACAAAACATTTAGCTTATATCATCTATATAAAGCAGGGAAGGGTTGAAAGGTATACAATATATATATATATAATATATTTATATAATCGGGAGTTTGAAATTCCGGCACTGTAGCCGAATCCCAAACTCCTTAGCGTCACTGCGAGCGGAGACGCATATGCGCCTTCGCGAGCCGCAGACGCTTAACTCACACAGTCGCTATAGCGTTTTCTCGAGCGGCCTCGCGCCCTCCGCTCACAGCAAGACCTGCGCCCCTCACAGCGCCCAATCCGCCCCGGCATGCTGGCATTTGTACTTCCCCCGTCTGTGCACCCACAGGTCTTAGCAGATCACTGATGCTGACAGCGGGGGGGGGACAACACAGACAATCAAATCAGGAGGAGGTCAGTGTCAGGAGGAGATGACAGCCGCCCGCCGGGGCCTGTGACACTGCAGAGGTCACAGCGGGGCTGTGTGTGCGGACAACGGGGAGGCCGGGGGCTACGGACGTACCGGACACGTCCTCTGCTCCTGGAGATGTGCCGCGGTTCCGCGCTCGCAGCGTATCTGATGCGGTAGCCGCGCTCACCACGCCCACACCACGCCCTCTGCCAAACAACCCACACCTCTCACTAACCTCCTGCAGCTAACCACACCCCATGTTTACCTTTGCCATGATGTCATTTAGCTGCGGCCGCTATCTTTAATAAGGTCAGTAATGATGGCAGTAATCGGATCTCTGCTCCCTCTAGCACGCCCCAACACTGTAGCACCATCTATTAACCCTATTCTCATCACCTATATACTCTGCTACCCACTGAGCCGCCTGTATACTCTGCTACCTCAGACCCGCCTGTATACTCTGCTACCCACAGACCCGCCTGTATACTCTGCTACCCACAGACCCGCCTGTATACTCTGCTACCCACAGACCCGCCTGTATACTCTGCTACCCACAGAGCCGTCTTTATACTCTGCTACCTCAGACCCGCCTGTATACTCTGCTACCCACAGAGACGCCTGTATACTCTGCTACCTCAGACCCGCCTGTATACTCTGCTACCCACAGACCCGCCTGTATACTCTGCTACCCACAGAGCCGTCTTTATACTCTGCTACCTCAGACCCGCCTGTATACTCTGCTACCCACAGACCCGCCTGTATACTCTGCTACCTCAGACCCGCCTGTATACTCTGCTACCTCAGACCCGCCTGTATACTCTGCTACCCACAGACCCGCCTGTATACTCTGCTACCCACAGACCCGCCTGTATACTCTGCTACCCACAGAGCCACGTGTATACTCTGCTACCCACAGAGCCGAAATGGAACCTAATGTATATATTAATAAATAATACTAAATGTACACAACAGTGCTGCAGACACATACCTTGGCATACGGGCCACCGGGTGAAGGAAGGACAGCCGGTCATAAAAGTGGTAGTGGTTGAGCAATGGAGCGGCTCCCGGTTGTCTCTCTGAGTACTGCCGGTACTGCTTCTTATGCTGGTCCCGGCAGCTCCTCCACCGTTTTTTAAGATGGTCAACTGTGAAATGATTTGAAACCGGGTTTAGAGATGTGTAATATTTGAAACAACAAAAGTATGTGTACAAATCAACAATAACATTTTATTCATTTTGTGTGTGTAATGTGTATACAAGGCACAGTGACACGACAGTGTGGAACATCATCAACAGCATTACGGACATTGAGCTCACGTGGCCACAATCACAAATGAGGGAGGACACATGTCAACGCATAGAGAATGTAATAGTGCGGGCACCAGACTCTGGTCATTAGTGGTATTTATATACACCCAACCCCTTGGCCGAAAGAGCCAGGAGGATCAGACATTAAACTCATTGTACTGTTGTGACCCCATCCAAATATAGGCAACTATGCGGTGGAGCATGATAACACATTCAGGGTCCTGTATACCCTGCTATGGAGGCCCTGTAAACCCACTGGGCCACTGTCTACCCACTGCTGGGGGCCCTGTATACCCACTGCTGGGGGGGCCTGTACACACACTGAGGGCCCTGTATACAGGGACTGACTGGCACCCTACAGTTTGGGTCGCAACCCTCCCTCACCGGCCCGACACAGGTGAGGACGGGGGGTGGGGTGATGACTGGCGGCCGCCTCACAGTCACCGCAGCTCCCGCATTCTCCTATGGCTCGCTCCCAGCCGCAGCCTCGCGCTCCTCACAGCCGCTCGCTAACAGTCGCAGCCGCACGCCACTCACAGACGCTCACTCCCGGACGCAGCCGCGTGCTGATGACGTCATCGCGCGCCCAGGAGCTTCCGTTTCCGCCTGCTGCTTCAGGGACATGCGGATTATTCATGCTCCTGCAGCCGCATGACCCGTGGCACCTGGGCCAGTCCGCCCCTGCCTGTATACCACAATATGGGGGGATGTATACCCATCTGGGGGCCTGTATACTCTGCAGGGGGAGGTGTATACTCTGCTGGGGGGCTGTCTACCAGTGATAGCCGCTGTATACCAGGATGGCGGTGAATATGTTTTCATAGTTTTTCGGGCAAAAATAGGGGGGTCGGCTTATACACGGGTCGGCTTATTCACGAGTATATATACAGTAAAATGCAATATATAACGTGTAAACTCATTTAACTTACTTAGATTGCTCTGTTCCTCATGGTCACTCCGATGGAACGCAGGGAACATCTCTTGGGCGATCTCTCTCCAGGCTGTATTAATTTGGGTCGTATCCCCATAGTCAGGATCTGTAGGGAGCCATAGAAATGGACGAGCCTCCACAAGTGCAATAAGACGCAGTGTGTTCACCGTGCCACGTCCTGCTGCCATGATTGCACTGATGAATGGATTGCTCTGTGTGTGCGCCTGTCAGCGCGACTCGCTTCCTGTTTCCTTAAAGCATGGGGTGTGCTGGCGAATCGCTTCCCTCGCAACATCGGCTACAAGCCTCAAAATAAGAGAAAAACCAGCGAGTTTGGACTCGCACACTTTCAGAGACACATCAGCGAGTTGTAAATGTCATTATTCGCTATTACTCGGGTCCCTATTCATTAACATTGGACTCGCTGGACTCGCAACGAGTCCCGAGTCCTTGACTCGGACTCGTTGGGGTCTTGCGATTCCGAGTCTTTTCGGACTCGCCCATCTCTAGTTGTGATGATGAATTGTGTTAATGATGAGGGTTCTATTTATGTATTTCTGTACCTCTGGTGGGTCTGGTGATGTATTGATGTGGGTTTTGACTTAGTGCTTCTTTATTGATAGGGGTTATATTTATGTATTTCTGTACTGAGGAGGGTTTTGATGCTGTGTTTCTGCACTGATGAGGGTTCTGGCGATGTATTTCTGTACTGAGAGTTTTGACATAGTGTTTCTGCACTAATGGAGGTTATATGGATGTATTTCTGTAACTATAGTGAGTCTGGTGATGTAGTTTTGTGGTGTTTCTGCTTTAGTTTTGTGCTTGCGAGACTCGGTCACAGGTGCGCTTGCATTGAGCACGCAGACCTGCACCACTGCGCAGGCATGAGAGTAATGTGACATACACAGAAGTGGTGGCCTTTTCACAGGAGCAAGGCGGGCATTTCAACCAGTAGGGCGACAAGGACTAGATTGAGCAGATCCTCCCGGACCATTTTCAGCTAATTTCCATACCGCTCAGGAGATATTAAAAGTTCATTTTTGAGGTACACAGGGGAACCTCTGAGCTTATAGAGTGGTCACAGGAATCCCAAATACATCATGTATAAAGTGGTGGGTAGGGGTTAGAACGGCCAAAGGGAGTGACAGGTTCCCTTTAAAGAGAACCTGTCAGCTCTTTTTGAAATTCCCACCTCCTGTGGTAGTCTGACGCATTGGCCGAAACATCATATCCGACCCAGTGCATTGTGGGGGTTGATCATGTGTTCATCCCAGCTTCAATATGCGCACTGCAAATGCGCTGGAACCCGGCCGAACATGTGATCAGCCCCCCCAATGCACCGGGCTGGATATGATGTTCCAAACGACCATGGCTTGCCCCCCCACCTAGTTTTGATCCTGGGTATGCCCATGATTCACATCCACCATTTTTGGTCCTCAAAAGCATTGTTTGGTCAATCTCCCCTGTCCACTAGGCCTAATCAAGTCCCTGACCTACCTCACTAGTTCTTCCTGTAGTAATCCATGAAACTGATAGTGGTCCCACCTGTGTGTTGCGAGGCATAACTTTGATGGGAACGCTTGCACGAGTTTTGAGTTTATCCGGCCTACTAGGCAGAAACAGGTCTCTGACCTACCTCTCCATTATTTCCTGTTGTATTCCACAAAACTAATGGTGGTCCCACCTGTGTATAGTGGGGCATATCATTGATGGGAATGCTTGCATGAGCTTTGACTTTATGTGGCCCTCTAGGCCCAAACAGGTCTCTGACCTAACTCTCCATTATTACCTCTAGTTAGCTGTATTCACATCCACCATTTTTGGGTGCTTAAAAACATTGTTTGGTCAATCTCCCCTGTCCACTAGGCCTAATCAAGAGCCCTGATCTACCTCACTAGTTCTTCCTGTAGTAATCCATGAAGCTAATAGTGGTCCCACCTGTGTGTTGTGGGGCATAACTTTGATGGGAATGCTTGCATGAGCTTTGAGTTTATCCGGCCTACTAGGCCCAAACAGGTCTCTGACTTACCTCTCCATTATTTCATGTTGTATTCCACAAAACTAATGGTGGTCCCACCTGTGTGTGGCGGGGCATATCATTAATGAGAACGCTTGTATGAGCTTTGAGTTTATCTGGTCTACTAGGCCCAAACAGATCTCTGACCCACCTCTCCATTATTTCCTGTTGTATTCCACAAAACTCATGGTGGTCCCACCTGTCTATAGCGGGGCATATCATTAATGGGAATGCTTGCATGAGCTTTGACTTTATGTGGCCCTCTAGGCCCAAAATGGTCTCTGACTTACCTCTCCATTATTTCATGTAGTACTCCACAAAACTAATGGTGGTCCCACCTGTGTATGGCGGGGCATATCATTAATGGGAACGCTTGCAAGAGCTTTGACTTTATGTGGCCCTCTACACCCAAAGAGGTCACTTATCTACCTCTCTTATTTCCTGTAGTAATCCACGAAACTGATAGTGGTCACACCTGTGTGTGGCGGGATATATCATTGATGGGAGCGCTTGCATGAGCTTTGAGTTTATCTGGCCAACTAGGCCCAAACAGGTCTCTGACCTCCCTATTATTTCCTGTAATATTCCACAAAACTGATGGTGGTCCCACCTGTGTATGGCGGGGCATAACATTGAGGGGAGCACTTGCATGAGCTTCGAGGGGATCCGGCCCACTAGGCCTATTCAGGTCACTGACCTACCTCTCTAGTTTTTACTGCAATACTCCTCAAAACTTATAGTTGCTGAGCAATATTTAACCTTGAAAGGCTAGGCCAGGTCCTGTTCCAGACCCTGAGCCATGCATGCAGGCTGGGCCATTCAGCAATTTTTAAGATTAAGTAAAGAAAAGATTACTGGCTACGAGCGCAGGGGAGCACAAATAAGGAGATTACTTATGGCTTAACGCATTTATTTACCACAATGCGTTTCCACAATGGATTGTTGTCTTCCTCAAGTGGAAACGCCTGAGGAAGATAACAATCTGTTGTGGAAGCGCATTGTGGGAAATAAACATGTTAACCCATAAGTAATCTCCTTATTTGTGCTCCCCAGCACTCCTAGCCAGTAATCTTTACTTAATCTTGTACAAACCACCCATCCTGGGTGTGATGATACTGAAAGTTGCAGGGAGGCACAGATATTCATGGCAAAGCAGCTCTGAGCTGTTAGGACCTGTGGTGATGTCAGACCCTGTGACCAGTGACTCGTGAGTCAAATGACTGCGATCCATCCACTCAGAGCAATCCAGGAGTGGGCCAGGAAGCCAGGGTGAGTGTCAGAGAGGAGCCGATGCCCGGAGGTCCCCTGAGCCATTTGCTGCATTTTACAGGTGAGAGGCAACCCCTCAGTCACCTTATAACTTGCCCCCCTTAGACCACCAGGTTCTCCCTATGGGAGCGCTTTTATTTTTTGTGTGTTGAATTCAGTAATTGTTGGTCTGGAACAATTGATGCCATTTTGCTGTAGGTGTGACCCTTTGGAAAGAGTCAGAATTCTTGTTAGAGTCCCCTTGCTATGTTTTACATGATTTAAGAAGGGTGTGACATGCCCATACCTGTGTCTCATCCTCCTTTTACTCTTCCACCTCTTTTTACTTAATGTTAAAAACTAATGCCACTTTGCCTTTGACTATTTGTACTGTGTTTGGATTGTTTTCACTTTTCCTGGTGTTTGTTGTCCATTCTGAGTAGCTTGGCAGCTTTTGGAGACATTTGAAGGTGTTTTCTATGTGTTTGCTGTAGCCTGTCATTGATTTCAATGGGGTTTGACTGATTTGACGAAGATTCGACAAACATTCGACGAACAAATCACTAACTGAACCGAATTCGAGCATTGAGGTGGTGGCTCATCACTACTCTTTGCTAGTACTCAGATTTGGCTTACATATTTCACAGATAACATGAGTTGGGTTATCCTTCGTGATTTAGGAAAAGGGCCAGGCTAGACAAGACTTAGCACCCATGTGAACTGCAGAGCTGCCACAGCTTCTGCAAAGAGGCTGCAGTGATTGATATGCTTCCAGCACTCCGTCACTGTCCAGGAAGCCAGAACCTAACCTTGTCAGCTTCATCATCCTCCTCTTCCACCTCCTCTTCTGCGTTTATCAACTGCGCACCTGTGAGTTAACAGTAAGTGGTATCCAGAACCTTATCATCACCCTCTGTGTTGTCACACTCCTCGTCCTCATAACCACCCTCTTCCTGCACTGAGAACAAACTCAAGTAAGGGTTCTTCTCAGGTATCTGAGTATTATAACCATCAGCTTCATTGTCTCCAACAACAATGGTTAAAGTTTGGTAATGAGTACCTACATTTTGCTTGGACCCTTCTTCGTCTGCCACTTGACCCGACTTACAAAGATTTTGTGCATTGGTGCAGATCACTTCTCCCTCTTGAGTCAGTGAAGCTTTGGAGCTGACCTCTGATTAACAGGGTATAGCACGCATGAACAGGTCTGCAGACTCGATCATCTGTGTTAACCCACATTCAGTAGGGCGGCTGGAGACCTGTGATTGTGGTGATGCATGTGAGGGTTGCACTGTGTACTGTTGAAGTTGAGGTAAAGGAGAGGCCATTTGATGGAGCGCTTGATATCATTGTAGCACCTGTTCTTTCTGGGCCTCATCTACAAGTCGAAGCGATATGCTACTGCCTACAAGAGGGTTGATACCAGACTGTCCACTAAAAGAAGTTGCAGAGAATAAGGAAATGCCGGGAATTAACTCCGCGCTGAGCATAAGGCTTGCTAGAAGAGCATTTTATTTAGCAGCACACTACACACAGTTAAAACACACTTAGCCTACGCGATTCGTGATACACCGATTACTTCATCAGGGCATATCATATGTCCTGATGAAGTGATCGGTGTATCACGAAACGCGTAGGGTAAGTGTGCTTTAACTGTGTGTAGTGTGCTGTTAAATAAAATGCTCTTCTAGCAAGCCTTATGATCAGCGCGGAGTAAATTCCCGGCGTTTCCTGATTTTCTGCATCTCTTCCCTGCGGGATCTGCAGCGACCATATCTTTCAAGCTAGTTGTGTGTTACACAATCAGAATAGGTGAGTGGACTCATTGATTAACCTCTTGGTGTCCCCCCAGTATCTATTCTATGTGCGCTCCCCTCTTCTTTCTCTTGTTTCACTAAAAGAAGTTGACATTTATCACTGGTTTGTTGAGCAGAACTTTTGGTAACTTTAACATTTATCCCACGGAGACCAGCATTTTTCCCTTACCACCATGCCTATTCCCATTTCCACCACGACCACGGCTTTTACTACTCATATTTGATAGTAACAGATTTACAAGTTAGTTGTTGTAGGCCCAAAAAACTGGGGATGTGAGTACAGCATACCAGATTTGCAAAACACTGGTACTAGGCAAAAAAGTGTGGGTGCATGGATGTTGCCAGATGTGGCACTTAATGGTTTTTAGCAAAGAATCAATACAGATGATCACATAAGCACCACTGTACCATAGGGTATTTGCCAAAAACTGGTACTGACAGAAAAGTGTGGGTGGCTGGATTTTACCAGATGTGACACTAAATGGTTTTCAGCACAGGGTTGGTGCAGATGATCACATAAGTACCACTGTACCACTGGGGATGTGCCAAAAACTTGTACTAAGCCAAAGCATGTGGGAGCCAGGATGTCGCCAGATGTGGCACTAAATGGTTTTCAGTACAGGAATAGTGCAGATGTGGCGCTCCGCAACAAGTGCGTCACAGGAAGGTATTGCATCCCTGACTGAAGATGTAATATCTTCCGTCTCAGTGATGAAATGGTTAAATCCAGAGCTCCATATACCACATGCACCACTCAGAGGCAAAGGGCCAATCAGGTCCTGGTGGAAGGAGTGAAAGGTGTAGTGTGGGGGAAGAGAAGAAAGTTAGTGAGTGCAGAGTTGGAGTTGGAGGGAGTAGAGTCGTGTTCAGGAGGAAGGAGGAGAAGGAGCAGGAGTCTGCACAGTGCCGTGCAGCCCTGGAAAGGTAACCTAGCAGGGAGGGCACCAATAAGCGGTGACCCAGACCAGAAAGTGGGCAAACAGCAACTAAGCAACGGGTTCAAAGACACCCACGCCCGAGTCCTATCGGACACCGGTTCCAAAGCAGTCAGTCGTCTACCACTGTCCTACAAAATTGGAGTGACGGAGCAGCTTCATAGGAGCGCCTCACTACAGCCGCTAACCCAGCAGTCTTACCAGCAGGGCACCCTGCCATTGGGACTCTGGACCCTTCACAGCCTAGGTTGGAAACCCGGCTAAGGTATTCCAATAGAGATACCCAGTGCCTTGAACTGGTGCACTAAGGCAGTGATGGCAACAAGAATAGGACAGTTAGTAACAGAGGAACACCGTGGAGCTCTGGACAGAGGCTGTTCATCACTGGGACCACCCGGTCCGTTACCTAAAGAACTGTATACCGTGTACCGCACCGAACTTACAGTAAAGACCCGTTACAAAGGAGCATTGTGTTTGTGCATTTATTCCAGAAGTATTATCAACCTTGCTCATCAAACTACCTGAGCTGCCGTATTCCATCCAGTGCAGCTCCTGGCCCCAGGGACTACTGCTCATCCTGTCAGGAGCATTCCATCTAGCTGCCGCACATCCCTCGGAGGCCCAAACAGCGCCGGTGGCATCACCGGACACCCACAGGTGGCGTCACAACAATCAAGACTTTTTCCCAATCCTTAACCCCTTTTTATTTGACTACCGGGCCCCACAGCCTCAGGCGCGGAACCGTGACAAGTGAAGCATCGCCTGGGACGTGAGAACTCGGCAACGGTGACAGATGATCATACAGGAACCACTTCACCACAGGGGATGTGCCAAAAACTGGAACACCATCTTCCACTCATCACTCTCACAACTATGTATCTAATTATACACTACTCTAAGATCAAGTTTGATAAACCAACAGGCGCTAGTAACCTGATTATATAGATCGGGTATAAGTGGAAGTGGATAAGTATTTTTAACTGTTATTTTATTTAATTCTTGGAAATTGAGGTAGAAATGGAGACCCTCATCCCTATTCTTAATGAAGAAAAAACAGCAGCTACAGACGAGGAGGAAGGACAGATATGACTCTTTCGTAAAATTTCGTTTACACATTCTTTCATGGCAGTCCATTCCGGACCCGATAGATTATACAGACGAGCTTTCAGCAATTTTTTCAGGAAATAAAAGATTAATAGCCCAGTCATAAGGACAATGGGGAAGGTGGGTAATATCTCTGCCTTTTTTCCAAGAACACATATTTAAAATCCTTCTGGTACCCCGGCAGACCATCCAGAAAATAATAGAAAAAATTTACAAAATTAAGACATCTTTTATAGCAATTGGGGCTCCACTTAACAATATCCTTCTCATACCAATCAATGGCAGGATTGTGAATACACAGTCAAGGAAAACCAACCTCACTGGTAAGTTATCCAATACATAACAAGAGATGGACCAGGTTTCAGTTCTCAAGTCTCAGATCTCAGGTCTCAGTTGTCAGGTCTCAGGTGTCAGTTGTTAGGTCTAAAGTCTCAGGTCTCAGACTGAGATATGATCATTCTCATTGTCATTTCTCAGGTATCACACAGTGTTTCTGATGTATGACTTTGAGAAATGACCATGTCCTAAAATGAACACCGTACTGGAAGTCTGGATGACCTCCTGTATAATGACCCAGACTTAGATGTTCTCTCGATGACTTGCTCGCTTGAGGGCAAGCCAAGTAATCTTTAAGTATATGTCCAGCACTACCCCAATAAAGGCAGAGTCTGAGATCGAGTTGTCATCTACTCACAACAGCCCTTTCTGCAGGTTCTCTCCCAGGTAAGTGGACTGTTCCTGGAAAAGAGACTGAAACCCCTTTTCATTATGTGTCCCCGAATTCTATGATCCATACAAATAGTCCATGTCATGGCCTCCCCAAGGAACAAGGTGGAGCATGCACAGCTAGAGTATCCTTAATGGTACCTTCACACGCCGCAATATCGGCTGGCGATATGAGGCGATCTAACGTGCACGTGCACGTTTTTCATGCTCGCCTCAGATCGCCAATGGCAGCATTACACGCCGCAATCTCACCCTGAAAGTAAGGGGATGTGTTGCTCCGGAAATCGCATCACCTGCAGCTGAAATAATCTTGCCTCATTCCATTGCTGCTTCACACGCCGCAATTCCAAAGGCAATGTGGGTGTACATGTTCAGCAGTGCGAGGAGATAGACATGCCACAATGGTTTACACCGCGCCTAATATGCACTCATTGGACAATGTAACAGCGTCACGATTTGTCAGCCTGCTCTGGAAGGCTGGCTAATACATGACGCAATTGAAGATGTGTGTGTTACTGAATGGACAACTGTTCAAATATGGCACCCTGTCAACTTTCAGCCAATGGGAACACAGTAGCCAAAACCAATCATCGCAGACGGGGCGTAGACTACAGAACGGTTGAGGCACACCTACGGGAAATCCTAGGCAACGCTGATTCCATCACTACCGCCCGTTCACACACCACAACACGGAAATATCGCCATCATGATTGAGGCTGATTTCAGAGCAGTGCTCAGGAATCAGGAGACAGGCGAGAGCCGATTTATCGCCGCGAAATTCCCCAATCACATGCCGCAACTGTGAGGCAATTTCACGGCGATTGCTCCGGGGCGACGTATCGCCTTTAGAATTCCAAGCCGATATTGCAGCGTGTGAAGGTACCATCAGAGTATGCGAGAGACCTCTGTGGAACTGGTACCTAAGGGCTGCATCATTCGAATAAACTTCAGAGGACCATTGCAGAAATCTGAACTATAGTCCTCAGCGGTGTAGTTCCCCTGCATCAGGTTCATGATCTTTTCCTCAGCCACCTGGACCCTGTCAGGTCTGGCGTAATTCATCCCTAATGCATCACAAAAGGCATAAACAGATGACCATTAAGGGGCTTGTGGAGAAAAAGAAAAAAAACATGTCTGGGACCCCTCATAGTAGAGACAATATTAATCCCACCCGATGGGGCTCATTTCCTGATGACCAGGGTCACAGGGTGACAAATAGCCTTTCCCTGAAACCCATAAACTGGTCTACCCTCCTGAAAATTTCAAGGATAGGAGATCCATACCCACACTGGGGTTTGTTTCTGCCATGGTGCAACACAATTCTATTACCTTTGGCAATGATCCAGGACATACACATTTTACGTCACATTGTGACGTTGGGACAAATAAGCAATGTTCTGCAGGGTGGTCAGACACAATGTTCCGTGACCTCACAAATAGCTATTATTGTTGGCATGTTTGTGGAACAAAGCCATGTTCTTCCCTGCAATGGCCTCTAAGGTGTGTGGCCTTGTCTGGTTTGCCTGTCATAAGCCTCATTTGTATCAGTTCCAAATGGCCTCGACTTGCATAAGGGCCACATACATCCCTACACGTTTAGTTGTGGGTGTTTTTTTCGGCTAAATAACGTTGCAAGGATATACCCCTTTTGCACTAAACTCTTTGTACACCATCCCAGATAGTTGACACAGTCACACACATTTCAGGACATACCCTCTATCACTACAAATACGTGTGGTTCAGTTTTCCCATGGGTATATTTGGGGCTGCAAGGTGATGGTGTAGATATTAGGGCCCACATGTGAATTTTATTTTTTTGTCGTTAACTCATGGCCACATTACGAATCCACCGGAAAACATAGTATATTAATGCTGTATAAAATCAAACTAAAGGGGGCCATATTTTAAGTGCAACAGGCTTTTATGTCCAAGGTCCTTTAGGAAACCCGAGGTTTGCTCTTGCTGCTCCCGGTTTTTTGTTCGGCCCCGTTGGAATAACTGTAAAACTGTCCATCAGTGCATACCACCTTGTTTGGCACCAACGATGTGTGACCTGCTGCTCAAAAACAACCCCATACTCTATGTCCATTACAGTCGTTTCAAAACCCAAGCCATCTGTTTGGTGTGTGTTTTTTACCAAGACATTCCTGATTAGCATACATGGCAGCAAAAAGGAGTGTAGGCCACTAACGCCGAATGCTCATGTGTCACCTATGCTGCATGACTCCATTTCCTGTCTTGCTCACCTGCCCTATAGATCTGGGTTATGTGCATTGAGACCAAGGCCGCCCACACTGTGTCTTTTTGTGTCCATCTGATGGCAAACAACCCTGAAGAATGTGTTTGCCTCACAGTGTCAGGCTATAGCTTTGTCCACATAAAGTTTCCACAAAAAGTCTAAGCAATAGTTGTGGCCACTAATATGTCTTCAAGTGACTACATAGCTTTCCTGCCTAAGGCAGGGCACAGTGTAATAGTGCAGACAAATTTTTAAATTTCTAATGTAATGGCAAAAAATCGTGGAGCAACACTACCCACACATAGAATATTGGTTGAGGCATGAGCCAAAATGTCCTTAATTTATTTGCTACAATTCCATCTTAAGGGCAACAATGAAAAGACACAGAATACACAGATACACTGAGTCAAAAAAGCGTGCACGTGTTATGTTTGGCCTATGGTTTTGTTTCCATACGCAACCCATTCACCAAATGTTTTTTATATTTACCCACAGAGCTGCTCACTATCAGAGGCGGCGTCGTAACATGCCAGCACAGCTGCCTGAGGAGGCGAGGGAGGCCCCTGAACCACCACCAGAGGAGGAGGGCGTACCACCAACACCACCACCACCACCACCTTTGGGGCCACAGGAAGAAGAAGAGGAATGAAGGGCCACACCAGCGGTCTCCACAACAAAACCAAGCTGTGGCCATCCAGCTTCCTCCACTGCCGACTGCCAGCAGTGTGGGGAGTCACCTGAACCCCAGCAGCCCTGCTCAGATCCCAGGGGCACCAAAAGACCACCGAGGACAATGTAATGCTGACTTTGCCCGCAGTCTCATACCATTCTAGGATGAGATTCCACTCGAGAGACGACTGCGGGCTTGGTCAGCAATCCACATTGTCATTGATGCCTGTCGGCCCCCAAACCACCCTGGCCAGGTATTTTCGTATTTGGAGGGGTGGCAGCAGTCTAGCTCCAACAGACTGGACAGGCCCACACCCCGGGACAGGTACATGGCGACCCAGAGGTGGTGTCCACCAAACATGGACCTACCAAGACAAGGTGAACCGGCCCAGATTACCCACCCTACAGGGTTCCAAACATTGGGGGAGGCTATACATGGGGCACTGGACCTCCTCCACGACCAGGGTGATGGTGTCCCGGTAGAGGCAACCCCACACAATGAGCCAACCTACCACCAGCTGTAGGGCACCTTTTTTTTTGTGTTTCTTTGTTTGTTTGTGTTGTGCATTGCACAATTTATTTTGTTTTTTTTTCTGTTTTATGTGTTACTTTTTAGAAAGTTAAAAAAAAAAAAAAAAAAAAAAAAAAAAAAGGAATCTGACATCTTTGCCATTAAGGCGTAATAATACACAGTTTACAAAAACTGCTTTGTGTCTGTCTTTTTTCAGGGAATGGATGTGTAGTTTTTTTTGTGGGTGGGCTTAAAGTCATCATCATTAGCAAGT
The DNA here is from genome assembly GCA_033576535.1 of Allobates femoralis. Classification (NCBI taxonomy): domain Eukaryota; kingdom Metazoa; phylum Chordata; class Amphibia; order Anura; family Aromobatidae; genus Allobates; species Allobates femoralis. The sequence continues at coordinate 313,576,884 of JARQOC010000003.1, forward strand.
ACTTTACGGCCCGCATGGCGCATGAAGGCACCTTGGTTAGTATGTGTAAAATCATGACTGCACATACAAATGTTGCTGACAAATAAATAGTGCCTGTGTTTGGGGGGGTTACTTAATGACTCGGTATGGCAACAACACTAGGAACACAGATGCGAGAGGCTGGGACGTCTACTTGCAACACAGCGCATCTACGCGTTATCTCTGTAGCGTACAGTGGGACCCTTCGCCAGGCTCCAGCAGGATCATAGTACAAGCAACGTCTTCGATGCAGGCATAGGCTTGTTGCCTCAAAAAATTAGCCCAAGGGGCGGGATCAACTCTTTTTAGAAATAGAGGAGGGCGCGTGGCCCATACTATATTCTTGCATGTCCTGAGAGCATAAGAGAAGCAACGTCTTCGATGCAGGCATAGGCTTGTTGCCTCAAAAAATTAGCCCAAGGGGCGGGATCAACTCTTTTTAGAAATAGAGCAGGGCGCGTGGCCCATACTATATTCTTGCTTGTCCTGAGAGCATAGGAGAAGCAACGTCTTCGATGCAGGCATAGGCTTGTTGCCTCAAAAAATTAGCCCAAGGGGCGGGATCAACTCTTTTTAGAAATAGAGGAGGGCGCGTGGCCCATACAATATTCTTGCTTGTTCTGAGAGCATAGGAGAAGCAACGTCTTCGATGCAGGCATAGACTTGTTGCCTCAAAAGATTAGCCCAAGGGGCGGGATCAAAACTTGTAAAATTAATGCAAGGCACTTGAGACAAACAATATATTTTATTGCAGTTTGAGAAATGCCCACAATGAAGGCATAGGCTTGTTGCCTTGAAAAATTCAGCCAAGAGACTGTATTGGATTGTCTGACATAAATCAACGTTCAAAAATCATCACAAGTGCATGCATTAGTAAAGTAACATTACTGAAACTGATTGTGTAGTTTTGTTGTCATGCAGCAAGTGTAGCAGGAACATTAGTTATCAAAGCTTCTTAGCAGAGGCACATTGTTTATCCTTTGTGTCAGAAGAGGACATAATGTTTAAACCGCAGTCAGCCAAACATATCAAATTTGATTATGTCCCTCTAGGTTTGGGTACTGTCGTCTGGAGGGGTTAAGAACTTTGATGATATCCAGTCCTTGTTAAACTTAATGAGAGTGAGTCTGTCGGCATTTTCTGTAGTCAGCCGTGACCTTCTATCAGTGACAATTCCCCCAGCGGCACTAAAAACACGCTCTGATGTCACACTAGCAGCTGGGCAGGCCAGCAACTCCAAGGCATACAAAGACAGCTCAGTCCAAGTGTGAAGCTTGGAAATCCAGTAATTAAAGGGTACAGAGGGGTCGGTTAAGAAGCTGGTAGTGTCACACACATACTCGTTCAACATGTTTGACAATGTTTGTCTCCTAGACAAGGGGACCGTAGGCACAATCCGTTGCAGATTGGAAGGTCTGTTGAACATCGCCCAGTTGGTGGACATCTTACCACCACCTCTTCTTGACATTGTGGCCGTTTGTGTCCCAACCAAAGGTTGCTGTGGCAAAGAGCTGCTTGTTCAGGGTATAGCGGAGTCAGAGGGTGAAATTGACATTAAATTGTCAACAACAACACTTTTGAAATAATCCATCGTTAAGCCCCTTGGTGACTGCAACAGCAGCGATGGAAACTTGTCTTTGTAGCGTGGGTCAAGGTATGTTGACAACCAGTAGAGGTCGCTGTCATAGATGTTAATGACGCGTGGATCTTGGGACAGACATTGAGACATGAAGTCTGACATGTGTGCTAGGCTATAAAGACTCATCTCTTCTGTGTCACCTGACTGATGAACAATAGGCATCATGGTCTCAAAATCGGTCTCCGCCTCCTCCTCTTCAGCCCACCCATGCTGTACCGACATAAACCTGGGGTTGGGAGTACCATCAGGGTGCACATCAGTACTATGGATAAATAAATCGTCTTCATCTTCCTCATCACTGTCTTGTTCTGCAGCCAATGTTGCCGGCTGAAATTGGCTTTGCTGGCTCTGATCGTGGATGTTAAAATCTGGATCCATAGCCCTCCGCTGCGCCCTCAATGATTCTGTTTTAAGATTCAGGAGAGAATCTTTAAGCAAACAGGGCATGGGGATGGTGAGACTAATAATGGACTGATCACCGCTGACCAGTTTTGTGCAGTAATCGAAGTTCTCTAGAACCTCGCAAAGGTCAGCAATCCAGACCCACTCCATAGTACCAATGTGTCTTGTATTACTTCCGGGATGACGGGCATGTTGCAGCTGATATTCCGCTATTGCCCTCTGCTGCTCATTGAACCTTGCCAACATATGGAATGTAGAATTCCATCGTGTGGGCATGTCGCAAATTAACCTGTGTTTGGGCAAATTAAATTGCTGTTGAAGGGCAGATAGACTTGCAAGTGCCGTGGATGAATGTCGGAAATGTCCGCAATTTCTACGCACCTTCTCTAGTAGATCAGATAACTCTGGGTAATTTTTCAAGAATTTCTGAACTACAAGGTTCAGCACGTGAGCCATGCAAGGCACGTGTTGAAGGTTACCGAGCTTTATTGCTGCAACAAGGTTTCGTTCGTTATCGCTGACAACAAGACCTGTTTGTAGTTGCAGTGGGGCCAGCCACTCATCTGTCTGTTGCTTAACACCTTTCCACAGCTCGGTTGCAGTGTGAGGTGTGTCACCTAGACAGATCAGCTTAAGAAGAGCCTGTTGTCGCCTTGCTGATGCAGTACTGCAAAGCTCCCAACTTTGACGTGATGTTGCGGACAAGTCAGCAGTGGTCAAGGAAGTAGAAGACGCACATTGTGTTGTTGAAGTATATGAGGACACGGACACCCGGAATGATGTTGTGCCCGCTATTCGTGGAGTTGGTAGGATCGCAGATATTCCACTATTAGACTTTGGGACACTCTCGACAAGGTTGATCCACTGAGCCGTTATGGATATGTATCTGCCCTGTCCACAACTACTTGTCCAGGTGTCAGTTGTCAGGTGAACTTTTCCGCTCACAGCATTTGTTAATGCACACTTCAAGTTGTTAACCAAGTGCTGATGTAACGCGGGTACGGCAGTACGTGAAAAAAAATAGCGACTGGGGACAGAGTATCATGGTGCTGCCATAGCCAACAACTCCCGAAAAGCCTCAGTAGCCACAAGCCTAAATGGCAGCATTTCTACAGCTAACAGCTTAGAAATTTGCGCTGTCATTTGTTGAGAAAAAGGGTGTGTGGATTGGTACTTCCGCTGCCTCTCATACAGTTGTGGAACAGACAACTGGACATTAGGGGCAGACTCAAAAGTCACTTGACTACTGTCATATCTCTGGTCTAACGCAGCTTGTGAGGAGATCGTATGAGTAGGAGCTGCTGCATGAACAGTAGATGGTGAAGGGCGAATCGGAGGTGGTCTAACGGTGTGGAGGTCAGAAGGCCCTGATGTCGAACCCTGATGGGCCAACCACTGACTTGGGTGCTTAACAGTCATGTGCTTACGCATACTGCTGGTGCTCAAGTTTGCTTTGCCCTGGCCTCTGCTTAGCCTGGCATAGCAGATGTTACATATAACGACATTTGCTATTGATGGGCTATCTTTAAAAAATTTCCAGACAATGGATGTTCGTCCTTTTGGTTGTGTTGTAGGAACTGGAGGATAAGTCTGGCCAACACAAACTGTAGACAGTTTGGCCAACTGTTGTTAAAGTTTGGGCAACAGTTGGTACAGTTTGTGCAACAGTTGACACAATTTGGGCTACTGTTGTCACAGGTTGGATTCTGGATAAAGGAGTAAGCCTGGGTGCTTTAGGCGGTGGTACATAACCACTTTCTTCCTCCTGGCTGCTCTGTTGGGTATGCATGTCAAGTGTCCAGGTTGGATCAGTGGTCTCATCATCCACCCCCTCCTCCTCAAAGTCTTCTGGATAACGTGACTGTTCAGGCTGGCCAGATGAGATGTGTGTCTCATCATCATCATCATCCTCCACCTCCTGAGACGGTCTATGCCTTTGTTGAAAGGGACGTTCTTCAGGACGAGGTGAATCCAAACTTTGTCCATGAATGGAATGTACCTTTTGTTCCAGTATTTGGTTGGGCAGTGACAAAGAAAGGTCAGGTTGTATGAATGGCTGATAAGAACCAAATAAATCTTCCGAGTGTCCAAGTTCCCGGTCTAAATTTTCCTCTGTCTGGCGATGGCTTGAGGAAATAGGAAGATTTTGCGGATTAGATGACCCCGCGTTGTCAGTAGCGGCACTTGAATATGGTGTCAAGGATGATTGTGTGCTGCATGAACCAGTGGTTGAGGTCTTGTCAGCCATCCAAGATGTTATTTGGTCTTGCTCTTCCGGCCTCAAGACACGTTTAGGTTGAGTACTGGGAAATTTAGACAGCAGAAAGGTGGATCGATCAATCCTCGTCTGTCTACTTCTACCAGTGCCTTGTTGTTCACGACTGCTAGGGCCACAACCTCGTCCCTGTCCCTTTGCAAACTCTTTTTTGGGCATTTTGTGTTTTTGGGACAATGTTGACAAATGCACAGCCACCGAGATGGAGTTAGGTGTTGCTGCAGGCGTCACTTACTGGCGGGTTAAGTGTGTGCTAGCACTTGGCAGTGAAGCAGCACACTGTTCCCTGAAAAAATTATTAAGTGCGCACAGCCACCGAGATGGAGTTATGTGTTGCTGCAGGCGTCACTTACTGGCGGGTTAAGTGTGTGCTAGCACTTGGCAGTGAAGCAGCACACTAGTCCCTGAAAAAATTATTAAGTGTGCACAAGTAGTCGCACAAGTAGGTGGCGTACGTGCTATTTGCAGCTAGGAGAGCAGCAACGCACTGATCTGCCACAGACAAAATAAAGCTGAAGGGGTTTTTAGGACCCAAAATCTATCAGCTGCAAAAAAATTGTAAATAGTACCTCAGCTAAGCCTCTGACTTCAGCTATTAGGACAGCTGAGTGAGTAAGCTCAGCTATGAGGTCGGTCCTGTGAGCACTGTAAGGCTGCACCTCCCTGCTTCCCTGCCTGCCTACAGTCCTCTACACAGTACTCCTCTGTCCTCCTGCTAGCTCTCACAAGAGCTGTTTGGGGTAAATATAAGGAATTTTTAAGGTTCCCTACACTGACTGACAATCCCTATGATCTGCTCCAGCATCTACCTCACCCTGCTCTAGCTCAGATCTTCAGAGAAATGTGCCCAAAATGGCGGTGGCAAGGCTTATATACAGCCTTGCCTGTCATACATGACATAGGCATCACGATGGACAGCAGCCAATCATAGTCCTGCCACAACCAACATGGCTGTGGCATTACTGAATATGATTGGCTAACATGCTTGTCCATCTTCACAAGTTTTCTGACCTAACACGCTAGGCTGTCTCGGAAGCTTTGTCGGAACATAACAGATTCTGTATTCGCGAGTCCCGAATACAGAATACAGGACTCGGATTCGTGGACTTGCTCAGACTCGCTGCTGACAGCGGGTATCCGTGAAGCGGTGCGATTCTATAAACGATTTTGGGGAGATTCAAGCTACATAGTGATGTGATATAGCGAGTCTAGCGAGTGAGAAAAAGTAAACTCTGACAAAACTAGGCTTGCCATTGAATTGCATTGGACTCGTTACTGTGCAAGTAATCGCTGGGAAACTAGCCGAGTACCGAGTCCTGCGAGTCCCTTACTACTTGCTGAGTAACGAGTCCTAGCGAGTAGATTCGCCCATCACTACCTCCAACCTCTGGACACTACTCTGACAGACACAGCAAACCTTCTTGCCACAGCTCGCATTGATGAGCCATCCTGGATGAGCTGCACTACCTGAGCTACTTGTGTGGGTTGTAGTGTCCATCTCATGCTACCACGAGTGTGAAAGCACAACCAATATTCAAAAGTGACCAAAACATCAGCCAGAAATTATTGGTACTGAGATGTGGTCTGTGATCCCCACCTGCAGAACCACTCCTTTATTGAGTGTGTCTTTATAATTACCAATAATTTCCATCTGTTGTCTATTCCATTTGCACAACAACATGTGAAATTGATTGTCAATTAGTGTTGCTTCCTAAGTGGATTGTTTGATTTCACAGAAGTTTGATTTACTTGGAATTATATTCTGTTGTTTAAAGCGAACCTGTCACCCCCTCCAGGCATCTAAAAATAACATAGCCACGTTCTGCAGCACTAAGGCTGCAGTCTGAGCAGGTGGCTATAGCATTTATGCTCCCTTGATTCATTGAAATAAAGACTTTTATAAGATCTGTTTCAAACCAGATCCAAGACCGGGAGGCAGGTTTTCAAGTGTCTATCTCCCTCCTCTGTGGTGTCAGTCATCCCTCTCTGCTCTCTGTGTGCCGCCTCCAGGGCCACCTCCCTCCATTACAGAGCTTTGTCTTGTCAGCTCTGCTACAACATAGAGCTGCTGTTATAAGAGACCCCACAGTAGTAAACAGTGCCGGGACAAGGCATTTTGGTTCCCTAGGCAGGTAAGGCAAACGGCGCCCCCCCCCCCCCCCCCCCCCCCCCCGAAATATGTCTGGGAATAAAAATGTCAGCATACTTTGAAAGTAAATTTAATTTAACGGGGACCTATAAAAGGTTCGTCCAACCACACTACAGAGACATACTGATAGGTTGTTTACATTGTGAGCCCCAATGGGGACAGTGTTCATGATGTATGTAAAGTGCTGTGGAGTTCATAGTGTAATATAAATGCAAAAAGTATTATTCTTAATTTTATGTCACAATACCAGGATCTGAGGATCTTCTATTTCGAGGTCAGGGACTCTCTGATGCCATGTTGCTGCTTGTCTCGCTGTTGTCCTCTTTTGACACTGCAGTGCGGTGGACAATTAACTGGTTAATAACAAGAAGTATGGAGTGTGTACTGAGCCATAAACCCTCCCCTTACCATGAAGTATGGAGTGTGTACTGACTGAGCCATAAACCTCCTCATACCATGTCCAGCAGACATTGTAGGATTACTACCCGTATATACTCGTGTATAACCCGACCTGTGTATAAGCCGACCCCCTACTTTTGCCCCCAAAACCTGGGAAAACCTATTGACTCGTGTATAAGCCGAGGGTGGACCCCAGTACAGGTATACAGCCCCCAGCAAAGTGGTATACAGCAGCCTCCCCAGTGGTATATACAGACCCCAGTGGTAATATAGCAGCCCCAGTGGTAATACAGCAGCCCCAGTGGTAATACAGCAGCCCCAGGGGTAATACAGCAGCCCCAGGGGTAATACAGCAGCCCCAGGGGTTATACAGCAGCCCCAGGGGTAATACAGCAGCCCCAGTGGTAATACAGCAGCCCCAGGGGTAATACAGCATCCCCAGGGGTAATACAGCAGCCCCAGGGGTTATACAGCAGCCCCAGGGGTAATACAGCAGCCCCAGGGGTTATACAGCAGCCCCAGTGGTATATACAGGCCCCAGCAGTATATACAGCAGCCCCAGTGGTATATACAGGCCCCAGCAGTATATACAGCAGGCCCAGTGGTGGTGTATACAGGGCCCAGTGGTGGTGTATACAGAGCCCAGTGGTGTATACAGGACCCAGTGGTGTATACAGGGCCCAGTGGTGTATACAGGGCCCAGTGGTGGTATACAGGGTCCAGTGGTGGTGTATACAGGGCCCAGTGGTGGTGTATACAGGGCCCAGTGGTGGTATACAGGGCCCAGTGGTGGTATACAGGGCCCAGTGGTGTATACAGGGCCCAGTGGTGGTATACAGGGCCCAGTGGTGGTATACAGGACCCAGTGGTGGTATACAGGGCCCAGTGGTGGTATACAGGGCCCAGTGGTGGTATACAGGGCCCAGTGGTGGTATACAGGGCCCAGTATGCGGGGGCCGGGGGGGGAGGCGCGCGCCTTTGCATACTCACCGCGGCCGCCGTCACCGTGCGTCTGCTGTAAGGCTGCTTTCACACTGCGTTTTTCTGTGATCCGTGGCTGTCCGTTGTAAAATGGACAGCCACGAATCAGATTTTGGCCCCATGTTATCCTATGGGCACGGATCACATCGGATTTGGCCTTATTGGCATCCGATTTTTGTCGGATCCGATTTTGGCCGATTTTTTGCTGTGCCCAAAATAGCAGCCTGCTGCGATTTTTGGCACAGCGGGTCAAATCGGACCGAATTGGATCTGACCTGATCCGTGCCAAATAAGGCTGCTTTCACACTGCATTTTTGTGCTGTCCGAGGGGATCAGACTTTTTGCAGCACCCCTCGGACAGCAACTGATCCAAACTGATGACTGCAATCAGATGCCAAATAGGCATCCGATCCCGATTCCAGTTTGGATCCTCTCCCTGCTCCTCCTGTCACCTCGTCCCCCTCCTGTCACCCTCCTGTCACCCTTCTCCCCTCTGTCTGCCCTCTGTCTCCCCTCTTTGTCCCCTCTGTCTCCCCTCTTTGTCCCCCCACTTTGCAGCCCCTCTTTGCTCCCCTCTTTGCAGCCCCTCTTTGCCCCCCTCTTTGCAGCCCCTCTTTGCCCCCCTCTTTGCCCCCCTCTTTGCAGCCCCTCTTTGCCCCCCTCTTTGCAGCCCCTCTTTGCCCCCATCTTTGCAGCCCCTCTTTGCAGCCAGTCTTTGCCCCCCTCTTTGCCCCCCTCTTTGCCGCCCCTATTTGCCCCCTCTTTGCAGCCCCTCTTTGCAGCCCCTCTTTGCAGCCCCTCTTTGCCCCCCTCTTTGCCCCCCTCTTTGCAGACCCTCTTTGCAGCCCCTCTTTGCCCCCCTCTTTGCAGCCCCTCTTTTCCCTCTTTGCAGCCCCTCTTTTCAGCCCCTCTTTGCAGCCCCTCTTTGCCCCCCTCTTTGCAGCCCCTCTTTGCACCCCTCTTTGCAGCCCCTCTTTGCAGCCCCTCTTTGCAGCCCCTCTTTGCAGCCCCTCTTTGCCCCCCTCTTTGCAGCCCCTCTTTGCAGCCCCTCTTTGCAGCCCCTCTTTGCCCCCCTCTTTGTCCTCCTTCTTTGCAAAGCTTAAAAAATAAAAAAAATCTTCATTCTCACCTCTCCATGACACCCGCGCTGCTTCCAGCTTCTCTTCTTCTGATGCACAGGACCTGGCGTGATGTCACAGTCACATGACCGGTTACCGCGGTAACCGGTTATGTGACTGCACTGTGACGTCAGGCCAGGTCCTGGAAGCACAGAGCCGACCGCAGGAGGCATCGCTGGATCGTGGAGAGGTGAGAATAATGATTTTTTTATTTTTAACCCTTTCATTTCACTGGATATCAATTCTGCAATGTATGAATATACATTGCAGAAGTGATATTACTAAGATCGGGTCCGAGGAGACATCGGCTGTTTCCTCGGATCCGCGCTCCATAGGCCCCATGTTGGAGGAGAGGAGGGGCGGGCACCGGACAGAACTGCAGGACAGGAAGTCCCCTCCTCCCTCCTCTGTGGCCGGCGCGGCCGCCGGCGGCCAGCACGGGGCCCCCCAGGGGGTGCGGGGCCCTCCAGGGGGCGGGCAATGGGCCCCTCATGCGGATAAAATGCGCCCTCCACAAGATGGCGCCCTAGGCGATCACCTAGGGTCGCCTACCTATCGTCCCGGCCCTGGTAGTAAATCTAGCAGGAGGACCCTGAGCAGACAAAGCACTGCCTGCTACATAGCAGCCCTTGAGCTGAGCAGGTTTCACTTTCAGTTTCTTGTACCCAGCAGCATTGCTCCTCAGCCCCTGATCTAAAGCACAAACTCAACTCTGCTGCACTGCTGACAGCTCAGCTCAAGGGCTGCTATGTAGCAGGCAGTGCTTTGTCTGCTCAGGATCCTCCTGCTACATTTACTACTGTGGGGTCTCTTATAACAGCAGCTCTATGTTGTAGCAGAGCTGACAAAGTTCAGCTCTGTAAAGCAGGGAGGTGGCCCTGGAGGCGGCACACAGAGAGCAGAGAGGGATGACTGACACCACAGAGGAGGGAGATAGATGCTTGAAAACCCGCCTCCCGGTCTTGGGTCAGGTTTGAAACAGATCTTATAAAAGTCTTTATTTCAGTGAATCAAGGGAGCATAAATGCTATAGCCACCTGCTCAGACTGCAGCCTTAGTGCTGCAGAAGATGGCTATGTTATTTCTAGATGCCTGGAGGGGGTGACAGGTTCGCTTTAAGTGTTGCCTTTTTTTTTTGAGCAGTGTATGTTCTTCTGATAAGTATCTATGCCTCTTTTAATGGAACCCATTACTTTATTAACCTTGGCAGAAGCTGCCTGACACTGGTCAGAAAAGTTTTACCCACTGTTTTATAATTAAGTACATTTTATTTCCTCTGCTCAAACGCATGACTTTACACTTACCCATATTAAATTTCAATTGCCATTTCTCAGCCCAAGGCTCCAGCTTACATACATTCTTCTGTAATATTAAATTATCCTCCTGTATTATCATATGTAAATATTGAAATTCTACTCTGAATACCCCCTACAAGGTAATTAATAAATATGTTAAAACAGAAAAGGGCCTTATGTTGACCCCTGTAGTACCACACTATTAACTGTGACCCAGTCCAAGTGTGTTCCATTAATAGCCACCCTTTGTTTACTATCACGTTGCCAGTACTTACACATATTTTCCCCTACTCCCATTAATCTCATTTTATGTAGCAAACTTTTGTTTGACACCATGTCAAACGCCTTTGATATTCCATATAGAAAACATCCACTGCATTTCGCTGGTCCATTTTGGAACTTACCTATTCATAGAAGCTTATAAGATTAGTTTGAAATGATCAATCACCTCATAAACCCATGTTGATACTGGGTCATGAGAAGAGATGAGCGAAGCTTTCGAAGTTCAGATTACATTCAGTTTGTCAAACGGGCATATGTTGGGTGAACAGTTCGCCCAACTTCCAAACCCCATTCATCTCAATAGGAAGCAAAATCAAGGGCCCAGAAAACACTATCAAAGGGACACAAAAACTGTGACACCATTTTACAGCAGACCATTTTACAGCAGAGTCCCATTGTTTTGGCACAGACATTAGCTTCCTACACTATTACTTAACAAGTTTCTTTGCTCCTGTCACACTCACCATTCTTCTGGGCCCCTTAATGAACCTTAGGCTAGGGTCACACCAGCATCATCCCTCAGGCTGACGAATCCGTTTAAAACTTAGTTTTTGGCAGCCAGAGTGCATAGCATTAACGTAATGTAATGCTGTGTTCAGGCTGTGTATTGATCGCTATGCTTATCGGACGCCTCATGAGCTGGCAGCTTCACCGAGAATGACCGAATAGGCGCTTTTGCCGAGCGCACAAGAAACGCAGTTTGCAGCATTTTCCTGTTCGATCAGCAAAAGCGCATATCCAGTCCTTCTGGGTGAAGCTGTCGGCTGTGATCAATATGCAGCCTGAGCATAGCGTTACATTACGTTAACACTATGTGCTCAGGCTGCCAAAAACTACATTTTAAATGGATTCATCAGCCTAAGGGCTGACGATGGTCTGACCCTAGCCTGGCTTCACACTACAGTTTTTCCACTGATCAGTGTCCATCCAGTTTGTGTGCCAAAACCAGGAGAGAAACCAAGAGAGGAACTTGCAGAGAAAAACTATAATTGAAAGTTTGACACCTGAGTTTTGGAGACACTCCTGGTTTTGGCACACAAACTGGATGGACACTGATCAGTGAAAAAACTGCAGTGTGAAGCCAGCCTTAGGGTGCGTGCACACGGTCCGTAGGAGCTGCATGTTGGACGCAGCTCCTCCGGACCTGAGGGAAGTCGCGGATGGCCGCAGGGAGACCACAGCCGCCCTGTACTCACCATGTACGACAGGTGCAGGGCGGCTTCTCCCTGCAGTCACCCGATGGGAGCCACTTCCGACTCTGCAGCATGAAATAAACATTCTGCGGAGGAGCGGACTCCCGGCAACCCGCACCGCAGCTCCAAACACGCTGCGGGTGGGTTACGCATAGTGAGTACTATGCTAGTACTGTACTATGCAGCGTATTGGATGCAGCTGCAAGACGCTGCGTCCAAAACGCTGCATACACTGATCGTTTGCACGCACCCTTAGGCTGCATTCACACATTGCGTATTTTGCTGCGCTTTTTTATGCGCGCTTTTCAAAATACGCAATGTGCCTTTTGTCTGCCTGCAAAGTGAATGTGAAATTCACTTTGCAGTGCAGACATTGCGCAAAAATACGCACTGCGTTTTCAGGGAGAAAGCGCAGCTCCGTAAAGAATTGATATGTCAATTGTTTACGCAGCTGCTCCTGCATATTCTCCCAGGGGGGAGGAAGAATCCTGCTTCCTCCTCCCCTCTGTGACACCTGTGACAGCCCCATTAGATTTCACAGTGTATTAATATACACTGTGAAATCTAAATTAAACAGAGGCAAGTGTATGAAAAATAAAAAAGAATGAAATACTTACCCTCCGACACCTTTTCCCGCTGTCCGGTCTCCGATTCCAAGTGAGATGTGTTCTGACAGGACCTGTGGTGACGTCAGAGGGGTGTTCCCGGGCACTCGTGGTCATGTGATACATATCACATGACCGCGAGCAGCCAATCAGCGCTGGGAACGCCCCGGGAACGCCCCTCTGACAACACCACAGGTCCTGTCAGAACACCTCTCACTTGGAAACGGAGACCGAACACCGGAAAAGGCGTCGGACAGGTAAAGTATTCATTGTTTTTTATTTTTCATTCACTTGCTTTTGTTTAATTAAGATTTCACAGTGTATATTAATACACTGTTTTATCTAATGGGGTTGTTACAGCTGTCACAGAGGGGAGGAGGAAACTGGATTCTTCCTCCCCTCTGTGACATCACTGCGCTTTCTGGGGTAAAGAAAGCGCAGTGTGTGAAAGCCCCTGCGTATTTTGTTGCACTTTTTTGCGCGGCCGAAAAACGCGGCAAAAAAGGGCGCGCAAAAAAGCGCAGCAAAATACGCAAATGTGTGAACGCAGCCTTAGACAGCCTTATGATTTCCCTGAGGTTGGTTGTCTCAGGTTACATAACGGGTATTAGGCTAGGGTCACACTTGCGGGGTGGATGCAGGTTTTCATGCATTTTTCACACTTGTCCATAGGCCCCCATGCAAAAAACGCATGCCACAATGACAAAAACGCATGGCTAAAGTGCCATGCGTTTTTAGGATGCGTTTTTGGATCAGTACCAAAAAATACATCATGATGCATTTTTTGGTGCTTTTTCAAAAACGCATGCGTTTTTGTAACATGGGGCCCTATGTTAACGCATGCGAAATCACATGGCACTAAATGGTACCATGCGTTTTCGCATGCATTTTTGCATGCGTTTCTTAAGGCTGCTCTAGACCTAACAGCAAAAACGCAGCCCAAAAACGCAGGCTGTCAAAAGCAACCTTAAAAAACGCATGCAAGTGTGACCCTAGCCTTACACAGCAGGGAATCCTGCTATGTGACCTGAGATAACCTCAGTAGCGTCAGCGCCTGTGACACTAGCTGTCTTGTGAGAGCTGTGAATCTGCTATATCTCAAAGGTATCATGAGACAGCGTGTGTGAGGAGCAATGATGTCAGGGAGTGCAACGCAGTTCAAATTGGCAGGATAGCCCTTGTGTGATCTCTCAATTCTGAAGTGCAGTAATGTTTGTGATGGCACCGCTTGTCACACTCTCATGTGTGCTTGCGTGTCTGCTCTCACAGTATATACGGAATGCTTTCTGTGGAGATGTCTGGGGCCACAAGGGAGTGGGTACTCAGGTCTCGGGTGGTCAGTTGCGGGGGATGTCGCGGGTGGTCCGTGCCCGAGCCTGTGCCCCTGGGTGACAATAAAAAGGGTGTATTTATAAGGATAGGAGTTGTCAGTCGTGATGCCACCTGTAGATTCCGGTGAAGTCACTGAGGGCTCTCTCATGGGCCACTGCCGTCTCTCTCCCCACAGTCCCTGGCTCTCAATTGTTGGTGCTGCGGGTGTCCGGGAAGCTAAGCCTCCTTGGCATGCTGGTTTCTCTGCGGGGTCTATTTCCTCTGTCCCCTGCAGACTCGGGCTCCAGTGACGGGTGTTCTGGTGGGGTGAGCTAGAATAGCTCCTCTGCCCCTGGTAAAGTGTTTCTCGCCTTTGCCTTCGATCCCTACTTTGCGGGTCCTCACACTGACTCTGGTGTGTACTGGTTTGGGCCTAGAACGGGTCCGGTACCAGTTCAGCTCTCTATTCTCTTTGCAACCTTGCAGCTCTTCTAGCGTCTGCACACTGTGTCTGACTACGCCCCAGGACCTGTATTTATAGTGGGAACTGGCTTAAGGCAACCAGTTGGGCCCCCCTACAGGCCTGGGGTGGAAGGTGTTGGGTGAAAGTGGTTACTTGCTGGGGGAAATCCTTCAGTGTCCTAGGGAAGCTTTTGCTTCCCTGGTACAGGGTGCCACATTTTCCCCTAATTAACCTCAGTACTCCCGGACTGAGCAAAGCGTTTTGTACATAAACATATAAACAATAGCACATCATGAAATTAATTAAACAAATATATACAGAGTCTCAAAATTCAAAAATGTACAAATAACACTGAAAATTTTATAAGAACGGGAAAAATATGAAAAGCAGTACTTACGGCGCTAGTCCATCCGCCGCAGGCTGTAAAAAAGTAACGAAAACAGTTTATAGCCACCACTAGTCCTGTGGCTGTAGTCCAGGGTTAAACAAACGGGAAATCCAGGGAAAAGGGTAAAGTCCAGCAGTAAAGTCTCTGATGGCTTTAAACACGTGACGGGTTAACACACTTTACACTTTACACAATTTCCCTATGGGTGTCTCTGCTTAGGAGGCTGGGTCTTACCTTCTCTCTACCCCAGGCACTTTTTATTCTCAACTTAATGTGCATGGGGCTGTGCCCAGTTCCTCCACCCTTCTATACACTACTATTTACTGCCTATTTACAGAAGTCACTATTTAATTTGCTACTTTACACTTTAGCATGTTTATACACACTCTCCATACCTAGATGGGGCCTGTCCTTGGGTACTGCGACATGACCTACGTTGACTAGGTGGTTCATATTGTGTACTCATTTCTCAATGAGGTGGTAAGGTGGGTAACTGTCTGTGAGACCTTAGTCTTACTGTAGGACTAGCAGGTTCACCAGTTGTAGGAATCTCTGGTTCTGGTACAACAGGCTGTACGTCTTGTACTTGAATGGGTTCTTCTTCTTTTCTTGGTTTTTCTGGTATTGGTACGGGTATTTGTTCTTCCACAGGTTGATAGAACGAGAGCACTGGTATTATGACTGCTCCGTTGCAATGAGGCCAGTCCTCTGAGAAATCTCCTAGTTCGGTGTGGATTACTTTCTCTCTTGTTTCTTTAACTGTTGTGAAGGGATAGTTTGCTTCTTCTTCATCTCGGCTAATTACGCAGGTTTTAGAGTTGTTAAAGTTGGATCGCATATCATTGTAGGGTTCAGATTTCCATTGATCATCTAGTTTGTTGTCAATTCTTTTTCTTTTGAGAACTAGTTCACTGGATGTCAAGGGTTCAGCTGTGGCATTCTTGTTGAAGTAATGCTCTTGCTTACTTTTGATTTGTTCTAAAATTTTTTCCAAGCATTCCTGAACTTTCTTGTACTGTTGTTGACGGTGATAATTCCAGTCTTCTTCTGAAGTATCTTGGTCTGGTTCTACAGTTCCCATCTCCAAGTCAATTGGGAGTTTTCCAGGTCTTGCTCACATCAAGTATGCTGGTGAGTAGTTAGTAGAACTTACAGGGATGAGGTTGTATATATCCACTAAGTCAGGTAGTTTTTCTGGCCACTGATTCCTTTCCTCAAGTGGTAAAGTCTTTAACATGTCGATGACAATGTTGTTAATTTTCTCACAAAGACCATTGGTTTGTGGATGACACGGTGTAGTCCTGATCTTCTTACAACCATACAATCCTAGGAATTCTTGG
The DNA here is from genome assembly GCA_033576535.1 of Allobates femoralis. Lineage (NCBI taxonomy): Eukaryota > Metazoa > Chordata > Amphibia > Anura > Aromobatidae > Allobates > Allobates femoralis. The sequence goes on from JARQOC010000003.1 coordinate 313,592,742, forward strand.
AATAGTTGTGATTCAAATGCAGAACCTTGATCTGTTAGTACCTGGTCTGGGTACCCGTGTGGTCGACAGAAATAGTTCTGGAACGTCTTGGATGCTACTTCTGCAGTTAAATATTTAACTGGTGCTACTACTAAGAATCTAGAGTAGTGGTCAACCATGGTAAGAGCATAGATATACCCTGTTCTGCTGGGCGTCAGCTTCACATGATCCAGGGCAACAATCTCTAGAGTCTTCTTGGTAATAAATGGTTGTAAAGGAGCTTTCTGGCTTTGTTGGTCTTTTCTTCTCAGGTGACACGGTTCACAGTTGTTACACCATCTTTCAATGGAACCTCTCATGCCGAACCAGTATAAACGATCTTTCAGCAACATCTCCAGTTTCTTCCAACCAAAGTGTCCAGCATCATGGTAATAAGCTTCGAGTACCATCTGTATGTCTCTTTTTGGTACCACGATCTGCCAGATCAGTTCATGGGTTCTGGAATTAAGGTGACGTCTACACAGTTTACCTTGATAGACGAACAATTTCCCTTTCTCCTTCCATAGGTGCTTGGCGTCTTGTGGAGCATCTGGACTCAGACAGGAGTGTTCTAATCTTTAGTTATTAGCTCTTTGACTAAGCTAACAGCCGGGTCGCTGTCCTGGGTCTCTTTCCAGCTATGGTGAGATAACGGGTTCACAGTTTTCTCTTGACATTGTTGGCTTGCCTGATGACATGAGGATGCACCTGAACGGTGGAAGGCTGGTAAATCTACTTCTTCTAGCTCATCCACATCTTCTCCCTGTAGATTCCGGTGAAGGCACTGGCGCTGCTCGGGCCTCCGGGGTGATGGGCGGCAGCAGGCTGGAGTGGCTCTGTACAGGAGGAGCGGAGTCCCCGGGGCGTTGGAAGTAGGAATGGATGGTGGAGTACGGCAGCACACTCGTTTCTGCACAGGGTTGGAGTAAGGGAGCGTAGTCGGTGTAGTGCAGGATGGGTGGAAGGAGGGGCACACACACATTAAAGTCTTTTGGTACCTTTACTGATGACTGATTACAGGTACACACGTCTGGAGTGAAGAAAAACACCTTAGGATCTCCACAGTGAGTAGGGTTGTAGGCCTCCTTATTCTGCTTTCCTGTTCTGAGTTGGGCAGGTATGGAACCCAACTGGACCGTTACTTTTTCTCTTACACACACGTGTTGCTGCACTGAGGGCTCTCTCATGGGCCACCGTTGTCTCTCTCCCCATGGTCCCTGGCTCTCAATTGTTGGTGCTGCCGGTGTCCGGAAAGCTAAGCCTCCTCGGGATGCTGGTTTCTCTGCGGGGTCTTTTCCTCTGTCCCCTGCAGACTCGGGCTCCAGTGACTGGTGTTCTGGTGGGGTGAGCTGGAATAGCTCCTCTGCCCCCGGTAAAGTGTTTCTCGCCTTTGCCTTTGATCCCTACTCTGGTGGTCCTCACACTGACTCTGGTGAGTACTGGTTTGGGCCTTGCATGGCTCCAGTACCAGTTCAGCTCACTAGTCTCTTAGCTACCTTGCAGCTCTTCTAGTGTCTGCACACTGTGTCTGACTCCGCCCCCACAACCTGTATTTATAGGGGGGAACTGGCTTAAGGCAACCAGTTGGGCCCCCCATACAGGCCTGGGGTGGAAGGTGTTGGGTGAAAGTGGTTACTCGCTGAAATCCTTCAGTGTCCTAGGGATGTTTGTGGTTCCCTGGTACAGGGTGCCACAAAGGCAACCCCACCATATTATTGTAAGGCCCTGTGCCCAAAGTATGTTGCATTATGCTTACTGTGAAGCAGATATTGAAAATCTGATTCAAAATCTGCTTGTCTATTCAGAAGTCAGCAAAGTCTATGAGAGTTCAGACGTTCTGTGACAACATGTTTTTTTTCCTTGCACATTTGGTGAAGAATTTGCTACAGAAAAAAGAAAAAAGAACCGCATTTGCAGGGGGAAAAAAAGCAAATTGGGCACATCACTTCTGACCTGTCATAGACTTTGCTGGCCTTAGGATAGACATGCAGGCCCCTTTCACATCTGTGCGTTTGCTGCGTTTTTGCTTCATTTGCGTTTTTTATGCGTTTTTACCGCAAAAACGCATCAAAACGCATGCGCTTTTGTCCCCATTGATTTTAATGGGAACGCATGAAAAACGCATGCAAAAACGCTTGTCAAAACTCATGTGCGTTTGGGCAAACAACGTTTTGGGCTGCGTTTGCAAAAACGCATGCGTTTTGCGTTTTTGCAAATGCACATGTGTTTTGAAATGCGTTTTTGCATGCGTTTTTCATGCGTTCCCATTAAAATCAATGGGGACAAAAACGCATGCGTTTTGATGCGTTTTTGCGGTAAAAACGCATAAAAAACGCAAATGAAGCAAAACGCAGCAAACGCATAGATGTGAAAGGGGCCGCAGATTTTGATGCAGGTTTGTTATGGCACCGCTTGTCACACCATCACCAGTGCCTGCGCAACCTGTGACCTCACCATATTATTGTAATTCCCTGTGCCCATGGTGCGTTGTTTGATGTTTCTTTTGAAGCAGATTTTGAGAATCTGCATTAAAATCTGCATTTGTATCCTGAAGATAGCATATTCTCAAAATCTGCTTCAAAGAATGCATGAAACAATGTACCGTGGGCACAGGGCGTTACAACAATATGGTGGCGGCATGTTCACAGAGGGAAGCCAACAAAGTCTATGGCCATGTTCACACTCACCTGCGTTTTTGGCACTCTCTGCGTTTTTCTGCAGTTTTTCAAAAACGCAGGTGCGTTAACGCAGGGTGCATTTGAGTGTACATGCGTTTTTCAACTCCACTTGCTTTCTTTTCCCCCAGTCAAAAAAACGCTGCATGCAGCGTTTTTTGGGTGCTGGAAAAAAACGCAGGTGTTGTTTCCAAAAACGCATGCGTTTTTTTAACCTGGGCCTCTATGGGAAACGCATGCGTTAACGCAGGGCACATATAGGCACCTGCGTTAACGCATGCGTTTTTGTAACATGGGGCCCTATGGGAAACACATGCGTTTTTAAATGGCACATTTAGGCACCCTGCGTTAACGCATGCGTTTTTGCCTGCGTTTTTGGCCAAAAAATGACTAAGTCCAAAAAAGTGTCAAATCCTTTCAGACACACAAGGGACACTTTTTGGCACTTTTAGAAAAACGCAGGTGGTTTTTTTCCTGCTAAGAAAACCGCAAATTGAGTGTGAACATGGCCTATGAGAGTTCAGAAGTGATGTGCCAACAATTTTCTTTCCTTGCAGTTTTGATGCAGATTTTGAGGCAGAAAAAAAAATCTGAACCACATGTGCAAGGAAAAGAAAGCAACATGGGCACAGCACTTCCAACCTGTCAAAGGCCATGTTCACACTCAATTTGCGTTTTTTTTAGCAGGAAAAAAAACACCTGCGTTTTTCTAAAAGTGCCAAAAAGTGTCCCTTGTGTGTCTGAAAGGATTTGACACTTTTTCGGACTTAGTCATTTTTTGGCCAAAAACACAGGCAAAAACGCATGCGTTAACGCAGGGTGCCTAAATGTGCCATTTAAAAACGCATGCATTTCCCATAGGGCCCCATGTTATAAAAAACGTATGCGTTTTTGTAACATGGGGCCCTATGGGAAACGCATGCGTCAACGCAGGTGCCTATATGTGCCCTGCGTTAACGCATGTGTTTCCCATAGGCGCCCATGTTAAAAAAAACACATGCGTTTTTGGAAACAACACCTGCGTTTTTTTCCAGCACCCAAAAATCGCTGCATGCAGCGTTATTTGGACTGGGGGAAAAAAACGCAAGTGGAGTTGAAAAACGCATGTACACTCATATGCACCCTGCGTTAACGCACCTGCGTTTTTGAAAAACTGCAGAAAAACGCAGAGTGCCAAAAACGCAGGTGAGTGTGAACATGGCCAAAGACCTTGCTGGAAGTGATGAGTGAGAGCAGGCGTAGAATAACCAAAGAAAAGAAAGATGCTCACACCAAATTGTGATGACGTCTGGGAGGGCTGTAAAGGGGCAGAGATAATTGAGAACGTGCTCAAACTGCATGGGAATAGTATACAGACATGATGTATACAGTCTGCCATATAACTGTGATAGAACCTAGTGAAGATAGATAATAAGTAGAACAGGTAGATTGGGCTTATCAGACTTCTGCTGCTGCTCTAGGGGCTGCTCAGTCTCCCACTGAATTAGATCTAGGGCCACCTATTAAAGGGAACCTGTCACCTCGATTTAAGCCCCTACACTATCACTAGCTGTCCCTACACCTTCCTAGCTGCTCCCTATCTATCCCTCTGTGAGCTAAAGGGGCCCTATAAAACTGGAGAAAAATAACTTATAACTTACAGAAGTCTCTGAGGCTGGGGACTGGTAAGGTGGGCCCAGACTCCATTCTCCCCTCCTCGATCCGTCAGCAGCTACAGGCTATGTTGTGAGGCGAAATTTTAATCACGTGCGTTCCAATTCACCAAACTATTTTGGTCCTATCTACATAATGGATCGAAAGTGACAGTTACCAGTTGACAGTTGTGAATAAGAGGGGCTTAATGACAGCACCAAAGACTAACAGCATATACCTGTATATAGTCACTAAGGTGGGGCCCTGACATGGAATATTCACCATGCATGGGGACATGTATACACACCACATGCACACATAGAGTACCAGCTAAGGTGTAGCTCCAACATTGGATACTCACCACGCACCCGAACACAAACACACACACCACAAAGAGACACACACAACACTGAGACACACATCACACAGACACCCCCCCCACAGAGACACACACATACACACCCTATAGAGAACCATGCACTCACCCCACAGGGACACACACACCACAGGAACATACACACATACACACCCTACAGGGACACAGAATCACACACACACCCCACAGGAACACACAGACTCCAAAGGGATGGGCACACACCACAGAAACACCCCTCCCCCCACAAGGACACACACTACAGGGACACCCCTCTCCCCAAAAGGACACACACTACAAGGACCCCCCCACAGGGACACACGCACACCACTGGGACACACACACCCCAGGGACACACACACAGACAGACACAGATGTGCACAAATCGCCTCACACAACTTGCCTCATACGTCTGGTATCTTTAATTTCCAAAAATAAACATCTGATTAAAAACAGCCAATGTGCAACACATGTGCCATATAGGGAATTAGGGCAGATGTCAGTCACGAGCTGTCTTTTATGTGTATGTATGAGGTAATATATACTGCCCGGCCGGGGGGAGAGTTTACTGTTGGCTGGAGATTTATTAGGCTGCCTATAGCAACCAATCACAGCTCAGCTTCTATTTTCCTACAGGTAATTAATATGACATATTCAAATTCTATTTTGTTGTAGCTAACAGCAGTTATTTATTAACCTGGGCATAGCCAGGTAGTACAGCTAGTATATATATATTTATATATATGTAGAAAAAATGTGAGCAGCACTTAAATCCCTAATAAGGGTGGTGCAGACAGTCCAGGGCTAGTTTATTCACCCTATTATACAGACCAAAAAAATGACCGCAGCACTCCAATAGGTGTATTTCGCCTTTAATGGCCTTCAGGCATCATGGTGGGACGTTTCGGTCCTTAGACCTTCTTCCAGGCTGGAAGAAGGTCTAAGGACCGAAACGTCCCACCATGATGCCTGAAGGCCATTAAAGGCGAAATACACCTATTGGAGTGCTGCGGTCATTTTTTTGGTCTATATATATATATATATATATATATATATATATAGATGTATATATATAAAAAGATATGATCAGAAACAAGGAAAAAATTAAATCCGCGCTATTTAGCAATAAGGGTCTTGCTCGGTTGTATTATCCAGCAGTGTCTTTATTCTCTATTCTCAAAGCGTTTCATGCGCAGACTGCGCACTTCATCAGGAGAGCTTGTTATCATGAAACGCGTTGAGAATATAGAATAAAGACACTGCTGGATAATATAACCGAGCAAGACCCTTATTGCTGAACAGCGCGGATTTAACCCTTTCCTTGTTGCTCATTATATTGTTCTTTGGGTTTCCTGTGGCAGTTTGGCTTACATTGGAATTGTGCCTTCACAACCCGACAAGGTGAGCATTGCTCATTTCTTAATCACTTGTATATCGTTGATAAGACCCTATTGCGCCTTCCTTTCCTTTTTAGTGATGGTTCGTATATAAAGAAAGGGCATTTGGGGATATCACATCTTGCAACAGACTCAAGTTAGAGGACGATGAACTTTTGACACTTCTTATGTGAACTTTCTCGCTTCGATTTATTGCCATCTGCAACTGAGGAGTCTTCAGGTCTCCACTGGCCACTAATCATTGAACTATAATACAATCTGTTACTCTTAAATTAGAATTTTGACTTTATTTTCCCAGCTCCTTTCCCCTCCCTAGCCTGACTCTGCTTTATGTCACCTGTCGTATTTACCACATCATCTAACACTGCTTATGCATATATGTACAGTTGTGGCCAAAAGTATTGACACCCCTGCAATTCAATCACATAATACTCAGATTCTTCCTGAAAATTATTGCAATCACAAATTCTTTGGTATTATTATCTTCATTTAATTTGTCTTCAATGAAAAAACACAAAAGAGAATGAAGCAAAAGGCAAAACATTGATAATTTCACACAAAACTCCAAAAATGGATCAGACAAAAGTATTGGCACCTTCAGCCTAATACTTGGTTGCACAACCTTTAGCCAAAATAACTGCGATCAACCGCTTCCGGTAACCATCAATGAGTTTCTTACAATGCTCTGCTGGAATTTTAGACCATTCTTCTTTGGCAAACTGCTCCAGGTCCCTGATATTTGAAGGGTGTCTTCTCCAAACTGCCATTTTTAGATCTCTCCACAGGTATTCAGGTCTGGACTCATTGCTGGCCACCTTAGAAATCTCCAGTGCTTTCTCTCAAACCATTTTCTAGTGCTTTTAGAAGTGTGTTTTGGGTCATTATCCTGCTGGAAGACCCATGACCTCTGAGGGAGGCCCAGCTTTTTTACACTGGGCCTTACATTATGCTGCAAAATTTGTTGGTAGTCTTCAGACTTCATAATGCCATGCACACGGTCAAGCAGTCCAGTGCCAAAGGCAGCAAAGCAACCCCAAAACATCAGGGAACCTCCGCCATGTTTGACTGTAGGGATCATGTTCTTTTCTTTGAATGCCTCTTTTTTTCTCCTGTAAACTCTATGTTGATGCCTTTGCCCAAAAAGCTCTACTTTTGTCTCATCTGACTAGAGAACATTCTTCCAAAACATTTTAGGCTTTCTCAGGTAAGTTTTCGCAAACTCCAGCCTGGCTTTTTTATATACCGGGGTAAGAAATGGGCTCTTCCTGGGTATCCTACCATACAGTCCCTTTTCATTCAGACGCCGACAGATAGTACGGGTTGACACTGTTGTACCCTCGGACTGCAGGGCAGCTTGAACTTGTTTGGATGTTAGTCGAGGTTCTGTATCCATCATCCGCACAATCTTGCGTTGAAATCTCTTGTCAATTTTTCTTTTCCGTCCACATCTAGGGAGGTTATCCACAGTGCCATGGTCTTTAAACTTCTTGATGACACTGCGCACAGTAGACACAGGAACATTCAGGTCTTTGGAGATGGACTTGAAGCCTTGAGATTGCGCATGCTTCCTCACAATTTGGTTTCTCAAGTCCTCAGACAGTTCTTTGGTCTTCTTTTCTTTTCTCCATGCTCAATGTGGTACACACAAGGACACAGGACAGAGGTTGAGACAACTTTAATCTATGTCAACTGGCTGCAAGTGTGATTTAGTTATTGCCAACACCTGTTAGGTGCCACAGGTAAGTTACAGGTGCTGTTAATTACACAAATTATATGTTAATATGTAATAATGTTAATATGTTGTCCTCTGGTAGGTGCCACTCTGAAGCATTTTCTGCCCCTGGTGGTGATGAAGATGACCTTTTCCTGCAGATCAGGCATGTATAAGTGAATAAATATTTTTATTATTTAGTGTTTTTGTGGTGGTGCCATACGTCCTGCTGGGTTAAACAGATGACATTTAATAGAAAATTTATGGTATCCATAGTCATGTCAACTTGGGATTTTCATGTTTAAATACTGTAGAGAAAAAGACATTTAACAGAATGTTCTTTTTCTCATTCTCTTCCACCTTTTCACCCAGACTATGTTTGAGGGAGCCAACACTATCATTTTTCATTTTCTTTCTGTTTAAGTAGTTAAAGAATATTTTGGGATTTTTTTTACTTTCTCTGGCAATGAGTCTCTATGTCTAAATCTTTGTTACCTTGATTTGCCTTTTACAGAACTAATTTAATTTACTGTAATTATTTAATGCCTCATCACTACCTGCTTGCTTCAATTCTCTAAATGCCTTGTTTTGTAATTTATCACACCCTTACAGCTCTATTTAGTTAAAAGCTATAAATGTTTTTACACTGGCTTTGCTCTTTCCACAAGTAGAAGCGTTCCCACTCAGACTATCTACCACGCTCCACCCACAACCTATTCACGTTCCATTTCCCTCCCAGCTCTATACAAATCTGGCTAAAAGTTGCCAAGTTTATGTGTAACTTCATATTATGCAAAATGTTTTCAGTTTTTCAAAGTGTTTTTTCACCAGTTTTCTCATGTAAACTCTTTGATGAATGGGTCTATATATGCATGATGTATTCTTCCTTACATTAAAGAGACTCTGTCAGATAATTTTTCAGTATGATACTAATATTACCCTTGAATAGTGCCTGGGCAGACCTTATAAAAACATGTAAAATCATTATTGTACCATTTGTAGTTTCCATGCTATAAGCATTTTCACACCCTGCAGAGAGCTGCTGCATTAGTTCTGTCCATTATATTCACAGACAATTAGAAAAGCTGTGTTCAAATTTTCATTTAATTATTCACTCCTCAGCAGCTCTCTCCTCCCTTCCTCCTCTCTTTGCTGTCACTGTCAGGTTTCAGTTTTTATTACATTCTTCTGATGAGGAGACGGAAGGCACACATCGTACCTGATCTAGATAAGGTATCTACTCTGTTTGTTTTCTAAAGGTACCATTATACGCTTCATTGTCGATAAGATATCACCAACAATCTCGGTCATTAGGACATCTTTTTGACATCGTTGGTGAGATGTCACATGTGTAGATATCGTAGACGACGCACCAATGATGTGGCGAGCAGCTATCGTTCGCACAACCCAGTGAAAGATACTTGTTCACTGATGTGAATGGGCGAAGTCGTGAATGACATCGTTATCGCTGTGTCACACAGAACGATGCAGCAGGTTTGCTGATCGTTTGATTTGAGAACATGTTTTCAAATCTGCGATCAGCGATCCAACGATTTTTGGTAGTGGTATCTCGGTGTTACACGAAATAATGTCCTAACGATGTTGTTTCAACGACTCCAAACCAGTGACATTTCAGCGATATTGTTCACCATATTGTACCATGTTAAGGTACCTTAAGAAGGAATCCATGCTGTCCTGTGATAGATTGTGTTTTATTTGATCTTTTTTTTTACTGCAAAGAGAGCAGAGAGGAGGATAACGCCCCCTCCCTTGCTGATCTCCTGTTCAAGTAATGTGGAGTGAATTTCTAACATGAATATTCATTCTATGGGGAGTGGCCAGCAGAGAATGAAGTGGATCATTCACTGTGAGTGAGAGATGGAATGAATCTCTTTATTTGAAATTTACAGATGGTAGGATGGAAATATATATAAAAGAAATACATCAATAGAGAGAGTTTGGAGGGATGAATTAGAAAATGATAGCAGCTACATATGGATTTTACCAGTGAATATTCTGTATATTGAACCTACTTATGAGTATACAGACCCTGTAGTGCTCTAGAGTAAAGGAGCCATATTAATTCAATACACTGCCAAACTCTGTGTATGTACCCTTATTTTAAGTTTTTTTTTTTAAATTCCAGTAGAATAAAGCAAAACGGTCTTTCAGTTATAGCCGTAGTATAACAGGTGCCTAAGGCTGCAGGCTTCTACAAATCAAATAGATCTTTTACAATTACAAATGCTAATGCTAATGAGATTGTTCCCAATGTTGTTTATACTTAATATTATTCCATTTTAGATGTGACCTGTGGAGATGATTAGGAAATTAGCCCAATATCCTTTTGAATAATTCATTGGATCATAAAATCCTTGATTGTCAGGATACATATGCACCAAGTGTTCTTTTGATTTGGATTATTACCTTTCTTTATTCAGTGCTGGAAAGAAAACATGTGAAGAAGAGGGTGTGTCAGCTTGTCTAATTGTGTCAATTTCCAAAATCTGTAGAGAATTAATTCTCCAAATTGCTTATTGTTCATCTTTATTATAATATGTTTTAACTTGAAAATACGTTATTGAGAACAATTTATAACTTTATGTACAAAACCACAACACAACTGAGGCTGGCCTCACACCACGGCAGTGTCAGATCCGGGGCTGTCAGGGATGAACCGGACCAGGTCAGCACACAGAACCGGAGGGCTAATATGCCCTCCGGTCCGGTGTGCAGGCAGACACAGCTGCCGCTGCTGATGAATCAGGACCACGGCTCACAGGGAGCTAGCTGCGGTCCTGAAATAACAGCGGCATGCAGCCGCAGGTGTCCAGTTCCCGGATTCTCCTGGACCGGGGCATTCCAGCCCCATAGGCTCCCATGTTAGGGAGCGCCGGATTGCCCCGGATCCAGGAGGATCCGATTTGGGGAGATTTTTCTCCCCAGACACAAAAATGCTGCAAACAGCATTTTTGTGTCCGGGAAGCAAAATCCGATTCCTCCCGGATTCACTCGGACACTTGAAAACCGGATGGCAGAGAGCTGCCATCCGGCTCCATCCGGCCCCATAGAATACTATAGGGCCAAAATCCGAACAAGATCAAATCTTGCCGCGGTGTGAAGCCAGCCTTAGAGACCAAAGGGTAAGTCCACACAGCGTCTTTTCTAGGTGGGTATGCTACGTAACACACCTGAAAAAGTTTTTATTAAACATTGAAAAGAATAAACATTGCACTACAATGTAAAAAACAATTTCCATGCATATTTTAAGCCTTTTGAGCTTCTTTTAATCGCTGAACAAATTACTAAGTGAATAAAAGAAGTAACTTGACCATTCATCAGGTTGCTTTCATTTGGAAGCTGCTCGCTATTTAAACAAACAATCGAAAAATAAAAGCACTGGTTTCGAAGGCACTGAAAAAAATACTGCAATGATATTAAAAAGGATGATTCTTCTGCTTGAGAATACTTGGTGGGTTTGAAGTGGCCTTGCCAAAATTGGCGAAGCCAGGGAGGAGAGCAAGTGGGGTGACAAAGGGCTAGTGCTTCTTATACCAGACTTCCAGTTCTAGTGTGAAATAACATATATAGCAGGGTGCTTCTTAATAAATTCAGCACATGTTACAAAACCAAACTCTTTATTAAGATTAGCAGGTTCAATGCCGGACTTAATAAATCATTCCCTATACGTCATAGCCTTCATCAAAAACCAAGAAAAAAAATACGGTCAATTTATAACTTGTTTTAATAGGTTAAATATTTTCAGACTTTGGTAAACATAATTTAATTTGTTCAAGAACTAAAAATATTTGTTACATGAGTTTTTTAGAGGGTTACTACAAAGAAATTGTGGATGATGATACCAGTATGGTAATATGAAGTTTTCCTATAAGGTTAGACTTTTCCAAAGTCTTTATATTCATATTCAAAATGTGTCTCAGGTAAGAATCATAAAATGTACATATGAATTCTTTATTGTCCTTGAAATGTTTGCTGATGAACCAATTTATGAGACATTTTTAGTTGCTAACATGTCCCAGATATGTCAAAATGATGCCTAAGGACACATGAGCTTAATAGCAGATTGATTATACACTTTGGGCTAAGTATATGATTATAACAGGCTTTTATGTCTTCTCTTGATCTTTTTGTGTAATAGCTATACAGATATGTAATTTTGTAATATTCTTATAAAATTTCAAAATCGATCTGCAAATTGCTTTTAATTAGATACATATTTTCATAATTATTTAAAGTTGTAATAGATATAAAGTTAAACTTTTTTAAGTATTAAAATTTTTTTTAATTGCATTCTTCATCTGAGCATGGTATTCACAGTCAATGTATATTCTTTTTTAATAATAATGTCAAAAATCAGGAAAATTGCATGTACAGTACATAGTTTACTGTAATTACGCCTTTGTTAAAGCTAAAATAATAACGATTATGTGAAAGGTACAAATCATTTTTTAAAACCGAACTTCATTTTTTGCATCCAATGAGCATATTTTGGCTCTGAGGACATGATTGTCCATTCTAACATAAGGTCAAAATCATTAATGCATAAACCTATCCAAAGAAGAAAATACCATAAATTGTCAAATAGAAAACCACCAAAGTATTCCAGTTGATCATATTAAAATAAAAAATACTCCAGTAGCATAAATGAATAAATACTCAATATAAATCACTAAAGATAATGTTCGTTCAAAAATAATAAAATAAAAACTAAAAGCAGCATAACACAAAGACACGATTTAAATAATAGTAAAAGTACAAAAGGATCAGGAAAATGCCAATACATTACATGCAAATAATGTAAAAAAAAAATTGGAATTACGTAAATAAAGAGTACACACTAAGCAAAGATGAGCGAACCTTATGAAGTTCAGAATTGGTTCTATTCGCCAAAGAGGCATAAGTTCGCTGAATAAATTCGTGAAGAGATTGCCAAACTTCCGAGCTCCATTCAAATCAATGGGAGATAAAATCAAAGACCTAGAAAACACCTTTAAAGGGGCACAAAAATTGCCATACACAGCTCACACTGTTTTTCAGTGGATCAGCCATTAGCTTCCCAGAGTATTATTTTCCAAGCTTCAGAGCAGCTTTCACCATGCTTCCAGGCCAACTCATGAACATCACTGTTTCCCCCGTTGAATGGTTAAAGTCAGATTTAGCCCTGCCCACCCTCACTGCCAGTGTCTGTGATTGGTTGCCAGTATGACAACTCACCGAATGGACTTAAAATCAGACAAAAAAACTCACCAAAATTTGCCAGGTAAATACCCATTGCACTTAGCAGCGGCTGCCAGCTCCTCTGGAGGCAACACAGGTGTCTGTATGCCGGTACTCAATCACCTGCAACCCACAGTGGGGGCGGTTGTGGCACCAGCGTCCGGCCATGCTGTCAGGGAGGTGACTGGTGGCATTTAAAGACACGAGGTTACCAAGGGCTCTGCCATTCAAGGTGCATGCAAGGCATAGTGTCAGAGCAGCCTATTGGTCACGCCCTTCTATTAGATCAGGCGGGCTGTTCCGCACTGATTACATGCCTCACAAAACGACAGACGCCCCCCAGAGGGCTCAGCCTCAAACTGCAGATGAAAAAATGCAATAAAACACTAAAGGTGAAAAATGTGAGGTGTTTGTTGGTATTTTGGCCAAAAAACGTAAGCTGGTAACCCACGGTCAAGGGCCCTCACGCTTACCAGTCCTAACCACATGCCTTTTGAGACATGTACAATTTAATTTAGATTATTCACCGAATGGACTTAAAATCAGACAAAAAAACTCACCAAAATTTGCCAGGTAAATACCCATTGCACTTAGCAGCGGCTGCCAGCTCCTCTGGAGGCAACACAGGTGTCTGTATGCCGGTACTCAATCACCTGCAACCCACAGTGGGGGCGGTTGTGGCACCAGCGTCCGCCCCATGCTGTCAGGGAGGTGACTGGTGGCATTTAAAGACACGAGGTTACCAAGGGCTCTGCCATTCAAGGTGCATGCAAGGCATAGTGTCAGAGCAGCCTATTGGTCACGCCCTTCTATTAGATCAGGCGGGCTGTTCCGCACTGATTACATGCCTCACAAAACGACAGACGCCCCCCAGAGGGCTCAGCCTCAAACTGCAGATGAAAAAATGCAATAAAACACTAAAGATGAAAAATGTGAGGTGTTTGTTGGTATTTTGGCCAAAAAACGTAAGCTGGTAACCCACGGTCAAGGGCCCTCACGCTTACCAGTCCTAACCACATGCCTTTTGAGACATGTACAATTTAATTTAGATTATTCACCGAATGGACTTAAAATCAGACAAAAAAACTCACCAAAATTTGCCAGGTAAATACCCATTGCACTTAGCAGCGGCTGCCAGCTCCTCTGGAGGCAACACAGGTGTCTGTATGCCGGTACTCAATCACCTGCAACCCACAGTGGGGGCGGTTGTGGCACCAGCGTCCGGCCATGCTGTCAGGGAGGTGACTGGTGGCATTTAAAGACACGAGGTTACCAAGGGCTCTGCCATTCAAGGTGCATGCAAGGCATAGTGTCAGAGCAGCCTATTGGTCACGCCCTTCTATTAGATCAGGCGGGCTGTTCCGCACTGATTACATGCCTCACAAAACGACAGACGCCCCCCAGAAGGCTCAGCCTCAAACTGCAGATGAAAAAATGCAATAAAACACTAAAGATGAAAAATGTGAGGTGTTTGTTGGTATTTTGGCCAAAAAACGTAAGCTGGTAACCCACGGTCAAGGGCCCTCACGCTTACCAGTCCTAACCACATGCCTTTTGAGACATGTACAATTTAATTTAGATTATTCACCGAATGGCGTCTGTCGTTTTGTGAGGCATGTAATCAGTGCGGAACAGCCCGCCTGATCTAATAGAAGGGCGTGACCAATAGGCTGCTCTGACACTATGCCTTGCATGCACCTTGAATGGCAGAGCCCTTGGTAACCTCGTGTCTTTAAATGCCACCAGTCACCTCCCTGACAGCATGGCCGGACGCTGGTGCCACAACCGCCCCCACTGTGGGTTGCAGGTGATTGAGTACCGGCATACAGACACCTGTGTTGCCTCCAGAGGAGCTGGCAGCCGCTGCTAAGTGCAATGGGTATTTACCTGGCAAATTTTGGTGAGTTTTTTTGTCTGATTTTAAGTCCATTCGGTGAATAATCTAAATTAAATTGTACATGTCTCAAAAGGCATGTGGTTAGGACTGGTAAGCGTGAGGGCCCTTGACCGTGGGTTACCAGCTTACGTTTTTTTGGCCAAAATACCAACAAACACCTCACATTTTTCATCTTTAGTGTTTTATTGCATTTTTTCATCTGCAGTTTGAGGCTGAGCCCTCTGGGGGGCGTCTGTCGTTTTGTGAGGCATGTAATTAGTGCGGAACAGCCCGCCTGATCTAATAGAAGGGCGTGACCAATAGGCTGCTCTGACACTATGCCTTGCATGCACCTTGAATGGCAGAGCCCTTGGTAACCTCGTGTCTTTAAATGCCACCAGTCACCTCCCTGACAGCATGGCCGGACGCTGGTGCCACAACCGCCCCCACTGTGGGTTGCAGGTGATTGAGTACCGGCATACAGACACCTGTGTTGCCTCCAGAGGAGCTGGCAGCCGCTGCTAAGTGCAATGGGTATTTACCTGGCAAATTTTGGTGAGTTTTTTTGTCTGATTTTAAGTCCATTCGGTGAATAATCTAAATTAAATTGTACATGTCTCAAAAGGCATGTGGTTAGGTACTGGTAAGCGTGGAGGGCCCTTGACGTGGGTTACAGCTTACGTTTTTTGGCCAAAATACCAACAAACACCTCACATTTTTCTCTTTAGTGTTTTATTGCATTTTTTCATCTGCAGTTTGAGCTGAGCCTCTGGGGGTCTGTCGTTTGTGAGGCATGTAATCAGTGCGGAACAGCCCGCTGATCTAATAGAAGGGCGTGACCAATAGGCTGCTCTGACACTATGCCTTGCATGCACCTTGAATGGCAGAGCCCTTGGTAACCTCGTGTCTTTAAATGCCACCAGTCACCTCCCTGACAGCATGGCCGGACGCTGGTGCCACAACCGCCCCCACTGTGGGTTGCAGGTGATTGAGTACCGGCATACAGACACCTGTGTTGCCTCCAGAGGAGCTGGCAGCCGCTGCTAAGTGCAATGGGTATTTACCTGGCAAATTTTGGTGAGTTTTTTTTGTCTGATTTTAAGTCCATTCGGTGAATAATCTAAATTAAATTGTACATGTCTCAAAAGGCATGTGGTTAGGACTGGTAAGCGTGAGGGCCCTTGACCGTGGGTTACCAGCTTACGTTTTTTGGCCAAAATACCAACAAACACCTCACATTTTTCATCTTTAGTGTTTTATTGCATTTTTTCATCTGCAGTTTGAGGCTGAGCCCTCTGGGGGCGTCTGTCATTTTGTGAGGCATGTAATCAGTGCGGAACAGCCCGCCTGATCTAATAGAAGGGCGTGACCAATAGGCTGCTCTGACACTATGCCTTGCATGCACCTTGAATGGCAGAGCACTTGGTAACCTCGTGTCTTTAAATGCCACCAGTCACCTCCCTGACAGCATGGCCGGACGCTGGTGCCACAACCGCCCCCACTGTGGGTTGCAGGTGATTGAGTACCGGCATACAGACACCTGTGTTGCCTCCAGAGGAGCTGGCAGCCGCTGCTAAGTGCAATGGGTATTTACCTGGCAAATTTTGGTGAGTTTTTTTTGTCTGATTTTAAGTCCATTCGGTGAATAATCTAAATTAAATTGTACATGTCTCAAGGCATGTGGTTAGGACTGGTAAGCGTGAGGGCCCTTGACCGTGGGTTATCAGCTTACGTTTTTTGGCCAAAATACCAACAAACACCTCACATTTTTCATCTTTAGTGTTTTATTGCATTTTTTCATCTGCAATTTGAGGCTGAGCCCTCTGGGGGGCGTCTGTCGTTTTGTGAGGCATGTAATCAGTGCGGAACAGCCCGCCTGATCTAATAGAAGGGCGTGACCAATAGGCTGCTCTGACACTATGCCTTGCATGCACCTTGAATGGCAGAGCCCTTGGTAACCTCGTGTCTTTAAATGCCACCAGTCACCTCCCTGACAGCATGGCCGGACGCTGGTGCCACAACCGCCCCCACTGTGGGTTGCAGGTGATTGAGTACCGGCATACAGACACCTGTGTTGCCTCCAGAGGAGCTGGCAGCCGCTGCTAAGTGCAATGGGTATTTACCTGTCAAATTTTGGTGAGTTTTTTTGCCAGTATGACAACCAAACTGATATCAGATTACTGTAAAAATAAATAAGTGAAAAAAATTGGCTTTGGGTTTTCTCCCCCATATTTAACACCAGCCAAATTAAAGTGAACTGCTGGGGGCTGGTACTCTTACCCTTGACAAGCACATGGTTATTGCCCACCCAGGGTAAGAAAAGTATCCCACGGACACCACAAAATACAGCACATTCATTAGAAGCACCATATCCTTGAGCTTCATACCGCCTCATCCTGCTGCCCTGGTGTTGTGGCAAATGGGGTAATAGAAGGGGTTGATGACAAATGAGTAATGTCAGCTGTCATCAACCTCTGGATTGGTATTGTTGAGGTGTGTATGATACCTCACATTACCAATACAGTGACTAAATAGTTAAACAACAGAAATGCAAAGAAATATCCTTTATTAGAAATATAACACACAAACAACCCACTTTCACCCATTTATTAAGCCCAAACATACTAAGCTCTGACAATAATCCAGACAGACATTAAAAATATTACTTGAGACCCAGCACATTGGCCTACTCATAACATGAGATCTAAAATGAAAAGTAAATGTCTGCTCTCAATGCATTAGCATAGTAGGACTTGCTGCAAGTATATGAAGATGAATGATCAGAGGGAAAAAAATGGAAGGATAGGACATAGGGTTATGTTATTGGAGATATAAAGGTAACAATAAAACTAAAACTGACATGTACAAAGAGTAAATGCAGTGTAACACAGAAAAGTATGGTAAGTATCTTAAAGCTGAAGCTTAGCTGAGAAAGTTTAGGAGGAAAGCACTAAATAGGTTAGATTTCAATAGCTGTTGCCAGTGGCATAACTAGAGTCTGATTGTCCCAGTGCAAAATATGTTCCTGTTCCTAATGTTGGTTAGATGTATGTTCCCTTTTAGGGTTAGTCTGTGCCCACTTCCTTTTATGAAGCTAACATTTTATTATTACAAGAAGTGAAGGATCCTAAGGATTATGAATCTTAATGCTTATCTCTTTAGTAAATGTTAATTATAAAAATATTTACCGTATATACTCGTGTATAAGCCGACCCGTGTATAAGCCGACCCCCTACTTTTGCCCCCAAAACCTGGGAAAACCTATTGACTCGTGTATAAGCGGAGGGTGGACCCCAGCACAGGTGTACAGCCCCCAGCAGTGTGGTATACAGGCCCCCCAATGGTAGTATACAGCAGCCTCCCCAGTGGCATATACAGGCCCCAGTACTTTATACAGCAACCCCAGTGGTATACAGCAGCCTCCCCAGTGGTATATACAGACCCTACCAGTATATACAGAAGCCCCAGTGGTATATAAAGCAGCCCCAGTGGTATATAAAGCAGCCCCAGTGGTATATACAGCAGCCCCAGTGGTATATACAGCAGCCCCAGTGGTATATACAGCAGCCCCAGTGGTATATACAGCAGCCCCAGTGGTATATACAGCAGCCCCAGTGGTATACAGGCCTCAGCAGTATATACAGCAGCCCCCAGGGGTTATACAGCACCCCCCAGGGGTTATACAGCACCCCCCAGGGGTTATACAGCGGCCCCCAGGGGGTACCCAGCGGCCCCCTGGGGGTACCCAGCAGCCCTCAGGGGGTACCCAGCAGCCCCCTTGGGGTACCAACATCCCCCAGGGGGTACCAACATCCCCCAGGGGGTACCCAACATCCCCCGGCGGTACCCAGCAGCCCCCAGGGGGTACCCAGCAGCCCCCAGGGGGTACCCAGCAGCCCCCAGGGGGTACCCAACAGCCCCCTGGGGGTACCAACAGCCCCCAACACGAGTATATACGGTACTAAGAATCTGGCTATGAGACTTAATATTGATTTTAGATTTAATATACTCAGACCAAGCGGAGTTTATGCAAGGCAAGCACACTTCCATAAATATCAGAAGGGTACAATTGGTAGTCCAATACAGTTTCCTCTCACCTGAGAACAACTGAGCATTAGAGTCCCTTGATGCATGAAGGCATTTAACTCAATAGAATAGCCAGTTATGGTGTAATGCTTTTAAAAGTTTGGATGTGGTCCAAAATTCTGTACAAGGATGCATATGCTATAAGTGGCCCCTAAAGTTAAGTTGTGGTGAATGATCTTCTGCAGTCTTCTTGTCTGAAAAAGGACCTAATCAGGGCTGTTTGCTCTGACGTTTGAAGTCCATGCCCCTAATTAAAGGCATATCTATAGCTGATCGAATGGATATCATTTTAATGGACCAGGTTGGGGACTCCTTACCTCATG
Source organism: Allobates femoralis (assembly GCA_033576535.1). NCBI lineage: Eukaryota > Metazoa > Chordata > Amphibia > Anura > Aromobatidae > Allobates > Allobates femoralis. The sequence goes on from JARQOC010000003.1 coordinate 313,612,071, forward strand.
TTATCTCTATCATAAAAAAAATTGGCAGAGTCTCTGGCCTTTCTATATACTGGAACAAATCGGCATTAATAATAACTCTTTCAAGCAGACCTTCTACCCATTTAGATTCTTTGAAACATTTACTGGTGGTTACACATTTTAAATATTTAGGGACCAATATTCATTAAGACACTAACATACTGCCACTATTAGCTTATGGATGCATAAACCAAATTAAGATCATATTATTACCAAAATTCAATTATTCATTACCATTGTAAGAAAGTGCGCTACCTATCCCTAAGACTAGGGCCACATCTGCGTTTTTTTTATAAAAACCTGATCAGGTTTTGAGCTTTCAAAAAGCTCAAAACCGGATCAAAAAACGCTCCTCATAAGAGCCAATGCTAAAAACCGTCTGCAGCCTGCATGAAAGATCATGCAGACTGCAGTTTTCGGAGCGGTTCTAGCATCTCCAATGCGGGAACCGGATTGCTCAGGATGTGTATGCGGTTCCGGCATATACTTTGCTTATCCCAGCTGCTGCCGGGATAAGCAAAGTGTACTGTGTTCTGTAAAACTTAAAAATTAATAAATAAATGTTTGTTCAATGTCTCTAGGGGGTGCCCAGTCCCCCTAGAGACTTTACACCCACTCAGGTGGGCTTGCACTGCTGTAATGTGTTATGTACAACAGCTGACTCCTGTCAGCTGTTGTATACCCACAAATTGACCCCCCCCCACACACATTTTTATACCTGTCCCTGCACCCCCTCTTATCATTTCTAGCTAACCCTTTTGCAGAACAAAATGATTTTGTAAAGTAGAGAACATAGGTTATATTTACCTCGTCCTGTGTGAGTTCTCTGTTTAGGCATGCCTGTCTGCTGCTCCCTTCGCCCGCTTTATAAATACGTACACCCATCTCAGCTTGCTGCAGTGCTGAGAGCCTGGCCGTGTCATGAAAGGGGCGGGCTACTGGTATGACGTGATTTTAGCCCCGTCCCTTTCATGACGCGGCCAGGCTATCAGCACTGCAGCAAGCTGGGAGGGGGCGTGCATAATTACAAAGTGGGTGGAGGGAGCAGCAGACAGGCTCGCCTATGGAGACTTTTTCAGAAACAAAGAACTCACACAGGACTACGTAAATATAACCTCTGTTCTCTACTTTACAAAATCATTTTGTTCTGCAAAAGGGATGGCTAGAAATGATGATAGGGGGTGCAGGGACAGGTATAAAGATGCGGGGGGGTCAGTTTGTGGGTGTTCAACAGCTGACAGGAGTCAGCTGTTGTACATAACACATTACAGCAGTATAAGACCACCTGAGTGGGTGTAAGGTCTCTAGGGGGACTGGGCACCCCCTACAGACATTGAACAAACATTTATTTATTAAATTTTAAGTTTTACAGAACACAGAACAGCAGGGATGAGCAAACTATCGGGTAATCGGATTGCTCAGGATTACACATCCTGAGCAATCCGGTTACCGGATTGTGGCTTCAGCAATCCGGTTCCCGGATTGCTGAATGTATGAAGACAATTGCGTTCACCGCATCCGGATCTGGATGTGGTGAACGCAATTCAGGTTTAAAGTGTGACCCTAGCCTAAATCCTTCTTCACAACATTTAACCCTCTAATGTCTTCATTTGTTTGAGGTAGTTCTTGCCCCAAATCTAAATTATTTATCCTTCAAGACCTAAAAAGCTCAGGGTACAGTTTTGCTAGATTTATTTTTCTTTATTACATAGTAGGCCAGCTAATGGCACTGAGGCTATATTCATACACAGCATTTTGGCTATGTATTGTGAGGATCCATTTTTTGGTGCAGAAACTCACCAAAAACAGATCCTCACAAAATGCAGCTGTGTGTGAATGTATGGCGTTATCTGCTTTGCTTTTACTCAACTCCCTGTGCTCCCACGATGATCTCGAGAAATATTCTCTTTCCCAGAGACTGCAGTGTTTGGTGCCTCTAGGACCTGACAATGTGAGTGATGTCACTCGGTCACATGATGCAGTGTCAGGTCCTCAAGCACCAAACACCTAACTCACAGGTCCTGCAGCCTCCATGATGGGAGAACATCGCTAGAGATCACTGTTGGAGCGTGGGGAGGTGAGTTAATAGCACAGCAGAAAATGTCAAAAGAATTGACATGCTCATTCTTTTTACGGATCTGTTCTTGAGCCCAAGAATGGATCCATAAAAAATGCTGCATCTGAATGCAAAATTGTGAAATGCATTGACTTGACTGAGACAGCCAACATCACTGCCTTTCACTGTATTGCAACGCCAATAGTGGATCCATAAGAAATGCACCAAAACCGGTGCACTAATGCACTTTGTGAATGTACCCTAAGTAGTTGGATGCCTGCTTCCCAACTGCCAAATTTGGAGAGTCGTTTAGCAAAAGTGGCAAACACTAGCTGTCTACTAGGATTTTTGAAGCTTAATAAACCTGATATTCCTAAAATGTTGCCTATGATCAATTTGGAGTGATTAGTCTGGACACAGATGAGACGAGTGTCAAATTATACTCATATTCCATCCCTGGTTTCTCACCCATCTTCTCAATTTTAGAAAATTTTAAACGTCCTTTAATTCGGTAACCTTTATGACCAGAATATGGCATTATCTTTCATTCAGTTGAGAAAAAAGTATGATTTGCCAAGATTGCAAATTTTTAGATATCTTCGATTAAGGTTCGGTTTCCAATTAATCATGTAATCACAAAATGAAAGGGTGACCATATCTACCTTTCCATTAATAGGCATTATTAACAAGGCACACATACATGCTATCTGTAGGTATTAGTTCTACTTCACTGAAGGTGAGAGACAAGTGGAAGCTGCCTACCCAACTATTAGTGAGAAGACTAGGAGGTGATCTTGGAATCCCTCTTTTTGCCTCCCCTTGAGCAAACAATAAAATTACTCAATATTACATTATTCATCAAGCCTACCTAATCCCATCAAGGTTGCACTGAATGCATGGATTACCCTTTTCAGAATGTTTGTGAATTCACACCGTAAAATATATTTCTGGCACATGATTTGGTCTTGCCCAATTATTCTCTCCTTCTGGCAAAGTATAATCAACATATAATTCTCCCTGACTACTATTCCCATTCTACTAGTTCCTAAAATAAGTTTATTTGTGCTAGTGGAAGAGAAAATAAGGCAACATCAAGTCAAAATCTTTAAGGTACCGTTACACGGCACGACGTTGGAACGATGTTGGCAACGATCTCGTGGGCGCGCGGTCGTTTCCGACATCCAACGATTTATCGTTACAACTTTGCAGAGTCACACGCAACGACGTCCTAACAATGTCGCTTGAATGACTCCAAACCTGTGACGTTTAAGCAATATCGTTAACGATGTTGTGCCGTGTAATGGGGCCTTTAGAGAAACTTGCCTGGAAATATATAGCTTCAAGATGGATGGATAATTTTCCAACATTAAAGGCCTGGGATGGTTCCAAAAACAATAATCACATATGAGAAAATAGTATCAAAATAGAGGATTCCTTCAGAAATTTGATAAGGTATGGAACATGTGGAACTTATTGGCATAGATGGTCTTTCACAGCTGAGTATTATTTATACTACCAGTTGAAAAATACATATGGTTTGGAGATGTAGGTGGGAATCCTAGAGTGAGCATCAATTGATTTATGATTTTATTGTTATTGTTAGATCTGAGCAGTTTAAATTTAAAGCTTGTATTTCAGGTTTCATAACAGAAGAGTAACATGTATATTGTTTCTATGCTTCTTCAACACAACATGGCTTTTAAGTGACTTGCTGATATTAAACTATATAATGATACGTGTACCTGAGCAGCTCCTTTATGTAAACCTTTTAAATAACAATGTATACTCTATTGTTGTACTTTTGTTTCCTACTTCGGAAGAAGTCTTTTGGAATACATGAATTATTTTTGTGCGTATAATTGAAAGAAAGAAGATTATGCACCTGTGGTATAATTATTCCAAGAAGCGCCAAATAAAATTATACAAAACTTTATTGGTGCATGTTTCAAAAATGAAGATTAAAAAAATAAGACCACATAAAATTGTGAAGATTAAGAGCCATGAAGGGCTCGAAACACATAAGACAGTGTGATCTTATTTTTTTAATCTTCATTTTTTTTAAACATGCACCAATAAAAGTTTTGCATATTTTTATTCGGAGCTTCTTGGAATAATTATACCACAGGTGCTGGATACAAGTTTCTTTCTTCCAATTATACTCATTGGTACCTGGGAGCAGACCCATAGATTTGTCCCTGCATCTGCACAGTGTTGTGGACAGTTTAGAGAGATTAACTGATATAATTTTTATTTCTTCTATTTTTGAATATTATTGTTGTGTAACAGCTTTAAAAAAAACTAATTAATTACAAGCATATAATCAATTCTCACTTTCCCAGGCTTCCATGACTTGTAGCGTTATCCTCTAAAGCTGGTGCTGAAGCAGCTGCCTTCGGCATACCAGAAGGGAAGTGTATAATATAATTTACATGCATCATCACCTGTGACGGGGTAAGCTAATGTCTTCAAAAAGCATCTGATTGGCCAGCAATGTGGATTGCAGTGTAGAGATCCAGTAGGTCTCTGCAACGCATTATATTTCATCTGAATATGCATTTAAAGAGGCACATCCAAGTTAAATAGGCACTGGTGTCAGGGAGGCCCCTTTGCGTATGGGCCTGGTCATATTCACACCATCTGTGACTGCGATCCTACAGTGAGCAGGTGGCATGCTGATTTTGTGTGTAGTTGATTTGAAAATATCAAAAAGAGAACCAACAAAAGGTAGCATTGATGAAAGAAAGAAATGAATTGTGAATGCAGATTTGAGGAGAAAAATACATGAACTCTTCATCCACATTTAGTGCTAGAAATGATGCCAGCCAGACAGGATATTTGCAAGTACTGTACAGTTATCACTACTAGAGATTGGGCAGGGGTACTCATAAGTAATGAAACCGCTCTAATAAATTGTAGGTGCAGCCACCCTCGGGTGGCACAAATATCTTTTTTGTGAAGTACTACCAAAAAATCTAGTCTGTCCTGGCAATAATGCTGCTAATGGAGTCCTAAGGCTGACGGGACACGAAGCGCATTCAAACACCGGCATGTAAGTGCCAGAGTTTGAAATCTCGTGCTACGGGAAAACGCTCCTTGTCACGTTTTCCTGGGCGCTACAAAATAGTGCAATATTTCAAACTCCTGCACTTACATGCCGGCGTTAGAATGCACTTCAGGTCCTGTCTGCCTTAGGACTCTATTGGCAGTATTAGTGCAGCGTTATACTATGGTAACACTGTGCTAATGCTGCCGGAATCCTGCTCTTTGGCAGACCCCACCAGGACGGAGACCACAACGCTAGTGTGGCCCTAGCCTTAGTCACATGTATAGGCCTATTAGGCTGTGCGCCCTCATAATTCATGCAACTGCTCCAGTAAATTTTATGCTCTGCCACCCTCAGATGGCACAAATATCAGTTTCATGGAGTACTACCAGAAGAATTAGTCATCACTTGACCCTGAAAAAAAAATTGTATAATGGCTCACCCTGTATGCATGGCACAGGGTTTGGAACAGGTCCTGGTCTAGCATTTGAAGGTTATACATTCATTAGTAGCAGGGGGATGAGTGACATGTGTAAGCATCGAGCTCACACAGCCCTGATAAATTCAGGAAACAGACAAGAAGGAGACCCCAAGTAGAGTCTCCACACTTGAAAAAAAATGGGCCAGATACCAAAAAAAGTGGCATCAATTGACCCAGAATAAATATTGTATAATAGCAAGATGAATGCAGCATGCTGAAAAGTACACATTGCCTACTCTGCCCAGTCTGCCCTTTGGTTGGAAAAGTACTTGGAAATCCATGGCTTGTGCACTATGATGAAAGTTAGGCAGTCCACACTTTCAGGGGACAGGCAGATGTACTTATACGTCAGGGCACCACTAGCAGCGCTGAAGACACATTTGGAAAGAACATTTGCTGTAACGCATGACAAAACCTCCAAGGCATGACTCAGGCCACCCTTCCATTTTTCAAACCCAAAATGCAAAAGGGTCCGAAACCCCTCTGATGGCAAGGATATTGAGCTCTAGGAGCTCCTGCACTATCCTCTCCAGTCGTTCAGTATCTGTCGAACTTGTACTCAGTCCTGCCGGTGGATGGGCTGATTTAACAAAAATTGGTCAAAGGACTCCCAGAAATTGCTTCTGAAAGTTAAACTGCTGCTGCTAATGTTTCTACACTGAGGACTCAACGTCCCCCAGGTAGGAAGAGTAGCTCTGTGATGCGTACTGTGTCCCTTACTGCTCTGTTGGGAAAAAACAGTCCTAAGATTGTCTACCAGCTTTTTTTGATACTCCAACATGCACATAGTCCTGTCCAATGTGGAAAGCACCTGGCTAAATTTACTCTTGCATTGCAGATACAAGAGTGTGGCAAACCCATACTCATCACTAATTCAAATCCTACCAATACGGGCATCATGTTGCAGCAAGAATGCGCTCATGTGTCTAATGCATCCAAGTCCTCCTTGTGTTTGTGGCAGTGTAAAAACCGAGCTTCCTTCCACCATCCCCTTCCACCAACATCAGACTACTGTTCTGTGCGCCATTCCGTCTTCATCCTCATCTTCTTCCATTTTTTCCTTGGGTCGAGCACCTTTACTACTACTTTGTCTGGTACCATCAGCCACCCTCTGTCACTCTACTCCACCCTGCCATGCCACCCAGCTGTATAAAGAGAATCCGGATCTTTGAGGTATTGATATCCTTTCCGCATCTTCCTCTTCCTTCTCCTCCTCCTCTTTCTCTGGTACCACCACCTCATCTCACAGACTTTGAGCCAACATGTAGATGGCCAGGACAGTGATGCTGATGATGACATTGCCAGTGATTACCATCTTAGCAGCCATATCGAAACTGTGCAGAACGGTGGAGATGTCCTTGAATTGCCCCCACTCTGCAAGCATCAATTGCACCACATTCGGCTTGCTTTGAATCACAGTACGCATCATTAAATACTACACCAGGGCTTGTTGCTGCAGCCACAGTCGCTGTATTATGTGCAGAGAGGAATTCAATTGCATTGGCACATAACATATCTGTTAACTGGTTGTCCAAAATACCTCTGTAAGGATGCCACTCGATAAGCTGCATGGTAGCAACAGTAGAACTGAGCGCACAGTGACCATACCTTGTGGAGCAACTCATTCAAACAAGGATTGTGGCGTAAACATTGCTGGACAACCAGGTTGAGGACATGCCATGCAAGGCACATGTCTAAGTTTGCCCCGGTGTAGGGCCACCACCAGGTTTGCACCGTTATCGCACTCAATTTTCCCTTGCTTCATGATTAGCGGAGACAGCCATTGATAAAACTCAAACTGCATAGCTGCCCACAACTCTTCAGTTCTGTGACTTAAATCTCCAAAGCATGCATTTTAATTTAATCACTGCCTGATAGCGGAGAGCCCTGGCAGCACAGTACGGAGATGGAGTTGATTCTGTCTGAACTGTTGGGACATTAAGGGAGAGGTCGAGGGCACAGCTGGAGGCCCTTGTGAAGGTGGACAAGACAGATATCTGTGGATGAAGAGGTACAGGCAGAAATTTGTCCCAGAAGTCTTTGGGATTTAAAGACTTGGAGAGAATCCCTTTACCTGCCTGACCACGCAGCCACCAGAAGCACCCAATAACCAGTGAGCGAGATGTAATGCCCTTGGCCATGTTTGCTCGTCTAGGTGTCAGTGGTGATATGAATTCTATCACACGCAGAGTTTCTCAAGTAACCAGTGATGTTGTTTCTGATGTGCTGGTGTAGCACAGGCACAGCTTTCTTAGAGATGTAATGCAACTGGGCAACTTAAACTAGGGCCTGCAACAGCCATCAGTTTTTGAAAACCATCTATATCCACCAGACAGAAATGCTGCACTTCCGTTGCCAACAAATTGTAAATGGTTAAGTTCAAGCTCTTTACTTTGGGATGTGTAGGCGGAAATAATTTTTTCCATGCCTACAACTGTGGGACCACAGACTGGCTGCTGTGCTGAAAAAGGGTGGAGTAGAGTGTACCCAACAAAACAAGTGGTGTGCTCATTGTCTGAGATCGGACAAAACAGCAGGCCTGTCCACTTCCATAACAGCTGAGGTTCTGTCATATGCTCCAACTGTAGCAGGTAAGCAAGTGGAGGTTCTGCAGCTGGTCACCTTTTGCATAACACTTACAATAGGAAGAAGCAGCAGATGCAGTTGATATGGTGGATGGTGTTTAATGAAGTCTGCTAAACACAATTTTAGTGCAGTAATTTTCCAAGATTAACGCATGGTGCTAGGTCATGTGGTGGTTCATGCATGAAGTAGTCAAATTGTTGTTTTGTTTGCCGCTACTGAAATTTTTGTTACACACTTTGCAAATAAAGTGAGTTGGGTAATCTTTTATAGTGTCAAAAAGATACAGTATCTGGAAAGGAGAAAGTGCAAATAGGGTATACCTGTGTGGTCAGGAGGAGAACAAAAATAGAATATTGCTTACCTGTCCAGGTTGTGACAGGCACAACCACACAAAACAACATATGCAGATTTTAATCCTGAAGATGGTCTGAAACAGCTCCTCCAATATCTAGGGTGAAAAGCAGGAAACAGTGGAGTGGTGTGTCCAAACCGCGCTGAAGGCGGTACATCTGTGATTTTTTTTTCCTGAAGAAGGGGGCTTGAACCCCTGAAATGCGTAGAAAATAAAAAATCACCATCAAATTTTCTGAGTTTTGGAAGTAAATATTTTCTTCAGATGGTAGCACGGTTCGGATACCCCATTCCACTTTTTCCTGCTTTTCACGGTGTCAAAAAAGGCATAGGCTAGACAACCCTTGACGCCTTGGACAACTGCAGACCTGTGACCGCTGCTGTTCAGAGCCAGAGTTATGGCTGAGGATGCAGTGTTTATTGTGCTTGCAGCCCTCAGTCCCTGTGCGGATAGATGCAAGCTAACCTCTTCATCTTCCTCCACCTCCTCTGCTGAGCTACTCAGTAATGTGCTCTGGGATGATTCCAAGTGGGATCTCGAACCTCATCATCATCCTCACTGTTGTCCAACTCTTCACCATGAGAGTCAACCCACTCTTCTTCCTGCCCTGAAAGCACAGTACAGTGTGGGTGCTCCTCAGTGATCTCATCATCTTCATCTCCTCCACCTCCGGGGAATAAAGTCTGGTGACAAGGGTCTTTAATCTGCTGGGACCATACTACCTCCATCCCTGGATCCAACTACAAAGGATTTTGGGCATTGGTGCAGATGCTTTCCTCCTCTGGAGTATGTGAATTTTCAGAGCAGACGTCTGATGCCCATGGATTGTGTGAACAAATTTTCAGAATTGCCCATCTGTGTTTCCCCACAATCATTTGCATGGTTGGAGAGTTTTGACACTGGTTGACACATGGGTAATTGGGGCACCACCTCTGAGCACTGTACTGTTTGTGATGTTGAGGTGGAGGAAAAGGAGGATAGGCCACTTGATGCTGCACTTTCCATTAACTGTAGCAAAAGCTCTTTCTGGGCCTCATCCACAACTCTGCTGTCGCAAACAAAAAGACTGGAGTAGGTTGTCCAGTAACAGAAGTTGTCACTTACCTTTAGATATGATGAGCTAATGTTTGGTCAGTACAGCTTTCAGAAACATTAGCAGTATCACGTACCCCTTGTACACCTCCAACACCAAGCCTACTATCCTTTCGAACAACCATTTTCACCTTAAGGTACCGTCACAACCGGCAATATTGCTAGGCAATTTCACAGACAATTTGCTGGTTGCAGTGAAATCATGGACACATGGTTCTATTTTGTTGCCGTGTTCAAATGGAACAATGTCTCCATGATTTCACTGCAACCAGCAAATTGCCAGTGAAATTGCCTAGCGTGTGACGGTACCTTTACTCTTACCAACACAAGCTTAGGAAAAAAGAACAGCACAAACTTATACTTATCAGTCTGGGCGGAAAAAATCTTGTAGAAATGCATTTTCCCAATGCAAAATGATAACAAAGGAAAAAACAGGCAGCAGTCCCAAAAAATTGCGGCAAAATGTGGACTTTAATGAGCCCAATGCGGCATGACATTTCGGTGTGATACCACCTTTTTCAAGTACATTTCATAGTGAGTTTGGGCTATATTTAACACACAAGTGAAATTATAATAATAATAATTTTTATTTATATAGCTCCAACATATTCCGCAGCACTTTACATTTCAGAGGGTATACAATACAATACAATAATATATAAAAAGATACTGTACAATACAACAGTACAAATATAATACAATACAAACTTTATGAGACAAAAAATAGATAAATACATCACTGAGCCCATTAGGACTGAGATCTCTGCTTGCAAGCTTACAATTTATGAGGAAGTAGGGGAGACACAAAAGATAATAGTAACAAATGCCATCATATATGGTCCAGCTATCAATATGATAAATAGGGGATTCACATAACGCTGCATGAACCGTTTACCAGCCATGATTTGTACAAGAACAGATAAAGTGGTATGAAATGCATGGGGGTGTAGAAGAATGATACCAGAGGCCAGATTTTGAGAAGGACAGGATGGCAATATTTAAATAGATGAGGTAGATACAATTCAATAATTAGGCAAAAATAAAGGTGACCTTGCTCAAAAGACCTAACAGTCTGCAACTGGATTGGGGTTACACAAGATACAGAGGCTTATTACAGTGATGGTCCAGGCATCTTGAGGAAGTTGGGGATAGAAATAAAGTTACATGAATGGTCACCAGACATCTGTATATAGCTTTTGGGTTTGTTGGAGTTTGAAGAAGAGATTCTGTCCAGAGAGATGGTACTGAATGTAGCCCATTCACTAGAGACTTCTATTAGGGAGTGTGGCGCCCCGCAACGAGTGCGTCACAAGAGGGTATTGCAGCCATAAAAGCAGCCGCAATATTCTCTGACACGGCAGTGATCTGGTTAATTTAGAAATCCAACCCTGCATGCATCACCTAGAACAGAGGGCCAATCCTAGGTCCTGGTGGGTGGAGTGTTAGGGAAGTGTAATAGAACACACACAATAGTCTGGAACAGGCTAGACAGAGAACTTGAACTTGGAGAGGAGCGGGGGCTCCGCACCCCGTGCAGCCCCCGGGCCGTCACCGGTCGGGTGTCAGCACCTGAGGCCTTACCAACCGGGATTGGGCATTATTCACACACGGGTTCCCAAAAGACTCCCGTGCCCACAACTCACAGCCGGTTCACTGGTACCGAAGCTGGCAGCAGTTCACCTCTGCTACGCGAACCAAAAGCGTGGAGGAGCAGCTTCACAGGAGCACCCCACCACCAGCCAACTTCCAGTCATCTAACCAGCGGTGTACCCACTGAGGGATCCAAGGCTCCCCAAAACATCCAGAACGTACATCATGGATAGGGCATTGAAGCAGCCTCCCCGTACCCGATCTGGTATTCCTGGGCGACACTGGCAATCACTTAGTTAGAATGGAGGAACACTGCGGATTTCTAAGGGACACCATCACTGCTGAGTCCACCCGGTCCACTACCTGTAATCTGTATACCATGTACTGCCTGCTGGTTACAGTAAAGACCCGTTGATGAGACTTTCTGTGTCCGTGCTTCCTTATGAACTGTCCGTCCGCACTACAAGGTAACCGCAGCTGCCGCACAACATCTTAAGCAGCTCCAGCCTCCGGGGATCACCGCTCAGCCTGTGGGGAGCGTAACATTTTGCTGCTGTCCATCCCCCGGAGGTTCCGCAGCGTCGGTAGCCCTTACAGAACTACTCATAGGTGGCGTCACGAATAAATGAAAAACCCCTTTAATCTGTTCCACCAAGACGTCTTCAAACACTTTTGATCTGCACTACACCGGGCCCGCTACCGGCAGGCGCGGTCCACCCGTGACAAGGAGGAAGGAAGCATCGCCTGTCTAAACCGGAGTCCCGGCCACGGTGAGTCAGAAAATGGCGTCACGAACAGGATACGAGCAGGCCCGTTACCCAACGGGTATAATGTGCTTAAAAAGACTTTATTGTCTACAATTTGGACTTTGTTCGTCCCTAAAAGAACTTTCCCGCCTTTTCACCGTGGGCCAAGATGGCGCCCAAGATGGCGTTCCCGCCACAAGAAGCCGCCACGTGCAAGCTCAGGAGTGAGTCAACCCCCCCCCTCATCGTGGGAGGGCTAAAGACAAAAGGTGCCAAACTCTTTGTCTGCCCTGATTGCTCGAATCAACCATGGGGGCGGACCCCAAAGACTTTTCCCACGATTGGACTACAAAAGCCCAGAGGAAATGGGAGTGTCGCAGACCTTTCTTCACCAGCTCTACCAGAACGCTTACCGGTTGAACGGGTGTGGTTTCCCTCCGAAGAAGAGAATGGCCAGCATGAGACTCCAAGACCTAATGCGGGAGGTCGAGGCGGAGGCCAGAGCAGCCATAGGCCAACCGGGTCCGGGTCCTGCCCTTACCATAGACGGCAGCCCCGACTTCTGGCTAGAGGCTCTACAAGACCTCCGGGTGCGACTACTTGAGACTGTAGAATGGACGATTCGCAGCTGGAGCGCGACCCTAGGCAGACGACTACACCATGCGATGCAGCAGAGCCAACCGGGTACCGCAACTCCAAGCCCAGACGACGTCACCAGCTTCTCAACCGCCTCACCGTCGCCTACCACCTGTCCTGCTTCGTCACCGGAGCCCATAGACTGTGTCATTCCCGTGAGGACCACAACTCGACCCGTTCCAGCGGTCGAACCCGCAGCCGACCCCGTTCTTGAGCCGGAGCTTATAACACGCTCCATAGAAGAACTTGACCTTTACCAGGTTCCCACCGAGGAACCCGCGACGTGTTTCACCACTACAGAGACAGTCGCTTGTTTCGTCCCCGTACCGGAGGCTTCCCTTGCAATTGCCGAGGCCTACCTGGTAACTGGGATTGAGACCCCTCTACCAACAGAAACAGATGAAGAGGCAGGCAGCCTGGAAGCCCTGCAGGACGTCTCTGTGGAAGGATCCGCAGCACCACCGCCCTGTTGTACAGCGGAACCAGCTTCAACATCTCCAGCCATCGAGCAGCCTGATGTGGTCATCGAAGGAGAAGTCGAGGAGGATGACGACGAGACCCGCAGCACCGCTGAGGATTTCGACACCGGCTTCGCTTGGGGAGACACCGAGGAACTTCCTACCGGGCATACAGCTCGGGTACACTGGTCGGGTGCAACGCTGACACCTTCCCCTGTGCCGTTCCACCGGGTGCCGGTCCAAGCCCGCCAAGTTCAAGCTTCCCGCCAAACCACCAGCTCCACTACTCATCTCTACACTCCGAGCCGTAACGACGGAGATGTACGCCAGAGACGATGAGAGGAGTGGCAAGCCCGTGAACGCGCCAACATGCAGGCCCGTGCCGAGGCTCGCCGCCAACCGCCGCTGCCTGATGAACTCCGCCGTGAAGGTAGAATTTCCACCTTTAACTTAAATACCGGGTGGGGGTTCGCTTGGGAGGTGGGTTTGAATGAGGAGGTGTTTGTGGGGCGCCAGGACGTTGAGTCAAACTTGCCAAGAGGACATCCCGATCGCGACCTATACCGGGGCGATGTAATCACCTATGAACGCTATGCTTGTCCAGATAGGTGGTTCGCTATCCGGGTGCGCCATCGTTCTCCGTGCCAGTGACTTTAAAACTTGAACTCACTCAATGACTCTGTTCCTGTTAATCACTGACTGTGTGATTCCGCGGCTACAGGCTGAACTTTTATCTAAGAACAGCCAACCGCCCGCCGGGTCCGCACCAAGTGTTTTACCTGTTTATTTTGTCTACCTCACTTTTATGCATACAATGACCTGTCATTAATAAAAGTGTATTACCTGTTATAAAATATAAAAACCTCTGTAATGTGGGTAGTGTGACGCTTGGGGACAAGCGTATTCAACCAAGGGGGAGTGTGGCGCCCCGCAACGAGTGCGTCACAAGAGGGTATTGCAGCCATAAAAGCAGCCGCAATATTCTCTGACACGGCAGTGATCTGGTTAATTTAGAAATCCAACCCTGCATGCATCACCTAGAACAGAGGGCCAATCCTAGGTCCTGGTGGGTGGAGTGTTAGGGAAGTGTAGTAGAACACACACAATAGTCTGGAACAGGCTAGACAGAGAACTTGAACTTGGAGAGGAGCGGGGGCTCCGCACCCCGTGCAGCCCCCGGGCCGTCACCGGTCGGGTGTCAGCACCTGAGGCCTTACCAACCGGGATTGGGCATTATTCACACGGGTTCCCAAAAGACTCCCATGCCCACAACTCACAGCCGGTTCACTGGTACCGAAGCTGGCAGCAGTTCACCTCTGCTACGCGAACCAAAAGCGTGGAGGAGCAGCTTCACAGGAGCACCCCACCACCAGCCAACTTTCAGTCGTCTAACCAGCGGTGTACCCACTGAGGGATCCAAGGCTCCCCAAAACATCCAGAATGTACATCATGGATAGGGCATTGAAGCAGCCTCCCAGTACCCGATCTGGTATTCCTGGGCGACACTGGCAATCACTTAGTTAGAATGGAGGAACACTGCGGATTTCTAAGGGACACCATCACTGCTGAGTCCACCTGGTCCACTACCTGTAATCTGTATACCATGTACTGCCTGCTGGTTACAGTAAAGACCCGTTGCAGAGACTTTTTGTGTCCGTGCTTCCTTATGAACTGTCCGTCCGCACTACAAGGTAACCGCAGCTGCCGCACAACATCTTAAGCAGCTCCAGCCTCTGGGGATCACCGCTCAGCCTGTGGGGAGCGTAACATCTTGCTGCTGTCCATCCCCCGGAGGTTCCGCAGCGTCGGTAGCCCTTACCGAACTACTCATAGGTGGCGTCACGAATAAATGAAAAACCCATTTAATCTGTTCCACCAAGACGTCTTCAAACACTTTTGATCTGCACTACACCGGGCCCGCTACCGGCAGGCGCGGTCCACCCGTGACAAGGAGGAAGGAAGCATCGCCTGTCTAAACCAGAGTCCCGGCCACGGTGAGTCAGGAGCATGATAGGCCACCTTAAAAAGCTGTGTTTTTAGGGAGTGTCTGAAGCTATACAAGTTGTGGATAGTTCTGATTTCTTGGGGTAGAGCATTTCCGAGAATTGGTGCAGTTCGGGAGAAGTCTTGGAGCCGGGAGTGGGAGGATCAGATTAGTGCAGATGTTAGTTGAAGGTCATTTGTAGAACGTAGAGAACGGGTGGGGTGATAGACAGAGATGAGGGATGAGATGTAGGGAGGTGCTGCAGTGTGAAGAGCTTTGTGGGTGAAAACAAGCAGTTTGAAATGGATCCTGTAGTGTATAGGCAGCCAGTGCAATGACTGGCACAGAGCGAAGGCATGTGAGTAACGATTGGCCAGATCAGTGATCCAGTCTGCTGCATTAAGGATGGACTGGAGAGGGGTATGTTTAGAGAGGGGGAGGCCAATTAGTAGAGAATTGCAGTAGTCAAGGTGGGAATGGATCAGGGCCAGGGTAAGTGTTTTAGTTGTTTCCATGGTGAAATTCTAGAGATGTTCTTCAGGTGCAAGCAGCAAGAGAGGACAAGAGATTGTGTATAGGAGGTGAAGGAGAGATTGGTGTCAAACATAACACACAGACAGCAAGCCTGCTGCCTAGGCGTTATCGTGGTGCCACACACTGAGAGAAAAATGTCAGATTTAGGGCGGTTAGTGGAGGGCGGGAGCAGAAGTAGTTGGAAAGATTAAGTTTCAAATAGAGAGCAGACATGATGTTGGAAGCTGCAGCTAGACAGTCATTGGCATTCTTTAATACCGCAGGGGTAAGGTCAGGGGCAGAAGAGTATAGTTGTGTGTCATCAGCATAAAGATGGTACTGGAAGCCAAATCTCCTGGTGGTGTGTCCAATTGGGGCTGTGTAGAGAGAGAAGAGAAGAGGGCCAAGGACTGAGCTCTGAAAGACCCCAATAGTGAGGGGAAGAGGAGAGTAAGTGGAGCCAGTAAACGTTACCCTGAAAGAGCGCTCGGAAAGATAGGAAGAGAACAAGGAGAGAGCAGTGTCCTTTATGCCTATAGAGTGCAGCATATAGAGAAGGAGATGGTGGCCAACAGTGTCAAAAGTTTCGGAGAGGTCCAGAAAAATAAGCAGAGTGGCCACCATTACAATTTGCTGTCAGAAGGTCATTGGTCATTTTGATGAGGGCGGTTTCTGTAGAGTGAAGGGGGTGGAAACGTGACTGTAATGGGTCTAGAAGAGAGTGAGCGGAGAAGTAGCGGGTGAGGTGGATGTAGACCAGGCGCTCCAAGAGTTTTGATATGAAGGGGAGATTGGAGACTGGTCTGTAGTTTTTTGTGCAGCATGGGTCAGGAGAAGATTTCTTTAATAATGGAGTATTGATAGAATGTTTGAAGGAGGAGTGGAAGATGCCAAAAGTGAGGGAGAGGTTGAAAATTTTGGTTAGGTGAGTGGTGATGGCCGGACAGAGAGACTGGAGTAGGTGTGAGGGGATGGGGTCAGTGGTGCATGTTGTGGGACAAGAGGAAGAGAGGAGCTTGGAGATTTCTTCTTCAGTGAATGGGTCAAATAGGGAGATTGAGCCGGTGGAAATGTGAGGAAGAATGGGAGTGGCAGCGCTTGGAGGCTGGGAGCTAATTTCCTGGCAGAAAATAAAGCAGAAAATTACTTTATTCAAAGCATTCCGGTGTCTTTGATATTTCTTTGGAGCAGCAGCGCGGACCTGTAGGCACTGAGTCCTGGAAAGAGTTTTCATTCCCACATCATGGAAGTGCGGTCCTTGCGGCAGCTGCTGGGTTTGAGCGATCAAGCTGGTTGTGGGCTTCACAACCGAACCAGGTGAGAAGTTTTTATGCTATATGTGATTTGTCTCCTAAGTGGGATAAGACCCTATGCGCATTCTCATTTTCTAGAGGGTGGTGAAGTAGGTCTTTTTGGCGAGGTGAAGGGCAGAGTTGTAAGATTTTAACATGAATTTATAATGGATAATGTTTTCTGGTGAGCGAGTTTTCCTCCATAGGCATTCGGCACTCCTAGAGCATCGTTGGAGGAATTGAGTTTGCGATGTGAGCCAGGCCTGTTTTATTCTATGTTGGGAGGTTCTGAGGGTGAGGAGCGTGACTTGGTCCAGGGTGCTTCTGAGAGTGTTGTTGTAATGATTTAATGCTAGATCAGGACAGGAGAATGAAGAGATTGGGGAAATTGATAAGTGTAGAGAGTCTGTGAATGTATAAGGGTTAATGGCCTGTAGATTTCTGGATGTGTGATAGGTAGAAGTGCGCTGGGGTGGGTGAGGGTTAGTGAGCGTGGAGATGGGGCTGTTTATGGGAATGTTAATATCTCCCAGAATAAGGGTTGGTAGTTCTGAGGACATGAAGTGCAGCACCCACGCAGAGAAGTGAACGAGGAATTGGTTGGGTGACCCTGGGGGGCGATATACAACTGCTACTCTGAGGGGGAGGGGATGGAATAGCCTAATTGTGTGGACCTCAAAAGAGGGGAATGATAGTGATGGGGCTGGGGGAATGACCTGGAAAGTACATTGCGGGGATAAAAGTAAGCCAACTCGACCACCATGTCTTTTCCCAGGTCTCGGGGAATGAGAGAAATGTAAGCCACCATAAGAAATAGGAGACACGGTGTCTGAATTCTGGATCCAGATTTCTGTGAGGGCCAGGAGGTTTAGAGTTAGTGCGAAAGTGGTTGTGGATGAAGGGAAGCTTGTTACATACAGACAGTGGATTCCAGAGAGCGCAATTAAAAGAGGGAGATGAAGGAGTGTAAGTAATGTTGATAAGGTTAGCATGGTTTCTATGTGTGGTGGGAGAGGGGTTGAAGTTGGAGGAAGCAGGAGCAGCAGTAAAAAGAGAAAAGGCAAATAGTTTTTGTAATTATGACTTTGTTTTTGATGCCACACTGGAACATAATGGTCTAAGATTATTCAGTACGTTGGAGAGAGTTTTGGGATCTGAAGACAGTAGAGGGAAGGAGAGAGGGGCTTATGTGGAAGATGAGGGGTGATGGAGTGGGGATGGGGCAGTAAAGGTAAATGGCAAAGGCACATAGAACAATAGACATTAAAGTAAAGGACATGGTATAAGGAAAAAATATATATATATTTGTTGAAAATAAAGTAACAAAGACAGTTAGAAGACGGGTATAGCTGGTTCCTTCTGGTTACTTCTGTGTTATTTCTGGGATATTTATGATGTGACACTTTAAGATGTTACACTTAAATGATGTCACAACTGACCAAGGTCATATCTGTGACCTGCTCCATTCAACTTATACCATTCAAATGTCCATGACATGAGTGCAGAGGGGAGGAGGAGGGAGCAAGAGGACACTTCACAGCAAGGAGTAATTAACAGATTACAGTGAAGAGAACATTTGACTAGTATCAAAGCTGGAGAAAGAGACAGAATAAAATGGAAGGAGAAGGCTGGGTGTGAGAAGCAAAGACATATCAATATGCATTACATAAATTTGAAGTATGATACATGGAATTATAGTCAGGGAATTAGCAGCAGTGTACCTGTTAACACAGAGGAAGAGAAGTACATAGGATTCTGGGGTGCAGTGGGTATTCTGGGTTCAAAGTTCAGACGTGCCTGTGGATGAAAGCAGATAGATTACAACGTGATCAGCATGAAGGAGAATATACCATGAGTTACCATTATTGGATATTTCTGATGTGACACTTTAAGATGTCACACTTAAATGATGTCACATCTGACCAAATTATAATCATTAACTTTGGAAAATATAAAATCACCCAATACAATGTAGATATATATGTGAAACATACAGTGTATTAGATAACAGGCATTTTACTGCCTAATAAAGTACAAAAGTGCAATATTAAAACTGTCTCTTTTCTTCTTTGTGCATAAGTTTCTTATTTAAGTGTCTTGTGCTGAATGAATACAACTGTGAAAGAATGTGTAAAGCAATAAAAATCTAATTGTATAATGAATCACCCCAGCAGCTACACTTGTACACAAGCTCCATTACGGCGTTCTAAATAACACAGTGTTCAGGTGCGATAACAGAAGCACCCTGATGGGTTGGGCAGTTTGCGCAGGCACAATGAGCAGAAAAGGCGAGGCGTGCCTTCTTACTAATGGGCAGAAAGGTGTCTTTATACCACACGCATATATGTCAGCGATTAAATTTAACTAGGAAATCTGAATCTGATTCAAAGTCATAGCACGCATCTACTAGATGGATTATATTAATATTATCCATAATAACTCTTCCAATACATTGCTTTTTATAAAACATACTGTAGAAAATAGATCTGTCCCATAGTGGGTTAAGTGGCAGAGAATGAAGAGGATCAAGGGTGAAACTCATATAATATCAAAAATAAGTCAACATTCTCCCTATCTCACCAATGGTAGGCAAAACAACCATTAATAATTAAACCCATAGCCACGAGTCCAACTAAAATGACACTGAGACCATCCCAATTAATATATTGAAGCTAACTGCTGCATACATCTAATATATAAAGTTGACTATATGTGTGTGTGGAAAGTCCCACCCACTCCAAATGACCACACCCACTCAGCATGACCACACCCACTCCACATGGCCACAACCATTCCACATGGCCCCACCCACTCCATACAGTCACACCAACTCCACAGCACTTTCACTCCATGTAGCCACACCCACTACACATAGTCATGCCCCCTCCATATAACCACACCTACCACACATAGTCATGCCCCCTTCATTGTGATATCACAATGAAGAATGTAGAATGTTAGCTTATAAAATTCTGTGTCAAGATCATTCTGATCTTATGCCTCATAAGAAAAAGAATGTGACTGAATGACTGTTGCTAAAAGAAAAGCTGAGCTGATTACATGACCACGTAAACAGAAATGGAAGAAAGGGAGGTAAGAATTACAGAAATTAGTTCAGAAATAGAAGAAAGGGAGGCAAGACTTGATTTCTCAAGGACCATGGTAGAAAGGGAGGTAAGAATTACAGAAATGAGTTAGGAAATGGAAGAAAGGGAGGCAAGCACTGCTTCCCCAAGAGCCACTGAAACGTCTCAGCAGAGAGAAGCAAGACTTGTAGACAAGAGAACAGGAGCTGCTTCCTCAAGGACCACTGAAACGTCTCAGGAGAGAGAGGCAAGACTTACAGATATGAGAATAGCACTTGCTTCCAACATGACGTAGGAAAAGGTTGTAAGTTTGAAATGCTCTGCCTTTTGCTACCACTCAGATATCAACTATCTGCATAATCCAATAGTTAACATAGGAAAAATGGATGTGGTCTGCATATACTGCAATGCCCTGAAGTGGAAAGATGAACCGCAAGGTTTATGCTGTGCAAATGGTAAAACTACACAGGCATGAATACACACAGGATGCAATGACTTACGCAAGAAAGTTTGGCCATCCAGATCTTTTTATTACCCTTACTTGCTCTCCTAACTGGGAGGAAATCAGAGAGCACCTGTTACCAGGCCAGAAAACTGTCCATCGCCATTACATCATTGCATGAGTTTTCAAAAGAAACCTTGCAAAAATGATTCATCTGAAAAATGATAGTGTCAACAAGATCAGTCTCAAAATTTTAAGTCTCCTTCCAGGTATGTGCATGACTACAAGTCAGGGGATACAGTAAAAGACCCTGATCAAGCATTATTCTATCCAACTGAGTTCCTCAATTCCTTGGAACCACACGGACTTCCTCCGCAAAACCTCTTTCTAAAGCATGGAGCCTCTATTCTGCTGTTGAGAAATTTAGATCCACCAAAGCTGTGTAATGGAACAAGACTAGGGATGGGCGAATCTACTCGCTAGGACTCGTTACTCGGCGAGTAGTAAGGGACTCGCAGGACTCGGTACTCTGCGAGTTTCCCAGCGTTTACTCGCACGAGTCCAATGCAAATCAATGGCAAACGCTGACAAAACTAGGATTGCCATTGTCTTGCATTAGACTCGGCTACTGTGCCAGTGATAGCAGGGAAAATCGCAAAGTAACTGCTGTTACTTTGCGAGCCGAGTCCAGCTGTCTTCTCTGTGTACAGGCTGCCGCAGCTCCAGGGTCCTAGAACCCGCCTGCTGCCTGATGTAGCAGTGCTGAGATTGTTCTCAGTCTGCTCATTCCCTGTGCATAGACATCTATATCTATGCACAGGGGATGTAGCAGAGAGGACATCGCGATTTGGACTGCGTCGGACGGAAGAGGATTTTTTAAATTAAAGATGGAGTCCCTAATGGCTTTTTTTTTTATTTCAAATAAAAAATTTTCTGTGTTGTGTTTTTTTAACCCTTTATTGGAGATTCTTAGTGGCTGGGTCAAACGTGGCCTGACATTAAGAATCTCGGGCTTAATACCAGCTTGTATAACAAAGCTGGTATTAACCCCTTTATTACAAAGCGTGCCACCGCCACCAGGGCCGCTGGAAGAGCGGGGTTCAGCGCCAGAGGATGGCGCTTCAATGAACGCGCCATCTTCTGGGGCGGCTGCGGGCTGCAATTTGCAGCGGGGGGTGCCCAGAAAGCTTGGGCATCTCTGCGCTGCGGATTCCAGCCCCCTGTTGCTTAGCTGTACCTGGCTAGACATAGAAATTGCGCGGAGCCCCACGCATTTTTTTTTAATTATTTCATGAAATTTATGAAATAATTAAAAAAAAGGGCTTCCCTATATTCTTGTGTCCGGCCAGGTACAAATAGGCACCTGGGGTTGGGGGCAGCCCGTCGCTGCCTACTGGATCCGGCTGGTTCCAGAAATATGGCGAAGCCCACGTGAAATTTTTTTCTGACAAATCCATAAAACAATGTAAATTAAAGGGACTGCATCTTTATTAACCCCTGGACCATGGGCGAGGGGTTAATAAAGATGCAGTCCCTTTTTTAGGATTGTTTTATTGATTTTTCAGAAAAAAAATTACATGGGCTTCGCCGTATTTCTGGAACCAGCCGGATCCAGCAGGCAGCGACGGGCTGTCCCCAACCCCCAGGTGCCTATTTGTACCTGGCCAGACACAAGAATATAGGGGAGCCCTTTTTTTTTATTATTTCATGAATTTCATGAAATAATTAAAAAAAAATGCGTGGGGCTCCGCGCAATTTCTATGTCTAGCCAGGTACAGCTAAGCAGCTGGGGGCTGGAATCCGCAGCGCAGGGATGCCCAAGCTTTCTGGGCACCCCCCGCTGCAAATTGCAGCCCGCAGCCGCCCCAGAAGATGGCGCGTTCATTGAAGCGCCATCCTCTGGCGCTGAACCCCTCTTCCAGCGGCCCTGGTGGTGGTGGCACGCTGGGTAATAAAGAGGTTAGGGCCAGCTTTGTATTATCAGCTGGCCCTAAGCCCGAAATCTATGGCGGTCACGCCAATATTAGACATGACCGCCATGAATTTCTATTAAATTGTTTAAAAAAAACACAACACAGAGAAAATTTTTTATTAGAAATAAAAAAAAAAGCCATTAGGGACTCCATCTTTAATTAAAAAAATCCTCATCCGTCCGACGCAGTCCAAAACGCGATGTCCTCTCTGCTACATCCCCTGTGCATAGATATAGATGTCTATCCACAGGGAATGAGCAGACTGAGAACAATCTCAGCTCTGCTACATCAGGCAGCAGGCGGGCTCTAGGAACCTGGAGCTGCGGCAGCCTGCACACAGAGCAGACAGGACTCTTATCTGTGCGAGTTTCCCAGCGATTACTTGCACAGTAAACGAGTCCAATGCAAATCAATGGCAAAACTAGGATTGCTTCAGGTTGAAGCTTCCGAGACACATCTGTGATTTGTAAATCGCACACTACTCGCTATTACTCGCTTCCCCATTCATTAACATTGGACTTGCTAGACTTGCAACGAGTAGCGAGTCCTGGGCTCAGACTCGCTAGAGTCAAGCGATTCCGAGTAATTTAGGATTCGCCCATCACTAAACAAGACTCTTGATTAAGAACCTGTTTCCACATGTAATTGAAGAACCATTGTGACAAGATGTGCCAAATGAGAGGTTGTTTTCATTCCAAGAATTCCACTCATTCTATCTGATTTGCCTTTTGATTTTAAATGCCTCCAGTTTCCATTTCGACTGGCATTCGCAATGTCCATTAACAATTGTGGTGATGCAGCCCATGGCCGGGTGCATCACACGGGTGGTCAGTATATGGCTCTGTTCACATTTATCCAGTTTTACTGTGGGTGTGCTGTGCTAAACCTGCCCGAAACGCAGGGAGTTAACATCTGAAAGTGAGTGCTGTAGACATGACAGATTCATGAGCCTGATGAGCGGCTGTGAGCGGCTGTGTGCTGATTGCATAGCAGCCCAGGTGGGTGTGGCAGCCACGATAAAGAGCTAGCCAGGTGTCTGTAAGATGGATTTGGTCAAAGACATCAAACTGCAGAGATCAGTCTGAGAGGAGACGACAGACTGCAGATCAGATCAGACTGCAGGGGAGTTCAGACTGCAGAGTCCAGGGAGAGACGGCAGTCTGGAGACAGAGATCAGATTAGAGGCACAGACACAGCAGAGACCAGAGAGAAACCAGAAATGAGACTCTGAGGGAGAGGACGTATCTCAGAGGGGTCCCATCCCCTTTGAGGGGGATGAGGCAGGACGCCTGGCTCTCCATGCCAGGAGACGCCGGTCCCTCTAAGCCGTATGAAGCCTGTGGCCAGACCGAGAGGTTAGTGGAGCACCTGGGTGTATGGGGGGTGTCCTGGCTGAACTTGCAGGGGGCTCACTCTGTCCATGGTGTTGAGGCTGCCATCCGGGATCTCTGCCTGTGTTGGTAAGGCTTGGAGGCAGCTGGGCAATATGGGCAGGGTGAGGAGACCTTGGGGGATGCTTTGACTGCCCTGATGCTCAGGTGGCTCACAACCTGGTCTGGGCCTAGAGGGCTAAAGTCCATGCCGGACTGTGCTGGTGTGTGTGTGGTCTGGGCCTAGAGGGCTGAAGTCCATGCTGGACTGTGCTGGTGTGTGTGGTCTGGGCCTGACAAGGCTGACGTCCGTAGAAGTCCATGAGGGACAGTGGAAGTGTATGATGGCTTAAGGAAAAGGGCCATGGAAGTGTATGATGGCATAAATAAAAGGGCCATGTATGATGTGGGGCCGTTGGGACCCATCAGTGAATGAAAACAGAGCAGAAGCCTCTGAGAGGGAGAGAAGACCAAGTCCTGTGAGAGTAGAGCCGTGAGGCCAGATGACAGGGGTTGGTAGAGTACCGGAAGTTGGGAAATGGGTCTGACCCTGGAGGGGCTCGCGAGGGCATGTTTGGTGCAGCCGCTTGCCTGGAGGTCTGGCCCTGGTGATGGCAGACTTGGAAGCGGTTGGCGACCTGGAGACACGTGCCGAGAAGTTCTTGGGGGCCTGACTTGCCCTGGAGCTCCGGTGACTACAACCAGGTCGGGGCCTGGTTCAGAACAGCCAGAGTGCTGTGTAGAGGGCTAGGAACAGTTGGCAGCCTATGGGAAGGGACTGGACTCCCAAGGGGACACTGGGCCAAGGAAGGGCCTGGCGTTCGGGCAGTAACCGTAAACAGGAGTGTACCAGCGGTGACCGAAACCCTGTGAGAAGGCAACTGACCCATGTACTCTGTGTTGGGAAATGGTACATTGAGGTTACCCAGGAGAAAGGATATGTGCAATATAAGTATTGAAGGATGTAATGTAATGTGATGTTATTTATAATGTTATGTGATGTGAGTGTAATATATGTATTTTATATGAGAAGGGCCCATTGAACCTAATAAATGGCTACCTAAAGTTATGATCAAAAACAAGTTCTGGTGTCATTTTACGCTGTCAAACGAACCCCCAGGAGTACGCTACCTCACGAAAGGCTCAGAGACAGTCCTTGAAAGTAAAAGGGATTCATTTGCAATCTCAATGCTTTTCTCATGGTCTACTTTACGTGGCCTGTTCAAGAGTTGAAACTGCTAAAAATCTGTTCATCTTTACACCAGAAGGAAAAACCAAGAATGTTGTTTATCAAAAGGCTCTTGAATGAGTTGCAAATAAAATACTATACTCCGTCCCTCCACGTAGCTACACCCTTTCATAGCTCCACCTTTATGGCCTAGCCCCCATTCATGATGTATGTATCTACAAACCAAACAATTTTGCACACACACCCCATTCGACTCAGGGTTTGTAGGGGGGGGTGGATTTGGGGGTGCAGGTTTTGAGGGTGGGGGTGCAGGTTTAGGGGGTGCGGATGCAGCAGAAGTGGGTGCAGGGGGCAGGTTTGGAGGGTTGTAAATTAAGGGGGAGGGGGGGGCATTTTTTAGGGGGGTGGGGGTGCAGGGTTGTGGAGGGTGCCGGGGAAGGTGTGGGGGGGTGAGGACTACAAAGAAGCCCATAATTCCTCATGCAAAACGTCACAGTTCTTTGCAATCCAAGAAATCAAGAAAAACTGGAGAGAAGGCAACCATATAGAAAAAATGTCCAGAGCAGAAACCCAATGGATCTAAAAATTGAACAGTCTAGCCCCAATTGGGCTTTAATCAAGATGCAGAATTTTTTGGGTTCAAATAATACTACTATCGACAATGCAAACTGCAAATTTCAGAGACAATTGCAAGAGGTCCCCCAAACTAAGTAAACAACTGAGATCACTGACAAAACATTATCTTACAAAATAAATTGCTGCAAAACAAACATAAAAAACACACTAGGTATGGCTCACAAAAATACAAACAAAATTTTACATATAGTCTAAAAAGCGGAGTGGGTAGTCAATAAAACACCCTTCATGACAAGATCCTCCTTATACTGGATAGCAAACAGAAGAAACAGCTTGTGTGCATCAGTATAACAAGGTTATTACCACACATCCCCCCTAAAACCATCAACAAACAGAAGAAGTAAGATGGATGCATATATATATTACACAAAATATACAGGCTCCCTCCACAGTAAGCTACTTAACACAAAAGCTTATGAAATACAGTCCAGCAAATAGAAAATCTTCCAAAAGTATAATCTTAATGCACAGCAAAAATAATAAGGATTAAAAACTGGTTTATTACAATCCTTATAATATTTATACTGGTAATCAATAGAGAGGTAGGCACACAAATAGTTAAATAACCCTAGGATGTAACTAGCCATAGGAATTGATCTGCAGTAATATGATTGGTTTATGTACAGTTGAAAAAAAGACGTCACTCACCGGTTTTCTTGCAGCTCTGTTTAATGGTAACCTAGGAGAGTTACATCAAAGCACAGACCCGTAGAAGTGGAGTTCCCGTGAAACGGTGCTGTAGTTTCACACCTCCACCACCCCCTCCCCGCTTTGATGTAACCCTCCTAGGTTATCATTAAACAGAGCTGCAAGAAAACCGGTGAGTGCCATCTTTTTTTCTACCGTACATAAATTTACAACCTCTTTGACAGACGAGCAACACGGTAGTCGGTGTAAACCACAGTTGCATAGGCAGGACCAAGTCTGTCCTCTCAATGGTATTTGGAGTGCACTAGTGCCTGGAAAACCACCCTCTTTTTTGTACTGGAGTAATAAGATTGGTCCAAACTGGTCTGCTGGCAAGGGAGGCTGGCTATAAAAAGAAAGTGACAAGTAGTAGCCAGCAATCCTGACGAAGAAGGGCGTACCCTTTGAAACGCGTTGATTTGATTGACACGCTGATGTCTCACCATAGCCAATCCTCCCTTACACATTCCCCTCCCACCACAACAACCAACAACTGTGATGTCTCTCTAGTGATGCGGCCCGTCAGGTGACCCATGATGCGGCTGGTCACGTGACCGCTAACACGACCCGAACCCGAAAGCATAGAATTCAGACACAGTAGGGAGGAGAGCGGGTGAAAAAAGCATTGTTTACCACATTCTACCCCTGGAGGACTTGAACCCAGCACATGCACAATACCAGTAAGTGACCAATTTGATTAACTGCAATAGATCAACTTGCATAAAAGGATTATTCAGTAAGCAATCTGTAAATGAAAGGTTGGTTCATTTACAACAATTAACCGCCAAATGTAATGTTATGGACTCAAGTTAGAACATTTAGTACCTTTATACACCAGAGTCCAGTTATAAGTTCATAGTATTGTGTAACCCTGCAAATACCAGTTACAACAAATAACCACCAAATTTAATGATATAGACTCTAGTTAGAGCATATAGTACATTCATATACCAGATAGAAATTCATAGTACTGTGGAACCCTGCAAGCACCAGCATCTAATCATCATGTCTGATTGTTAGGTAATTCTGCACCCTGGTATAACATGACAGACATGACAAGCTAGCATTAAAGAACATCTGTCAGTGTCAAATACAGCACCAAATCAACAAGTATATTACCACCTTCAACTGTGACAGTCACAAAAAGGGTGTGTAAATAAGCCAACAGTCAGTAATAGCTATCTATCACTTCCCTACAGGCATTTCTTTCCAGCAAAAAAGTTTAACACCCATCTGAAATAACAAGGAATACACCTACTTGTGACATACAAATCAAGCCAGCAGTAAAAGGCCTTCTTTAATGTGAAATACAATAACTGGTACATTGACACAACCAACAGTGACAGTCACAAAAGGTGTACAATTAAGCCAGCAGTAGGTACTAACTCTTGATATTTGTAGAAAGTAGCGGCACACGGATTGGATCCAAAAATTTCCGGCTTTTATTGGTGCATCAAGTTACAGATGGTGCAGGGAGGGGGGGTGCTGAAGGTGCAACGGTCCGTTCCACGGGAAGAGGAGTACCTCGAAACGGTCCGTTGCACCTTCAGCACCCCCCCTCCCTGCACCATCTGTAACTTGATGCACCAATAAAAGCCAGAAATTTTTGGATCCAATCCGTGTGCCGCTACTTTCTACAAATATCAAGAGTTTTTCTCCAGCAGAGCACCGGATTCCAGACACCGCCGTTTTCCGCAAGGAATCTGCAGCAGGTTAGTGCCTGGTTCACTTCTCACAATAATTAGTAGGTACTAACTGTTTATCACCTCCCCCCAGGCATTTGTTTTGTGTAAAAAAAATCTAACACCCATTTCATTTGACACTAAATCCATCTTGTTCCCTACAAATCACTGTAACCAGCAGGCATGTAAAAACTAAATAATCTTATCCAAACCATCATAAAGTGTTAATAAGAGGTTTTACTGTCATAGGCCAATCACATAAAGGAGAAGGCTACAATCAAGCAAGTCACATCTATTAATCAACTCATCCTCACACAGGAGGAAGGTGTGTATACAATAAAATAATTGCTCAGTACAATTTTTTTAAGAATATCGCTCAAATACCCTAAAACAATATTACTATCCTTGTAGATGAATGGAAACTGGTTCTGCTTTATCAGAGTCCCTGCACACCCATCCAACAAGTGGACCTAAGCAGGAAACCAACATCCAGGTGTGGCACCCTGCGGTACAGGTAGCTACAGGAACACCTAGTGCATGGAGGGATTTCCACATCTGGTACACCTCATACATTCAACACCTTCCATCCCTGGCCTGTAGGTGGAGCCCCACTTCCTGCCCTTAGGCAAGTTCCCCTATAAATACAGGAGCTGGGGGCGGAGTTAGTCAGTATGTGCAGTACGGAGCAGTACTGTGAAGAGCCTTAGCCAGTGTGAGGTACCCGAGAGTGAGTGATGAAGGCAAGGTAAGGAACAGATCAACGGGCAGAGGAGCCATACTGGCTCACCCAAAGAAGTAACACGGAGTCCGAGTCTGCCAGGGAGAGTTTAGCCCAGGAGAAAACACTGGTATACCGAGGAGACTCCAGTCTCCCAAGCTTCCGCAGCACCTTCAACACGAGAGCCAGGAACTGCAGGAGAGTAGCTGCATCCAATAGAGGGTTCTCAGTGCAGTCAACACGGGTGAGAGACACAGAAGAGGTCAGGCCAAGTTACTAACAGGTCAGGGCTTCAGCATGAGCAAAGAGAAAGCCAAGGACGCCTTACAACTCGCTAGACGTGGAGATCCTAAAGTGCTTACCGACCACCTGGAAGTGTACCCTGGACGGTGCCTGCTTAACATCAGTAAAAGGTACAAAAACTACTCCCAGCGTGTGTGTCAGTCCTTACCACCCTTAGCCTGCATCTTGCATAGACTATTCCATCACCTCAGCCTGCAGAGCCACCTCCTTGTGTGAACCCAGATCCCTCCGACGCTGCCCTGGGGATCCCGCTCCACCTACTGGGAGCATTACTACCTGGCTGCCCATCCATCATCCCCGCAGGTCTGCAGTAGGGCAGGTGCCATCACCGGACTCCGTAGGTGGCGTCACAAATTACTTTTATTTTATTTTTGCAACCCCTTTTTGAGCGACCACCAGGGCCACAGCCCCGGGCACCTACTACTGTTGACAGCACCCATAACTAACGCCCGGGATCTGAGTCCCACGGCCCTGGGGTGGGTAACAGGAAGAATTTTATTACAAAAAAACAACTAGCTAATCCTCTCCCTTTCCCCCCTTTTTTATACTGCATATAGTGCATTTTAAGAACTTTATTTTTACTATTGAATTTCCCTTTTATATTTTACGACTTGTGAAAGATTTTGTATATGAAATTATATCATTAAAATTGTTTTTAAATATCATCACCTTAGTGTATTATTAGCTTATGGTGACCAACAACAGTTGTGTTGAGTCCTATTAATACAATTAAATTAAAAGTTCTCAGAACAAAAAAAGTTTTTTTACACGGGACCTTTTAAGGACCTGCAAGCAGCAACATGGGCCTAAAAAGGTAATCCCCAGCTAGCCCAATTATAGCCAGCTCCAGTGTCACCCAATAATTTAATATGGTTGCTATCCCTGTTTGAATTGTTTAAACTGATAAGCCATGATTAAGGACGCCACATTTGTATATCCATGGACACAGATTGAACATACTACCAAATATTTCCTCACATGTGACACAGATTATGCCATATATTTGCTTCAATGTCCATGTTCTATGTGGTACATGAGGGAGACCACATGTGACTTAAAGGCCTGCTTACATTAATCAACATAGATATTCTATTAGAAAAAATGGTTAGAATACCCCATACTAAAATATTTTACTGAAATGGGACATTCAGAGAGAGATCTTAAATTTAGGATTATACAGTAGATCATGTCCCTCAACCAAGATGAGGTAGAAATAGAGTTGAAATTTTGAAACATGAGGAACTTGAATGGATTTTCAAATTACAAACCTAAAACCTGAGGGTCTAAATGTTGGCTTTAAAATTCATATGTTTATCTAATATATAAAGTTGAGTGTATGTGTGTGTATGTGTATATGTGTGGCAAGCCCCACCCACTCCACATGGCCATGCCCAGTCCATGTGACCACACCCACTTCTTGTGGCCATGCCCCCTCCAGGGGAACACTCCCACTCCACATTGCCACGCCCATTCCTCATGGCCACACTTGCTTCATATAGCTTCGCCCCACATAACCATGCTGTAATACTATTGTATAGGTTTGAGGATTCTGATCGCTTAAGGGCAATGAAGAGCAGAGACAGGTACTTGGGTGCAAAGTATTTATACACACACAGCAAACAATGTGAACTTAGTACACAGCAAATAAACATACAAAAATAACACGACCCCAAAATATACTGCCAAGCACAGTCCTTACGAAAACAGTCCGATAAACAAATAGTCCAAAATATGTAGATCCGGATGAATGTACTCCATAGCACAAGTCCTTGTACCGGAACGACCGGATGAATATAGTCTGTGGCAAAAAGGTCCCCACACCGGGAAGACCGGGTGAGGAGTTCAAAACACAGTCCCGAGAAGGAAATGTAAACACAAGTTCCAGAGAGCAAACAGTACATAAAGTAATAACCGGGAAGTTGCTTACACACACTTAAGACGTCCGAGCCTGATGATAGCAGCGGCACTACAGGGAGCACACTGCAGGAAGCTGTAGGAAGACAAAGATCTCACAGAGCTCCAAGGAAGTAAGTGGACCAAGGAGAGCAGCTGAACAGGAGCAGACCAGGAACCAGTATACTCAAGCAATTAATGATCACCTGAGCCAGGTCTTTATGCAAACGAGACAGGAAGAAGGGCAAACAAAACAATGATCTACATGTTGACTGAGGGCAATATTGTCAAACGGCAGGCTGGAAAACCTGGAATACTGACATTACTCTCCCTGGAAACGGCCTCAAGGACGAGCCCGGACCAGGCTTGTCCGGATACCTCCAATGGAATTGCGAAACCTTCTGGGGAGTGGAGATGTTACCTACCGGTTCCCAAGAATCGTCTTCGGGAGGGTACCCGTGCCAACGAACAAGATACTGAAGCCGATGCCTATGAAGCCGAGAGTCGATGATGTCCTCAACCACAAACTGTTCCTGACCATCAACCATCACGGGTGGGGTTGAGGCACAATGGGTCCCTGAAACATATTACGGAAAACCGGTTTCAATAAAGATACATGAAAAACAGGATGTACCTTCAGAGTCCGTGGTAACTTCAGCAGACAGGCCACAGAGCTCACAATCCCGGTGATCTTGAACCGGCCAATAAATTTCTGTCCTAGTTTTTTGCGATGGAATACCCAATCTTTGGTTCTTAGTGGATAACCACACCGAATCCCCTACCTTATACACGGGTGCGGGTCTCCGGTAGACATCCGCTGACTTCTTGTAACGCTCCTGAGCCGAGGCCAGAGACTCCTTTAACACTTCTAGATTCTGCTGTAGAACCATCAGTCTGTCCCCAAGCGCTGGGACCGATGTAGCAACTGGCGACCTAGGTAAAATATTTGGATGATAACCCAGGTTGGCAAAAAAGGGCATTACCTTCGTGGAACTGCTCTGCGTATTGTTGTATGAGAACTCTGCCAGGGGAAGCAGCTTGAACCAATCGTCTTGGAGATGGCTGACATAACATCGCAGGTACTGCTCCAGGGTTTGATTCGTCTGTTCCGTCTGTTCATTTGTCTGAGGATGTTAGGCAGAAGACAAACGTATGTCAATATGTAATGCAGAACAAATCCCTTTCCAGAACTTGGAGGTGAATTGCACCCCCCGGTCAGAGATGATCTCATCCGGTACCCCATGTAACCGAAAAACGTTCTGGACTACTAGATCTACTGTCTCTGCGGCGGAGGGGAGGCCGGTACATGGTACGAAATGAGCAGCTTTAGTCAATCGATCCACTACCACCAAAATAGTATTGTGGCCCCCTGAGTTGGGCAACTCCACAATGAAGTCCATCGAGATAGACCCCCAAGGGCGAGAGGGTATGGGAAGCGGTTGAAGAAGTCCCGTAGGAGCAACACGAGGCACTTTGCACCGGGCACAAACCACACATGAGTGTACATAGTCTTTCACACCCTTTAAGCAGGTGGGCCACCAGAAAAAATGGTTTAAAAATTCCTGCGTCTTCTGTACCCCCCTATGACCTGCCAACACGGAATCGTGGACCAATTTGAGAACCCGAAGTCTTACAGCCCCCGGGACATAAATACGGCGCTCCCTCAGCCACAAACCATTCCTAAGGACCAGATTTACGTCAGTGGGTGGGGCAGCAAGGAATATATCACCGTCATAAGCCAGCTTGAGGTCCTTCCACAAGTCCCGGTCCTGGAGTACTCCAACAAAATTGGCATCCGATAAGACGGTCTTGGATGGGGTTCCTGGCACGGAATCCACAGCGTGGATTCAGGACAAGGCATCAGCTTTCCCATTACGTGACCCTGGATGGTATGAGACAATTAAATTAAACTGGTTAAGGAACAGGCTCCACCGGGCTTGCCATGGAGACAGGCACCTGGCAGATTTAAGGAATTCCAGGTTACGATGGTCTGTGAGAACTACCACTTGTTGTGATGCTCCCTGCAAATGATGTCTCCATTCCTTAAACGCGGAAATAATGGCTAACAGTTCCTTATCTGCAATATCATAGTTTCTTTCTGCAGGGGGCAACCGACGAGAAAAGAAAGCGGGTGTAGGAGTCCCTTGTCCCCAGTCCTTTGTGAAAGGATATCCCCTAGTGCGTTATCGGAAGCATCGACTTCCACAATGAAAGGGAGTACGGGATCCGGGTGTGTCAGTATTGGTGCTGAGGTAAAACAAACCTTGAGACGATCAAAAGCCTCCTGGGCCTGCGTTGACCATACAAACTTCTGCCCCTTCTTGGTGAGCAAGATGATAGGACGCACAATCTCTGAAAAGTTGCGAATGAAGCGTCTGTAAAAATTAGCGAAACCGATAAAGCGTTGTACCTCCTTGATGTTTCCTGGTACCGGCCAGTCTAGAATCGCCTGGATCTTGCTGGACTCCATGTTTAATCCCTGAGGAGAGATAACATATCCTAAGAAGTGAATCTGTGAGCAATGGAATTCACACTTCTCCAGCTTGATATACAGGTGATTATCTCTCAGACAGGTAAGTACCGCCTTTACGTGCTCCTGGTGTTCCTGTAGAGAATCAGAAAATTAAGATATCATCCAGGTAGATCACCATAAACTGATCCAACAAATCCCTAAATATATCATTGACCAAGTGTTGAAAAGCAGCGGGAGCGTTACAGAGCCCAAAAGGCATCACAAGGTATTCAAAATGGCCATACCGACATCTGAACGCCGTCTTCCACTCGTCTCTGGGACGTATACGGAGCAAATTATATGCCCCCGGAGATCTAATTTGGTGAAAATTTTGGCCTGCCGTACTCTCTCCAACAGTTCGGGAATAAACGGTAGGGGATACCGGTTCCGGATGATTATTTTATTAAGCTCCCGGTAATCGATACAAGGTCTCAGAGTCCCATCTTTCTTTTTCACGAAAAAGATGGGAGCCCCTGCAGGTGAGGACGTAGGTTGAATAAACCCCTTGGCTAAGCTTTCATCGATATAGTCTTTCAGTGATTGTAACTCCGGAGCCGCCTACGGGTATGTGACGAAATGGACCCTTTAATATATAATGTAGGAGGATTTCTTATTCATCCAGACATATCATATTGCATTTTGGTTTGTAAACTTGTAATGGTCAAAGAGAATTTCTTACAGTATTGTCATAGATTTCTGTGGTTAAAGTTTAGCTTGGTAATGTAATTATCTAACCTGTTTGTCATTGAAGGCCAGAGAACTTAATTATGCTAATCGTCCATTGTCTATTACCCTGTGAATGTGGATTGAGGCCCAGCCACTATTGTGTTAATGTCATGGTTTGCAGACTCAATGTCTAATATTACCCTTCCATTGTATCACTGCTAGTTGCTATATCAATCAGCATTTGGATTGCAATAGGACTAAACTATGTAAAATGAGGATTGGAGATCAGCCAATGAAAAGACTATTTTATTGCACCAATCATGACGTCCCCAATATCCTACAATGAGGGCTGAGGGTATATAAGGAGGACTCTTCACTTTGACCATTAGTTTTGGAGATTGAATATTGGAGACAGGCAGCGAATCTAGGGTCTTCGGATCCGATTAGCTAGCCATAACCCCAGGCCTAGGCATTTCGGTGCCGACCAAGGGGCTCAGAACACAGACTAAAGGAACCACAAGGACTTCAGTATCGGATTATCGGATTCGGCTGTGATAGACTGCTTAAGGACAAGAAAGCAACCCAGGTTGGGACGATACAGTCACCTGGCTACAGACTTTGCCGTGCTGCATTTTAAACCCTGGTGAGCCAGCGGAAGGGTGAGACTCTGTTGCCTGTTACATGTTGTGTTTTGCTTGGTTATGCGTTATATGCTGTTAACTGTTTGGGGATCCAATAAAGCCTTGTTATTGTGATTCCCTCACCCTGTGTTGTCTGAGTAGTGTTCCGCCCACGGTTAAGGAGCTCGGGCGTTCAGCTGGGGATGAGCCCTGGTCCACGCTGTCTTTGTAAAGGCGGCTGGGCCTGCGGACGAGAGCGCCCCCTGACCCCCGGGTCTCCACAGGGTAGACAGGACCAAACGGAATCTCGGCCCCTGGAAGCAAGTCTATGGGACAATCGTATGGTCTATGCGGGGGAAGCTGGTCTGCTTTTTTCTTGTCGCATATATCCGTAAACTCCTTATAGACTGGGGGGAGAACAGGTACCTGTATAGTGTCCTCCTCATTCTCCGTTACCGGTACTGCTGGACTGATGGTCGGACCGGCCTGGGGATGGAAGGATACTTCCTTTGTCTGCCAATTGATGATTGGATTTTCAGACTGCAGCCAAGGGAGTCCTAAAATGACCGGAAAGTGAGGAGAAGAAATTAGCATAAAAGTCAGTGTCTCCTGATGACCTGGTTTCAGCACACAGTTAAGAGGTACCGTCTCCTGATCTACGGGTTCCGAAACTAATGGAGAACCGTCCACCGTTTCCATGGTTATGGGTGAGACTCTTTGTTGTGTTTTGATACCATGTCTCCTGGCAAAAGAAGAGTCCATGAAGTTACCCCCTGCCCCGGAGTCTATCATGGCAGATGTAGGAATTAACTGTCCCTCCCACTGAATCTGAAATGGAAGAGAGCAATGGGTATAATTGTCTTCCGGAACCTTAGGTGAAGCTGACATTAGCACAGAAGGAAAAACCGCATCCAGGTGCATACTTGAGTCAGAGATCTCGGACTCTGCGTCCATGTTATCACACTAGGTTACGGCTGCCAGAACCTTATTTGGCCATTTAGGGCATTTAGGGCAGTTAATCAAAAAATGATCAGATTGACCACAATAAAAGCATAAACGCTCACAGAGCCGGTAGTCGCGACGTTCGTTGTTTTCCCGTTGTTGTAAAGAGTCCACTTGCATGGGAATGTCCTCGGCCTCCCGTGGAATCTTATTATCGGGCTCCCTAGGAGGAAAAGCAGAATTGGTTATCCGGTTTACAGCTGCCCATTTTTCCTGTCTACGTTCCGTCAATCGGGTATCAATGCGCACACAGTGTTGAAGGAACAGTTCAAAGTCCTGGGAGACTCGGCCCGGGCTAACTCGTCCTTGATTGCACCGGACAGTCCCTTTTTGAAAACCGATAACAGCGCATTATTTCCCCAATCGACATCCACCACTAACCTTTTAAATTCGGTACCATATTCAATGACAGACCGCTTTCCTTGACGTAGGGAAAGCAGAGCCGTTTCTGCGGTAGTACGGCGATTAGGGTCATCAAACATTTGCGCCATTGCTGTTACAAAATTATCCAGGTTATTCAAATGGATATCGTGACTTTCAATCATGGGATTAACCCAAGCCAGTGCTCGTGATGTTAACAACATGACTATACATAATACTTTTTGACCGATCTGACCGGAAATAGTTAGCATGTACATCGAAAAACAGCATACATTGATTAATAAACCCACGTAACTGACCACAATCGCCACCGAACCGAAATGGGGGTAATTTAGGCATACTGGTGGCTGGTGTGGGTACATTTTCCAGAACCTCCACTCTGGTTTGCACATCACGGAGAGCCTGACCCACAGCCTGGTGATTATGGCCCAGCTGTCTCTCCATGTCTATGACCTTATTTTGCACCGCCTCCATCTCCTGCTGCAAGGAGTTAACCATGGAGAAAAGCTTCTCCACCCGTGTCTCCGTCATTGCCCTAAGCAGAATCCTCTTTCTGGGCTTGAGTATAATGTAATACTATTGTATAGGTTTGAGGATTCTGATCGCTTAAGGGCAATGAAGAGCAGAGACGGGTACTTGGGTGCAAAGTATTTATACACACACAGCAAACAATGTGAACTTAGTACACAGCAAATAAACATACAAAAATAAACACGACCCCAAAATATACTGCCAAGCACAGTCCTTACGAAAACAGTCCGATAAACAAATAGTCCAAAATATGTAGATCCGGATGAATGTAGTCCATAGCACAAGTCCTTGTATCGGAACGACCGGATGAATATAGTCTGTGGCAAAAAGGTCCCCACACCGGGATGACCGGGTGAGGAGTTCAAAACACAGTCCCGAGAAGGAAATGTAAACACAAGTTCCAGAGAGCAAACAGTACATAAAGTAATAACCGGGAAGTTGCTTACACACACTTAAGACGTCCGAGCCTGATGATAGCAGCGGCACTACAGGGAGCACACTGCAGGAAGCTGTAGGAAGACAAAGATCTCACAGAGCTCCAGGGAAGTAAGTGGACCAAGGAGAGCAGCTGAGCAGGAGCAGACCAGGAACCAGTATACTCAAGCAATTAATGATCACCTGAGCCAGGTCTTTATGCAAACGAGACAGGAAGAAGGGCAAACAAAACAATGATCTCCATGTTGACTGAGGGCAATATTGTCAAACGGCAGGCTGGGAAACCTGGAATACTGACACATGCCCATGTGTGTGACAAGCCCCACCTACTCCAGATAACTATGTCCCACTCCACATAGCCACACCCCTCTATTGTGATGTCACAATATAATGTAGAATGTTAGCTTATGAAATTCCATGTCATTTCACTGCCTGATCATTCTGATCTTATGACTCAATAGAAAAAGAATGTGACTGGATGATTGTCGTCACACGCTAAGAGAAAAGCTGTATTACACCTCAATGAGCAAGACTTACAGAAATGGAAGAAAGGGAGGTAAAAGCTGCTTTCTCAAGGGCCATGGAAGAAAGGGCAGTAAGAATTACAGAAATTAATGAATGTATGTATGTATGCATGTCCACTAAAGGAAATTACACCGTTGTATCTACAATCACAAACTTTTGCGAATGAATGTATGTATGTCCATTAAAGGAATTTGCACCATTGCATCTACAATAACAACATTTTGCACATTCACCCCTTTTGACTCAGGATTTGGGAGGGGGGCAGGTTTGGGGGTGCAGATGCAGCGGGAGTGTTTTTTTGGGGTGGGTTTAGAGGGGTGTGGGTTAAGGGGGGAGAAGGGGGCATTTCATAGGGGGTGGGGGTGCAAGTTTGGGGAGGGCAATTTTGGGGGTATGAGAAGTTTTGGGGTGGGGCAGGAGGTGAGGAGTAGATTTGGGGGGAGCGTGGGTGGATGGAGCAGGTTGGGGGAGGTGTGGGGGGGCAGGATTGATACGTATAGTGGACATACATACTCACACAAAAACATACACTCAGCTTATAACTAAGAACAGTTAGTTACTGTGCGCGGACAACGCCGTGCTCTACAGCTGGTATACTATAATGATTATGGAGTAAAAAAAAGGCAGTTATATCTATAATCCGTTATTTTGCCACATCTATGGTTGGATACATTGTATAATTAATATATTTTAAAATCTATTATATGATGTAAAGAATACTTTTTATATGAAAATATGTATGATGTCTATTCTATTTTTAAGAAGATGTATATTATTAATTTGGCTCACCCCCAAAGGCAATACTGAGATAGGCTAGGGTCACACATCGTTTTTTTTTGTTTTTTTTTTAAACCTGATCCGGTTTTGAGCTTTTAAGAAGCTCAAAACCGGAGTAGGAAACGCTCCTCATAGGAGCCTATGATAAAAACTGTATTGCTTCACAAGCAATCCAGTTTCTGTCTCCGGCTCTGCAGCCTACGTGAAAAATCATGCAGGCTGCAGTTTTTGCAGTTTTCAGAGCAGTTCTGTAATCTGCAATGCGGGAACCGGATTGCTCAGGATGTGTAACCCTGAGCAATGCGGTTCCCGCATATACTTTGCTTATCCCGGCTGCTGCCGGGATAAGCAAAGTGTTCTGTGGTTTGTTAAACTTGTAATTTAATAAATAGATGTTTGTATAATGTCTCTAGGGGGTGCCCAGTCCTCCTAGAGACCTACCACCCACTCAGGTGGGCATATAATGCTGTAATCAGGTATGTACAGCAGCTGACTCCTGTCAGCCATTGTACAGTTTTATGAATGAAAGCGCCGGGCTCCTCAGAGCAGCGCACATACTATAGCTATTGCTACAAAAAAGCCAAAAAGCCAGCGCTGCCTAAGGTTAGCACGCAATACAAAAAGTGCATGTGCACATAATTTCTAACTGTACTTTAAACTGAGACATTTGGCAAACAATTGATCAATTCTTTGAGCTACCCCGCCACGTCACGGCATTCTCAAATGGGGCAGTCCTACTCTACATTTTTTAATTCGCTGTGCCATTACGGCCTCCTGAATGCATTAAAAGCAGAACCATATCAAATGCACACGTACCTGAAGCATTACTGAACTACTCCCATGGCGCCAGATAAGCAGCGCAGATAAAGGCAGACCAGGTCCGGACAGGTTAGCTCAAAGAATTGATCAATTGTTTGCCAAATGTCTCAGTTTAAAGTACAGTTAGAAATTATGTGCACATGCACTTTTTGTATTGCGTGCTAACCTTAGGCAGCGCTGGCTTCTTGGCTTTTTTATTTGTTATAGCTATTGCTACAGTATGTGCGCCGCTGTCTGAGGTCCTGAAGCCTTATACAGTAGATCTATGGGTAGCGCTGCCCATAGATCTTACTGTAAATGGCTTCAGGACCTCAGACAGCGGCGCACATACTATAGCAATAGCAATAGTATGCACACTGCTCTGAGGAGCCCGGCGCTTTCATTCATAAAACTGTACAGCAGCTGTCAGGAGGCAGCTGCTGTACAGAGGTGATGATAGCATTAAATGCCCACCTGAGTGGGTGTAAGGTCTCTAGGGGGAGTGGGCACCCCCTAGAGACATTATAGGAACACTTATTAAGCAAATTAACAGTTTTACAAACCACAGAACAGTTTGCTCATCCCTGCGGCAGCAGGAATGAGCAAACTATCCGGTAACCGGATTGCTCAGGATTGCACATCCTGAGCAATCCAGTTACCAGATTGCGGCTTCAGCAATCCAGTTCCCGGATTGCTGAATGTCAGAAGACAACTGCGTTTATCGCATCCGGATCTGTATGCAGTGAATGCAATTCCAGATTTAAGTGTGACCCTAGCCATAATTATGGTCTCTACAGTAAAACAACTTTAAATAAATTGTTATAATTCACATTATTTTTTGCTATGATATGGGAGAAATATAGGTAAAGCATGTTGCAGTTAGCTATTGATATATTAATTGGGATGTTCTCAGTGTCATTTTATTTGGACTTGTGGCTATGGGTTTAATAATTCATGGTCATCTGTTTCTACTATTGATAAGTACATTTTGCCCAGTGAGAAAGCAGGACCTCAAATCTATCGTTCGTCATCCAATTAAGGATCTGTGAAGCAGCAACATCGTTCAGTGTGACACCTTTTTGAATGATGTCGCTCATATTTCTCCTATTCCTGCCACTTTGTTAAATCGTACAAATGATCTTGCCAAATTTAAGATCGTTAATGATATCCTTGCGTGTGACAACGCACTAACTATGTCGGAAGGATCGCGGTCACGTGACATAGCTAACGATATCGTTCACAGATATTGTAGCTTGTGAAGTGGCCTTTATTAGAGGAAACTGAAGGATTTTGCAATCAGTGCTTTGAAGTCAAACATAGCCTTTTTATTAGAAACTGAAGGATTTGACAATCACTGGTTAAAGGCCATACAAAGCCTTTTTAGGGGAAACTGAAGGATTTGGCATTTACTGGTTGGAGACCAAATACCGCCTTTTACAGGAAACTGAAGGATTTTGCAATCACTGCTTTGAGGCCAAACAATTCCATTTTTTTAGTACAAATTGAAGAATTTGACAATCATTGGTTAGAGGCAAAATGTCTTTACAGTACAAACTGAAAGATTTGGCAAT
Organism: Allobates femoralis; assembly: GCA_033576535.1. Lineage (NCBI taxonomy): Eukaryota > Metazoa > Chordata > Amphibia > Anura > Aromobatidae > Allobates > Allobates femoralis. The sequence continues at coordinate 313,652,715 of JARQOC010000003.1, forward strand.
CACTGGTTACAGGCAAAACAACGCCTTTTTATGAGAAACTGAAGGATTTTGCAATTACTGCTTAGGTTGGCTTCACACTGCAGTTTTTCACTGATCAGTGTCCATCAGTGTTTGTGTGCCAAAACCAGGAGAGTCTCCAAAACTCAGAACAGGTGTCAATCTTTCAATTATAGTTTTTCTCTGCAAGTTCCTCTCCTGGTTCCTCTCCTGGTTTTGGCACCCAAACACTGATGGACACTGATCAGTGAAAAACTGTAGTGTGAAGCCAGCCTTAGAGGCCAAACATTACCTTTTTAGTGTAATTTAAGGATTTTGCAATCAGTTTTGATGCCAAATTATCTTTTTAGTGGAAAATTAAGGGTTTTGCAATCACTAGTTTGAAGCCAAAAAAAGCCTTTTTAGTACAAACTGAAGAATTTGACAATCATTGGTTGGTGGCCAAACACATTTTTGTAGGGGAAACTGAATGATTTGGCAATCAATGATTTAATGGAAAAAATGCATTTGTAGTACAAACTTGAAGGATTTGACAATCACTGGTTAGAGGCCAAAAAGGCTTTTTTAGGGGAAACGCCAAGATTTGGCAATCACTTGCTGTATGCAAAAAAAAACGTGGCTTTGGCAACGTACACAGATTTAGGATTCTCAGCACTATATGCCTATGCCTATGACACTCTCTCCTTCCTTTTCTATCTAAAAAGTGATCGAGTAGCTAGCTAATTATTTGTGTAACATGGATAAAGCAGCAAGAAGCAGCACGGATTGGCGGCAGCACTGTCCCTAAGCAGTAAGGCTCTGGAAATGGCGATGAGAGAAAATGGCTGCTTCTCATTTCCCGAGGGACATGTGATTTTCTCAGCCAATGAAACAAGCCAGCCAATGACACAAACCCTTGTGCCTTCAAATTGTGGATGGTTTATGCTCCCTGATTGGCTGCCAACCAGGTACATGGACACAGAAAGTGATGGGGAAAAAAAATGCAGTACAACGCTTCTCTGACCTCTCACCACCACCTCCCCTCTTCAAACCTTTCCTGTATGCTATCCTACACTGTCAAAAGGTTGAAGAAATACATCCCGTAAATGCAGTAATGCTTCTTTATCCGATCAGTTAACGAACAAAGCCGCGTTCACCGGTTTATTGTTAAATTGCTCGTGTCTCTGATCCCAAACAAAATCTGCAATATTCATGCTGATTTCAAATTGGCAAACATGCTCAGGGAATGTTCGTTCATCTCTAATCACTATAAAGAGAGAGTGCATTGTATACTGATGACAGCACTATAGAAAAGTAGGATCAGACCGTATTGTTCCAGAAACCCTAGCTGACTGTTTGAGAATGATGTAGCAAATAAATACTAGAGACTTTGCATCATTCCAGCTCTTCCAGTTTAGCAATAATTGCCCTTATTATTCATAGACTGATTGTTACTAGCCAGCAGATCTTTACAAGAGATTGTTACCAGAGACTGCTATAAAGTTCAAAGTTGTTCCTAAGCTTTAGTTCTTCAATATGCTGGAAAATATGGTTGGAAATGTATCTACTAATGTAAGTGATGCTAGTTTTAATTGTTTAAAATCTAAATCTATATTCTGACTAAACAACACTTTAACAATTTCGATTACACAAGTTTTCTAAAACTATATATATAAAACCTGCTTTATGAATAAAATTAGATTATCCATTGACTTGATAGCTGTTTTATGAGAAAAAAATGGAATTGGAAAAATTATTGGTAAACCTGTAAAATGTCCCTGTGAAAAGACATAAATCCTTAACAACATCCCACTTTTATAGAAGTTGTATTTTCTCTTTCGTCTCGGTCATTTATTTAAACCAAAGCTTATCTTTACAAATTCCCTGAGGCTTACGCAATTTGCATATGAACTTAATTGTGTGTATTCATGCATTGTTATTTTAGTCAATCAAAGTGGCCACAGCTATTAAAAATAATTTGCAATGGAACAGCTATTGTTTCGCTAAGTCAGGAAATGTTCAATTTGCATGACCCTTGAAAACACAGCTGTGCTTATATAACTGCTTAGAACCTACAGAGAATAGAAACCTAAAAATGTGCTCAGCTCACCTTTTTAGTAATAGATTGAAAAATATACTGATTCATTTATGAAAGCATAGACCACAGTGGGGAAAACAAGTATTTAGTCAACCTATGATGTCAATTACAGGCCTCTTTATTTTTTTTAAGTGAGAGAACTTGCACAATTGGTGGCTGACTAAATACTTTTTTCCCCACTGTAGGTTCTTACCAATTTATCATTACATTTAAATTAAATCATGTACTCATTGACTTGTAAAGTTAAATGTGTGAAACATAAGTATTAATTCAGATAAGTAAGATAAATTAACCCTGTAGCATTTTGTGTCTGTGGATGTAAAAGATGCCCTTGAAGACAGTTGTTATTGAAATTTTTGAGACCCATCAGGGTGTAAAATGTTCAGTGGTTGCATTTGTAGGCAGGATCAACTTTGTTAACCACTTTGCGGTAAGTAACTCTTTAGAAAAAAAGAAAGAAAAAATCTTTGCTCACCAAATGATGATCATGGATCCACAGGGACACCGGACAAGGCAACTGGCTCCTGCCGGATAATCATAAATATTTCACCTTTGCCCCTTGGGATCATCCCATGTCCATACATTTTTCTAAGGTGGTCAAATCACACCCAACTCGGGAATGGTGAAACATAACGTTCTCCAAATCCTTAAACAGATTCCCCATATCAGAGGGGACCTGAGCTGATTCAGAATCCTTGGAAAAGATCTGAGCAGCTTTGTTCAGCCTTTGCCTCTTAAAATAATTAACGTCCTTGGGTAATGGTAATGGTAATTCTATACAAGAGTTAAACACAATCTCATGATAAATAGTTCCCCACTAGGGGAGTGACAGATAATTCAGTAACTCTTTAGAAAAAAGAGAAATCACTCACCAAATTATGATCATGGATCCACTGGGACACCGGTTAAGGCAGCTGGCTCCTGCCGGATAATAGTAAATGTTTCAGCTTTGTCAAGGAAGGAAGTCCACAGTCCCACAGTTCGTGCAGTTTAAAAATACAAGCTTTACTGCAGTTCCCTAAACAGGTTAAAATAACCAGACAGACCATGCAGGGTCCCACCTGACATGTTTCAGATGCAAACACTCTTACTCAAAGGCATAAAATGGCTGACACACAACCCATATTAAAAAGACATCCAACTTGATCCAAATAGTACATTAATTACAAACTGCACAAACAAATCAACCCTTTCCAAAATGATACTTATTTTTAATTACAAAGCATCAGTAACATATTATATAATTACAGACCCACATATAAATATATATACATCAAGAGCAAAAGTGATCTTTTTTTTTTTTTTTTTACAAAATTGCTTATCCTTACTGTACAGAATATGAAAATTATTAAAGAATGCGGGATCAATTCCAAAACAAAAAAAATAAAAAATGTTTTTCCTTTTTTTATTATTTCTTCCTCTCTTTAAATACAAAGAAAAAAACAAACCAAAACATCATGAACAGGTATGGAAACATACCATGGAGATTGACAAAACACTCCAGCACTGTACCGCAAATCACAAATACCTTTTACAAGATCCATCTATCCCCTTGTCAGTAAAAGTACATCAGGTATGTCTTGTAGTTAAGCTCTTCCAGGTACTAGGCATTCAACGCCAGTATCCATAAGGCTTGACGGTTGCGTAGAAACCTCTCCCAATTATCTCCACGAGGGGGTCTCATGACCCTTTCAATACCCCTCACCATTAGGCCCTCCATAATAACTCCATGGCAATCCATTAAATGTCTAGAAAGGCCTGATATGGATGTACCCAAAGACCATGCAGCTGGATCCGCTGCAGAAAGATGTTTTGCAATCCTCTTTTTTCCAAGTTCGGTTGTACAATGATACCTACCACATCTACATGACACCATATACACAACGTGTGTCGAATTACAGTTTATATATGACTTTATTCCAAATTCGTTCATTTGTGATTTAATTCTGAAGACTGAAGTCTTCAATATATAACTGCAAAGACCACAGCTTTTCCCATTACACTTCACGTTGCTTTTATATTTTAACCATGTAGGTTGATTATGAGTGCAGTTAGTGTAGAAGTGCATGCAGCATTTTGGTGTCCAGGAGAAAAATCCAAATCCTCATGGATTCTCCCGGACAGATGGGAACCGTATGACAGATAGCCATAGCATACTATGGGGCCGAAATCCGGTCCGGGGCTGTCAGGTTCACCCCTGACAGCCCCGGATCAGATTCCACCGTGGTGTGAAGCCGACCTTACTTTTAATCATACAGCATCTATAACATATACTTAGAAGCCCACATCTAAATAATATATATCGATATGCAATGCATTTTTAACATCAGGAGCACTGTATACATTCTTGCTAGTTGTCAAAAATAATTATGCAACTAAATCTAGACATACAGACAGACAAGATAGTTTTCCTGCCGCTATATAATGTTCTAACACATTCCTCAATAATGTAGATTAAAGGCTCCATGAGACCTGGTGTCTATGATAAGCTGGGCAACATCAGGAACATCATTGCTCTTCATATCTTTAATGAGCGGTGACATCAGGAATGTCACCACTCATCAAAGTGATGAGCAGTGATACTCCTGACATCAATGCTCATCATAGTTGCCAGGTTACATAGAATGCAGTGAAGAGGAGTGTGAGCCAGGAGTGGCTGCTGCTCAAAGCCCATGGAGCCTCATTTTGAGCCTCAATAGACTTCTGCCATCAAGGAATGTCAAGGGAACCTCTGGACTACGTTGGACATGGAAACTTTGTCTTCTAATAAATCTGTAAATTATGTAAAGTGTCTTGTTTTTATTGTTCTTTTTACTGTATGTCTTTATGTCTTTATGTACAGATTTTGAATCCCAGGACTATGTCAGATTCTTTGGACTAAGTTTGATTCCTTAGACTAAGTTTAACCTGCATTGTTCACTTTCTATTTTTTAACAAATTGGTAAACAAGGGAAAGTGCCAAGGAGTGTATACACCAAACAACAGAGATTTTTGCTGCTGGAAGGCACAAAGCTACACACACACACGTGGCTTTGTATAGACATGATAATGACAGTTGGTATATAAAGCAAGTTATCATGCCCAAAGGAGAGAAATGACATTCTAAATGAACCAACTAGTTGAGAGATATAATGGCCCCTCAACTAGTCAAACCCCTAATTAGTGTATCGTAAACAGTCTTTAGAAATACTTTTTCTAAAAATCTGTTTGTGTGCTACTGTATGCAGACTCGGTTGATTCGACCTCTAGGCTATGGGGTCTAGAAAACAGGGGGAGATGGGAAAGAGAAGACGCAGATCTAAATGCAGAGTATATTGTGCGCTGATTATAGAAGAAGAGCTTAATTGCTCACCTTTCAATGTCTTTTTGTGTTGCATATCAACCCTTTAAGGGTGTCAGGCTTTGGTGCACGACCCATCTGGTGTGCAGTTTCGTCCCAGATGGATCGGGAATTATATAATTCTTGGAATTATAGGATACTTTTATTTCCCATAGGTATCACATATAGTTTAACGAGCGATCCCTTGGGAATTTGATCATGTCCCCAGATAGTGGTAAGAATAAAGATATTAAAACCTTGATCTTTATGGCCCACATTTACAGCATACACTGGATGATAATTTGTTATTCCTTTAACAGTAATCTATTACACCTTTGTTGATAGATTATCATCTCTTGAGTCATCTGTTCTGCTTCTTTGAATCTGTTTTCTCTTATCACGAGGTAATAGATTTCTATGTATAATTTTATTATTATTATTATTATTATTTATTTATATAGCGCCATTATATTCCATGGCGCTTTACATGCTAAAAGGGCAGACTAGGACAAGTAACATAGTAACAATACAGGTAAAAATAAATGTTGACAATTCGGTTGTACAGATACAAGAGGGGAGAAATCCTGTCCGCGAAGGCTCACAGTCTATGAGGGACTGTTGGGGATACAGTGGGAGGGGGAATTCCAGTCGTGAGGCGTTGTGGTGGACCGGGTCTTATTGCAGGTGGTAGGCTTGGCGGAAGAAGTGGGTCTTCAGGCTTCTTTTGAAGGTTCCCAGGGTAGGAGAATGTCTGATGTGTTGGGGCAGAGAGTTCCAGAGAATAGGTGAAGCACGGGAGAAATCCTGTATGCGGTTGTGCGAAGAGGAGATGAGGGGGGAGTAGAGGAGAAGCTCTTGGGAGGATCGCAGGTTGCGTGAGGGTAGGTATCGGGAGACCATTTCAGAGATGTATGGAGGGGACAGGTTGTGAATGGCTTTGTATGTCATGGTTAATGTTTTAAACCGGGATCTCTGGGAAGTAGGGAGCCAGGGAAGGGCTTGGCAGAGGGGGGAAACAGGGGAGTAGCGGGGAGACAGATGGATTAGGCAGGCAGCGGAGTTCAAGATAGATTGGAGAGGTGCAAGGGAGGTATTGGGGAGGCTGGTGAGCAGGAGATTGCAGTAATCGAAGCGGGAGATGATGAGAGCGTTAATAAGGGTTTTAGCAGTGTCGTGGTCAAGGAAAATGCGAATCCTATAGATGTTTTTGAGCAGGAGTCGGCAGGAGGTGGCGAGGGCCTGGATGTGGGGCTTGAAGGAGAGGGAAGAGTCAAGGATAACCCCGAGGCACTTGGCATGGGGGACTGGAGAGAGAGAGCAGTCGTTGACGACGATGGATAGGTCAGGTAGTGAGGGGGAGCGTCTTGGGGGGAAGACTATGAACTCGGTTTTGTCCATGTTCAGCTTAAGGAAGCGAGTAGAGAAGAAGGAGGAGATGGCGGATAGGCAGTGTGGAATTTTGGATAGAAGGGAGGCGATGTCAGGACCAGACAGGTAGATTTGGGCGTCGTCGGCGTAGAGGTGATATTGGAGGCCATGGGACTCAATGAGTTGTCCTAGGCCGAGAGTGTAGATTGAGAACAGTAATGGTCCAAGAACCGAGCCCTGGGGGACCCCGATAGATAGGGGGTAGGGCGAGGAGGATGTGTGGGAGTGGGTGACGCTGAAGGTGCGGTAGTTGGAGACAGTTGTGGGATCGAGGGAGGGTTTTTTGAGGATGGGTGTGATCAAGGCGTGTTTGAAGGCTGAAGGGAAGGTACCAGTGGTAAGTGATAGGTTGAAAGGATGAGTTAGGGCTGGGATGATAACGGAGGTGAGGTTGGGAATGAGGTGGGATGGGAGCGGGTCGTGGGCGCTGGTGGTGAGGTGTGATTTTGACAGCAGGGAGGAGAGATGGTCATCAGTTATGGGGGGGAAGCAGTTGATGGAAGTAGAGGGCAGTATAGGTGAGAGGGGAGGCTGTGGGGACAGTGGATTAAAGCTGTCTCTGATTCTGTCAATCTTTTCCTTGAAGAAGGAGGCAAAGTCTTCTGCAGAGATAAGGGGAGAGGGAGGGGGAGCAGGCGGGCGGAGTAAGGAATTGAAGGTTTTGAAAAGTTGCTTGGGATTGTTGGACAGGGAGGTTATTAGGGATAAAAAGAAGGTTTGTTTGGCGGTGGCAAGTGCAGTCTTGAAGGCGATGAGGGACTGTTTGAACAGCGCAAAATGCTCAGTGGAACGTGATTTTTTCCATCTCCTCTCGGCGACCCTGGATGCCCGTCTCAGGTTTTTAGTGAGGGTGGTGTGCCAGGGTTGCCTATTAGTGCATGGAGCGTGATATGTGAGGGGGCTGCTAGGTCGAGGGCCTTGGTTAATATGGTGTTGTAGAGGGTGGTGGCAGTGTCTGTGTCACGTACAGATGTTATGTTGGCGAGAGGGAGGAGGGATTCTGAGAGTGAGTGTAGATCAATATGTTTTAGGTTTCTGCGGGGATGATCAAGTTTGCGGAGAGGAGGTGGTGTAGAAGGGGAGGTGAGGGAGGAGAAGGTCAGCAGATTGTGGTCAGACAGGGAGAGGGTTGAGTTTGTGAGATTAGTAAGGGAGCAAAGACGGGAAAAGATGAGATTCAGCATGTGGCCATCTTTGTGGGTGGCAGAGGAGGACCATTGGGAGAGCCCGAAGGAGGAGGTCAGGGAAAGAAGTTGAGAGGCGGTTTGGTGGGCAGTGTCAATGGGGATATTGAAATCGCCCATAATGATGGTGGGGATGTCAGTAGAGAGGAAATGAAGTAGCCAGGTGGTAAAGTGGTCGAGAAAGGTGGAGATGGATCCAGGGGGATTTTTTGTTAACATATGACTATAATAAACTGACAATATGTTGTCTCCCTGTTGTATTGAGAAGAAGATATATCATTGTTAAATATTGTAACTTTTGATAGTGTTCATTTTTCTGTTTAAATTGCACATTGACTATCATGTTTGTATATGACTGTTACAGATCCACCCCCTGATGAAAAACCGTTGTTTGAAACAATCGTCGGGATTGTTGAGATGATTTAAAATAAAGGATCATTGCAATTGATTACATTTACATTTTTTTGTGTGTGCCAGGGTTCGCTCCTTTTTTGAATCTCTGAATTCACCTTAGAGCACCACGTTAAAACAGTGAGCATACCTCTCTCTATATATATAAATTGACTGAGCACATCAGCATTGGCATTTTCGTTCCCGGCCTGTTACTTGATGGTAAAGTTGGATAACCGGGCTATCCAGCGCTGTTCCATCGCACCTAGCTTCGCGGTCTCTAGATGGGTTAGTAGATTGTTATCCGTGTAAATGGTTAACTTTGCTGTAGCCAGGTAGTGATTGAAGCATTCTGTTATGGCTAGCTAGCGTTTTTATGCCTTTTTAGCAGTGAAAATGCCTAGAAGCGCAAACGTAGGAAAACGCACACCACCCTTAGATGTGAAACAGGCCTTATACTACAGGTTTAGCTAAGACAGGGATACTTAGGCATGTAGTAGGATGTTGCAGGGACAAGTAGTGATAGGTTAGAAAGTCCAAAGTACCTGGCTGGTTCTCTTTAATTATTTACGAATAAAGCATTTGAAAACGTAGATTGGGGTGACCTCTGTTTTGAATTACCAGCCAAGGTAAATGCACTATATGGTAACTGCAGGCTACAGTTGTCTGTTGTACCCTAGCAAGCAATAAAAAATAGCGGAACCCCATATCAGTTTTTTTAGTGAATTATTTTTCTTTTGGCTAAAATGCCCTTTAATACAACATGAAAGGCACTGAAGGGTGCAGGCTTACATTATATAGGCGAGTGGGACTTTATATAGATGTTTGATATCTAAATCTAGCATGAATCTATCTATTCATCTAAATCAATTTTTTCCATGTATTTTTTCATCTGACTGTAAATCTATACTTTCTCTCTATTCTTTCCATCTATCATCTAGTCTTAGGCCCTTTTCACATCTATGTTGCCTCTGCGCTTGCCTGCCCTGCCTGCCCTGTGCTAGCACAAATGCTTTTACAGGTATACAGGTGCATTTAGAGGCAAGTGCAGGCAAGCGCATAGGCGCATGGATGCACTGCTCTTGCGCTCGCCTGCGCTCAGTGCCCCTATTACCTGATATGGCCGAGCAGCCAAGTGCAGAAGACAAAATCCCTGAAGCGCGAGTGAGAATAAGATGACGTCACCGCGCATGCGCTTGGCTAGACACATCCGGAAACACGAATTGTGATGTTTCTGGGTGCGTTCATTCATTCACTTGAGTAGCTGAAAAGTTATTGAAAAATCTTAAAAAGAAAACCTTCCAGGATCCAGTTTTTTGCCTTTTCACATTAATGGTGTCAGGTAGCAACTTGAAGTAACAGGATGCTACCTGACACCATTAAGGTGAATGGTCAAAAATTGGATCGTGAAAGGATCAGATTTTTGCAGAAAGACCTGATTTTGCCTGATTCTAAAATCTGGTAGTGTGAAAACAGCCTATGTGACCTGAGACAACCTTGGAGGCATAAGCATAACACTTGCTGTCTTGCAAAATCCGCAATATCATGGTATCGTGAGACAGCGTGTGAGGAGCCGTAACGTCACGGAGTGGAGTGCAGTTCAAACTTTTGGAATAGCCCCTGGGTGACCCCTCGAGTCTGAAATGCAGTAATATTTGTGATGGCATCTCTTGTCCCACTGTCACCAATGCCTGTGTGCCTGCACTCACAGCATATAGGGGGTGCTTTCTGTGAACGTGACTCCCATATGCTTGTAAGGGATTCCAGGGAGAGCTGCAGTTGTGGTGTAAGAACTCAATATTTGCTCTTACCCTCTGACTATTTCCACAGAGACTTCTAGAGTAGGGGTGGGCACCTCCAGTCCTCAAGGGTAGCAAACAGTGCAAGTTTTCAGAATTTCCATAGCATTGCATCGGTGTGAATTTAATCACCTGCACAGGTCATGATTCCAACACCTTGTGCAATGCAAATTAAATCCTGAAAGCTTTAATGTTGCAGGGTTTTTAAAAAAAAATCACTGGTTGGTAAATTAATAATTTTTTCAGATTTATGTTAAACAAGCAGAGATCATTTTGACATAGGTACTATTATGACAGACTATTCTTTAATAAGTCTAAAAGGCACTCATATATAAATACACCCAGTAAAGGTGATGTCTTCAGGGGGCAAAGACTTCATATGGGCATTACACACCCCCCACATACCTTTCCTTTTTACCCATGGCTGTCCTTGGCCATAGTGGACACCTGGAAGACATGATGCATACATTTTGCAAATAAACCACCGGCAAAACATTATAAAAAGTAGTTTTTCTTCTTTATTTAGGTCATCTTGACCCCAGTCTAACTGGGTTGGGACCCTGGAACTATAGAGGGACCTATAGAATCCAAGTCAATTTTCTCATAGATCATAGGCTAAAAAGAGCACAAAGTTCACATAGGTTCATTTAGTCATTAAAGTTCATTCTCTCATTGTGGCAGTAGCACAACAAAAGAAGTATGAGTAAGTCATTCACAGTTTTTGAATGTTGCAAATGTTGACACATTGGGTCCACCAATTTTAGCCTTTTCACACAACAGTCCATAAGACAAAGCAAGGATTGGCAGAGTCCATTAAAATGGGGCACAGGCCAAAAAAAATAATGGAGCAAAGTCCATTTAGGGCACAGTCCATTAAGGATAGAGCTCAGTCCATTAAGGGCACAGTCAATTTAGGACACAGACCATTTAGGGATTTAAGGTGTAGCCTGAAGGTTGCAGTCCCTTGAATCCAGAATGGGAAAGCGCAACGAGGAATGGGGACGCTAAACTGAGGAAAGGGAAAAATAAAACTAGGCCTTCCTGGCTATGAGACAAAAGAAAGAAACAGGCCTTGCTCTTGTCAGAACTGCAAACAGTCCTCATCCAGCCAACAGGTCAAGATAAAGAATCCCAGTAGAGGTATTTCCTCTATTGGTTTAGTGACCTAACAACACACCTTTTTTATGACAGTCCTCATTAATCCAAGGGATTTTTGGAAGCCTTACACTTCTGAAAAATCTCCATCCACATTTGACAGGATGTACATGGCTAATCCACCATGTAGGCCACTCCCGGCATGTCTACAGTGGTCACAGCTATTCCTCCAGAGACATTGTCCACCACTCAGCACACTCTGCCAAGGCCACCACTGGAAAAGAGTACAAAGGACTTAAGGAATGGCAATTCATTCTGACACACAAGAGGAAGTTAGAAAAACTTGACAGGCCCCTCAGGCTCTCTGGCCCCCTTGGGTTTTACTCCAGCTGATTGGTTAATGGACAGGCCAACCAATAATGTTCCATCCTCTCCATGTCAGACTCCTGCTGCCACTTTGGTGGCAACTCAATTTACCCCAACGTTGACCACCACTTGTGGCCCCATAATTTCATGAAGTTGATCTCATCACCAACATAGAGACTGCAGAGTCAGGAAGGCAGATGGTTACACTGCTGGGTGGACTGGTTGATGTAGCACCGGTCACCAGTCACTTATTTGGCTAAGTACCCAAACCTCCTCTCCGGGAAACAGGTCACCATGCAGACCCACGTACATTTATCCTCAAATTGGTTACACTTAGACCCCTCCAAATACTCTCAGTTGACAGCATCTGTGAGCCTCATCTCTTCCATAAATGACAAGGCCAGGGGTGGTTCATGCCTGTAAGGATACTTGCTGGAAGGGGGTAGGGGACCCCACATGGCCACTGCTGGCAGGTGTGCAATAGAAAGTAAGGAAACAGGGAATTCTGCCACTACTTCCTCCTCATCATCCTCCATGTCCTCCTCCTCCTCGATTTGATAATCCATCAGATGCAGGTTTGTTAAGGCAAGGCATGCTGCAGTATCCTGCCTCTGACCTATGGAGGTCCAAGCTTGTATTGCTTAGATTGCGCTGACCTTGCTGAATGCTGCTGTGTGTGTGTTGTGTTTGCATTTTTTCATGAGCTGCGCCAGGTACGGTTGTGAAGGTATTGGTCCTGATTTACCTCTTGTATTACACTCCAGAGCTGTACTCACTATTATGTTCAGCTGCTGGTTGAGGGGTTGATGTGAGGCTTGGATGTGACTCACCTGGAATCCCCTTCCCCTGGCTTTAAATAGCTTTCCCCCTCCTCTGTCAGATGCCGCTGATAGAGTTAATTTCCTCTTGGTCATTTTGCTGTGCAGATGCTTGCTGCTGGGCTGAAGTCTTTGTCTTGGGAGTAGATGTGATTCCAGATCTGTGGGTGGAGGTAGGGGCCCTCAGCCTATTCAGGAGCTCGGAAAAATAGGGTTGAGACTTGGACATCCTCACCTTCAGAGATACCTCCTAGAGAAGGGCAAGCAAGGGACCTCCAGTGTAAGGGTCAGTTTAGCTCTCTCTGGATCCCTTTGCCCATTACATCATTCAGTTACCTGATTGCCTGTCCTCCTAAGCGTGACTGGTATATGGAATGGCTCATCTCCTTTTGACTCTGAGCTCAATTCCAGTGGGACCTTTTCAGGCATGTTGGATTAGCACTGGATCCTGATCTCACAGCAAATCAGGCCCAATGCAGGGTGCATGGTCATGCTCCAGCTCACATATGTGGGAATTTCCTCTCCGAGATGCCCTGATTGTGATGAAGTATCCTTGGCCTTGGTTTTGAGGTAATAAAGCTCCTCCAGAGCAGGCATGCTTTTGTAAATTCATCAGGTTTCCAAAGTGAAGACTTTAGGCACATGGTAGCACACTGTTGCTATGTTGTACTGCAATCCTAAGATTTCTCCGGCCTCTGCGGTGATGCATGTTTTCTAGTGTGAAAAAACTAATAAAGAAGCAGATAGAATAAGGCAGTGTTCAGACAACTCACCGATTGCAGCCAAATGAAATCAAACAATGCACTTGGCAGGATGTGGTCAGACCCCATTATACACTGCAGACACAGGTGCACAGAACCACCCTCAACCTGCCACCTATGGGGGAGGTGGTTTTGCTATGCACGAGATGATCTGCACATAGGACGCCATTCACACTGATGTCAGCGGTGCAGAGTGTCTGTATGCCACCCACTGGTCCCTGCCACCAGACCAAATGGGTAGTCAGACGATGCATCCACACCACTTGATGAATGACACCCTATGGGGCCCATCCACACCCACAAAAAAATAAAAAAGTGCAAAAGAGAAAAAATTTTTGATAACATTTTTTTTTTTGGTGTGAGGTATTGGTTGATGTATTGGCCAAGACACGTTAAGCTCGTAATCCCGGTCACGGATCCTGACGCTTACAAGTTTTTTAACATTTTTGATAGGACTTGTAAACATGAGAATCTCGTGCATAGCAAAACCACCTTCCCCATATGTGGCAGGTTGAGGGTGGTTCTGTGTCTGCAGTGTATAATGGGGTCTGACCACATACTGCCAAGTGCATTGTTTGATTTCATTTGGCTGCAATCGGTATGTTTTCTAGTGTGCCATCTCGTCCGGCAGCAGGACCCAATTACTTAGGGAATATTATTGTTTGCCCAATCTTGTTGCCTAGCTCTTCATTTAATCTCCATGGGGTGGGCTGCAGAAGGCACCTGATTTACAAATCCCTATGCCACAGGGAACAATTGGGCTTGTGGTTAGGCGTATTAAAGCCTGACACATTTGGAAGAGAAAAAAGAAACAAAAAATAGCCTTTTTAGCTCACTACCATTTTATCTGAAATATTGAATAAGGCTAGTGGACTATGCACAGAGAGGTCCAAGATATATGACATAACACACTTTGCGAAAATCTGTATTCTAATCATATGGAAGGAAGGGAAAAAAAGGGATTACACATTTTTAAGATGCAATATCCATATTATAATGTTTTATGAGTGTAAACAGACCTATAAGACCTTAATGGACATATGCTATTTTTATGTTAACTGTTACCATAGCAGATAAGTGTAGAAGAGGTGGCCTTGCACATTGCTAACCCTCTGCAATAATAAAGTTTTTTGAGAGAGAGTATATCTTAATGGGCTCAGTCTATGACCAAACATATATAAAGGATCATCGTATTTAATACTTAGAGTATCCTATTGAACTAGTTTGTTAATTCATTAAAGTTTCCAATATATACTAAGTTCCCTTTATATAAGGGATAAACCCATACTTTTTCTATCAGATAACTCTTTGTGATATGCCTACTCCCCCCTGAGTATAAGGGATGGACCCATACTCTACTTTTTCATATCTTTAGATTCAAAAGGGTCGGTGTATAGTTAGTCCGCGCTGCTACAAAAGACACGAAGCCCAAATCTTCAGCTACTTAGGGTTTATTGGATCCATCAAATGTGTTTCAGAGCCTGTTATGCTCCTTCATCAGGGATGCATGGAGAACCGTAATCATGTGTTGAGAAAGAAGTGAGACTGAGTCACAGTGAAGGAGACGGCAAATGATGTAAATATACAGTCATATGAAAATGTTTGGGCACCCCTCTTAATCTTACTCATTTGTTTTGGTTTAAAATTGTTTTTTTGCACCAGCTATTTCAGTGTGATGTATGTAATAACTGGTGGACACAGTAATATTTCTGGATTGAAATGAGGTTTATTGCACTAACCAAAAATGTGAAATATGCATTATTGCAAAATTTGACAGGTGCAAAAGTATGGGCACCCTTCTGATTTTCATGATTTGAATACTACTACTTTTTACTGACTTACTGAAGCACTAAATTGGTTTGGTAACCTCATTGAGCTTTGTACTTCATAGCCCAGTGTATCCAATCATGAGAAAAGCTATTTCAGGTGTCCACTTGCAAGTTGTTCTCCTAGTTGCATCTTCACTGAGGAGTGGCATCATGGGCTCCTCAAAACAGCTCAAAAAAAGATTGTTCAACATAGTTGTTCAGGGGAAGGATACAAAAAGTTGTCTCAGAGATTTAACCTGTCAGTTTCCACTGTGAGGAACATAGTAAGGAAATGGAAGACCACAGTGACAGTTCTTGTAAAGGCCTGAAGTGGCAGGCCAACAAAAATATCAGAAAGGCAGAGAAGAAGAATGGTGAGAACAGTCAAGGACAATCCACAGACCACCTCCAAAGACCTGCAGCATCATCTTGCTGCAGATGGTGTCACTGTGCATCGGTCAACAATACAGCGCACACTGCACAAGGAGAAGCTGTATGGGAGAGTGATGCGAAAGAAGCCGTTTCTGCATGCACGCCACAAACAGAGTCGCATGAGGTATGCAAAAGCACATTTGGACAAGCCAGTTTAATTTTGGAAGAAGGTCCTGTGGACAGATGAAACAAAGATTGAGTTGTTTGGTCATACAACAAGGCGTTATGCATGGCGCCACAAAAACACAGCATTCCAAGAAAAACACTTGCTACCCACTGTCAAATTTGGGGGAGGGTCCATCATGTTTTGGGGTTGTGTGGGCAATGACGGCACCTGGAATCTTGTTAAAGTTGAGGGTTGCATGGATTCCACTTAGTATCAGCAGATTCTTGAGAATAATGTTCAAGAATCAGTGTCAAAGTTGAAGTTACGCCGGGGATGGATCTTTCAGCAAGACAATAATCCAAAACACCGCTCCAAATCTACTCAGGCATTCATGTAGAGGAACAATTACAATGTTCTGGAATGGCCATCCCAGTTCCCAGACCTGAATATCATTGAACATCTGTGGGATGTTTTGAATCGGGCTGTCCATGCTCGGCGACCATCAAACTTAACTGAACTGGAATTGTTTTGTAAAGAGGAATGGTCAAAAATACCTTCATCCAGGATCCAGGAACTCATTAACAGCTACAGGAAGCCACTAGAGGCTGTTATTTTTGCAAAAGGTGGATCTACTAAATATTAATGTCACTTTTCTGTTGAGTTGCCCATACTTTTGCACCTGTCAAATTTTGAATTAAGAAAAGGAAAAAAAAGGGAGACACAGAGGCGCAATAGTGCCCTATCAATGCGACACTGACAAAAGGGGTCACACAAGAGTGCACTCACCTAGTCTAGTTGAGTGCACCCACAACTAGTTTTGATGGCATATAGCTGAAAGCTGCTGCAGAACCTCCACCGCCACGTAGCACGTGTAAGAATATCCACAGATCCAGGGAAGGTGTAAGATGGTCCGCGCTGCTCAAATAATAATCAGTCAGATATCTGCACATTAAAAACCTCCTTCTTTATTTACACCTATGTGTTTCAGTACCACTCCAGGCACCGTCATCAGGGCATTACATGTGTCACAAAGAAACAACTTTTACATCCGGTATATGTGATATAAAAGTTGTTTCTTTGTGACACATGTAATGCCCTGATGACGGTGCCCGGAGTGGTACTGAAACGTGTAGGTGGAAATAAAGAAGGGGGTTTTTAATGTGAAGATATCTGACTGAGCAGCGCGGACCATCTTACACCTTCCCTGGATCTGTGGAAATTTTGAAATAATGCATATTTCACATTTTTGTTTAGTACAATAAACCTCATTTCAATCCTGAAATATTACTGTGTCCATCAGTTATTACATATATCACACTGAAATAGCTGTTGCAAAAACCCAATTTTAAACAAAAAAAATGAGTAAGAATAAGAGGGGTGTCCAAACTTTTTCATATGACTGTACATAATATGTAAGAGTTTAAACATTGATGTAAATACTTAAGTTCCCCAAAAAATTTGAGAAAAGTATTCCAGGAGTTTATTGGTTAACCAGAAAAAGTAAGCTTTCAGGACTCAATGGCCCCTTCATCAGACAATACTAAAAATGAATTACTGAAACATTTAAATATGTATTACAACAGGACACGATGTGATGCTAATTGGAGATGGTTTAAGGAAATTATATTAAGGTCTTTTGCTATGATGCAGATAATGTGGAAGTGTTATTTTACAGATCTGAAGGCCTTCTGTTGGAGGTGTGAACTATGTCGATGTAATGACTCATGAATCCAGGTGTCACATTGAGTCCCATTTTAAGAGATTGGAATATTCTTATGAGTTTGAGTTCCCAGATTTTTCTTTCTCTGTCATTTTTAAAGTGACCTTTCAATATTAGAACTTTAAAGTCTGCCATGTTGTGTCCAGGTCTAGAGAAGTGTATTCCTATAGGTGTGTCCAGCTCATATTTGTTGTATGTCTATGTAGATTCATCCTTGTTTGTAATTTTTGCTTTGTTTCACTAATATACATTCCATTAGTGCAACTTGTACATTGTATCATGTACACCAAATTGGAGGATGTACATGAAAAAAAGTCCATGATTTTATACTCCTGTTTTATATTGAGTGTGGGGGCTGAATATGTTGGTGATATGTGGGTACAAGTCTTGCATTTCTTGCTGTTACAGGGGAATGTGCTTGTCTGTGATGGTGATGTGAGGACACTTCTGACAAGGAGATTCCTTAGGTTTCGGGGGCAGTCTGTAGGAGAGCAGTGGCAGTTCTCGGAATATGGCTTTAAGTCTGTGGTTTTTGGGGAATATGGGCTGAAGATCAGCGCCAATTTTCCTTAGAATGTTCGTGTGAGGATTGTATGTGACCACAAGAGGCACCCTGTTGTTGTTTATAGAAAACACAAAATTAAGACAGAGTGTTATTTTTTTTATAATTCTTTATTTTAGAAAAGTTTTGAAGTTACATAACGGGAAGAAAACACACAATAATTCTCAGTTAGAATATTCATACAAATAACACATAAATCTGTCAGCCAAAATGGTCAGGCCTTAATTCAGCAAATATTATATAGTTGTTATGTGTCCATAGTATAGACACTGCCAAAAAGAGTTAGGATCTATGGCCTATTGTTCCATTTAAAACCATCAATATTCAGTCTTCACTGTATAAGACATTGCTTCAACATCATATATTGACAATTGACCAAGTAAAAGGGAAAGAGAAAGACCAAAGAGAGAGGAAAAAGAACAGTTAAAAAGTAGACATGAGAGGAGGTGGGGGGAAGAGGGTGAAGGGTGGGAAGGGAGGGAGAAAGGGACTATAGAAATTTATGTGGAAGAGCGCAACCTCTACCGAACTGGAAGAGAGCAACTCCATTAGGCCAGCCAAACAAATTGGCGTGTCCGTCAGGGCCTGATGTTTTAACAGTCTCTATAGGACTTACAGTATATAAATCAGATTGTTGGAACATCATCCAGGAAAACCACGTATTACAGAAAGCTACATACGTGTCATGGATTGAGGAGGTCAGGTCCTCTAGGTGCATAAGATCGTTCACTTTCTCCAACCACATTGACATGGAGGGGCATTACTCTGTCTTCCAGAGCATTGGAACACACGATCTAGCCGCCATGACTAGAAATCTCAATAAGGAACGTTTATATTTACGAAGAGGCATCTCACAGTGATGTAACAAGAAAAGGGCCGGGCCCAGGTCAGCTGTACACTCTGTGACAATCCTGACGATCTTTATCACTTCAGACCAAAACGTCCTAAGCTTCCTACACTCCCAATATATATGGAGCTGGGTACCGTCCGCCTCGCCACACCTCCAACAACGCGGATCAGTAGAAGGAAAAACCCTGTGTAATTGGGCAGGAACTCTATACCATCTTGTCAATATTTTATAGTTAGCTTCCTGCAGTCTCGAGCATATTGATGTGGAGTGAGCTAAAGTAAATATATCAGATCTCTGGTCCATTGACATTGCCAGACCTAGATCCGCTTCCCACTTCAACATAAACTGGGGAACCGGCAGATCCGGGGGGGACACCAGACACGCGTAGATCTTTGACACCGCATGTCTACAGTCATCCCCATCTAAACACATGTGTTCAAATAACGTCTTCGGCCCTACAAAGGATGACTTTGGAGGATACCTCCGGAGGTAATGCATCAGCTGTAGGCATCTCCAGAATCCCAGAGCCCCCGGGTCCGCAATTGAGTTGAGTTGTTCAAGCGTGGGCCAAGCATCACTAGCACCCCAACTCTCAACTCTGTCTAGTCCCGCCGCAATCCAGCATTGGAAAACAGGGTCGTCTCTGCTGGGTTTAAAATCAGGGTGACTCAGGATCGGACATAAGGTCGAGGTATGTGGAATCATCAAGAATCTGACCAGGTCATGGTCGCATACCTTGAGGGTAGCCCCAATCGTCGGGTGGTCGCAAACCATCTCACCTCGTCTGATTGATGTCCAAGGCAACGTTTGTAGTCTTAGGGAAGTAGAGTCCTGTTCGATCTTCACCCAGATTTTGTTACCGCCGTGTCTACACCAGTCTACTACTCGTGCGAGGTGACCAGCTATGTGATACAATTTAATATCTGGTAAGCTCACGCCACCCTCCCTCTTGCGTCTATGTAAAATAGATCTTGCCAATCTCGGTTTCATATTATTCCAAATAAATCGTGTCTGAATTTGTGAGATTATCTTAAAAAAGGATGACGGTATGTTGATGGGGAGTGTCTGTAGGTAATATAAGATCTTTGGAAGAATAGTCATTTTAAAGAGTTGGCATCTACCCGTCCACGTAAAGGTGGATGACAACCACCTCTCACAGTCAGCTCTTATGGATTTTACCAAAGAAGGGAAATTGGCACTGTATAAGTTTCGAACATCCGGTGTAATTAGCAGTCCCAGGTATCGGAGGGCCTTAGGTGACCAGTGAAACGTAAAGGCGTCTTTTAATTTGTCTACCAAGCTGTCGGGAAGGGAAATATTTAGTGCCTCCGACTTGGCTCTGTTAATTTTAAAATTAGAGAGATAGTGAAAAGTCTCCAATTCTTTCAGCAAGTTTGGCAGAGAGATCTCAGGGCGCGTCACAAAAAACAAAAGATCGTCAGCATATGCGGCAATTTTGTGTTCCGTCGACTTAATTCGTAGGCCAGAAATATCCCAATTCATCCTAATATGACGTAGCAAAGGTTCCAGGGTCAGAATAAAAATCAGTGGGACAACGGACATCCCTGGCGAGTGCCGTTGGCAATATCCAAAGACTCGGAAAGGACTCCATTGACCCTCACTCTTGCCGATGGGACGGAGTACAGGGACAAGACCCATTCAAGCATCTTTGGTCCTAAACCTATATGAGACAGTGTCTCTTTGATGAAGGACCAATGTAAAGACAGAGTGTTATTAAACTTTTCTCTTTGTTTGTAGCGCCTGAAGGATAAAAAATGAACTCATGTTTTATATCATGCTTTAAACAATTCAATCACACAGTGTTACTTTCAGTTCATTTGCCAATGTTTTTCAGGCATCCAGAAGTACACCACAATTAGGTTTAGGCTTTCACATTCCCTATTAGTATTGATAAAATGTGCCCAATGACGTTCTATTCCTAGGTTGTAAAATTAAAAAATGGCCTCTGTTTTCATTGCATGTTATAATCTCCGATGATGTGCTAATCTTTCTGATGTACTGTAATAGCTTCAAGGCATTATTGAGAAGTCTACATGGCTGTGCCTAACATCATGGGCCTGCTTTTTGAATGATACTATCGTCAGCAGTGTGTGAAATGCCACCAGGCATTTTTTCTGCTATTTTTGTAAATAAATACGTAAATTGTTCAAATTCAATAGGACCTATGCATCGATAGATCAAAACGTCTCTAGTTATCACATATTCTATGGATACCGGCTAAACCTTTTTAATTCAGAGATGTCATATAGTTTCTCATATCTTTGACACCATCAAGTTTGAAATTAGGTTAGGACTATTATATATTGATGTATGTTGTCTTCTATATTACATAAGCATATAATTTATCCTCTAATATCCTCTAATATGATACTGTGGGTTTTTAAGGTGTGCTTTAAACATACAGTACTGTGCACTAACCCTGCTATGAGCACTATAGATGTATGACGTATTGTGGAAAGGCATTAAGAGATGTAAGAAACATGAAGTATTAAAACATTTAGTGTAAATTATGGAATGTAAATTTAATAAAAACGAAAGGATGTCTAATTATATTTTACCAAAGCCAGGTAAAATGCTTTATATTTTTAATATAAAAATCAGTCTGATTATTATTTGACTCTGAAAAGGAAAGGAGAGCAAAAAATGCACCAGAAGAATTTTACATTATTAATGATCCTCTATGTCTAAATTGGAAATCTGCTCCTCTACCCCAGGGGGGTGATTAATTTAGTAGGCTACGAAGTTTGATTAAAAGAGAATGAAATGTCTGACATCCAGTCTATTTATCAGATATTATGATATTAAACTGTCTAATCACAACGGAACCTAAATTAAGACTTCCATCCTTAAATGTCATATTTTTCTTTTGTTTTCTTGTTAAAACATGGAAGTTACCATGTAATAGTGTACAGTTATTATATTGCAAAGCAGAATTAATGGCTAATTATTTAATGAAAAATGTACTCTATTTACAATTACATTGAAACTGAGTTTCCTTTTGAAATTGGCATACAGTTAATTGCAGAGGAAATAGTTTATAAATAGAGATGAGCCACCAACCTGGTGTTCGAATTTGATTCAATTACTCGAATTGGGGGTGTGTTTATCGAATGTTCGTCAAACACCGTCAAACACCATTGAAAACAATGGCAGGCAAACACAAACACATACAAACACATAGAAAACACCTTCTAAGGTGTCAAAAAGGTGACAAACTACTCAGAAGACACAAAAAACACATGGAAAAGTGACAAGTACATAAACAAAGTGCGAAAAGAAAAGAGCTGGACGAGTAAAAGGAGGAGGAGACACAGATATAGGCATGTCATGCCCTTTTAAAATCATGTAAAACACGGCAAGGGGACTCCAACAAGAGTCACAATTTTTTCCAAAAATTTGGGCACAGACACCACTTAAGTGGCATCAATTGCCCCACAGTTGTAAGCTGAAAATGGTTGGTGAGGTGACTTTAATGCAGCACATTCAAACATCCACAAGCCCTTAGTCTCCCCATGTTATCTGTAAGATTTGTCACCAAAATCTAAGTAGAGGCCAAAAAATCAATAGTTTGAGTAGTTCATGCATGAACTGCCACATGGATATGAAGCATAAGTCATAGTGGGAAGCTCACTGTGCTACAATGCGGCCTAGCAGGCCGGGCCAACCACTGTTTGCCCCATCAAGTGCATCCGCAGCCTCTTCATCCTCTATGACTGTGGGGACAGCAGTCACACATGCTTTTGGACGCAGACCATCCACCATAATATCTCCGCCTGCCCCTGCCTCACAGACCAGCAGTTTTCTGGGGAGACCCTACTCAACCCTGTTTCAGCACAGCAGCCAGACCTCGGTCCCTCAGATGTGGACAAGTAAAAGACCATTTCCTCCTAGCCATGACAAAGCTAAGAGGTTGAATTTCACAATCTGCAAGCTGTTGGCTACACAAATGCTGCTTTTCCGCCTAGTGGACACAGAGGATTTTCGAGACCTTATGTCCGTCGCAGTGCCCCTGTACCAGATGCCCAGTTGCCACTACTTCTCAAAGAAAGCTGTGCCTGCGCTACACCAGCATGTCGCACACAACATCACTGCTTCCTTGAGAAACTATGTGTGTGACAGGGTGCATCTCACCAAAGACACTTGGACGAGTAAGCATGGAGATTGGATTTTATTTTTAATAAAAAGACAATTGAAAGAAGAGTAAGTATGGAGAGGGGATTTCCATGTTGGTGACTCTGCACTGGGTAACTATTGTGACAGCAGGAGAAGGGGCTACTGTCCAAGTCTTGCCGTCCCCATGAGTTGTGCATCCTCTGTATGTAAAAGTTACTCCACTGCTTCTGCCTCCTCAACCTCGTCTCGGTCCTCCACCTGCAACCAAAGTCTGCCTGGTAATGCCACCCATGTTGTAGCGGCGCAGAAAGAATCCTGCACACCTCCTTACTATGCTGGCAGCAGGGCTCAACGGCATCAGGTGGTGTTTACATTGAAATGTCTGGCAAATGTGAGTCACACAGCTGAGCAGTTGTGGTCAGCTGAGGAGACCGAGTTTCATCAATGGTTGTCTCCACTGAACCTGCAGCCAGGGAAGGCTATGTGCGACAATGCTGCAAACCTGGATGCGGCCCTTCGCCGGGGCAATGTCACACACATGCCTTGTATGGCTCATGTCTTGAACCTATTTATCCATCAAATTTTAGCTCACTATCCCGTCCTAGATGGGCTTCTGCAGAGGGCACAGTCGCTTTGTGCTTACTTCTGCCATTCGCATCCCGCAGCTCAATGACTTACATCTCTACAGAAGTTGTTTGGCCTGCCAGTTCACCGGCTGAAATGCGATGTGCCGACACAATGGAATTCGACTCTGCACATGTTGCAGCGACTGTGGCAGCACCGACGAGCCCTGGTGCAATACGTTATGATGTATAGCCTGGGCCAACGAGATCCAGAGGTGGGGCAAATCATGCTGCTGAAGTGGTCTCAGATCAAGGACCTATGCATCCTTCTGCACAGTTTTGAAATCGCGACGAAGATGTTTAGTGCTAACGATGCCATTATCAGCATGAATATTACATGCTGGAGCACACTTTAAACAGTATTCAGAGTCAGGTGGTGGGACAAAAGGAGGGGGAGGAAGTACTGGAGGAGTCGTATGCGGAAGGGATAACAAGATCTCCAAGGTCCAGACGGTTGGCAGCACCAAGGCGGCAGGCATGTGAGGGTGGAGGAGAGGGATTAACAAGGGCGCATGGTAGCAGCCAAACTGTTGAGGAAAGTGCAGGAGCCGAGAAACAAATGGAGGACGAACTGGCGATGGGCATGGAAGACTCATCAGATGAGGGAGACCTTGATCTTATTTCTGTTGTACGAGGTTGGGGAGAGGACAGAGGAAGGAAGCATGATTCTTACCTCGCCACCACCAACATGTTGCATTTCTAGTGCGGACTAGAGTGTGCGATTTGTATGCAGGCATCCGCCTGCGCACAGATCACATATGGCAGTGAATGGGTGCGCACGGTCATGCGCAGTCAAGCGCAGCACCGTGCGCTCCCATTATAAAGATAGGGGCTTGCGGTGCTGCGTTCACATTGTGGATCCCCTCCGCAGAAGTCTGCGGAGGGAAACGCTAATGTGAAGCCACCCTAAGTTGGTCAGAAGTTGGACAATTAAGTTGGTGTGTGTAAAGTGGCCCTGAGAAGTTTCATGGTAGAACCATAGCTGCTACACTTAACAATACATCATCAAAAGAGGGAAGTATACACAGATTGATAGACAATAGCAGAGCAAAATAGGAAAATTAAAAGGGAAATTATGGTTATGGATTTCAATCAATTACATCTGCTTCTGGTTGTGAACTTTTTCAAAATAACCCCGTTAAACATACTTATATGTATGTTAATGATATATCATTTCATCATTTAACAAATGATAGAACTATAATTTATATCCCAATGAAGCAAATAAACTTTTTCAATAAATAATGTATATATTCCTTTAACTTACTCTGCTTGTCCATGCAACATTAAATCACAACATGCAGAACTGGATCTATTAGGCCTAAGTGCAAGAACTGCTACATTGACAAATAGGTGTAATTATAAAAGCTAAAATAAAATATAATCTGTTCTTTCTACACTTTCTTGCAGTTATGATAAATACTGTTTGTTTCATGCTTAGCATTAGATGTTAAGAGATTTAACTTTAGTACAAAGGCAGATTTTCACAAAAAAAATCCATTATTAACCAATGCATAATTAGGCTATAGACTTGATGTATGAAGTTGTCCTTACAATGACGATTACTTTTTTCTACGAAAAATGAACCAGTGCATTTGCAGAAGCCAAAATATTGTTTGTTGTTTATGTCTGCATTTAATGGATATAATGGAAGTAATTGCCTGTGTCTTTAGACTTAAGAAGTGACTAAAAACAAAAGTATTATCTTCCAGAGAAGTGAGGGGAAATAGGGGCCAAAATTAAACCAAGCTTGGACTTTTGTGAAACACAATCTGAGCATAATACATGGACTGGTCATTGGTCTCTAGACCTCATGTATGTGTGGCGCCCTGCCAGTACAGGTAGCCACAGACTTACCCAAAAACAGGGATTGATTTCCATAATGAGTATTCCAAACACATAGAACACCTTCCACCCCGGACCTGTAGGGGAGCCCAACTTGCTGCCTTTAAGAAAGATCCCCTATAAATACCGGTGCTGGGGGCGGAGTTAGTCAGAGTGTGCGATTGCTAGGAAACTGTGAAGAAGTCCTGGTGTGTCGGAGCCGTGCTAGGCTTGAGCCAGTTGACAACTAAGCAGTTACCAGCCTAGCCAGTGCAGGGACCAAAGAGTGAGGTTGAAGGAAAGGCGAGAGGAACAAAGTGAGAAGCAGACTGGGGCAGAGGAGCCGTCCCGGTTCACCCCAGAGAGCCACCCGAACACCGGAGTCCGACTCTGCAGAAGAGCATCGAGCCCAGCAGAGAAACCGGTTCACTGAGGAGACTCCAGTCTCCTGGGCATCTGTGTAGCAACCAAGAAGGGAGCCAGGCACCATAGGAGAGAATATAGCGGCAGTCCACAAAAAGGTGTCCTACTACACACACAGGTAACAGAAGAGCAGAGGAGGCCAGGCCTAGTTTTACACAGAGCAGGGACTCCAACAAGGGAAAAATGAAAAGGAGGCCTTAACCTCACTCACCATGGAGATCCAGAAGTGTTTCCCAACCACCAGAGAGTGCCCTGGACATTACCTTCAATTCCACCAGTAAAGGTACAGAAACAACTTACAGTGTGTGTCGATTCCTCAGTCCCCAACCCTGTCCAGCACAGAGACTGCCACAGCTGCCCGGCAGCACAGCCAACTCCCTGCTGCATCCTGGTCACCTCACCACAGCCCCTGGGACCTTGCTCCGCCTGTGGGGATCTATACCACCCAGCTGCCCAACCATCATTCCCGGAGGCCCACAGCAGCGCTGGTGCATTCACCAGAAACCACAGGTGGCGTCACGAAAAACCTTCAATCATCTCCCAATTTTTAGGCTGTTCACTAGGGCCACGGGTCTTGGCGGGCAACCGGTGACATCCCTGCAACTCCACGCCCGGGTACCGAGTCCCCATAGGCCCTTGGGTGAGTCATATGTCAATCCAAATGTTGCCTCCACAAGCCGTTTTAAGGACATCTGAAATTGGCCTAAGGGCCACGTCACACACACAGATAATTGTGCAGATATTGGTCACAGATCTCTGGTTGCAGTGAAATCATGGACACATGGTTACATTTGTACACAGCCACAAAATGGAACAATCTGTCCATGATTTCACTGCAACCAGAGATCTGTGAACAATATCTGCCCAGATATCTGTGTGTGTGACCCCAGCCTAAGACACATCAAATGATATCTCAAGTAATATATTAACCCAAATATTCACAATGAATAATCACACTCCTAGCAATTACAAATGTCCTGGAGCTATGTGACTGCTTTATCACTATCTAGGTATATATGCTTATTGTATCTACCTATTTTACACTGCTAATTGCTCTATATCTAATTAGATTGGTTTCACACTGGTGTTTTTTGCCATCAGTGTGAGTCTGTCACAAACTGGATGCAACTGCATCGGTTTTCGGCCCTATTGACATTCAATGGGGCTGAAGACACTTGTGGGTGCAACCAGTTGTATTCAGTTTGCTCTGGATCTATGTGGATGCAGGTGTTCACATATTTTTCACAGAGACAAAATCTGCATCTTGATGTGATTTTACTATCCGTGAAAAAAAATGTTAAGTGATGGATCCACACGGATCCAGAGCATCAGATGTGAAATCTCAATGGAGGCCTATGTGACACAGAAACAAACAGACTCCAGATCCTTGTGGATCTGGACTTTCGGTCTGTCTACTGTGAACTACAAATGTGCAGAGCATGCGCAGTATGCAGATCCAGATCCTGGTAAAATCTGCAAATGGATGTACCCACACAGAGTGCGAGTGCATCCTGTTTGTCATTTTGTGGGAATCTGTGGACATGCAAGTTTTTCCTGCATGCCCCTGGATTCAAAAATATGCCAGTGTGAAACCAGCCTAAGGCCTAATGTACCTGCCTATATTCAATGAAGCAGATATGGTAAGCTACCTATCTGGTCGTTCCCACTGAATTTCTATTATTCTATTTTTATCAAAAAGGCTAGTGTTGTTTTATGATAAGTGTTTTTACATTTTCCATAGTTATAAAAAGTAATTAAAGTTTTATTTTGTAACAATTTTGCTTGTAATTATTCATAGTGAATCTACATTGCTGCCTTCCAGGGCATAAAATTCTATCCTGGGCAACACTGGATGGAACAGTGAAGCGTATATATCAGGGAGAGGTGGGCATATCATTGCAACATACAACATGTGCACCTGCATTGGGGCCTAAGAGGTAAAGAGGCCAAATACCACTTTTCCATAAGAAAAGCAGTTTTGTATCACAGACACAAAGAGGGGCCAATATGCTTGTACATGGGTCTTCTTACATCTGTGTCCGGTTGCTGACATTGCAGTACACTAAAGATAAAAGCGCTCCCATAGGGAGAAGACTTGAGATCAGTAAGGAGTTATTTTTGGAGGTTTATGCTTATTCCTCTGAGGCTGGGATGGTCCGCACACAAAAATCTCTGGCCGAGCGTCTGGTATCTTGTGATTTTTTCCAAGGCCTCCAATGTGATTATTCGACTGGCAACCGTAGAGTTGTTTGCAAATAAGATTAGAGATGAGCGAACTTTCCCCAAACAAGTTCATCAATTTCAAATTCAGCACAAACATTGCAGATTTGGTTCGTGATCGGTAATGCAAGCAATTTAACAAAAAATCCACGAACCCTGCTTTGTTTGTTAACAGATCGGATAAAAAAGCATTACTATGTTTAAGTTGTTCTTTTCTTCTATCTTCTGAAAGTGTAATATAGTGGGCGGAACGTGTTTGATGAGGGAAGGAGGTGGGGAGAGGTCAGAGTAGCATCGGACTCCATTTTGTTTCCATGCTTTTTCTGTGTGGATGTTCCTGTTTGGAGTCAAACATGGTGCATAAAACATCCACAAATTGAAGACACAAGGGCTTGCATCATTGATTGGCTTGGTTTGTTGGCTGCCAAAGTCACATGTCACTTGGAATATAAGAAGTGGCAATTTGAAGTCGTTGCCATTTTCATAGTGTTACTGCTTAAGGACAGTGCTGCTGCTGCCCCATACTGCTCCATCTGTCTTACACAAATAGATACATAGCTTCTTGATTGCTTTATAGAAAGAATAGGAGGACGAAAGGGTTCATCCAAACATAGCCATTTTTTCCTGAGAACCAGTATAACTACTAAATCTGTGTGTATTGCCAAAGCCGCGTTTTTTGCAAACAGCAAGTGACTGGAAGATCTTAGTGTTTCCCTTAAAAAGGCTTTGTTTGTCTTCAAAATAATGATAGCAAAGTCCTTCAGTTTGTCATAAAAATGTGTTTGGCCTCTAACCAGTGATTAGGAAATCCTTCAGTTTCCCCTAAAAAGGATTTTTTTTTGCCTCAAACCAGTGGTTGCCAAATCTTTCACTTTCCACTAAAATGGTAGTTTGTTCTATAACCAATGATTGCCAAATCCTTCAGTTTGTAATTAAAAGGCATTATTTGCATCAAATCTGTGATTGACAAATTCTTTAGTTTACCCTAAAAAGGCTGTTTTTGGCCTCAAACCAGTGATTTTCATATCCTTCAGTTTGCACTAAAAAGGCTCATTTTGACTCAAACCAATGATTGCCAAATCATTTACTTTCCCCTAAAAAGGTTATGTTTGGCCTCTAACCAGTGTGTAATAACTATTGTGGATAAGCCAAGAATCAAATGGTTGCAAGGACACGATTGAGACAAGGTATTAAAGTGCTTTCTTATGCATCTGACCCCTGTATGTTAACTGCATATAATGAACCTGGTATGACTTCATTGATTTCACCGCACACAGCTTTCTTATGCATTTGACCCCTGTATATGAAGTGCATATTATATTTCCTTCCCAATCTTACCATGATCTGTTCCATTCCTCATGGTTAGATCATTGTGGTATATCTGTAACTGGTTAGTCCAACCTCTGTTTAACTTTATGTGCTTATGCATATGGTCTCTGCGTGCCTTCACCCTGGTCACACCTAATTGCACTTGTTTATGGATATATTGTGTTGGCTAAATCTGCTTAGACTTTAGTCTGATCAGTGCAACCATTCTAAGTGCAGCCTTCCAAGTCCAATATAATGAATAAGACCGGAAAGGACCTCAAGGTAATAAAATACACAAAGAAGGAAAAGTGGGAGGAGTCTACAATAAAAAATAATTCTCACTTTATTTGTGCAAAATATTAGAATACATGAAAGTCCTTGATAGCCGAAATGCAATCTTGAAGTGTTTCTGGCTTGCGCCTTTAGTCTTTGATAACATAATGCATCATGATACAAGCTTAAAAACATGCACCAGTCAATCATGGTAAAAATTTGACAAAATAGTACATTTGAAATATGTGGACAGGGAAACAGATCTAACATAATGTAGCACACACGAATTCAGAGCATATAATTAGAGATGAGCGAGTACTAAAATGCTCGGGTGCTCGAAGCTCGGGCCGAGCATCCCAAGATACTCGTGTACTCGGCCCGAGCACCGAACCCAATGTTATCCTGAGACCCGAGTATTTTTCTGGCATGACCCCCAGCAGCATGGATAAACCCTAAAAATGTCACAAAAGTATCAGAACAGTGCTCAAATGACATGGGAACAGCATGGGGAAGACCCCTGTAAGCATTTCAGACTCCAAGGTCACTGCTGTGAACAATGTTGTCAGAGTATTACGCCACTTTAACGGACTGTCAAGAAAACGTTACAAAATGAAACTAAAATGGATTTCCTGGAGAAAACATTAAGGGCTCATACCCACTTGTGAGACAGAGTTGCTGTATGTTAGTTTTTTAGATTACATGAAAGATTTAAAAAAAAAAAAAAAAGTGTGTTGCATCTCCCATGCCTCTGGGAAGAGACGTACATGAAGGCCTCTTTAAATAATGTGCACATTTTAAGGAAGTGGGTCTTTTGTAGTATTGCCCTTTGGCAGGGTAGCCAAAAATTGGGAGGCACTTCAATGCCCCTGGATTGAGACGTGCATGAGGGCCTCTTTAAATAATGTGCCCATTTTAAGGAACTTTGTCTTTTGTAGTATTGCCCTAGGCAGGGCTGCTAAACATTGGGAGGCACCCCAATGCCCCTGAATAGAGAATTGCATGAGGGCCTCTTTAAATAATGTGCCCATTATAAGGAAGTGGGTCTTTTGTAGTATTGCACTAGGCAGGGCAGCCAAAAATTGGGAGACACCCCAATGCCCCTGGATAGAGACGTGCATGAGGGCCTCTTTAAATATTGTGCCCATTATAAGGAAGTGGGTCTTTTGTAGTATTGCCCTAGGCAGGGCTGTGAGAAAAATTGTATGGCACTCTGATGCCCCTGGATAGAGGCGTGCATGAGGGTCTCTTTAAATAATGTGCCCATTTTAAGGAAGTGGGTCTTTTGTAGTATTGCCCTTTGGCAGGGCTGCCAAAAATTGTGAGGCACTTCAATGCCCCTGGAAAGAAACAGGGGAAGAGCCTCTAAATATTGTTCCCATTACAAAGGAGAGGGTCTCCTTTTCTTGTAATGTCCATTCTAACAAACATTTACCCCAGGGGGGTATGCATGAAACTACTGCCTAATTTTTGAATGGTTAGGGTCATCATCATGATAAATATGATGTAAAAAAATTATGTTTTCGTGGCATCATGAACCACGGTCGCAATGATCATATGATGGTGGCAGATGAGGAGAAGGAGGAGCAGTACAGCAAGTAGCCAAAGTCATGAAGTGTGTACCCATGTGTGGGTGTGTGGAGGTGCATGGCAATTTACCGACACAAAATTTAAATTCCGCTATCATTTGGTGATGGTGTGGTGAAGTCAGGCCCAATCCAACCCTTGTTCATCTTGATCAGAGTCAGCCTGTCAGCATTTTCATTTGACAGGCGGGTGCATTTATCAGTAATGATTCCACCTGCGGCACTAAAAACACGCTCTGACAAAACGCTAGCGGCAGGGCAGGCCAGGACTTCCAAGGCGTAGAGAGCCAATTCCTGCCATGTGTCCAGCTTGGATACCCAATAATTATAAGGCACAGAGGAGTCTAGGAGCACTTTGTACAATTGGCAAGGTACTCCCTCAGCATCTTCGCAAACTTTGCAGTCCTTGTGACACTACCCCGCACCTCAGGGCCTGTGCTACGGGAAGTGCTGAGAAAAGTGTCCCAGAGTGTTTCCCTACCTCTGCTGGATTGGACATGTGCCTCTCTCGGCCGGACGCCTTGGTTGTCCACCGAATTGTGACCTCTGCCGCTAGCATTTTCAGAAGGGAATTTTTTGACTAATTCCGTAACTATGGCCTTCTGGTACTGCAGCATTTTTGTAGACCTCTCCGCCTCTGGAATAAGAGAAATAAAGTTCTCCTTGTAGCGTGGGTCTAAAAGTGTCACCAACCAGTAATAAGTGTCCGCCAAGATGTTGATAACGCGAGGGTCACGAGACAGGCAGCGTAACATAAAGTCAGCCATGTGCGCCAGACTGTTAACAGGCAAGACTTCAGGGTCCTCACCAACAGCATGACTGTCCATGCTGGCCTTATCATCCTCCTCCTCCTCCTGTCGCCTGTCCTCTGGCCATCCACGCTGAACCGACGGTCTGATGGTTGTGTGTGTATTACCGTCAATTCTGCATGAAAGTAGCTCTATTTCTTCATCCTCATCCTCCTCGTCATAGTCCTCCAATGCACGTTGGGATGAGATGAGGCTGGGCTGCGTGTAATCACCCAGTACGGTTTCTTGCTGCAACTCATCGTCCTCCGCCTGCAATGCATCGTCTTTGCTTTTGAGCAGAAAGCGTTTTAGAAGACAGAGAAGCCGGATGGTGACGCTAATGATGGCGTCATCGCCGCTCACCATCTTGGTGGAGTCCTCAAAGTTTTGGAGGACGGTACATATGTCGGACATCCATGTCCACTCCTGAGGTCTTATGTGTGGAGTTTGAACTGTATACCGATGGCCTAGTTGATGCTGGTACTCAACAACTGCCCTCTTCTGCTCACAAATCCTGACAAACATGTGCAGTGTGGAATTCCAACGTGTGGGGACATCACACACGAGTCTGTGAGCAGGAAGCTGCAAACGCCGCTGAAAGCCAGCAAGGGCGGCAGAAGCAGTAGGTGACTTTCTAAAATCGGCACATAGGCGGCGTACTTTGACGAGCAGATCTGACAGCTCCGGGTAGGATTTAAGAAACCGCTGAACCACAAGGTTGAGCACATGGGCCACGCATGGAACATGTGTCAGCTTGCCTCACCTCAGAGCCGCCACAAGGTTTCGGCCATTGTCACACACGACCATGCCTGGCTGTAGGTTCAGCGGTGTCAGCCAGTGATCTGCTTGCTCTTTTAGAGCTGTCCACAACTCTTCAGCATTGTGGGGTTTGTCACCTACGCATATTAGCTTCAGCACAGCCTGTTGCCACTTAGCCGAGGAAGTGCTGCAGTGCTTCCAGCTTGGGACTGGTGTGGAGGGTGAAGTGGAGGAGGAGGAGGATCAGGCAGAAGAGCATGACATTCTGGAGCTGTACACTTTTGGTGAAACCCTAACTGAGTTTGGGCCTGCAATCCATGGTGTCGGAAGAACGTGTTCCGTCCCAAGCTCAGACTAGGTCCCGGCTTCCAGAATATTAACCCAGTGTGCCGTCAGCGAGATGTACCGGCACTGCTCACAACCACTTGTCCACGTGTCCGTGGTTAGGTGGACTTTGCCTGAAACTGCGTTGTTAAGGGCACATATGATGTTTTGTGACACATGCCTATGTAATGCGGGGACAGCACAACGGGAAAAATAGTGGCGGCTGGGGACCAAGTAACGTGGGACAGCCGCCGCCATCAGGTTGCGGAATGCTTCCGTCTCCACTAGCCTAAAAGGCAATATTTCTAGCGCAAGCAGTCGCGAAATGTGTGCATTTAGAACTGTGGCATGTGGGGCGTTGACAGCGCATTTGCGCCTTCGCTCCAAAGATTGATGTCTGGATAACTGAACGCTGCACTGGGACAAACACGTGGTTGATGATGGTGCTATTTCTGCTTGTGCAACTACAGGTGAAGGACAGGAGGCATCTTCGCATGCAGTATGGACAGGGGATTGTTTTGCACGCACAACAGTGGAAGACGCAGCGGTGTCACCCGCAGACACTGCTCCTGGACTCTGGTGTACATCCCACAAAGTCGGGTGCTTTGCTGACATGTGCCTGATCATGTTGGTGGTGGTCAGGCTGCTACTTTTGCTACCCCTCCTGATGCTGGCATGGCAGGTGTTGCAAATGGCCTTTTTCGAATTAACTGCAGACACCTTTAAAAACAACCAGACTCGGGAAGACCTAACAGTTGTACTGGCAAATTCTGTCATGTTGTTGTTCCGGGGAACGGTTGCCTGCCTTCTGCCAGTGGCCACCACCCTGCTTCTGCCGGCCTGTTGTGATGCTACGCCTAACTTCCCCTGTGCACTGCTGTCCTCGCTCTGCATGTCCTCCTGCCAGGTTGGGTCAGTTACTGGATCATCCACCATGTCGTCTTCCACTTCCGCACCCTGGTCCTCCTCCTGACTTCTGAAAGCGAACAATGAGGTGCACCACTGTGAAATAAGGTCTCCCAATAAGGGTCAGGGGTGCTGCTTTGTCAACTAGAAGAGCATTGATAATAGAGAAGGAATTGACAAATGCAATAGCAGCACACCACCAAGAAATTTAATCAAGTACAAAAAAGCTTTATTTAGAACGGAACAGCAAACATCTAAAAACAATTAAAACAATTGTCGGACCGCAGTCCGCAAAGAAAAGGGACTCCAAGAAGTAACAATATTACATTGCCATATACAGTCTTAAATACTGCCTAGATAAACTGCATGTAGGTAATAAATCAACCAATTGTGTGGTCATACAATAATTCCTCTCAAACTCCATATATAAATAAATATAGTTGGAGGATTAACCAAAACAACTGTTAAATATTATGCAGAAAACAATATTCAATGTATTGCTGTCAAACAACAGCAGACTGTTATGGATCCCCAAGGTAAAGGATAACCCCTATGTGCAACCACATATGTGAGATATTGAGGACCGAGGCACACAGCTGCTTGTGCAAAGGGCACCGTGCAAGTCAAAGCACGGAGGGCTAAATGCAGAGAATCACATTGAAATGAAAATAGTCTCTCTCACCAATTGGCCCATTAATCCTGAGCGCTGTGTGCCCAGGGAATGGATGTCCTCCAGAGCCCGTATGGTGATGGAGTGTTGCAGGGGGGTCCTAGCTTTGGAGAAGGTAAAATATAATGAAAGGAGCCGGGAGCATGCTCAGTACAGTAAAACTGCTCCTAACTGGAAGGCAGGGGTTAAAAAAATTAAAAACATTTTATGCTCACCTCTCCCCGAGCCCCCGCCATCTCCAGCCGTCTTCCTGCAGGCTCCCGGTGGCTCCCGCAGGCTCCCGGTGTCTGCAGAGATCTCCTACTGTAGTACAGGACCTGCGGTGATGTCACAGTCACGTGACCGCAGGTTACCATGGTGTAACCTGCTGGCACGAGACTGTGACCCCACCGCAGGTCCTGTACTACAGTAGAAGACCTCTGCAGACACCGGGAGCCTGCAGGAAGACGGCTGGAGACGGCGGGGGCTCGGGGAGAGGTGAGCATAAAATGTTTTTTATTTTTTATTCTGGAGGACAAGGGAAAGGAGGGGGAGTACTAGGGGACGTGAGGGGGCCACACAGGGGACGTGAGGGGGCCACACAGGGGAGAAGAGGGGGGGACACAGGGGACGTGAGGGGGCCACACAGGGGACGTGAGGGGGCCACACAGGGGAGAAGAGGGGGGGACACAGGGGACATGAGGGAGCCACAGAGGGGAGAAGAGGGGGGGGGACACACACAGGGGTGAAGAGGGGGAAAAAGAGGGGTGATGAGGGGGACACACAGGGGAGATGAGGGGGAGCACCAGGGGAGAACATTCGGCATCCGGCATCCGACTGCAGGGATCAGTTTATATCCGATGCTGTCCCATTTATACCGGACAGCATCGGATTTTAAAAAATCGTTATGTGAAAGTAGCCTTAAAGAGGTTGTCCACTGCTGTAACATTGATGACTTATCCATAGGATAGGTTATCAATGTCTGATGAGCATGGGTCCAGCCCCTCCACCAATCACCTGTTTTAGATGCTGGTGGCAGCAGCAGATGGCTGAAAGTGCTCAGTTCTGGATCTGATCTGTCTTCTGACAGTGTTCATAGCTGTGTACTGCACGTAAGCCGCATTTACTTTATTTGGAGGCTTTATTTGGAGGCTTTCTACTCCTCCTTTCAGAAGGAGGAGTAGAAAGTGGAGTAGATCCAGAACTGAGCACTTACGGTCACCTGCTGCTGCCACCGCCAGCACCTGCAATAGCCAATTGGCGGGGGTGCCGGCTGATCTGACATTGATGACCTATCCTAAGGATAAGTCATCAATGTTAAAGTAGTAACCTCTTTAACATATCTATGTATAATATAATCTTACAAGTTATGAATATTTAAGGGATCAGAGCTAATAACAGCACTGGAATACATCACCAGACCCACCAGAGGTACAGAAATACATAATTAAAACCCCCATCAGTACAGGAACACAGCATCAAAACCACCAACAGTACAGAAATTCAACATCAGTAGTACAGAAATTCCTCAACAGAACCACTAACTACATAAATTCATCATCAGAACCACCATCAGTAAAGAAATTCATCATCAGTACCCACAGTAGTACAGAAATACATCCATGTACCTTCATAAATACAAGAATATTTCACTGAAACTACCATCAATAAATGGTACATAAATTGTAATGTCAGGTCAGATCCATTTACATTTGTATTGCAGGAATCTACAACTTCTTTAACAATGGTAAGGAGGTACCCCAGAGTCTGGTTGCCAAGATGGTATCACCTCCCCTGGGGGACCATGCCGTGCCTGAGAGCAAGGGAAGGGTCTCCACAACAGGTAAGCCACCACACACAACACCTTCCCAACTCCGGGTCAGAAAGGGGAGCTCTGAAACCTGAGTCCAAGGGGAGGTCCCTATAAATTCTGGTCTGGGGGCGGGGTTAGCAGTTCAGTTCAGGATTGTGAAGAGGTCTCATAGACTGAAGCAGTGTAAGGCTTGTTCCGGAACAGAGACTAGCCAGCGATAGGTACCCATAGGAGACGGTCTGAGAAAGTGGAGAAATGGGCCTGGGGAGTGGAGCCAATAGCCAGGCTTGCCCAATGCAGAGCGCCAGGAGCGGACACAAATTCCAAGTTTCTCACCACAAAGCCTAGGGGGCACAGCAGCATTAGAGAGCTCAAGGAGAGCGGCCAGAAGAGTGCAACCCAGAGAGAGCTCAAGCTGCCTGTCATAGGGGCAAGAGACCGAGCGCAGGAGGAAAGGGTCGCAGTGTAGCTACAGACAGCCAGATCCGCCAAGAGTAGCACAACAGGGAGGCCTCAGAACTCACTGGGTATGGAGAACCTCAACTTGCTTACAGGTACCCAGACTACTAATATCTATTATGGACAGTACCCTGGACGAACCTGCTACTTCTACCAGTAAAGGTAATGGAAACTTCAATCCTTGTGTCTGTCGGTCATTTCACGCCCTCAGTCCTGCACCTCCCAACAGCCTACCCTCGCCATAGACTTTACTGGTTTCCCTGGAAACTGATCTGCCTTCTTCTTTCCATACTGAGCCCCCAATACTGCCCAGTGTATATACTATGCCCCCTCATTACACACCGCTCTTTGCTATGGCCTTACACTGTCCCTCCATGATATAGAAAAAGAAAGGAGTGGGGAGCGCACATAGAACAGTTACCATGAGGACACCTGGATAAGTTATCAATGAGTCCGCTCACCTCATCCAGTTGTGTGACACACAACCAGTTTAAAAGATATGGTCGCTGCAGATCCCACAGGAAAAGATGCAGAAATCAGGAAGGAACCGGTATTTATTCCGCGCTGACCATGAGGACTTGCTGGAGAAGCATTTTATTAGACACACTACACACAGATATAACACACTTAAAAGAAAAGAAAAGAAATAGAATGATTATACTACTCCTATAAAGAAATATTTGCCCTTAAAAAATAATTGCCCCTCACTGTGTTCTCTGCACAAAATATGACTCACTCAATGTCCCTCTAATGGTACATGCCCACCACACTGCCTTCTTCTTTCCATACTGAGCCCCCAATACTGCCCAGTGTGTATACTATGCCCCCTCATTACACACCCCTCCTTGCTATGGCCTTACACTGTCCCTCCATGCACTCCCCTCCCCAGTCTCTATTCTGTGCCCTGTCAAAAAATTTTCAACTCATACTGTGTCCTCATTACCTCTGAACTTATCTTCTTTATTCACCATACTGTGTATATATTCCCTATTATCTTCTCTACAATTACTGTGTCCATATATACATTCCCCCCTTACCCTCTTTCCCATTACTGTGTCCACATACATCCCCCCTCAATCGATGTCCATATAGTGTGTCCATATACATCCCTCCATACCCTCTCTCTGTATAGTCTGTTCACATACACCCCCCTCAACCCCTCTCCATATTATGTGCCCATATACATTCTTCCTCACCCTCTCTCCATATTGTGTGTCCACATATATTCCTCCTCACCCTTGCCATATTTTATGTCCATATACATCTCCACTCACCCTCTCTCTGTATACTGTTTCCATATACATGTTTTCTCACCCCTGTTCCATATACTGTGTGCATATACATCTCTCCTCACCCACTCCGTATTTTATGTCCATATATATCCCCCCTCACCCTCTCTGTATAGTGTGTCCATATACATCCTCTTTCAGCCCATATTGTCTCCATAGATGCACTCCCCCCTCAGCCCATGCTGTCTCCATTGATGCACTCCTCCCCTTTACCCCATGCTGTCTCCATAGATGAACTCCCCCCTCAAGTGTTCCCTTTCGTCTTCAGTGTCTCGAGGACCAGCACTGTTTGCCGCCTTTGCAGCACTGAGGAGTGACATCAGCTGTGTGAACAGCTGACCTCAACACACAGCTGACATTGTCTTTACCGGGAAGTGGTCAGGGCCTCAATCGTACTCGTGTCTGAATACGAGTACAATTGATCACAGGGAGTCAATGCGCGGCACTCTCTCTGAGCTGCTGTCAGCCGACAGCAGCTCAGAGAATGGTCGGCTCACACTATGGGGGGTGGCAAAACTCAATCACCAGGGATAGACTTATACTGTTGTATCAGAAGGCCTGACGGTTCCCCCCTGATGACTGCACCAGGGGCACATGATCCACGGACCTCCCATAGATACGCCGTTGGGTTGTCATTATGATTTCAAAAGAGAAAACACAGTAATTTGACAATAAATGGCTTCACCCAACCACTAACCAAGAGTGGAAAAAAGTTTGAGGTATCATTTATATTCTCTGAAAAAAGGCCAAGAAAGCAAAAAATCTGCCCGGGTATGTAAACTGTGAGCACAACTATATATCAAGTCAATGTTTAGTGTATTGCAGATGTAATAAGTGTTGTTAATTGTTGGCTAACTCTGAAAGATCTTTGTAAGTTAGGTATTAAAGAGTTCCATTGTTTTAAAGATATTGTGCTTCATGTTTTAAACAGCATTGTTTTCTTTATAAGTGAGCTCTGACTTATTTTCTCATTCATTGATTTACTATCATTTAAACAAGACAAACAATCTGGCTGTGGAAGCGAAACTTTTAGCCCTAATGTTTAATGCAAGCATGGGACCGTGAATAATGTTGATTGATGATACTAGCATAGCCCCATGTGCATAACTGTAGCAATAATCAAAAGAATATTATCTATCATTACATTCTTTCTTGTATAGACTATATATATTCCACAAGAAGTTAGTGGTAAAATATATAAAATAATGACATAAAATGTATATTTTATACCTGGTTACTTCCTATTTATAATTTGTTCTCTAGATGTTTATGCATTTAACTGTGCAAGATGTTTTCGTCTTTACCAAACTTGTTTCACAGTGTTAAAATTAGGTATCTACTGATAGACAACTCAGAAGTAAAATAATTTTTC
This sequence comes from Allobates femoralis, assembly GCA_033576535.1. Lineage (NCBI taxonomy): Eukaryota > Metazoa > Chordata > Amphibia > Anura > Aromobatidae > Allobates > Allobates femoralis. The sequence goes on from JARQOC010000003.1 coordinate 313,692,174, forward strand.
ATTTTCCAAATTGTACTTGCTGTGTCAGAACAAAGTAAGTACTGATGAGTTCAATGATGAAACCGCTCAAAATGAAACATTTCTGTTGCACCCCACCAGTTAGGCAGCCACCAGAGGTATTGTACTCCTCCATTAGAGGGAGAGTTGAGCCTCTGGTCTCCAGGTACTGGGATGGTGCAGTTGAGCTTCACACACACACTCAACAGTTAGGACCCTGGGATGGTGGTTGGATCCAGGGGGACGACCCAAGCGTAGCCTGGAGGGAAAAGTGAAGTGTCATCACCCAGGGGTCTATGGGAACTCGGAATCCGGGCGTGGAGTTGGAGGGATGTCACTGGTGGCCTGCTTAGACCCGTAGCCCTGGTGTTCAACTGAAAATTGGGAAAAAGTAAAAGTGAATTAAAGTCTCATGATGCCACCTGTGGTTTCTGGTGAATGCACCAGCTCTGCTGTGGGCCTCCGGGGATGATGAACAGGCATCTGGAGGGTATAGCTCCCCACAGGCGGAGCAGGGTCCCCGGGGCTGTGCTGAGGTGACAGGGATGGATGCAGGGAGTTGGCTATGCTGCCGGGAAGCCGTGGCAGTCTCTGTAGCGGACGGGGTCAGGGACTGAGGAATCGACACACACACCGTAAGTTGTTTCCGTACCTTTACTGGTGGAATTCCAGGTATTGTCCAGGGTACCCTCCGGTGGTTGGGAAACACTACTGGATCTCCACAGTGAGTGATGAATAAGGCCTCCTCATCTCTTTTCCTTTTGTGATGCCCCTGACATGTGTGTAACTTAGCCTGGCCTCCTCTGCTCTTCTGTCACCTGTGTGTTGTAGTGGGAAACCTTTGTGTGGACTACCGCTATATCCTCTCCTGCGATGCCTGGCTCCCTTACTGGTTGCTGCACAGATGCCCAGGAGACTGGAGTCTCCTCGGTGAATCGGTATTTCTGCTGGGCTAAATGTTCTCCTGCAATCTCGGTCTCCGGTGTCCGAGTGGCTTTCTGGGATGAACCGGTATGGCTCATCTGCCCCCAGTCTGCTGTTTCTCCATTATTTTACACCTTGCCTTCGACCTCACTCTTAGGCCCCTGCACTGGCTAGGCTGATAACTGCTCAATTTTCAACTGGCTCGGACCTAGCGCATCTCCGACACACCAGGACATCTTCACAGTTCTACCAGCGACTGTACACTCTCACTAACTCCGCCCCAGCAATGGTATTTATAGGGGATCTTGCTTAAAGGCAGCAAGTGGGGCTCCCCTTACAGGTCTGGGGTGGAAGGTGTTGTGTGTGTATGGGGTACCCACTGTGAAAATCCATCCATGCTTTAGGTGGTCCTGTGGCTACCTGTACTCACAGGGCACCACAGGTGCAGAAAAAGTTAGAAGGAGAAGTAGTAGAAAAGGAAAAGAGAGACCATTGGAGAAGAGTAAAGTGGAAGTTGGGAGTGTAGGAGCGGTGTGGTGCCGACTTCCGTGGGCTGGGGCATGGCCAAGTTCTCCCAAGGAGGGAAAAACCGATGGGTGTGGAGGAAGAACAGAGCCCACACAGAGTCCTGTCCCTGAACACGGCGCGGATGCTTCATGCCCAAACTGTTAAACCGGAGGCCCCAAGCTTCTAACGGGAGCTGTGGCCGAACACCCAACACAACTTGGAGAAGGTGGCTAAACTAGAGAGCAGTGCCCCGGGAGGGGGTTCAAATAAGCACTCGTGGCTGTCGGTACCTGAGCTCTGTGTGCGGAGGCGCTGAGAACCTGGGGGCAGAGCGGTGTCTTGCTCATCCCAGAAGAGAACTACCCCTTATAGCGCTGAGAGAGAGAGACTATCAGAGAGACACCCAGAAAGCAAGAGAGAGATAGAGACAGGAACACCAACCGAGGTTTGACTGCACTGACCCAGTTCTGGAGACAATGCTGAACTGGAGGTTGGCAAGGGAAGTACCCGGTGGCCATGCTGAAACAACTGAGTAAAAGTAACAGAACTCCAGCTGTGGTGTATGAGACTTTCTTTAACGGCGACCACCAGCTGCGGAGGCCACATGAGACACCAGGGTGCTGACGACCAGAGTTCCCGCGAGAACATGACGTCACCACAGGTCCTATAAGCACAGTACCTTGCCGGAAAGCTTAAAATAGATATTTTTATGTTTTGGACCCTTTCTTTAAGTAACTTTTACTTAAAGAAAGGGTCCGAATCATAAAAATATCTATTTTAAGCTTTCCGGCAAGGTCCTGTGCTTCCAGGACCTGTGGTGACGTCATGTTCTCGCAGAACTCCGGTCATGTGACCGGAGTTCCCGCGAGAACTGACGTTACCACAGGTCCTGGAAGACACAGGACCATACCGGAGGCTTCGGTGGACTGCGGACAGGTGAGCATACATTATTTTTTTATTTTTAACACTTTCTTTCTTTTAGGTAATGTTTATTTTGGCTCAAAATGCGGCAGATGCGGTTTTATGACCGCATCTGCCGCATTTTCGAACCAAAATCGAACATGTTCGAAATTCGCCGAATTGGAACCAAATTGTTTGAATTCGGCGAATGACTCGAATAGCACCAAAATCGACTCGAATTTGAGATTGGCGAACTATTCGAGTCGAACATCGATCATCTCTACTCCCAAAGACAAAAGGGGAGATGAAGAGGCGCAAATGGGTCTTATCATTTAACGGATAAGGTAATACCGTCATAGATTTATGTGCTCACCTGATCCAGTTGTGTTTCCCCACAACTGGTAAATTAGCTCAGACAGCTGCTGCTGGATCCACACTCCCACGTAACAGTGGTGATGTATTCAAGAAAAAGACCAGAGAGAGATCGTGCTTTAGTGATCCGTGCTGCCGTCCCACAGTACCTGAATAAATGTCAGGGAAGCCAAGAGTATATAAGCTGCTTTTTTATTCCATTAGTATTTCCATACCATGCATTTCGGTACAGACCTTGTACCTTCCTCAGGGATATGCTCATATGTTCTTTGTGCCTGGCTGCATTCAATAACAGTGTGCAGCCTGTTGGTAGAGGTCTGAGACTTCTACAAAATGGATGTGGATCTCCATTAGGCCACGGCCATTTTGTAGAAGCCTCAACCTCTGCCGGCCAGCTGCACACTGTTAGTGAATGCAGCCAGGCACAAAGAACATGGCGGTGCCCACTGCTCGCTGCCGGCACTACTCCCCCACAGCTCTGGTCCTGCATCTGTGCCCTCACCCTCCGGCACCCCTGCTACATGTCCACTGCTCCCCACTCGCTAAGCCATGGGTGGATGGGGGCCATGGACAAAAGGTTGGGGGACCATATATACAGGATGGGGTGCATATTTACAGGATGGGGATGGGGATATATATCCATGATGGGGACATATATACAGGATGGGGGGCATATTTCCAGGATGGGGGACATATATGCCAGGATGAGGGACATATATGCCAGAATAAGGAATATATATATCAGGATGGGGGGGCATATATACAAGGATACCAGATTGGAGGACATGAATAGCATGATGGGGGACATAAATGCTGAGTGTAAGATGTACATTGACATTATAAGACAGACCCCATTTAACATTTAAAAAAAAAAATTATTTTTGTGTTCATCAAATTTGGTGTGCGTCTTATAAAATACGGTATACACTTGAAACCAGTTCATATATACTATATAAAAAGACATATATTCACGTTTTTCTCACTATCTGACATGAAGTCAGAACAAATTTTTTCTGTTTGAGGTTAATTAGGATTGCTATAATTATTATTATTTGCCAAATGCCAGAATAATGAGAGATAATATTTTAAGGAATTTTTATTACGTTCTGCATAGTCACAAATTTACATACACTAAGATTACTTTGTTTTTAAACAATTTGGGACAGCTGTTATTATTTTGTCATGTGGTTGGAAGCTTTTGTCTTATTTATTGGCAACATCTGAGTTAATTAGAGACACACCTGTGGATGTATTTTGATGCATACCTGAAACACTGCCTCTTTATGTAGCATCAAGGGAAAGGCTGAAGAAATCAGCAAAGATATCAAGAAGAATGTCCAGCCATCATGCCACTAAGAAAGGAGACAGGTTCTGTGTCCCAGAGAAAAACGTGCTTTTTCAGATATATGCATATCAACCCAAGAACAAAAGCAGAAGACTGTGTGAAGATGATGGTAAAAGCTGGTAAAATTGTGTCATTATCCACATTGAAACAAGTACTGTATCAACATGGGCTGAAAGGCCATTCTGACAGGAAGAAGCCATTACTCTAAAAGAAACATAAAAAAGCCAGATTAATTTTTGAAAATGCACACAGGAACAAAGACCTACATTTTTGTAGAAATGTCCTGTGGTCTGATGAAACTAAAATTTAACTGTTTACCCATAATGACCATCAATACGCCTGGAGGAAAAAGGAAGAAGATTGGAAGTCTAAAAACACCATCCCAACTGTGAAACACGGGGGGTGGCATCATCATGTTGTGGGGTTGTTTTGCTGCAGGAAGGACTGGTGCACTTTTCAAAATAGATGGTATCATGAGGAAAGAAAATTATATTGCATTACTGAAGCAACATCTCAAGACATCAGCTAGGAAGTTAAAGCTTGGGCGAATGGGTCTTCCAAATAGGCAATAACCAGATGTACAGTATACTGCCATACTGGATACAAAGTAGCTTAAGAATAACAAAGTAAAAGTGTTGGAGAGGTCATCACAAAGCCCTGATCTCAATCCTATTGAAAATGTATAGCAAACCTGAAAAGGCAGGTGCGAGCAAGGCAACCTACAAACATGGCTCAGTTACACCAGTTCTGTCAGGAGGAATGGGCCCAAATTCATACCAACTATTGTGAGAAGCTTGTGGAAGGATATGCAAAATGTTTGACCCAAGTTTAGGGGCAATGCTACCAAATACTAATGAAATGTATGTAAACTTGTGACTTTGCAGAAAGCGCTAGCAATGCCTTAAAACATTCTCTCTCTCTCATTATTCTGGCATTTGGCAAATATTAATAATTATGGTAATGCTAATTAAACACGCAAAAGTGACACCATTCCAAAAACTGCACCCCTCCAGCTACTCAAAACTACATTCAAGAAGATAATTAACCCTTCAGTGCTTCACAGGAACTAAAGCAACGTGGAAGGAAAAAATGGACATTTTAATTTTTCCAACAAAATTGTTCTTTTAGTCTCACACCCCTGTGTGCCTAAACATTGGAGCTCCCCCACAAGTGACCCCATATTGTAAACTAGACCCCCCAAGGAACTTACCTTGATGCATAGTGAGCACTTTAAACCCCCAGGTCTTTCACACATTGATCCATAAAAATGATAGACAGATACCTCATATGTGGCACAAAACCACTGTTTAGGCACACGGCTGGGCTCTGAAAGGAGGGAGTGACATTTTGGAACACAAATTTTGATTGCATGTTCTGTGAGTGTCATGCTCTGTTTGGCTAGCCCCTGATGTGCCTAAACAGCGGAAACCCCCACAAGTGACAACATTTTGAGTTCACTGCCATGGGGAGCCCTGGTGGCTTAGCTAGTGATGTCTCCACCCCTGTGGCAGTCTCTGACTAAATTCCTAATGGCCGGGTCTAACATTAACCCGACATTGTGAATCTTGGGCTTTTAGTGCCAGCTGCCAATAAAAAACCTGGAGTTAACCCCTTCTTTGCCCAATTTGCCACTGGCATCTGGGCAACTGGAAGAGTCTCGGTACAGCACCAAAAAATGGTACCTCTAATGAATATGCCATTTTCTAGGGTGGCTGTGGGCTGCAATTCACAGCATGGTGGGCTCATAGTGTTTGAGCCTGTCCATGCTGAAGATTCCAGCCCCCAGCTGCCAGGATGTACCTGGCTGGCAAACAAAAGTATGGCAAGGCTCCACATCTTTTTTAGTTGTAGAAGCAATAAAAAAAAAATGATGTGGGCTTTGCCATATTTTTGGTTGCCAGCCAGATACAACCTGGCAGCTACGGACTGCCACCCACCTCCAGCTGCCTAGTTGTACTAGGCTGTTAACCAAAAATACAGAAAAGCCTGACATCTTTTTTTTTTTTATTAGAATTTTGTGGAAAAAAAAACACGTAGAGCTTCGCCATATTTTTGGTCTAGCCAGATACAACTAGGCAGCTGGAGGCTGGAATCCTCAGCATGGACAGGCCCAAGCGTTCTGGGCCCCCATGCTGCAAATTGCAGCCCGCAGCCACCCCAGAAAATGGTGCATTCATTGAAGCGCCATTTTCTGGCACTGTACCCAGACTCTTCCAGTTGCCCTGGTGCCGATGGCAAACTAGGTAATACAGGGGTTAATGCCAGCTTTTTTTTTGGCAGCTGGCACTAAGTCCAAGATTCATAATGTCAGGCCAATGTTAGACCTGGCCATTAGGAATCTTTAGTAAATAGTAAAAAAATAAACCACACAGAGAAAAGAGGGATCTGCTATGTGATCACTGTGCCCAGGCTGCCAGATTGCTTCTCTGCAGCCTGATCCACATACAGAGGGATCAGGCTGCAGAGAAGCAATCTGACAGCACAGTCACGGTGATCACATAACAGATCACCGTGCCCGGGCTGTCAGATCTCTTCTCTGCAGCTTGATCCCTTGGGCTGCAGAGAAGTGGAGGGCAGGTGGTGGCGGGAGAAGCAGGTGGTGGCGGGGAGAAGCAGGCAGTTGTGGCACATGTGCCCTGCGACACCATGCTGACGCTGCTGTGATGATGGGAGCAATCATCAGATCACTCCCCATGAGCATGGAGGAGGCAATATCCACCCCCTCCAACGCTCCATCTTATGGAAAGGGCTATGACAGCCCCTTCCATAGCTGGATAGGAGAATCACCATGATTGACTGTTCAACAGCTAATCACGGCGATCAGGGGGCAGGGTGGGGAATCCACCACCCCCTCACATCAAGCCCTGGTGTTCTGTGATATGGGCTCAATGGCGGTTACCACGGCAATGGGCTGCGGTAACCACCATGACGTTGTGGGATGTCAAAGTTCTGGAAGCCACTGACTTCTCTGACGTCCCACAACATCATAGGTCGGGAAGGGGTTAAATGTCCCCCAAGCCCTCCAAACTACCCGCAGACATACAGTTAGGGCCAGAAATATTTGGACAGTGACACAAGTTTTGTTATTTTAGCTGTTTACAAAAACATGTTCAGAAATACAATTATATATATAATATGGGCTGAAAGTGCACACTCCCAGCTGCAATATGAGAGTTTCCACATCCAAATCGGAGAAAGGGTTTAGGAATCATAGCTCTGTAATGCATAGCCTCCTCTTTTTCAAGGGACCAAAAGTAATTGGACAATGGACTCTAAGGGCTGCAATTAACTCTGAAAGCGTCTCCCTCGTTAACCTGTAATCAATGAAGTAGTTAAAAGGTCAGGGGTGGATTCCAGGTGTGTGGTTTTGCATTTGGAAGCTGTTGCTGTGACCAGACAACATGCGGTCAAAGGAACTCTCAATTGAGGTGAAGCAGAACATCCTGAGGCTGAAAAAAAAGAAAAAATCCATCAGAGAGATAGCAAACATGCTTGGAGTAGCAAAATCAACAGTTGGGTACATTCTGAGAAAAAAGGAATTGACTGGTGAGCTTGGGATCTCTAAAAGGCCCGGGCGTCCACGGATGACAACAGTGGTGGATGTTTGCCGCATACTTTATTTGGTGAAGAAGAACCCGTTCACAACATCAACTGAAGTCCAGAACACTCTCAGTGAAGTAGATGTATCTGTCTCTAAGTCAACATTAAAGAGAAGACTCCATGACAGTAAATACAAAGGGTTCACATCTAGATGCAAACCATTCATCAATTCCAAAAATAGACAGGCCAGAGTTAAATTTGCTGAAAAACACCTCAAGAAGCCAGCTCAGTTCTGGAAAAGTATTCTATGGACAGATGAGACAAAGATCAACCTGTACCAGAATGATGGGAAGAAAAAAGTTTGGAGAAGAAAGGGAACGGCACATGATCCAAGGCACACCACATCCTCTGTAAAACATGGTGGAGGCAACATGATGGCATGGGTATGCATGGCTTTCAATGGCACTGGGTCACTTGTGTTTATTGATGACATAACAGCAGACAAGAGTAGCCGGATGAATTCTGATGTGTTCCAGGATATACTTTCAGCCCAGATTCAGCCAAATGCTGCAAAGTTGATTGGACGGCGCTTCATAGTACAGATGGACAATGACCCCAAGCATACAGCCAAAGCTACCCAGGAGTTCATGAGTGCAAAAAAGTGGAACATTCTGCAATGGCCAAGTCAATCACCAGATCTTAACCCAATTGAGCATGCATTTCACTTGCTGAAATCCAGATTTAAGACGGAAAGACCCACAAACAAGCAAGACCTGAAGGCTGCGGCTGTAAAGGCCTGGCAAAGCATTAAGAAGGAGGAAACCCAGCGTTTGGTGATGTCCATGGGTTCCAGACTTAAGGCAGTGATTGCCTCCAAAGGATTCACAACAAAATATTGAAAATAAAAATATTTTGTTTGGGTTATGTTTATTTGTCCAATTACTTTTGACCTCCTAAAATGTGGAGTGTTTGTAAAGAAATGTGTACAATTCCTACATTTTCTATCAGATATTTTTGTTCAACCCTTCAAATTAAACGTTACAATCTGCACTTGAATTCTGTTGTAGAGGTTTCATTTCAAATCCAATGTGGTGGCATGCAGAGCCCAACTCGCGAAAATTGTGTCACTGTCCAAATATTTCTGGCCCTAACTGTATGTGTGGGCCAAAATTCCCTGCCTAACATCCTGCTATTCTCCAAATTAGTATTGAAAAAAATAGTTTAGAATGCTTGTTTGCCCTATTCTAATTAAGACTTTGACTAGTCGAGGTCCCCTGACTAGTCGGCGCACTAAGTATATTATTGTGCTCCTGTGGCATGATAACATGCTTTACTCTGTAGCATCATCAGAATCAAGCATTGAACTTCGATGTCAGATGTATGCACTCTTGTTTCAGAGAGGTTCACAGACATCCAATCATGTGCACTAATCCGAAGCCAGGTATATAGGTACATCATGCCTTCCGAGAGACCAGAAGTGTGGATGACTTAAAAATCAAGCATTGTGAGCCTCTCTGAAGCCAGGGTGCATTTACCCTTGCATCAGAAAAGCTCAATGCTAAGCAGTGTTTAAAGCATGTTATCACGCACACAGGGGCATGATAACATGATAGGGGACCTGACAAGTTGGAGAAATAACACCCACTTAATTAGTGAAAACTTTCCTGGATGGCTTGAGGCTGAAACGCTTGCCGGAAAACCCATTGGTTTAGGAATCCTCAAAATTAAGACTAGTGGAGTCCACAGCCATCAGGACTACCACTTTCTTTCAATATGGTGAATTTAATGGACCATTAAATCAAAGTTTTTAAGCTGCCTTAAATCTGCAGGTGTTGAGACACCTACAGGCTGTGAACCTTTGAAAGAGTGCCAGATGTGTCAGAAGCTGTGAAATCCAGGAACCTTAAAATCTCCTTTAATGTGGTGCCAATATTCAAAAAGGGAACAAAAATTGAACTTGGAAATTATAGGCCAGTAAGCTTAACCTCTACTGTGGGTAAAATCCTAGAGGGTTTTCTAAGAGATGCTATACTGGAGTATCTGAAGAAAAATAACCTCACGACCCAATATCAACATGGTTTTACGAGGGACCGTTCCTGTCAAACTAATCTGATAAGCTTCTATGAAGAAGTAAGTTCTGGACTGGACCAAAGAAATGCAGTGGATGTAGTGTATATGGACTTTTCAAAAGCTTTTAATACGGTGCCACACAAAAAGTTGATACATAAAATGAGAGCAATGGGGATAGGGGAAAATATGTGAAAGTGGGTTAAAAACTGGCTTAGCGATAGGAAACAAAGGGTGGTCATTAATGGAACACACTCAGAATGGGTCACAGTTATCAGTGGGGTACCACAGGGGTCAGTGTTGGGCCCGCTTCTTTTTAATATATTTATTAATGACCTTGTAGGGGGCATACAGAGTAGAATCTCAATATTTGCAGATGACACTAAACTCTGCAGGGTAATCAATACAGAGGAGGACAATTTTATATTACAGGAGGATTTATGTAAACTAGAAGCTTGGGCTGATAAATGGCAAATGAGCTTTAATGGGGATAAAGGTAAGTTCATGCAATTGGGCAGAGGAAACAAAAGGAATAATTATGTGCTTAATTGTAAAACACTGGGCAAAACAGTCACTGTAAAAGACCTGGGTGTATGGGTAGATGACAAACTCACATTTAGTGGCCAGTGTAAGTCAGCTGCTGCAAAGGCAAAAAAATAATGGGATGCATTAAAAGAGGCATAGATGCTCATGAGGAGAACATAATTTTACCTCTATACAAGTCACTAGTGCGACCACACTTAGAATACTGTGTACAATTCTGGTCTCCGGTGTATAAGAAAGACATAGCTGAACTAGAGTGGGTCCAGAGAAGAGCGACCAAGGTTATTAGAGGACTGAGGGGTCTGCAATACCAAGACAGGTTATTAAACTTGGGGTTATTTAGCTTGGAAAAACGAAGGCTTAGGGGTGATCTTATAATAATGTATAAATATATGAGGGGACAGTACAGAGAACTTTCTAATGATCTCTATACTCTTAGGCCTGAGACGGGGACAAGGGGGCATCCTCTACGTCTGGAGGAAAGAAGGTTTAATCAGAATTACAGACGTGGATTCTTTACTGTAAGAGCAGTGAGACTATGGAACTCTCTGCCACATGATGTTGTAATGAGTGACTCACTACTAACATTTAAGAAGGGACCATGAAACAAGCGACAAACATCTGTATAAATGATTTATTTTAATAAAGAAAGACAAGGACGACATACACAGAGGAAGAACAACCCACAAAGGGAGGCTCCTGTTGTAAATTTGTTCCAAATAATATTTCATATCATGTCAAAAATAACATTTATCATGACAAAGAGGTATTTACAGCTTACTGTCACCAGCAAAAAGACCTTTATGCAGTATATATAGAAAAATTGGTCACTATTTGTAGTTAATATTTCCTTGGAAAGTGAACAATAAACATAAATTCATTAAAGTGCAAGTGCTTGTTATCTATTCATACTGCAGAGGAATTGATAGCTGGTATAGGTATACAAATGATATTACCAGCATCTAATGAACAGCAATTGATGTCCACACATATCATATATTTGTAAATGACATAAGGTTAGTGCATATATACATATTTATCACAGCATTGTCTAGCCCATATCAAGGGCAGGTATGGAAAAATCCAGGCAAAAACCTATGCAAAGTATACCTATCAGAACTGCAAATTCAATCAATGGTATTATATCAGTGAAGGAATCCTCACCACAGTGAATATACCATCAGGAGCCACACACCCCGATGGCCATTTCGCAACCTTCGTCAGGGGGCAATTGAATAGAGCACAGCGTGCGGTTTAAAAAGGCCGGCCGGCGGATTGATCATTGTGATCAGCTGTGTAGTTAATGCGCAATTGCTGTAGTGGAGGCAGCGAGCGGAAATGTGGCCTCGTCATCACCAAGCGCGGGCGCGTGTGAACACGCAGCCGCGATTAGCGAGTCGGAGGCCAACACGTCAATCCGCTCGACTGTTCCCCAGCAACACAGACGCGCGTCGCGGCTGATCATGTGATCCTTATATTTACTTTTTGTTGTAGCAGAGAATTGCACTCCGGAACGTACATTGCGATCCTACAGGCACAAAGATGAAAAAGGAGAGGGAAGATCGCTCACTTAAAAAGTAGTTCATTTCATAATTATAATTACAGACCGATATTGGCCATAGGTAGATAAAATATATTAACAAAACAATACAGCAGTACTACAATAATATAACATCAAGTGCAGCATTGTTGAATTACAAGATTTCATACATGTATAAACATTGGTATGTTACACCGCATAACTTAAATAGCTGTACATTACAACATAATATATCCTAATTTATAGAAGATCCATTAGTCGATCCATGATTGGTGAACCCATCATTAGACCATGTGAGCGATATTCTTGTCCACATCAGATGCAACAAAAAGCCGGCATGCCTATATATAAAAGATAAATTAAAAAGCCTGATAAATTTACAGGTAATATGAAGCAGAAACGATGCAGATCAAAGATATGGAGCAAAACTAATATTCTCATTTAAACCATTGGGGCGCAATGTACCGAGCAACCAAATCCACTTAGTCTCCAGCATAGCTACACGTTTGGACAGTGACCCACCTCGAATCCCCAGGTCCACGGAATCGATACCCCTCACTTTCAAGAGATCCCCTTGTGACTGATGATACTCAAAAAAATGTCTAGGAAGTGTTTTCAAAGTTCTTATGTCTACACACTCTTTCGCTGCCTCAATGGCCAAAACGTGTTCACGCACCCGAATTTTTAAAGCTCGCGTAGTGAGACCTACGTATATTTTTGGGCATGGGCAGGTGGCATAGTAAATAACGCCTACGGTATTGCACGAGATCTTTTTCCGGATCTGATAGATCTTAGTGCCCCCCGCATTTGAAAATGTGTCAGTTTTTAATATATTGGGGCATGAGACACACTTTCCACAAGGACTACAGCCCAATGTCCGGGGCATATGATCTAGGAAAGTGGTACGGGCATTTTTAGTATAATGACTGGGCACAAGATGGTCACGCAAGTTTTTTGACCTCCTAATTGCGACCATTGGTCTTGATGGGAGTATTTTGGATAAGGTACCATCGGTGAGTAAAATAGGCCAAGCCTTATCCAAACATCTCCTCATTTGGTCAAATTGGCCATGAAATGTTGTTACAAATCTCACGTTTCCATCACGTGCCCGAGGTCTCGTGTTATACAGCAGGTCGTTACGTGTGGCATGTTTGGCTTTGTTAGCAGCAAACTTGACAGCACGATGGCTATACCCTCGCGCCAGGAATCGCTGTTTTAGTTCCTCGGCACGAAGAGCATAGTCACTTTCAGTGGAACAAATCCTCCTAAGCCGGAGAAATTGACCCACTGGAACAGCGCGTATCATGTACGCTGGATGGGAAGAAGAGGCATGGAGGAGAGCGTTAGAAGAAGTAGGTTTCCTGAAGATGTCGGTGCACAACCGGCCATCTAACCCCCTCCTCACGGAAACATCGAGAAAATCAGCCTTATCCACATCTGGAGGAGTATACACTATGGAACAGATAAATCGCTATATCTAATAGAGACCATGAAACAAGCGACAAACATCTGTATAAATGATTTATTTTAATAAAGAAAGACAAGGAAGACATACACAGAGGAAGAACAACCCACAAAGGGAGGCTCCTGTGGTAAATTTGTTCCAAATAATATTTCATATCATGTCAAAAATAACATTTATCATGACAAAGAGGTATTTACAGCTTACTGTCACCAGCAAAAAGACCTTTATGCAGTATATATAGAAAAATTGGTCACTATTTGTAGTTAATATTTCCTTGGAAAGTGAACAATAAACATTAATTCATTAAAGTGCAAGTGCTTGTTATCTAACAAAGCCAAACATGCCACACGTAACGACCTGCTGTATAACACGAGACCTCGGGCACGTGATGGAAACGTGAGATTTGTAACAACATTTCATGGCCAATTTGACCAAATGAGGAGATGTTTGGATAAGGCTTGGCCTATTTTACTCACCGATGGTACCTTATCCAAAATACTCCCATCAAGACCAATGGTCGCAATTAGGAGGTCAAAAAACTTGCGTGACCATCTTGTGCCCAGTCATTATACTAAAAATGCCCGTACCACTTTCCTAGATCATATGCCCCGGACATTGGGCTGTAGTCCTTGTGGAAAGTGTGTCTCATGCCCCAATATATTAAAAACTGACACATTTTCAAATGCGGGGGGCACTAAGATCTATCAGATCCGGAAAAAGATCTCGTGCAATACCGTAGGCGTTATTTACTATGCCACCTGCCCATGCCCAAAAATATACGTAGGTCTCACTACGCGAGCTTTAAAAATTCGGGTGCGTGAACACGTTTTGGCCATTGAGGCAGCGAAAGAGTGTGTAGACATAAGAACTTTGAAAACACTTCCTAGACATTTTTTTGAGTATCATCAGTCACAAGGGGATCTCTTGAAAGTGAGGGGTATCGATTCCGTGGACCTGGGGATTCGAGGTGGGTCACTGTCCAAACGTTGTAGCTATGCTGGAGACTAAGTGGATTTGGTTGCTCGGTACATTGCGCCCCAATGGTTTAAATGAGAATATTAGTTTTGCTCCATATCTTTGATCTGCATCGTTTCTGCTTCATATTACCTGTAAATTTATCAGGCTTTTTAATTTATCTTTTATATATAGGCATGCCGGCTTTTTGTTGCATCTGATGTGGACAAGAATATCGCTCACATGGTCTAATGATGGGTTCACCAATCATGGATTGACTAATGGATCTTCTATAAATTAGGATATATTACCGTATATACTCGTGTATAAGCCGACCCGTGTATAAGCCGACCCCCCTACTTTTGCCCCCAAAACCTGGGAAAACCTATTGACTCGTGTATAAGCCGAGGGTGGACCCCAGCACAGGTATACAGTCCCCCCCAGTGGTTTATAGCAGCCTCCCCAGTGGTAGTATACAGCAGCCACAGAGGTATATACAGCAGCCCCAGTAGTAGTATACAGCAGCCTCCCCAGTGGTAGTATACAGCAGCCTCCCCAGTGGTAGTATACAGCAGTCTCCCCCTGTGGTAGTATACAGCAGTCTCCCCCAGTAGTAGTATACAGCAGTCTCCCCCTGTGGTAGTATACAGCAGTCTCCCCCTGTGGTAGTATACAGCAGTCTCCCCCAGTAGTAGTATACAGCAGTCTCCCCCTGTGGTAGTATACAGCAGTCTCCCCCAGTAGTAGTATACAGCAGTCTCCCCCTGTAGTAGTATACAGCAGTCTCCCCCAGTAGTAGTATACAGCAGTCTCCCCCTGTGGTAGTATACAGCAGTCTCCCCCTGTGGTATTATACAGCAGTCTCCCCCTGTGGTAGTGTACAGCAGCCTCCCCCTGTGGTAGTATACAGCAGCCTCCCCCTGTGGTAGTATACAGCAGCCACAGAGGTATTTACAGCAGCCCCTCCCCTGTGGTAGTATACAGCAGCCCCCCCTGTGGGTATACAGCAGTGCCTCCCCCTGTGGTATATACAGCAGCCCCTCCCCTGTGGGTATACAGCAGTCCCCCCCTGTGGTATATACAGCAGCCCCTCCCCTGTGGTAGTATACAGCAGTGCCTCCCCCTGTGGTAGTATACAGCAGCCCCCCCGTAGTATATACAGCAGCCCCCCCCTGTGAGAATACAGCAGCCCCCCCGTGGTAGTATACAGCAGCCCCCCCGTAGTATATACAGCAGCCCCCCCGTGGTAGTATACAGCAGCCCCCCTGTGGGTATATAGAGCCCCCCCCCGTTGCTGCCGCACACCTGTAAAAAGAAGATCTTTCATACTTATCCTCCTGCTGTCACCGCGCGCATCCCCCGCTCTCCTTCTTGCTTGCACCCGGGCCCCGGCATCCATCCATATGACCGCGCACAAATAATGACGTCATTATTTGTGCGCGGTCACGTGGATGGACGCCGGGTGCAAGCAAGAAGGAGAGCGGGGGATGCGCGCGGTGACAGCAGGAGGATAAGTATGAAAGATCTTCTTTTTACAGGTGTGCGGCAGCAACGGGGGGGGCTCTATATACCCACAGGGGGGCTGCTGTATACTACCACGGGGGGGCTGCTGTATATACTACGGGGGGGCTGCTGTATACTACCACGGGGGGGCTGCTGTATTCTCACAGGGGGGGCTGCTGTATATACTACGGGGGGGCTGCTGTATACTACCACGGGGGGGCTGCTGTATACTACCACAGGGGGGCGGGAGAGCACTGACAGTGCTATGTAATATGCACGGCTCCCCCTGCCGCTGATGGACAGGGGGATGCAGTGCATATTACATTGCACTAATGAGCGGCCCCACGTGACCGGCCGCTCACTATACAGCCTCCCCCTGCCTCCTCCATCCCCCGGACACCGGCCCCACACAGTCAGCCGTCACTGACTCGTGTATAAGCCGAGGGGGGCACTTTTCAGCACAATTTCTGTGCTGAAAAACTCGGCTTATACACGAGCATATACGGTATGTTGTAATGTACAGCTATTTAAGTTATGCGGTGTAACATACCAATGTTTATACATGTATGAAATCTTGTAATTCAACAATGCTGCACTTGATGTTATATAATTATTGTAGTACTGCTGTATTGTTTTGTTAATATATTTTATCTACCTATGGCCAATATCGGTCTGTAATTATAATTATGAAATGAACTACTTTTTAAGTGAGCGATCTTCCCTCTCCTTTTTCATCTTTGTGCCTGTAGGATCGCAATGTACGTTCCGGAGTGCAATTCTCTGCTACAACAAAAAGTAAATATAAGGATCACATGATCAGCCGCGACGCGCGTCTGTGTTGCTGGGGAACAGTCGAGCGGATTGACGTGTTGGCCTCCGACTCGCTAATCGCGGCTGCGTGTTCACACGCGCCCGCGCTTGGTGATGACGAGGCCACATTTCCGCTCGCTGCCTCCACTACAGCGATTGCGCGTTAACTACACAGCTGATCACAATGATCAATCCGCCGGCCGGCCTTTTTAAACCGCACGCTGTGCTCTATTCAATTGCCCCCTGACGAAGGTTGCGAAATGGCCATCGGGGTGTGTGGCTCCTGATGGTATATTCACTGTGGTGAGGATTCCTTCACTGATATAATACCATTGATTGAATTTGCAGTTCTGATAGGTATACTTTGCATAGGTTTTTGCCTGGATTTTTCCATACCTGCCCTTGATATGGGCTAGACAATGCTGTGATAAATATGTATATATGCACTAACCTTATGTCATTTACAAATATATGATATGTGTGGACATCAATTGCTGTTTATTAGATGCTGGTAATATCATTTGTATACCTATACCAGCTATCAATTCCTCTGCAGTATGAATAGATAACAAGCACTTGCACTTTAATGAATTAATGTTTATTGTTCACTTTCCAAGGAAATATTAACTACAAATAGTGACCAATTTTTCTATATACACTGCATAAAGGTCTTTTTGCTGGTGACAGTAAGCTGTAAATACCACTTTGTCATGATAAATGTTATTTTTGACATGATATGAAATATTATTTGGAACAAATTTACCACAGGAACCTCCCTTTGTGGGTTGTTCTTCCTCTGTGTATGTCGTCCTTGTCTTTCTTTATTAAAATAAATCATTTATACAGATGTTTGTCGCTTGTTTCATGGTCTCTATTAGATATAGCGATTTATCTGTTCCATAGTGTATACTCCTCCAGATGTGGAGGTTACTTGTAGTATCTTGATGAAGATATTTATGCTGTAACATTTAAGAAGGGCCTGGATGCCTTTCTTGAAAACTATAATATTACCAGTTATATATACTAGATTCTTTGATAGGGCGTTGATCCAGGGAATTAGTCTGATTACCGTATCTGGAGTCAGGAAGGAATTTTTTCCCCCAATGTGGAGCTAGTGTTGCCACATGGTTTTTTTTTGCCTACCTCTGGATCAACATGTTAGGCTATGGGTTGAACTAGATGGACTTAAAGTCTTCCTTCAACCTTAAAAACTATGTTACTATGTTACTATGTTTAAGCATTCCTTTAAGAGAGCTTTTCATTCTTTTTTTGGTGAGAAAACCTTTATTATTACAGAGGGTCAGCAGTATACGAGGCCACGCCACCTCTTCTACACTTATCTGCTATCCATTAAAAAATAACATGTGTCCATTATATGCCTAAAATACATGGTCTTGTATGTCTGTTCACACACCTAAAACACTTTAATATGGATATTGCTTCTTGAAAATGTGTAATCCCTTTATTTCTATTGGTTTAGAATACATAGTGTAATATGTTATATCATTAATCTTAGACCTGTCTGTGCATTACCCACTAGCCTTATTCAACATTTCAAATGAATTGGTGAGCTGAAAAAAGTATTTTGTTTTGTCGGGGCGTCACGACAATGCACTCCTTCACCAGTCACTCCAAATTAGACTAAGGGCATGGGGTACCCAAATAAGTTGAGTCAGACAAAGGTATCTGCTTCAAGCTTAAACATGCCCGTGCTTATACAGGTATAAACAACGGTCATCAGCAACTGAACTTTATTTCCGGTTACACTACATTATATACTGTGGAAGAAAAGGCGTGCAATAACCAGGGTCAGGCGGGGTTAAGCAAATATATCTAAATCTAGTGTTAGTGATTAGTTCTTCGTTCTTCTGTTAAATTCATCATTCCTCCTGCTGAGATGTCATCATTGGGCCTCTGGAATGTAGGAGATCTCATGTTTCCTCCCAGCGCCTCCTGGCACTGGAATGTAGGGAATCTCAAGTCTCCTCTCAGTGCCTCTTTGTACGTCCTGGCACTAGAATCCAGTAAACAGCTTCCAGCAGTCTTCTTCAATGGTTGAATATATATATACTAGATGGTGGCCCGATTCTAAAGAATCGGGTAGTCTAGAATCTATATAGAGTTTATTTAGTAATAGGGGAGTGCTGTGAAATTAATTGTGTGTATACAGGCGGCTCAGTGGTTAGCAGAGTATACGGTGGCTCAGTGGTCAGCAGTGAGTGCGGTGGCTCAGTGGTTAGCAGTGAGTGCAGTGGCTCAGTGGTCAGCAGTGAGTGGGGTGGCTCAGTGGTCAGCAGTGAGTGGGGTGGCTCAGTGGTCAGCAGTGAGTGGGCTGGCTCAGTGGTCAGCAGTGAGTGGGCTGGCTCAATGGTCAGCAGTGAGTGGGCTGGCTCAGTGGTCAGCAGAGAGTGCGTTGGCTCAGTGGTCAGCAGTGAGTGGGGTGGCTCAGTGGTCAGCAGTGAGTGGGGTGGCTCAGTGGTCAGCAGTGAGTGGGGTGGCTCAGTGGTCAGCAGTGAGTGGGGTGGCTCAGTGGTCAGCAGTGAGTGGGGTGGCTCAGTGGTCAGCAGTGAGTGGGGTGGCTCAGTGGTCAGCAGTGAGTGGGGTGGCTCAGTGGTCAGCAGTGAGTGGGGTGGCTCAGTGGTCAGCAGCGAGTGCGGTGGCTCAGTGGTCAGCAGCGAGTGCGGTGGCTCAGTGGTCAGCAGAGAGTGCGGTGGCTCAGTGGTCAGCAGAGAGTGCGGTGGCTCAGTGGTCAGCAGAGAGTGCGTTGGCTCAGTGGTCAGCAGTGAGTGCAGCACAGGCTGGAGGGGGCAGAGGAGGGAGGAGGCAGAGGACGGAGGAGGCAGAAACTGGAGGGGTTAGAGGAGGGAGGGGTCAGAGGAGGGAGGGGGTGGAGGCTGGGGGGCAGAGGAGAGCGGAGGCTGGGGGGCAGAGGAGAGCGGAGGCTGGGGGGGCAGAGGAGAGCGGAGGCTGGGGGGGCAGAGGAGAACGGAGGCTGGGGGGGCAGAGGAGAACGGAGGCTGGAGGGCTGAACACTGACTGGGCTGTCGGCGGTTCCGGAGGCCGGCCCCGGAGTGCGGGCGGGGCTAGCTCCGTGATGGAGGAGAGTCACCGGGTGTGTGGAGAGAGCGGCAGGACTGGGAGCGGTGGCGGCGGAGGCCGCACACCGGAATGTGGGCCGGTCCGGGCCGGTTCCCGCATGTTGGTGGGCGCACACCAGGCTGTGTGCGGAGCCAGTGGCGGGATGGCGGTCCCTGATGGAGAGTGGGCGGTGAGCTGCAGGGCTGTGGGCCGGATGTGGGTGGGCGCAGACGGGGCTCTGTGCAGGGACGGTGGCGGGATAAGGGGGAGTGGTGGCGCTTTAGCGCCCACCGCGAGGCGCTGTGCCATTTTGACAGCGGCTCACGGTGAGCGCTATGCGCTCACCGCTCGCGAGTCTGGTACTTCCGGTTCCGGTCTTTGACACAGGGCGCAGGCCATCACGGAAGTTGAGCGGATTGGCAGGAGGTGGCCTTCGGGTTTTATATATAAGATATATATATAGCAGTACGATGGTATATGGTGGTAATTAGAGCACATGTATAGCAGCACTATGGTATATGGCGGTACATTACAGTACATGTATAGCAGCACTATAGTATATGGCGGTAGATTATAGTAAATGTATAGCAGCACTATAGTATATGGCGGTACATTACAGTACATGTATAGCAGCACTATGGTATATGGCTGTACATTATAGCACATGTATAGCAGCACTATGGTATATGGCAATACTGCGGTGACCGCGGTCCCCCACTTCTCCTGGCCCCCGGTCGTCCACAGTAAAAATAAAAAAATCCTCAGTGAGGATACTCACCTGTCCGGCGGCTCGCTCCACCTCTGCCTTGTAGGTCCTACAGGCCTTTAGGACCTGTAGTTGCCTGGGCAAGCGATCAGCTGAGGAGGGGAGGGGGGGCAGGATTGTGTTGGGGGGGCAGAATGGAGCGAGTGGGGCAGGATGTAGCGAGCGGGTCAGGATGTAGCGGGAAGGGGGGACAGGATGGAGACGGCAGGGCAGGATGGTGGTGGGGGAGGGGGGAGGATGTAGGCGGCGGGGCAGGATGTTGGCGGGGGGTGAGAATGGTGATGGGGGTGCGGATGGAGTCGGGGGGCAGGATGGTTTTGGGGGTGTCAGGATGGTGTTGGGGGTGTCAGGATGGTGTTGGGGGTGGCAGGATGGATAGGGGGGGCAGGATGGATAGGGGGTGCAAGATGGATAGGGGGGCAGGATGGAGGCGCTCCTCCTGACCCCCTCCGCTCCGCGCGGCAGCCATCCCTCTGGGCCTCCAGTCTCTGTGGCGCCTGCCTGCCTGCCTGCCTGCCTGCCTGCCTGCCTCCCCTCCCCTCCCCTCCCCTCCCTCTGGGGCTGCACACCCCCCGCCCCCGCTCCTTCATGGTGATAATAAAAATAAAAAAAACCTCAGTGAGGATACTTACCCTGCGGCGGCTCGCTCCACCCGTCTTGTAGGTGGCAGGACAGGACCTATCGTTGGCTGGGAAACCGATCTGCTGGGGGTGAGTGGGCAAAGCGGGGTCAGTGGGCAGAGTGGGGGATGAGTGGGAAGAGCAGGGGTTAGTGGGCAGTCATTGGGCAGAGCAGGGGTGAGTGGGCATAATCAGTAGTCAGAGCAGGGTCAGTAGGCAGAGCTGGGGTCTGTGGGCAGAGCTGGGGTCAGTGGGCATGGTCAGTAGCCAGAGGGGGGGGGGTAAGTAGGCAGAGCAGGGTCAGTGGGCAGAGCAGGGGTGAGTGGGCAGAGTGGTGGGTGAATGGGCAGAGCAGGGTCAGTGAGCAGGATTGGGGCGTCAGTGGTCAGAGCAGGGTAATAGCGGGGGTCAGTGGTCAGAGCAGGGGTTAGTGGGCAGAGTGATTGGGCAGAGCAGGGGTCAGTGGGCACAGTCAGTAGGCACAGCAGGGGTTAGTGGGAAAAATCAGTGGGCAGAGCAGGGGTGAGTGGGCAGAGCAGGGGTGAGTGGGCACAGTCAGTGAGCAGAGCAGGGGTCAGCGGGCAGAGCGGGGGTGAGTGGGCAGAGCAGGGTTTAGTGGGCATAGCAAGGGTTATTGGGCACAGTCAGTGGGCAGAGCAGGGGTCAGTGGGCACAGTGAGTGGGCAGAGAAGGGTCAGTGGGTAGAGCATGGGTGAGTGGGCACGGTCAGTTGGCAGAGCAGGGGTCAGTGGGCATGGTGAAAGGGCAGAGCGGGGGGTGAGTGAACAGAGGGTGGTCAGTGGGCAGGGTGAGTGGTAAAAGCAGGGGCGAGTGGGCAGAGCGGGGGTGAGTGGGCAGAGCGGGAGTAAATGAGCAGAGCAGGGTCAGTAGGCAGTGTGAGGGGTCAGTGGGCAAAGCATGGTCAGTGGGCAGTGTGAGGGGTAAGGGGCATAGCATGTTCAGTGGGCAGTGTGAGGCGTGAGTGGGCAGTGTGAGGGGTCAGTGGGCAGTGTGAGGTGTCAGTGGGCAGAGCAGGGTCAGTGTGAGGGGTGAGAGGGCAGAGCAGGGTCAGTGGGGCATGTGAGGGGTCAGTGGGCAGAGCAGGGTGAGTGGGCAGTGTGAGTGGTCAGTGAGCAGAGCAGGGTCAGTGGGGCATGTGAGGGGTCAGTGGGCAGAGCAGGGTGAGTGGGCAGTGTGAGTGGTCAGTGAGCAGAACAGGGTCAGTGGGGCGTGTGAGGGGTCAGTGGGCAGAGCAGGGTGAGTGGGCAGTGTGAGTGGTCAGTGAGCAGAGCAGGGTCAGTGGGCAGAGCAGGGTGAGTGGGCATTGAGGGGTCAGTGGGCAGAGCATGTTCAGTGTGCAGAGGAGGGTCAGTGGGCAGTGTGAGGGGTCAGTGGGCTGAGCAGGGTGAGTGGGCAGAGCAGGGTCAGTGAGGGGTCAGTGGGGAGAGGATGGTCAGTGGGCAGAGCAGGGTCAGTGTGAGGGGTCAGTGGGCAGTGAGGGGTGAGTGGGCAGAGCAGGATGAGTGGGCAGTGTGAGGGGTCAATGGGCCGAGCAGGGTGAGTGGGCAGAGCATGGTCAGTGGGCAGAGAGGGGGTGAGTGGGCAGAGAGTGGGGGTGAGTGGGCAGAGTGGGTGAGTGGGCAGAGTTTGGGGGTGAGTGGGCAGAGTAGGGGTCAGTGGGCAGAGCAGGGTCAGGGGCAGAGAGGGTCAGTGTGCAGAGTGGGGGTGAGGGGGCAGAGAGGGGTTCAGGGGGAAGAGTAGGGGGGTGAGTGGGCAGAGTTTGGGGGTGAGTGGTCAGAGTGGGGGTCAGTGGTCAGAGTGGGGGTCAGTGGTCAGAGTGGGGGTCAGTGGGCAGAGCAGGGACAGAGTGGGGGTCAGTGGTCAGAGTGGGGGTGGGTGGGCAGAGCAGGGTCAGAGTGGGGGTCAGTGGTCAGAGTGGGGGTGGGTGGGCAGAGCAGGGTCAGGGACAGAGTGGGGGTCAGTGGTCAGAGTGGGGGTGAGTGGGCAGGGTCAGGGGCAGAGTGTGGGTCAGTGGTCAGAGTGGGGGTGGGTGGGCAGAGCAGGGTCAGAGTGGGGGTCAGTGGTCAGAGTGGGGGTGGGTGGGCAGAGCAGGGTCAGAGTGGGGGTCAGTGGTCAGAGTGGGGGTGGGTGGGCAGAGCAGGGTCAGGGTCAGAGTGGGGGTCAGTGGGCAGATCGTGGGTCAGTGTGCAGCGCAGGGGGATGAATAGGCAGAGGAGGTTAGATCGGGACAGGACCTTTGATGACGTCACGGTCATGTGATCTGTGACTCCACCCATCATCGTGACGTCATCAAAGGTCCTCAAGCAGGATGAAGAGAGATCGCGTGTGGCTGGAGGGAGCTGTGGTAAGGGGGGGGGTGACCGGACAGTGGAGGGGGTCTGTGCTGAGAGGCGGGGGATGACCGGAGAGTGGAGGGGGGCGATCGGGGAGCGGAGGGGCAGTGGTGATAGGCTGGGGGTGACCGGACAGTGGAGGGCGGCTATGGTGACAGGCAGGGGGGTGATGGGGCAGCGGGGGCTGTGGGCCGGATGTGGATGGGCGCACACGGGGCTGTGTGCAGGGCCGGTGGCAGGATAACGGCGAGTGGTGGCGCTTTAGCGCCCACTGCGAGGCGCTGTGCCATTTTGACAGCGGCTCACCGCTCGTGGGTCTGCTACTTCCGTTTCCGGTCTTTGTCACAGGGCGCAGGCCGTCACGGAAGTTGAGCGGATAGACCGGAAGTGGCCTTCGGGTTTTATATATAAGATATATAAAGGAAAAACTATAGACTTTATCAAGAAATACAAATACACATATATATATGTTTGGATATATGAATATAAAAGGTATAAAATATATATATATATATATCAACCCGACAACTCCCCCCTAAACACTAAGTTTTTCTCTAAAGGGTCCTTCGAGACTGTCCATGTGATGGGAAAAAGGGAAGTGGATTTCTTCATCCAGACACCTTAGAAACTCCTTCCTTGTGAAGGGCCCCCAGGCATCCGAACCCTACCCTAGCCTCACATGGAGTTCTCCCATTGTCCCTAATTGAGATCTCTTGATCCCTTTATCTTCATCTGGAAATAGGGGGTATCCTTGGTGAGAGGGGCATCTTTGGGAATATCTCCTAGATTAACACTCCCATAGTCTAAAGTGTCAATTTCTTGACAGAGATAGGTGCCAGTTGAAGTTGCCTTGGCAATAGCCTTTTCATACAGGGGAATAACACAACAAAGGGCCATCAAACCAACTAGGATCAGGGCAATTAGTATCAGGCAAGCCTGTTGAAGAAATCCTTTAAGTCCACCCAACCAACCAGAAAAGAAAGATGTATCCACCCCAGCATTTGTTTTTAGTTCTGTTGCTAACCCAATAATTTTCTTAAGGGCTATCATGGTTTTCCCATTTACCCCTGAATTTTGGGGGATATACGTACAGCATTCTTCTCCCACCATTCCACAGACCCCCCTTTTTCGGCTAGGATCATATCAAGGGCCAATCTATTTTGAAGGGTCATTCTGGTATTAGGGCCTAATTTCCTCAACTATACCTTGGAAAGCATCACGGCTATAATTGACAAACCTCTGTTCACTATAATATATATAATTGATCCAATCAACATTTTTATTAATTTGTACCTGTGGGATTAAAGAAGCAAATCCAGCATATACCTGGTTCTAGGCCTTAAACTGGTCAGGCACCCCCCTTGGCACTCCAATAGCATCGATATACACTTGAGGATCTTCTTCATAACTCATATGGAGTTGATCCAGACTTCTCCTTTCCCTTGTAGTTTCACTGGGAGACTCTGGATCCCATGGTAAAATTTTGAACTGCATAGCCAGTTTAATAAGGGTGCATTGACCAGTCCAGGCATTGGGCAACTTAGATCGGAGCTTACCATCCCCACACAACCAATAAACATCATACATATATCGCCTATGTTTGGCTAGTAAATCTGTACTTATAGTACTGTTTTCTTTACAAAACCCCGATTCAAAGATCCCCACTGAGATATTTGTGTTATTGTCTGAGATATAGCATGTATAATTGTCCGCTAATATGATCACTTCTCCTGGAACTCTTACTCTAGGTTCTTTGTGGATCAATGGAACATACTCTGAACAATCAGTAGGATTCTTACCCTTCAATAGTTTCATGACACAGGTAGTGGTGTTGTCATCAGGGAAAACCAGTGCATGTGTGTATAGATAAGTATTTGCAGCAGCACAAGCAATACATCCTACAGAGATATTCTGGGCCCTTACATTATATCTTACCCATTCCAACCATAGGTTCTTTCTGGGAGTGGTCTTAGTTTCTATGGAGAAAACCTCCTTCCAATTAAGACCTGGGATAGGAACTACTTCATTAAGCACATTCTGTAATTTTGAACCTGGTGTGGCCTTATCAATAGCAGGGGCCTTAGTTGGCCTGGAGTTAATGTCCCGAAGTTGTATATGTCCTAAACCCCCATAATATCCAACATTAAAGACATAACCGTAATACCTTCCTAGCACAAATGTCTGTAGATCAGCAGATTGGGGGTTCTCCAGGTTAAGGAGGAGGGGATGACAGTTTTTACCCCATTTACAACCCCGAAGTGGCTGCAAAAGGGCTGTCAGGTGCATTCTTCCACGAAGGCTTCGACCTACCCTGTCTTTGGGGACATAGCTTCAGTAGGTTTACATCCCCAATCAGTTCCCGTGTTCCAGGCAGCATCTGACCAAGAATAACAGTTATCATTATTAGTCCTGGTAACACATAGGTAGAATTGGATAGTTCCCTCCACCACCCTTCCAGTTTCAGGACATTTGACTATATCACAAGAATCAAAACGCCAGATATTTACAGGGGCCGTCAAATTTACCCAAAGGATAGTAGCATTTGCATTCTTATTTACAATTGGAGTCGTGAAGATAGGAGTGAGGGTGACACCTAACCCCAACACTAGGAGCAACAGCAGCATCCTCCTTCAATCACCGGCAGCTGGTTTTGTCTCTTTTGCAGTGTGAAGCGTGGATCCAGGTGCTTTTTCCCTTGAGTTTTACTGCAGTAGGAGTGACCAGGATCACTGTATAAGGACCATCAAATCTTGGCTGAAGGCTGTCTCTGCGAACGAACTTTTTCACATACACCAGGTCACCAGGTACAAAATCATGGACCACGTCACCTGTAGATTCTGGGAGAGAAGCAGAAACTGTAGAATGGGTGTTAGACAATTCCTTAGATAATGCAATCACAAATTGTACAACTCTATCATTGGTTTCAGACAATTCTTGGGGCCTGATATCTCCTATCTTAGGTGGTGCACCAAAGAGAATCTCAAAAGGGGTCAACCCATGCTTAGCCTGTGGAGTGTGTCTGATATGATACAGGACTACAGGGAGCAAATCTGGCCATGGGAGTGGGTAGTCCTGACTCATTTTCAACAACTGGGTCTTAATTGTGGAGTTCATTCTCTCAACTTTAGCTGAACTAGAGGGATGGTATGGAGTGTGCAGGCCCAAACCTGTCCCTACATGTGCCACAGTTCCTCATAGACACTAGCAGTGAAAGCTGGTCCTTGATCAGATTCAATTACTTCAGGGATTCCAAATCTGCACGAGATTTCAGTGATGAGCTTCTTAGCAGTAGTCTTGGCAGTCATTTTGGTCACTGGATAGGCTTCTGGCCATCCTGAAAACATGTCCACAGCCACTAGGACATATTCATACTTCCCTGACTTTGGCAATTGGATGTGGTCAACTTGAATCCTCTGCCAAGGGTAATCTGATTTAGCGAGATGTTGAAGTGGGACTTTGGCCGTGGCTTTTGGGTTACAGGCGGCACAAACCGGACAAGCTCTTGAGTAGGCCGTAACAGTGGAGGAGATTCCTGGGGCCCAGTACAGCTCCTTGATATAAGCTAAGGCTTGATTTTTCCCTCTATGAGTTGACCCATGAGCCCATGCTGCAACAGCTGGGTACATTCTTCTGGGCAAACAGGGTTTGCCATCCACTTTGTAGAGTGGGGGAACTCCATGCTGTCCAGCAGATCTGCGGTTCTCACAGGTAGCTCCTGCCTCTTTCCATTGCCGTTCTTCTGCTTTAGAAACCAATTTCTGTTCCTCCCACAATCTCTCTTCAGGTGGTCTGGCAGGTTTGTAGTTAACTCCGAGAGCAGGATGCTCCATTTCCATGTCCTCTATGAGCTCCTTCTGCTTTCTTCGGGCATCAGATCCCTTTGTAGCCGCTTGTTCCTTTGCCTGGGCTCTGGTAAGGGCAGGCATCACAAATTCAGGGGTGTCCTCCCAATGGGGGTCTTCTTCTTCTTCCCACTTTGCTGAGACATTCTTCATGGCAGCAGCTTTAGCAGCTTGGTCCGCTAGATAATTTCCTCTGGCTTCTCTTGAGTTGACTTCCCCATGGGCTTTAACCTTGATCACAGCAATTTGTGTAGGTAATACCAGCGCCTCCATCAAGGCCTTGATCCTGAGTGCATGTTTCACCGGAGTACCTGTAGCGGTAATGAACCCTCTGGACCTCCACTAGAGCCCAAAGTCATGGCAGATTCCGTAACCGTATCTCGAGTCAGTATAAACATTGGCAGTTTTTCCATCTGCTAAGTAACATGCTTGTTGGAGAACCACAAGTTCAGCTTCCTGTGATGACAGGCGAGGTGGCAAAGCTTCAGCCAGAAGAACTTCTGTTTCAGTGGTAACAGCATATCCAGTATGGAACTTGCCACAAGAGTCTGCAAAACGGGATGCATCAGTCCATAGTTGTAAATCAGGGTTGGAGAGCTCCTGTGTAACCACATTCTGTGGTAAAGAAATGTCACATTCCAGTGCTTCTAAACAATCATGTGGATCATCTGGTGGTGGTCTCCAATCAGAGAGGGGTAGCTCCCCCCTAGAATGTGGAAGCAAAGTGGCAGGGTTGATAGTAGTACATTTCTGGAAGCTGATGTTAGAAGACAGAAGTAGGGAACATTGAAGCCTGAGGTGTCTTTGGCTTGTCAGATGCTTAGGAGATGTTTGTTGAAGGACGGCAGATAGATCATGTCCAGCTTGAATGATTAAGTCATGTCCCAGGACAACATCAGCAGACCTGTCCAGCAGAACATGGGCTGAGTGGACAGCCTTGAGACAGGAAGGAGCAGTTCTAGCCACAGGGTCTAGTCTTGCTGAGTAATACCCCAGAGGACGGAAATGGTCACCATGTTTTTGAGCTAGTACACCAGAAGCATGACCTTCAGACTCTGAGACAAAAAGGTGAAACGGTTGAGTATAGTCTAGTAAACCCAGGGCTGGCGCACTGACAACAGCCTCCTTGAGAGCCTGGAAACAGTTGTGCTGTTGGGTAAAGATGTTTGGGTTTTCAGCATAGTTCCAGTCCGGTCCCCCCGTCTTGAGGCAGTCATACAAGAGTTGCATGAGTCTCGAAGCATCAGGAATCCATTGCCGGCAGTAGGTTATGAGTCCCAGGAAAGATTGTAGAGCAGAGCATGTCTTAGGATACGGGATGTCCTTTATGGCATGTTTTCTGTCCTCAGTAAGATGCTTTGAGCCTTGAGAGATACAGTGTCCAAGGAAGATAACTTTTTCTTTACACCATTGAACCTTAGCCTTTGAGACTTTGCAATTGGCAGAGTGGAGAAACAGAAGTAGGGATTCAGAAGCAGCAGACAGGTTCTCTTCAGATCCACAAAGGAGTAGGTCATCAACATATTGAAGAAGTGTCACATGGGAGTTCTCCATCACCCACGGATCCAGGACCAACTTCATAGCGTGTGTGAACTGGTTTGGGGAGTTCTGAGCCCCTTGTGGCGTCCTGGTCCAGGTCATTTGTGAACCTTGAAACGTGAAAGCAAATAAAAACTGTGAATCTTCATGGAGAGGGACACTGAAGAAGGCATTGGCCAGGTCAATGACAGTAAAAAGCGTAGCTGAAGTAGGCACTTGAGAGAGCAAGGTATTTGGATTGGGTACCACAGGTGTTTCCAAGATAGTGGCTGAGTTGACAGCTCTAAGGTCCTGTACAAGCCTGTACTTTGGAGGGTCTCCAGGGGCTGTCTTCTTCTTCACTGGAAACAGGGGTGTGTTGCAGGGTGAAACACACCTGACCAGAACTCCAGAACATAAAAGGGAGGTAATTTGTACACCAAGGCTCCGTTCTTGGACAAGCTTCAATGGGTATTGAGGTACCCTGGGATATGGGTGTCCAGGTTTGAGGTGGACTTGCACTGGAGGAACTTTGAGCAGTCCCACATCATCAGGTCCAGTTGACCACAAGGCATCAGGTAAGTCTGGCAAGTGTAAGGGAGGTGAAGGCTGTAGAGTCATCATCATCAGAGGGAAAGCCTTGAGAACACAGCGATCTTCACTGCCCTGTTGGGAGGCAGGGTCTTCTAACTGCAACTCCATCCCTTGATCACCAAAGACAATAGTAGCACGAAGTCTTTGAAGAAGGTCAGCTCCCAAAAGGTTGACAGGGCATGTCTCAGACACCAGGAACTTGGTAAAGACATCGGAGAAAGGACCAGCTGGAACAGGGACCGTGAGTGGCGACGAGACTTGCTGGCCTTCCACCCCCACGCATGTGAGGAAATCTGGAGACAGGGAGACAGTAGAAGGCAGTTGAGAAGAGGAGATAACTGAAGTGGCCGCCCCAGTGTCCACAAGAAACTCGAGAGGATGGTTGTCCACTTCCATGGTCATTGTACCGCAAGATGAAGCACGAGTGGCGGGGAGTGGCGGGGAGTGGTGGGCACCGGTTGGCCTGAGCTTCATGAACGTGGATGAGGAGGCCTTTGATAGCCTACATAATGGGGGCAATCTCTTCTCATATGACCAGGACTGTTGCATGCCCAACACAGAAATCTCCCTTGATCATCATGATCTCGTCTGGCCCTGTAATGTCGGTCAGGTGGATGTTTCGGTCCCAATGATGGCTGGCCATAATGCTCCTGGGCCTGGTACACCATGACAGGTGCCGCTGAGACCTCCGTTGTTTTATCCTTGTACTTGGCCTTCTGTGCTTCTTTCTCTTCCCTCTGGAGCACCTTCTGGAAACTCTTTACAACAGTGGGGGCTTGTTGGAAAGGACCATCAGGTAATTCAGGGCGGAGTTGCATGACTTTATCCTTCAATTTATCTTCTAAACCTTTAATAAATGCACGGACCAACGAGGTTTCCTGTGTTTTCACATGAATTGAATAACCCAAATCTTCAAATTGCATGGTTATTCTTGCAGCATACTTCTCCACAGATTCTCCAGATTCCTGCTGCACGTCCTGAATTGATCCAACTTGGTCAGAGAGACGATTCTGAGCCCATTTTGTGAGTTGGGATATATATTCTTGTCCAGACTTGAATGTATTTAAGGGCCCTGCTTGGGTAGAGTCCATCTCCTTCTCTATTGTGGGGAGGAAATAACCTGAGGCCTTGATAGACGTGATACCTGCCAAATCTGCCCAGGTGGCGCCGTAAATTTGTCTGATTTGCTCCAACCTCCTCACATACTGCATGGGCTGTTTATCAGGGTCCGGCAACTTATTGACAATGGCATCAATCTGCACTGGATCAAAGGGCTTGTATCTCACCTTCTCATCATCCTTATCCTGCGATATTACAGCTGGAGTGTCATCAGGGACAGGCGGTGGTGGCGGTGGCAACTCTTCTTGCTTTACAAGGGCATGCATTAACGGCACCATATGTCCAGATGCCATGGCCATGACACTTTCCATCCCGGCTTCATGGCAACAGATGATCCTGACTGCCTGTAAATTGAGGTTGGGAATAGTCTGCAAACAGTCCTTGATAACTTCAACATGCTCCTGCATACAAGGGCCCAGAGGGTAACCAAAAATGCCAGAGGAAATCAATGGTATAGCCAGAGATCTATGAGGAAGTGTGCTTGTCCCTAGCTGCCCTACAAAGGTAACCACAGCCTATAGGACAGTCTGTAGCACTACACGGCTGCATTCAGGCACATTGGGATCATATACAGGGCCCACAGCATGCAACACCACATCACAGGGCAAATTTCCCCCTTGGGTGGCCACAACTCCTCCCGGCTGCAAAGGGCCTTGAGCAGCAATATAAGCCTCACACTCCCGTGTTATGACCGGGCCTCCCTTAGACGCTATCTGCTGGGCTAAACCACCTATATTTGCCAGATTAGAGTTGGCTGGGTTTACTATGGCCCCCACCCGGTGAGTGGTCAAATCCCCATACCCCACTGTAAGAAGGACCTGAGATCCCTGAGGAGTGTTATAATAACGTGAATGACAGGGAAACCAGATTTCGGACTCCGGGAACGCTGGGCCTAGCAGGTGCCGAGGCTTTATGGAGAAGGAGGGCCTAAAGGCAGTCTCGGGCTGAGGGGCCTGAATCGGGTCTGGCGGGGGCAGCGGAGCGTTAGGGATCAAATTGGTTGGTGCCGGAGAGGGGGGGGGGGGGTTGGGAGAGGATGAGCAGCGGCCCAATCATCATCATCATCCTCCTGTGTATTAGTGGGATGGCTTCACGTCTTGTCCGCATTGCCGCCCAGAAGGCTGGAATGTTTATTAGGGTCTGCATGTCTGGGTCCAGGCTGCCCTGTGCCGGGGCGAGAGCCAGTGTGTTTACAAATATTGCAGTGGGTGGTACCGGAAGACTAGGCCCGTAGGCCGGAGCGGAAATGGAGGCCGGAGCGGAAATGGGGACCTCGGAAGCGGAAACGGCCTCACCCGGCATCGGAAGTTTCACAGGAAGGGGTGGTCCCTGGTAGTACTCGCCGGAAGCCGTCACCAGCGGAAATAGCGGCTGGGGAGGAGTTCCGGGCACTCCAAGATGGCCACCGGCGGAAGCACAATGTGCCCCGCTTCCGTCAGTGTTCTGGGTGGGACCCCGGGGGCGGGCCGTCCCACACGTACGACAGAACTCCACCCAGACTGGGTTCTGCGCACTACAAACAGGACACACCCACATATCTGAGGACCTCGTGTCGCCGCCATCATAGGGTGGTGGCTGGGGTGGCGTGCTCAACAATAAAGGCGCGGCGGCCATTTTACAATCTGCAGAATTACAGTTCGGAGACATCTTATAACCAAAGACGGCTCTGCATCGTCTGATCCTCCCTCTCCATCAACCTCTTTCCATCCCTCACTCTTCAGGCTCCGCGCAACTCGCAGATGAGCTTGCGCTTGCTCTAACAATCCGTTGTCTTTCAATTTGCCTTTCTCTCTCTGAATAAGATCATTCCACATGGATGGCTGCAATCTCCCTGACGAAGGCAATCCTGCGTGCTTGTACAACTTGTCCACAGTCTTAACTGCCTTCTTACCCTCCCGTGACTCTACTAATGTCTTAACTTCCACAACATCCTCATCTAGCCTGTGGGTACGGACTTCTTCTGCTTTAAGAGACGCAACATGATTCACAGAATACTACGCCCTGCTGCCGCTCAGGTCGCTGGCAACGACAATCAACGCTGTGCCCCTATAGCACGGAGCCTCCTGCTCCACGCACTATAAATATAGAGCCTCGTGCTCGATATACTCGGAATACGGAGCCTCATGCTCAACGTACTCTGTCCCTAACCTGGACACCAGTGATTACAGACTGTCCTGTCACGATATTCCAACTCGCTGGGAGGCGGTCTCCTAATGAAAGCCCTCCACAGAAATACAGCCTATAGCACGGAGCCTCCTGCTCCACGTACTAAAACCACATGCGTCTCCTATCCCTTTCTCTGAACCGTCCCCAATCTACGACCTTCTCAATTTCTCACTCTAGTTTGCAGTTAAACAATAGTCACGGGCAGGGTTAATGAGTGAGGTATGATGACCGGTGGAGGAGGCGTGGTGTACACGAGGACGCGCAGGAGGCGACGTCTCGTCGTTGCTGGTTCAGAGCGTGGCGCTGGATCGCGCTTGGTCTCACCACTCGACCGGTCACCCCCCAGACCCAAAGGACACCCTCAGATTAACCAATACCGGCTGAAACACTGTAAGGGCGACACACATAAAATGTGATCTCCACTTACCGTGTTTGGAGGGTGATCAGTCCTCGAGGTCAGCCGATACGGGTATCGTCCAGGGGCATCCAGATATGGGTTCTTGGGGGTCTCGGATCGCTGGCTACGCTCCACGTTGGGCGCCAAATTTTCGGGCCGTCGTGACAATGCACTCCTTCACCAGTCACTCCAAATTAGACTAAGGGCATGGGGTACCCAAATAAGTTGAGTCAGAACAAAGGTATCTGGTTCAAGCGTAAACATGCTTATACAGGTATAAACAACAGTCATCAGCAACTGAACTTTATTTCCGGTTACACTACATTATATACTGTGGAAGAAAAGGCGTGCAATAACCAGGGTCAGGCGGGGTTAAGCAAATATATCTAAATCTAGTGTTAGTGATCAGTTCTTCGTTCTTCTGTTAAATTCATCCTTCCTCCTGCTGAGATGTCATCATTGGGCCTCTGGAATGTAGGAGATCTCATGTTTCTTCCCAGCGCCTCCTGGCACTGGAATGTAGGGAATCTCAAGTCTCCTCTCAGTGCCTCTTTGTATGTCCTGGCACTAGAATCCAGTATACAGCTTCCAGCAGTCTTCTTCAATGGTTGAATATATATATATATATATATTAAGGAAAAACTTAATGTTTCTTATATGAAATACAAAAGACACATATATATATGTTTGGATTTATGAATATAAAAGGTATAAAATATATCCCCTCACCCCGACAGTTTATCTTATTTGTCCTCCAAATATGTTATCAATACCCCCCCCCCCAACAACTCAACAACAAGGTCAAGTGAATTCTGTGGCATCGGGAATAGGATATGTAAGTTCGGTGCCTTCTGTAGCTCACCCCATGGAGAGATTAATGAGGAGAAAGGCAAAAAGATTGGGCAAACAATAATATCTCCTTAGTAACTGGGTCCTGGTGCTGGAAGAGGTGGGACCCTAAGCAATGGAAAGAAGCATTACTACGGAAGCCGGCATCATCTTGAGATTTCTGTACAACACAGCAACACTGTGTACCGTGTGTTAAGTTACCCATAGTACATACTTACTTGATTTAGAGGCCGGGCACCGCTGCAACCCTGTACCTTATCAGGAGATCTTCGCTCCGTGCTGGAGCCTCTCACAGCCGCTGGCTGGCACTGCACCGCCGACCTCCTTCAAACACGTGTGGTGCACTTCCGATCATGTGACCCAGACTCAGACTCTTTGCTTAATGGAGTAATAGCGGCAGCACTCACCGATCTCCACAGGAATCCTTTATTAAAGCAACAGCATATTTACAGCAGGCACAGCAGATGCATTGCTAGGGGGTGCAGGGGGGAGGATGAGAAACGACGGACCGTTTAACGCCTCTCACGGGCGCTTCACCAGGTTTAACCTGGTGAAGCGCCCATAAGAGGCGTGAAATGGTCTGTTGCTTTAATAAAGGATTCCTCTGGAGATCGGTGAGTGCTGCCGCTATTACTCCATCACCCATAGTACATTTTGACACCATTTATAGGTCCACATCAGTGTTATGAATGCAAGAATAAAGTTTATTCGTTAAAGTGGACTACAAGGAAGTTATGTGGAATCAATAGTCAAAATCAGTAACTTGTCGAGAAAGAGAGAGGCTCCACCCCAAGACTTTCTAGGTCTGTAGGAGCTGATTTTTCTCATCACTATGGATGAGCAAGCTTTTCCAAAACATGTTCGCTAATTTAAAATTCTGCATGAACATTAACATTTCGGTTTATGATCAGAAAATCTGAGCAATATACTAAAAAATTGGCAAACATGGCTTTATTCAGGGAAAAGTTTGAAACTTTAAAATGGCCCTAAAAATTTCTTTGAAGATTTGGAGCCAAAATGCTTGCCGAAAGATCGGGTAGCTAGAAACTCCACTTATCTAATGTTAGCTGAGTTAAAATCCATTGGCTCTACCAATTTCTTTTCACATGGTGAAATAAAGTTTTTGAGTTTCCAGATGTTGGGACACCTGCACACTTTGGATTTTTGGAATAGTTCCAGATGTGCCAGCATCTGTGAAATCCCGGAATCTTTAAACCACCTTTAAACATCCCTTTTAGAGAATTTTTACATTTTAAAATTTTTCTTCTAGTTATTTTTTCCTTTTTTCTCTTAGGCAGAAAACCTTTAAATTGCAGAGTGTCAGCAGCATGCAAGAACACCTTGCTTACATTTATCTGCTAGCAATTCAGATAAAAATAGCACGTCCATTATTTGCTTAACATACATGGTCTTATAGGTCTGTGCACAATAATAAAACACTATTATATGGTTATTGCTTTATGAAAATGTGCAATCCCTAATTTCATTTTCTTCCATATGTGTAGAATACATTTTTGGCATGTGCACAAGTGTGTTATATAGTTAATGTTGGACTTGTCCGTGCATTGCCTACTAGCCTTATTCAAATACAGATTAATTGGTGGTGAGCTAAAAAAAAAAATTATTTTCTTTTTCTTACTTCTCCTCTAAATATGTCAGTCTTTAATAGCCCCAACCACAAGCCCAAAGCTTCCCTGTGGCATGGTGATGTGTAAGTGAGGTGCCTTCTGAAGCCCACCCCATGGAGGTATTGATGAGGAACTAGGCAACAAGATTGGGCAAACAATAATATCACCTAAGTGATTGAGTCCTCATGCAGGAAGAGGCGGGCCCTAGACAAAGGAAAGCGGTGTCACTGCAGAGGCGGGTGCCCTCTTGGAATTCCCATACAACGAGCAACCCTGTGTACCGTGTGCCTGCAGTCCGCAGTGTGGAGACCTGATGGATCCACAGCAAGACATGCCAGCTCTGGAAGAGCTGATTTTCTCACCACCAGGGGCCAAGCATGCTTTGCTACACCCAGAGCAGCCAGAATAGAGGATGAACACATATGTGAGCTAGAGTATGATCGTGCTAGCTGCATTGGGCCTGATTTCCAGTGAAGTCAGGATCAAGTGCTGGTCCCGCATGCCTGAAAAGGTCCGTCTGGACAGAGCTCAGAGTGAGCTGGTCAGCTGTATCATATGCCAGCCAAGACTACAACAAGTCAGAGGCAGGATACTGCTGCATGTCTGGCCTTGTTAAACCTGCAGCCAGTGGATCGGCAAATAGAGCAGTGAGAGGAAGTTGTGGCAGAGACCCCTGTTTCCCTGCCTTTTATAGCACCCTGCCAGAGGCTGTACTCAGGTCTTGGGCGGTCGGGTGCAGAGATGTCACGGGTGGTTGGTGCCCCACTCTGTGTCCTTGCGGTGACAATAAAAAGAAGAAAATCTAAATATTACTGGTCATTTGACCCAAATGCTAACTGTTATTATATAAATGGATTTATTGATGATTATATTCGCAAGTTCTAAACCCTATACATATTGCTATGTTACGTTCGTCAACATCCTATAGCTTGATGTCTACACTATGATATACATTTACCAAATTTTATTTTGCTGAAAAATGTTGATAAAAAATTGTATGACCTGTACATTTTATCTGTTTTCAATAAAAATAATTTGAATAAAATAAAGTTTATGATCCCCTGGACTGTAGTGTAACAATGGTGGGCAGCACGTCTGGAATAGGGCTACGCAGTCTCTGTAGTGCGGTGCAGTTAAATTACAGTTCATCAGCAAAGAACACAAACATGTTGCTCACTCTGCACGGGTACTTTACTTCGGTAATCTGCAGTCTTACAGGGTATGCAATTGTTTCAGCTAGGGTAGCGGATCGGGTGGTCTTGGCAGTAGGCAGTATCCCTCTGAAGCTCCGGTGATGTTCCTTCTCTATACTTCCTCTGTCCTAACTCTGCGCTGCTCTGCACGAATCCCACTTGTTGAACCAGGCCCGTCGGTTGATATGGGAACCTTCTTTCTCTCCAAAGGGAACCCAACCCAGTCTAGCGCTTCTGGTGGAGACTGTGCTTGATTTGGGAGGTTGGATCGTGCTCTTATGAAGACATAGACCACGCCGGAGATTTGCTGTTCAGGGATGGACCTCTGTTCCACGTCGGAGCTGGTACCCCGCTTCGGACTGGGCCAGAGTGTTTGGTCGCCCTCTTCTTTGCTCCTCTCTATCTGGGTCACCAGGTTGAAGTGCCCTCCCTGTTACATCTCCTCTTGTACACTCTCCTTCACTTCTACTTCTGCTCTGTTTTTGTCTCTCTTCTCACTGAGTCTCCAACTACTACTGTTTCCCGCTCTTTTCCCACTCACTATATACCCTAGCTCTCCTCCCACCAGGATCGGTTACCCTAGCAATGAATTGTCTGATTAGTCCTCTATCACTAGGTGTATGTGTGTGGTGATGGAGCTTCAGGTTTCTACTACCCCCTACCAGGACAAAGCATACCGGACCTTCTGTTAGGGGTGCAGTACCCTTTTGTAGCGTGCTGACTAGCGGGGCGCTACATAAAGCCTTTCCCAGAATATATCCTTATAGGTATACATTCCCACAGGCCTCGTCATTTCTGGAAGAGATGAGGCTCTCTGATGTCCTCACCCAAGAGTGATTGCAGGAATCTAAGTGTAACCACTGTGAGGAGCAATGTATCCAGGGGCAGACTTTTGACATGTGCTATGTCAACTGGTTTACCCTGGAGCATGACCATCTGACTTTCTTGACCCTGCACCCACTATATTGGGTGTGAAGTTAATTTCATAAAGGCGTGGCACATGGCAGAGAATGTCCAAGAGTAGAAGCAGGAGGCTGATATGGAGAGGATGGAGCATCGGCTGCTGGCAAGGCCTGACTATGTTAGCCAGGCAGCTGAAGTGAAATCTACAGGGGCCAGAGAGGCTAAAAACCCTGTTGGGGTTGCCAAAGTTCCTTGGTGTGTACTAAAGGGTGTGGCCATCCCCTATCTCCTCCATCATTTTCTCCATAGATGACCGTGATAGTGTGTGCTGCCGGACATGTAGTGGAGAATGACCCTGGAAGACTAGCCCCTGCGACACTAGAGACAGTCTGAAAGTGGCCTACATATGGAACGGTACAGCCATACGTAAAAGAGCTTTGGCGACAATGGGAAGCTTCACAAAAGGCCTTTGATTAAAAAGGACTGCCCTAAAAAAGGCCTTTTGTTGGGTTGGTAACCCATTGAAAGAAATGCCCCTACTGGGACCCTGCATCATGCAGGCTTTAAAGTTGCAGGTTGATAGCCTCGCCATTAGTCCTGGAGTTGCCCTGTTGGCCGAATAAGGACTTTTTCTTTGGAGTTCTGACAAGAGCGAGGCCTTTTTTTTGCCTTGTGGCTGGGTAGGTTTAATTTTATTTCTCCCCTATCCAAGTTTTGCGCCGGTTGTGGTTCCCCCCTGCTGGACTAACAAGACTGCAGCTTTCGGAGCTACATCCTAATCCCCAAATGGATTGTTCCCTAAGTGGACTGTGCTTTAAATGGACTGTGCCATATTATCTTAATGACCTATAACCCATTTTAATGGACTATGCTGATCCTTGTGGGACTTGCTGGGTCTTATGGACTGTTGGGTGAAACAGGGAACAATTGGAGGGGCTGATATGGCAGTTGGGTCAATTGTTTGCAAAGTTCATGGACTGTAAAGGACTCACTCATTTGTTGATGCTCCCTGTGTTGTGCTACTTCAGCGAAAGAGAGAATTGAGTCCAATGCCTATGTGAACCCCTGTGGACTTGTGCTCCTTATTGCCTGTTTTACAGAAAAAAAGGGCTTAAACTCTATAATACAGGGGTTTTAACCAAGGAAAGAAAGAAAATAATTTGTATAATATTTTACCTGTGTTTTATGTGCAATTGTATGCAGCATGTTTTCCAGGTGTCCACTGTGGTTGAGGACAGCCTTAGTTAATAAGAGGAAGTATGTTGGGGCTTGTCCGTGCCCCCATGAATATTTATATATGTGTATCTTTTAGATTTATTATGAATAGTCCGTGCTATTTGACTTTTTGAAAATGATCAGTGTTTGTGTAACATAAATCTGAAAAATTACCGTATTTTTTGGATTATAAGACGCACTTTTGTTCCCCCAAATTTTGGGGGAAAGCGAGGGGTGCGTTTTATAACCCGAATATACAGATTATATGCTGCAAGGGAGGGTTGGGGCAGCTCTGGAGTGTGTCCGAGAGCTGAGGCGGGCTGGTGCAGGCTGCAGGAGGAAGTGGGAGGTCACATGCCTCGCTCATATAATATGCACTGCTGCTGTCCATCACCGCGGTGCTGAAACCACAATGAGGTGATGGACTGGGGGAGCAGCGCATATTATATGCCCCCCGTGTTGGCTATGGCCCATAGTAAAATAAGAAAACTTTATTTACCTTCTCCAGTGCTGTCCTGGTGTCTCCGTGCTTGCTGCTGTGATCGAGCACGCAGAGATGATGTCACTCTGCTGTTCCGATCACATGACCGGCATTTCTGAGAATCAGGAAGTGGAGGAGTGCAGCGTCATGGAGGGAGACACCGAGAAGACAGCGCTGGAGAAGATAAGTAAAGTCATTTTTATTTTGCTATGGGGAGCAGCATGAGGGGCCATAGCCAGCAATAGGGGACGTGTGCCAGCAATAGGGGATGTTTGCCAGCAATAGGAGACGTGTACCATCAATAGGGGACGTGTACCATGACTGGGGGATGTGTGCCATCAATATGGGACGTGTGCCAGAAATAGGGGATGTGTACCATCAACAGAGGACGTGGGCCATCAATAGGGGACAATGTGTGTCATCAATGGGGGACATGTGCCATCAATAGGGGATGTGTGCCATCAATGGGGGATGTGTGCCATCAGTAGGGGATGTGTACCAACACTGGGGGACATGTGCCTGCAATGGGGACATGTGCCATCAAACGGGGATGTGTGCCATAAATAGGGAATGTGTGCCATCAATGAAGGACGTGTACAATCAATGGGGGCGTGTGACAGCACTGGGGGATGTGTGCCAGCACAAGGGGATGTGTTCCATCAATGGCAGACACGTGCCAGCACTGGGGACATTTGCCAGCACTGGAGAATGTGTGCCAGCACTGGGGGATGTGTGCCATTAATAGTGGACATGTGCCATCAATGGGGACGTGTGCCAGCACACGTCCAGCATATCCAATGTAAGGGGGCCATATCCCGATTAAGGGGACTAATTCTAGTTTGGGGCAATATCCCAGGATGAGGGAAAATGTACCAGGATGAGGCGGCTATGAGTAGAAATGAGCGATGGTCGATTCAAATTGTTCGCCAATCTCAAATTTGAGCTGTTTTTGGCGGTGTTCGAGTCATTCGCCAAATTAATACAATTTGCTTGAAATTCTGTAGTTCTAGTATATGTTCGATAACGCTTCCATCCACAAAAGCTTCCTAACCCTAAACCTAGCCCTAATACTGCAAATGAATGTTAATATCCAGTTTGTGTGTATATTGTGCAGGGGGGCTTGTATCAGAGCTGCAACAATAAGGTTTATTTTTTTTTCTCCTAAAGCATGTACAGTGGGGCGGTTCAGGCTGCTAGCCAATCACAGTGCCACACTGCAAAGTGCATTTTTTCACACAACTAATGTCATCATTGGCTGTGTCTGTCACATGTCCTAGCCCTATACAACCCGGCCATCTTAAAGATCGCCACAATTTTGCTGATAGCTGCTGCTAAGGTGTTAGACGGCACCCACGGCTGCTGCTGTGTGCGACCGCTAAACAGTGCAAACTAAATTGTGTTCTCTCAGTCAGCTAGTGAGTGAATACAAAGTTAGATAGATAGGTTTTGTGAGTAGGGACTAGTAATATCAGCCCTTTTTAGGGCTGCTCCATAGGAGTAGCAATTAGGGATAGGGACTAGTAGTCTATCAGCCCTTTTCAGGGCTACTTCATAGAAGCAGGGACTAGTTTTAATTTCAGCCCTTATCAGGGCTAGGTTAGAGCAGGCTCTATTAGTTTTTGCCAGGCAGGTGTGTGTCAGGTGTGTGCCAGTGCTGTGCAAGTCTTTCTCACAGCTTCTGGCCACAGTAATATAGCTCTTTGAATCCATTAGGGCAGGTAGTGTAGCACTGCTGTGAAGAAAGCTACACCAGCTGTCTTAATTAGTCATTTTTTTTGGCTGCAGCTAGTCCAGGCACTTTGTTCGGGCTAATAGCAGACTAGTAGTTTCCCACAGTGGTGTAGCCCACTTGTGAGAGAAGCTACACCTTCAGTGTAGTTGACAGGGCCGGCGTCAGCACCCGGCATACCCGGGCAAGTGCCGGGGCCCTGACCTGATACAGGGGCCCACCACTGCTCACACACATTGTCATTGTGCCGTCGCACTGCAATGATTACTGTCCCCTGCATTTTCTGCATTTTTCTCTCTCTTCTGAGGCAGGCCGTCAGCCCCTGTCCCTGTCACTAAGGCCGCGGTTGGGTATCCAGGGGGTGTGTCTGCACCACTCCCCCAGCAGCATCCACAATCCAATCTGGAGGCAGCTGAGCAGAGTGGGTGGGACACGCTGGAGGAGACCGCCCCACTCCTACCATTGCTCACAGCTGTGTGGGTGTCTGCCCCGTCCTCCTCCTCCTCAGCCCTGTGTATGGAGCCGGAGCATGAGCGCTCCCTGTCAGCAGCTGCACTGAGGGCCAGCCCACCGCACACCACGCTCGTCATACCGCCGCTCCTCAGTAACAGAAAGTGAAGTCACAGGTCAGCTGGATACCTGGGAGGCTGGGAGGAAGGAAGGGAAACTTCTCCTGCCGCCATTGGGAGCAGTCCTGCGGTTATATTATCTCAGCCACATGTGTAATGTGCCCACAATGATGCCCATCACACATCAGGCACTGGAACATACAGCTGGGCACCATTCCACTCACACATTGGGCCAGGTCTGTTAGCACACAGCCTGCCTGGGAAATACATGTATATAGGGCACCAGACCCTCCCACAGTGGGCCAGGTCTGTTAGCACACAGCCTGCCTGGGAAATACGTGTATATAGGGCACCAGACCCTCACACAGTGGGTCAGGTCTGTTAGCACTCAGCCTGCCTGGGAAATACATGTATATAGGGCACCATACCCTCGCACAGTGGGCCAGGTCTGTTAGCACACAGCCTGCCTGGGAAATACATGTATATAGGGCACCAGACCCTCACACAGTGGGTCATGTCTGTTAGCACACAGCCTGCCTGGGAAATACATGTTTATAGGGCACCAGACCCTCACACGCTGGGCCAGATCTGTTAGCACACAGCCTGCCTGGGAAATACATGTATATAGGGCACCAGACCCTCACACACTGGGCAAGGTCTGTTAGCACACAGCCTGCCTGGGAAATACATGTATATAGGGCACCAGACCCTCACACAGTGGGTCAGGTCTGTTAGCACACAGCCTGCCTGGGAAATACAAGTATATAGGGCACCAGACCCTCACACACTGGGCCAGGTCTGTTAGCACACAGCCTGCCTGGAAAATAGATGTATATAGGGCACCAGACCCTCACACAGTGGGCCAGGTCTGTTAGCACACAACCTGCCTGGGAAATACATGTATATAGGGCACCAGACTCTCACACAGTGGGTCAGGTCTGTTATTGTGGCGCCCCACTGGTCGGGACGCCATGGAGGGGTACTTGCTGTATTTCCGGCAGTGATGGAGGGGGCTCAGCTCTGTGCCGTGTACTCAGAGCCGCCACTGGTTGTCAACACTTGGCCGTTCCACAGCGGTAACAGCATGACACAAGCAGGTGAAGGTAGGAGAGCACTGCTGTACCAGGAGGAGGCTCCTGCTGTGTAATGTGGGTGGGAAAGGCAGAAGGGCTGCAGGGTGAGGCTGTGTTGGAACCTGGAGCGGGGCACCCTGTACTAGCTACAGGTCTCAGCCCTCTCCCCTCAAAGTTCCCCTCTCTCCGGACATCATGGCCACAAGGGGCAGTGGTGTGCTCACAGCTGTGCGCCCCTTTTAGTCTGTAGAAAGAGTCCTGGTGGTAACATCACCCAACAGCGGTGCAGAGCTGAAGTGGCACAGTACTCTGAGCAGCTCAGTTATACCGGGGGCTTTTAATGCACATAACGCCAAAGCCGCAGGTCTCAGTCACACAGTGGGCTTCCGATGCCCATAACGCCATAGCCACTGGTCTCAATCACACAGTGGTCTTCCGATGGCTAAAACTCCATACCCGATTATCTCAATCACACAGGGGGCTTACGATGCTCGAGGCAAAAATGAAAACCCATTGACTTGGCTGAGAATTCATTTGCATGATCCGTTTTGTGCAGTGCACTGCACAAAATGGATGCAAATAACTGTTGCAAAAACGCACAGTGTGAATGTAGCCTTGTGCTATTAAACATTTGCAATAATTGGGAGACTAGTTGGAGCTTTTGTATCGAGGCCTATGAGCTTCAAGTTACGGCCCTGGGGATAACCCTATTGGTGGCGCAGTTCAGTAGAGGAGAGACAGCGTACAGAAGACAGACCGCACACAGGGGGAGACAGCACACAAGGGGGTGACAGGCACAGAGATGGGAGAGACAGCACAAGAGGGAATATATTTATGGGGGTTAGGCTGGGGTCACACATAAGCCCTCAGTCCGTTTTTGGCTTCATTTTTGTCATTTTTTTTTTCTAAGTCCAAAAACTGACAGAAAAACGCATTGGGTGTAATAAACACCCTGTGCGTTTTTCTCTGGAGCTCAAAACATTGCCCTGTCCGTTTTTGAGCCAAAAACGCAGTAAACAGCGTTTTTGGCATCAGTTAAAAAACGCATGCGTTAACGCATGCGTTTTTTTAACATGGGGCCCTATGGGAAACGCATGCGTTAACGCATAGCACATATAGGCATCTGCGTTAACGCATGCGTTAACGCATATGCGTTTTTCATGAAAAAATGACTAAGTCCCAAAAACGTTCAGAAGTGCAGGAGGCTCAAAAAGCACCCTATAAAAAACGGACTGGTGATGAAAAGGACTTCCAAAAACGGATTTCTATGTGTAACCCCAGCCATATACATATAGATATAAAATACAGTCTGCACCCTGTATATTTATATATATATATAGCCAGTATGTGTTAAAGGGGGCCCACTGAGACTCTTTCACCCGGGGCCCACAAAAACCTGGAGCCGGCCCTGGTAGTTGATTCTACTAATTTTTACTGCAACAAGATAACATGTCAGTTTTTGCTTAAAAGCAGTGTTCACTAAACCTTCACTGTAGGCCACGTTTAATACAACCAAATACACCTTCAGTGTAGTTCATTCTACTAAATTTTTACTGCAACAAGCTAACCTGTCAGTTTTAGCTTAAAAGCACTGTTCACTAACGTTTAATACAACCAAATACACCTTGAGTGTAGTTCATTCTAATATTTTTTTACTGGAACAAGCACACATAATTTTTTGTGCCTAGTACCACTGTCTGGCCAATCAGCTCTGCTCGATTTCCATCAGAAAATTTTTTGACAACAACTGCAGAGTTGCCAATTTGTTCACATACAAAATGAGTGGCAAAATGCTTGCTGCTGGTGGAAGAGGGAATAGGCGTGGTGGAAAGGGAAAAACAGTTTGTGTCCTTGGGGTACGTGTGAAAGCAAGAGTAACATCTGCTGGAGGCTCCACAGACTTATTTGCATATTCATAATTCCCAGGAGGCAATGTGCCTAGGAATTCACTGTGTTGAGCGCTTTAGCCAGCTGCCCGCAGTGTTTTCTTGGACTGGTCTCCCTGAGATCAGTGAATACTTTGTGATGTTGGTCTACTAGGCCTTGCTTCCACCTAGCCAGAATCCTACTCCACACTGATGAGGGGCAACACCCCGAAACAGCTGTCTGTGGATGGGTACCTGGTCTTGGTATTCCCTTGTCATTTCTCTAAGCTTGTAAAAGAGCTGGACATTGACTAAAAGGGCCACTTAACATGGTGGTTATGGTGTTCTCTGCAAGGAGCCACCCCTTGACTGGGTCCTTCTCTGGAAGGATATCTGGCTAGTCCTGTGTTTGAGACTCCTAACCGAGGCTCCACAGACTTATTTGCATATTCATAATTCCCAGGAGGCAATGCACCTAGGAATTCAATGTGTTGAGCGCTTTAGCCATCTGCTGGAGAAAGACCATCTTCCAGCCA
The DNA here is from genome assembly GCA_033576535.1 of Allobates femoralis. Taxonomy (NCBI): domain Eukaryota; kingdom Metazoa; phylum Chordata; class Amphibia; order Anura; family Aromobatidae; genus Allobates; species Allobates femoralis. The sequence continues at coordinate 313,737,136 of JARQOC010000003.1, forward strand.
AAGTAAGATGTCTACTTTTTTCCTTGGAGATTCTAAAATGATCCCTTTCGTACGGACACGTCTGCGAAAGTATTCGTTCTCGCTATACTCGCAACGAGTAGCGAGTACCGCTACCTACTATTTGCGAGTATAGCGAGCACGAATAATAAGGTACTCACTCATCCCTAGTCAACTGCACATTGGAGATCCTGTGAGCCCTTCCGCATACGACTCCTCCTGTACTTCCTCCCCCCTCCTCTAGTGCTACCACCTGACTCCAAATACTGTTTAAAGTGTGCTCCAGCATGTAAATGACAGGAATAGTCATGCTGATAATGGCATAATCATCACTAAACATCTTCGTTGACATTTCAATACTGTGCAGAATGGTGCATAGGTCCTTCATTTCAGACCACTCCAGCAGTGTGATTTGCTCCAACTCTGGATCACGTAGGCCCAGGTTATACGTCATGACGTATTGCACCAGGGCTCGTTGGTGCTGCCACAGATGTTGCAACATGTGCAAAGTTGAATTCCATCGTGTCGGCACATCACATTTCAGCCGGTGAACTGGCAGGCCGAACGACTTCTGCAGAGATGCAAGGCGTTGAGCTACAGGATGTGAATGGCGGAAGTGAGCACACAGCGACCGTGCCCTCTGCTGAAGACAATCTATAGACGGATAGTGTGCAAAAATTTGCTGGACAATCAGGTTTAAGACATGAGCCATGCAAGGCACATGTGTCACATTGCCATGGTGGAGGGCTGCACCCAGCATTGCAGCATTGTCGCACGCGGCCTTCCCTGGCTGCAGGTCCAGTGGACACAAGCATTGATGAAACTCGGTCTCTACAGCTGACCACAACTCCTCAGCTGTGTGACACACATTTCTCATGCATTTCAAGGTAAAGACCGCCTGATGCCGTTGAGTCTTGCTGCCATCATAGTAAGGAGGTGTGCAGGATTTCTTGTGCGCAGTTAGAACGCGGGTGGCATTACCAGACAGGCTTTGGGTGCAGGTGGAGGACCAAGATGAGGTTGAGGAGGCAAAAGCAGTGGAGGAACTTCTACATACAGAGGATTGACGCACAACTCGTGGGGATAACAAGACTTGGACAGCAACCCTTCTCCTGCTGTATTCATAGTTACTCAGATTTTTTGGCCGCTACTTACATTTTGGTGACAAATCTTACAGATAACATGGGGAGACTAAAGGCTTGTGGATTTTGGAATGTGCTGCATGAAAGTCACCTCACCAACCATTTTCAGCTTGCAACTGTGGAGCAATTGATGCCATTGAAGTGGTGTCTGGGCCCAAATTTTTGGGAAAAATGGAGACTCTTGTTGTAGTCCCCTAAATGTGACACAATGCTCAGCGTGTGCTTGAGGCCTTCCAGATGCTGCGTTAAAAACCGCACCAAATACTCATCGTAAACACAAGGCCTTCCAGATACTGAGGTAAATCGCACCAAATAATCGTCACCTGCACATGGCCTTACAAATACTAAAGTGAAACGCACCAAATAATCATCATCTGCACATGGCCTTACAGATACTGAAGTAAAACACACCAAAATAATCATCATCTGCACATAGCCTTACAGATACTGAAGTGAAACGCACCAAATAATCATCATCTGCACATGGCCTTATAGATACTGAAGTAAAACACACCATATAGTAATCATCTGCACATGGCCTTACAGATAATGAAGTGGAATGCACCAAATAATCATCATCTGCACATGGCCTTACAGATACTGAAGTTAAAGGTACCAAATAATCATCATCTGCACATGGCCATACAGATACTGAAGTCAAAACTCAACAAATACTCATCTTCTGGACGTGGCCTTTCAGATACTGAAGTAAAACACACCAATAATCATCATCTGCACATGGCCTTACAGATACTGAAGTAAAACACACCAAATAATCATCATCTGCACATGGCCTTACAGATACTGAAGTTAAAGGTACCAAATAATCATCATCTGCACATGGCCTTACAGATACTGAAGTCAAAACTCAACAAATACTAATCTTCTGGACGTGGCATTACAGATACTGAAGTAAAACACACCAAATAATCATCATCTGCACATGGCCTTCCAGATACTGAAGTAAAATGCACCAAATACTCATCTTCTTGACGTGACCTTGCAGATACTGAAGTAAAACTCAACAACTACTCATCATGTGCATGATGCCTTACAACTACTGCAGTAAAAACTGATTTTGGAAGGGCATGACATGCCTATATCTGTGTCTCCTCCTCTTTTACTTGGCTATCTCTTTTCGTTTCACATTTTTTCACTTTTCCATATGTTTGTTGTATTTTCTGAGTAGTTTGTCACCTTTTGAACACTTGAAGGTGTTTTCTATGTGTTTGTATGTGTTTGTGTTTGTCTGCCATTGTTTTCAATGGCATTCGACGGTGCTCGATGAACATTTGACGAACATTCGACGAACAAACGCCCAATTCGGCGAACCGAATCGAATTAGAACACTAGGGTGATGGCTTATCTCTAGCTATGAGGGACATATATCCTATATGATTTATTAGATGGATCCTGGCATTATAAGACGGACCCCGTTTAACACTAAGAATTATTTTTTTCTCTTTTCCTTCATTAAATTTTGGGGTGCGTCTTTATAATCAGGTGTGTCTTATAAAGTGAAAAATACGGTACATCTACCAACATGTGATTTTTTTAACTTCTGCATTAATAAAGTTTTTTAAATTCACTCCTTGTGTGCTGGACTGTTTGTGCAAAGTAAGAGGTGCTTTGATAGTCCCCTTCAAATACTGGAGAACAAGCCGCAGGCCTCTGGCCTTAAGGTTTCTAGTATGGAAATCCATACACTACACACACTCCTGTAGAACAAGGGTGGGCATGTGCAGTCCTCAATGGCTGCAAACAGTGTATATTTCCTGGATTAACTTAGCAATGCATAAGGTATTGGAATTGATGCGCCTGAAGGCTGTGGGGTACTCGGAACCGGGCTATGGTATTTCTCTGGAGTCACAGGGGTTGAGACCCGTCTTCCGTGACCCTGAGTTCAATGTAAAGGGAGTTCTTGGCTAATATAGTGAAAGTTAATCATGATGCCACCCTTGGTTTGTGGTGATGAGTTGCCACCACTGCTGCAGAACCTCTGGGGATGATGGATGGCAGCTGGGATGTAGTGGCTTCCCACCGGTGGAGCAGATCCCCAGGGCAGTGGATGTTGAACAGGTGTAGGGTGCAGGATGGATGGTGCGAACTGACAGACTCATGTGTGTTGGTTCCTCAGGTCCTTTTCTGGTGTACCAACACAGGAACAGATGGAATTGCTGGAATCTGGCAACCTGGGAGCAAATCGTGGATCTCCTCACACGGCAAGTTCTGAAGCCTCCCTGCTGCACTTTCTTTGTAGGTCCCTGCGGCTGCTTAAGCTTAGCTGTGGCCCTCTCTCTCCCTCTCTTTCCTGCAGAGTGTCCTATGACAGGCAGCTCGAGTCCTCCAGCCTCGCTTCACTGGCGACTACTCCTGGGCTCTCAATGCTGCTGTGCTTCCGGGCACTTTGGTGTGGATGGGGGACTTAGAATCCCTCACCCTCGGCATTGGCTGCCAGAACATTAGGCCCTGCCCATCCTCGGACTCCGGTGTCCATTTCTTGGCACTTACTCCTCTGGGGTAAGCTCGACGCCGCTCCGCTCCCCAGTCTCTGCTCCACTTCCTCGGACCCTAGCCTACAGGTCACTCAAGCTAAGTCTGGCTCTCCTGGGACGAGCTTAGCACTGCTTCAGTCCCCAGGATGTCTTCCTCAGCACTGCTCTGTACTGAACTGTCTAACTCCACCCCAGACCAGAATTTATAGGCGAGCTCCCCCTGAACTCGGGTTTAGGACTCCCCCTTCAGGCCTGGAGGCAGAAAGGTGTTGTGTGATTTGGGTTTTGCCTGGTGAGAAGTCCCTCTGTTGCTCTCAGGTATGACACTACTTCCCCAAGGATAATAATGACATAGTGGCATCCGGACCCTGGGGTGCCACAGAATCACAACCTGTACAGGTGATTACATTTTTACTTGTGCAGTGCTATGGAAGTCCTGAAAACTTGCACTGTTTGCAGCCCTTGAGGACTGTAGGGACCCACCCCTGCTCTAGAAATCTATTTGGAGGTATTCAGGGGCAAGGGGAATCATCGAGCCCCTCCACCACAAATACAGCTCTCCCTGGACCCTCTTACAAGCATATGGTGAGTCATAAAAAAGCATCCCCGATATGCAGTGCAAGCAGGCACGCAGCCACTTCTGACAGTCTGACAGGTGGTGCTGTCACAAAGATAACTGCAGCGCAGACTCAAGAGGTCACAAAGGGGCTATCCTGCAAGTTTAAACTGAATTGCACTCCTTGACATTATTGCTCCTCACACAAGCTGTCTTATAATGATACCAGTGAGATATGTTCACTACATCTCAAGCGATATAATGGAACTCACTAGACAGCAAATGTTATGTGAGCTGTTGCCACTGAGATTATCTTGACTCACACCGTGGGATTCACTATTACATGATACACACTGTTCAACCTGTGAGAACCTCAGTGAAGTCAGGGTATGTCAAACTTCCAGGAGCCAAGCAATGCCTGCTGTCCTACCTTATGGGGGATTCAGTCATTTATCTTGCCACCAATATGCTGGGACTACTTCAGGATTTATTTGGGTTTCATTTTTGTTTTGTTTTTTACATGCTTTTTTTGTTGTTGAATGGAAGACTTAAAAAAGAAAATGGATTTTTGAGTTTTGGGTCACTAAAGAAAGTTCACCTGAGGTCAGAGTTCAGCTTTGACACTGACCTGAAGAGAATCTGACTGACTTCAACCTGCTCACAGTGAGACCGGAAACTCACTTGTTTTGGGTCTCGCTGTGAGCGGGGTGACACATGAAATGTCACCTGAGTTGAGAGCTGCAGCTGAAGTCAGGTGACTGTCACTGTGACATCACCCTGCTCAGAGCAGGAGCCTAAAATCAGTCATTTTGCGGTCACGCTGTGATATGACAGGAGTAATAAAGTTGGGAATGATTTTTCACAGTCTGGTGTACAATTTACTATTTACTTTGAGGTTTCTAATGTCCTGGTCTAACATTGGCCTGACATTAGGAACCCCTGGGTTAGTGCTAGCCGGCAATATTCAGCTGGCATTAACCTCTTTAATACCAAGTCTGCCTCCACAGCAGGGCAGCTGGAAGGACCAGGTAAAGCACCAAAAAATGTTGCTCCTATGAATACACAATTTTGTAAGGTGACTGCAAGCTGCAATTCATAGTGGGGGGGGGCGGCAGAACACTTGGACCTCCCCATGCTGAGGATTCCAGCCCCTAGCTGCCTAGTTGTACCTGGCTAGCAACCAAAAATACAGCAAAGCTCCATGTCATTTTTTTAATTGTTTCAGGAAATAATGAAAAAATGGCTCCCGTGCATTTTGATTACCAGACAGCCAAAACTAGGCAGCTGGGGGCTGGTGGCAGCCCTTATCTGCCTTCTGTACCTGTGCTGGTGACCATTAATACGGCAAAGCTCCATCAGCACAAATTAATTGGATTATGTTCTTTTTATCTGAAATGATAACAAATAAGCGAGGAGAGGTGGCTTTGCATGCTGATGATCTTCTGCAATAATTTTTTGCTCTCCAAAAAAAATTATAAACAAATAAATACTCAAACAAATTAAAGATAAAATGTAAAGGTCTCCTAAACGGATGTTTAAAGGACATTATAAGGTTCCTGGACTTCACAGCTTCTGCCACATCTGGCTCTGTTTCCAAAATTCAAACCCTGCAGGTATCAAAACACCTGCAAACGCCCGGAAGCTTAAAAAAATTAATTTAAAGCTCAAACTAATTCTACAGATTAATACAAGCTGGTAGAACCGATGACAAGAACACTCATAACCATTATGTTTTCTTCTCGACCAAGGGGTTTTCCGGCGAGCATTTTGGCCTCAAACAAACAGGTAAAGTTTTCAGGGCCATTTTAAAATTCTGACTTTTTTCACAAAGTCACATCCATCAATTTTATTTTGAAAATGAGCTCAGATTTCCAATTGTGAACAGAATCTGCAATGTTCGTGCCAAATTTGAAATTGGTGAACATGTTCGGGGTAGGTTTGCTCATCTCTACTTAGGAGCCATTTCTTACTGAGTTTGCAAGCTATGCTTCAGGACTCTATGACTCAATACACTGCTCTGGAGTCATTGGAGGCGGCAATGTCCTTTGTCACTACGCTCGACAGACACCTCATAGAGAGACCTACATCACATTCACCCCTGTGGTCTCCACAGGTAATGTTAAATGAACCTATTCAGTTGGCAGGAGGGACCAGCTGTATTTCATCATGACAGAGGGGTGTGTTATTATCACAGTTGTTCAGACCATTATATTATGGTCTGTCTGCTTGAATTTGGCCTCATAAGTCATGTTCCTCTGGTCATATGGAGGGCAATGACCATGGTGTTCATGTTTCCACCGATTCCATATCTCAGCCCTCTATTTCAACTGAAATAGTGATTTGTGGAAAGACTGTGACTATTCGACTATTTGTGGACAGTGGAGCAGGAGTCAATTTGGTGGATTGTCGCTTTGTACAGTCCCATCATCTAAGTTGTAGTGCATTAGCGACATCCATTCCTATCTCTGCAACTGACTCTGCTTCTCTCAGCCACTGGATTCTTTCCAAAGTCGTACGTAATAGGAACTTATGTATAGGAACTCTTCAGAGTTCCAGTTTTGTTACGTCTTGTAGAATCTGCCTATGTCCATCAACTTGGGCCTTCCTTGGGAGATAAAGCATAACTCAGTGTTTTGACTCTCAGTTCGAAAATGTACTTAGTTGGGGCACGTTTTGTCAAAATAATTGCCTCATTACTACTTTTGTTGCTATATTGGTAAAGTCTGCTATGTCTCTGGCAGAGGTGGTTAAGGGCTTACCGGAGCATAGGGGTAAAGCTTGACCTACTTCTAAGGATAATGCTAGGCCTAGCTGCCATTTTGGGAAAAGTGGCCAGGAGAGGGCTGTGACTCCCGCTAACTACCCCAAGAGAAAGAGTCCTAAGACAAGTGGACATGTCTCTGTTGTTTACCCCCTAAAAAAGTAACCTCTGCCGGTAACTGGATGCATGCTAATAAACGTTTAGGTCCAGATTTAAGTATAGATGATTTTGTGTGGGTGTTTTCTAAACACATCATGTGAAAGTGTGCTGCAGGGGTAGATAATTCTATAGTTTTTAGTCTGTTTAGGGTGTCAGACATTTTGAACCCTATGATATTCCAGCTTGAACTACCCTGGTGCTAAATATCCATAACATCTTCCACCGGTCATTACTCAGAAAATGTGGATCTCTTCTGGACAAGCCTGGTTTAGGGTCCAGAGACCCCTCATAAAGGGTGAAGGTACTGTCAGGTGTAGACTTCTCTGCAGTCTCTGTGAACTGCTCTGAAGTAGTAAAAATAGGAGTAAATTCTTTTTGTACATTAAGTGTCAACGTTTTTGCTGTGGCAATGCAGTATTAGTTGCTGTTGTTGAGTGTATCAGGTGATGTTTTTTACCACTGCTCCAGCCTTTAAACACTCCCATGACCCAAAACCTGATGTCACTGATAGAGTTCATATTCTGTTTAATCACAGAGCTGTATGGATGTTGTGTGTAGTTTCTGCTGAAACCTTTTGGAAGCTGCATTTTTTCCTTGAATAAAACATTGTGTATGGGGTTTTGATTTCATGGCCTTGACCCTAGCGTGGAGATGAGGGGGTGTTAACCTAGGGCTGGTCAAGAACAGGGCAAGGGTGGCGGCCCAGACACCCTCACCTTCATAACTGTTTGATATGCAATGTGCCGACATGGTGGATTGTCACTCTGCACATGTTGCAGTGACTGTGGCAGCAGTACCAAGCCCTGGCACAGAATTAATGATTCGTACAGTGATTCAAAGCAAGCTGAATGTGGTGCAAATGATGCTTGCAGAGTGGGCACAGATCAACGACAGCTGTACATTTTCGAAATTGCTCATAAGATGGTTAACAATGACGATGCCATGATCAGCATTACTATTATGGTCATCTACTGGTTAAAGCAAACTTTGAACGTCTGCGGGATGAGGTGGTGGTCACAGGGGAAATGCAGGAGGGAGAAGAGGAAGATGCAGAAAGGATACCAATATCTCTAAGGTCCAGACTCTCATTGCATAGGAAGGTGCCATGAGAGGGTAAAGTAGAGCAACAGAAGGGAACTCTTGGTACCAGAAAAACTGGTAGTGAAGGTGCAGGAGCCGAGGAACAAATGGAGTAGGACGAGGATGAAGAGGTGATGGTCACAGAACAGTCAGGAGACAAGGAAGAAATTATTCTCCTTTCTGTTGTCTGAGGTTGGTGGGAAAGGACAGAGGAAGCAATCTTGATTTTTACCTTGCCAACAACACAACAAGGATCTCAGTCACATGGATGGGTCAGAAACATGAGTGCCCTATTGCTGCAACATGATGCCCATATTGTTCCAAATATTGATCACTACTGGGTTGCCACACTGTTGGATCCAAGAAACCAGAATCATTTTAACCAGATTCTTCCCACCCTGAACAGAGACACGTGCATGCTGGAGTATCAAAAAATGCTTGTAGAAAATCGTAGGACTGGTTTTCCCCAACACAGCAGTGAGAGACACAGTGCACATTGCAAATCTACACTTCCCAGAGAACATCGAGTCATCAGCGTAGAGACATCAGCAGCAGCTTAACTGTCAGAAACAGTTTCTGGGAGTCGTTTGACCAATTTTTTAAACCAGCCCATCCACCAACAGAACTGCATACAAGTCTGACTCATAGTGAATGACTGGGAAGGATGAGGCAGGAGTATCTCGAGCTCAATACCCATGCCATCAGAGGAATTTTGGACCCTTTTGCATTCTGGGCTTCAAAAGTGGATGACTGGCCTGAGCGCGCCAGTCAATCCTTGGAGATTTTGTCATGCGTGGCAGCTAGCGTTCTTTTACAATGTGTCTTTAGCACTGCTGATGGTGTTCTGACTGATAAGCACATCAGACTGTCCTATGAAAGTTTAACCTGCCTAAATTTCATTAAGATGAAAAAGTCATGAATCTCTAAGGACTTTTCCACCTCAGTGGCAGACTGGTCAGAGTACCCAATAAACTTTTCAGTGGACTGCATTGATCTCGCAAGTCAACAATTTTTATTCTGTGTCAATTGTTACCACGTTCACAGTGTCTAGCCCTAATTTTTTAAATGTATAGACTCTTCTTTGGGCTTCTTTCTTTTCTGTTTCCTGAATTTATTAGGCTGTGTAAGCTTCATGCCTACATGTGTCACTCATTCCCCTGTTACTAATGAATTTTCAACCTTGAAATGCTAGGTCAGACTCTGTTTAAGACCCTGTTCCATGCATGCAGACTGCACCATTCTACAATTTTTACTCTGGGTCAATTGATATCACTTGTCTGGCCCTAATTTTTCAAAATGTGGAAACTCTTCTTGGGGTCTCCTTCTTGTCTGTTTCCTGAATTTAGCAAGTCTCTTTGAGCACCAATTCCAAATGTGTCACTCATCCCTCTGTTCAGAGGCGTAACTTCAGGCCCAGGGGCCCCGATGCAAAAACTCCAACGGGGCCCCCAATTATTGCAAATCTTTCATAAAATTAGTCTTTTTCTATGGGCCAAAGGGACTTTTGGGGCCCCCTAGGCTGCAGGGCCTGGGTGCGATCGCAACCCCTGCACCTATTGTAGTTACGCCCCTGCCTCTGTTACTAACTATCCTTGAAATGCTAGGACAGGCCCTTTTCTACACCCGTGCCAAGAATGAAGGCTGCACCATTCCACAATTTTTACTCATTGTCAATTGATGCCACTTTAACGGCATCTGATCCTAATTTTTGAAATGTGGAAACTCTCGTTCTTGTCTGTTTCTTGAATTTATCAAGCTCTCTGTGCACCATACCTACACATGGTACTCATCTTCCTCTTCCTGATCAATGTTGAAGCTTAAAATACTGGGCCAGTACTTGTCCCATGCATCCATAATGCACAGTGATAAAAATGTTAATTCTGGGGAATAGATTGCACTTTTCCTGGTCACTGCCAATAATTTGAGCTGTTTTGGCAGCTTTTGAACCCTTTTTAAGGTGTTTTCTATGCCCTTGATCTTGCCCTACTTTGATTTCAATAGGATTCGGAGGTTTGGCAAAGAGTTCATTGATTTATTCACCTAACATATACCAATTCGGAAAACTGAACACAAACTTCAACAGGTTCGCTCATCTCTACTGTTGAGTAATACCACTGAAGCCACTTGAATTGGCAACTTCCTTTGTCAGTAGCAACAACTATGGCATCAATGATGGACTATTATCTACCATTGCGACAATCTGATGCAGTTCTGCAGACGTGCACCAACTGAACAGCTAGACTCAGTATTTGCCATAATTTAGCAAATACCCAAATAACCAATCCTATGGACCTCAGCCTTAGCAGATTGGACAAGGTGCCATAACTGTCTCAAATTAATGCGTTATTGCTGCCAGTGCTGGTTATACACTCCAGATATTTCCTATGTTGTTCTGTTATATTTCCATGCTATGCAGATTTTTCCACTCCTGCTGCCACTACCTCTAGACAGCCATGGCAGCCATACATTTCCTGGATGTCCACAGGTTTTAATAGTGGTGTACTACACTTCTGCTGTTGGGACTGTCAGAGCTGGCTATACACTCAGATGTCTTTTCCTTCCATCTCCTATTCTACAATATTTTATTGCTCCTGCTGCCTCTTCTACTGCTGCTAAATGACCATAAATATTTATATCTAGTTTGCTTGACCAGTGTGTTGTCTAGCTGCATTGTACTACTATTGCAATTACAAAATATTCAAAAAATATACAAAGTATAGCACAATTATATTAATCCAGAATACTGTTGTTTTTTATATAATATTTTTCGTGATTTATTTTTCATAAATATGTAAAATATTCTTGATATAGATGAAGTCAATGTGATTATTTCTTTCCTAGGAAAGGAATCTGTCAGGGCTTTTAAATGTTTTATGATGGCCACTGTGATATAGTCATCTTTAAAATTTAATAATGTTGTACTAGAAGACATTATGCAGAATTTGTCACGAACAGTACTGTGGAAAGCAAAAGCTTGAAAGTAAAAGCACTTGAGAGAATCTAATCCCATATTAATAAGATGATGTGCTCTGCACCTTAACCAAACAGGTCATATGTCCATTAACACTATATAGAATGCACAAAAAACTATCTTGTAAGATTGGAGTGCAGGAGAATGTAAGAATTTCAGAAAATAGTTAATACATAGCTACACAACAAAGAGGTGATAACAAACACTAAGAAAAAAAACAAAGACCATGGTTAACCAAGTATGGCATTGTTGATGCCAGTCTTTATGGGGGGGGGGTGGAATTAGAGGAGCCTGATTCATTAAAGCAGAATTCCTATGAAAATTGTTATCCTCTTAATATATTGCAGTCATCTTAATATATAGCACTATATACTGTACTTACAACTGTTCACTTTGCACTTCTACTCAATTAATTCTTCTCTTTTTCATTAAGTCTATGACATCATGTGGTTGTAAACTGACTAGCTGAATTCTTCTAAGCTCAATGTGGAAACATAGAGTCTCTTCCCCTGCATGAGTCACTGCAAAAAACAATGGCAGGGGGAGTAAGTTGGTTAGAAGTTGAAGAGTAGGATGACTTATACATTGAAAATAATAACAATTTTAATGATCACAACAGGTAGAAGTATTGCATGTATATAGCTCAAACATATTCTGCAGCAATTTACAATTAAGTGGGTACAGTCAATATAGATAATACAAAGCACATAGTTCAACAGTTTCAGGAGGAGTCAAGACCCTGTTGAAAGCTTACTATCTATGAGGAAATAGGGGGTCAAAATAAGTATAAGGTTTTTGTTCTGTATAGTCCAGCCTCCATTATAATAAATAGAACATTTCAAATAAGATGCATAAAAAATATTAACTAGGTAGAAAAACAAAATATGCAATTTTACATAGAGTGCTACATAGTGTATAACTCTCAGTTGACCCTTAGGTCAACTCCTTTAACTCTCTTTATTGCAAACAGTTCCTTAATAATATCATAGGAAGCTCAACATATATGGCTATTGGCAAATGAATGGTACCTGTTCTTCACTTCTGTGCCAGCATATACTGGGTGTAATTTTTTTAACTAGTTTTGTTCAATTTGTTTCATGAATCTCTCTCTACCTTTATTGCTCAAATGTCTTCTGTGATAGCCTTTCCTTATCTAGATGATGGCTACTCTCCCCTGCCTTAAAGGACCAGTGTACCCTAACCTGATAAAGGCTCTAAGCCTATGGCCTATAGTTGAGAGTTACAGAGCATTTAAGCCATTTTCCACGTTGGGATATGCCTGCGCAATATGTCTTAGTCAGTTTATCCTTTATTATGCTCTACATAAGACGTGACTGTGGCAGGTTCTTTTGGCTTGTTATTGCACCTTATCATGTGGGTTATTTAGGCATACTGGTTCTTTTGTGTATGTTTTTGTGTAATTTTATATGTTTTTATCTATGCTGTATCTGATAAACCTTTATATTGTTTGTATACTATGAGTAAGTGCTTGCTTTATGCTAAACACTTTTTTCTTTTGGGCTTGATACTATTGTATGTTTGACACACTCCTATGATACTCATTGACAAACTATTTCTTAGGCTGTGCATTCCTGTTTCTTGTTTTATATTAGTTAGTTTTTCTTTTGTTAGCTAGTTGTCAGGTCCCCTGCGTATATATTCATTTACTGTGTTCTTAACCTATTCTTATGTTCCAATCTCCATCAAGTACTCCCACTATGGCTTTTTGAATCTGACAGTACCTTCCGGTATCAGTCTGTACCCACTATGCCTACCAGAACCTGCCAGCAGCTGCCAGTACCTGACGGCATATGCCTAAACCTGCTGAGCCTACCAGAACCTGCCAGTGCCTTCCAGCTTCTGCCTAACCAACTGTGCCTTCATGAACCCTGTCCATACCTACCGGTATCTGCTTAGGACAGCCTGTCTGCCTCTCTGGTCATTCTGCCTGCACCTGAGTCTTTATTTGCCTTCCAGCTCCTGTGGTCAGCTGTGCCTGTTCTGGATGTTCTCCTGGAGTGGCACCTGGCAGCTACTTACCAGAAAAGAAAAGGTAGCCACTTAATCATACTCCTCCAGGATGAGCCTGGTTTCATTTCACTGTGGGTTCACACCCATGTGAGTGACATTGTGGAGTACCAAGAGAACCAAAATCCGCTCCACTCATGTTGCTTGAGTGGACTCCAAGAACCCATACGATCTGCTAATTGCTGTTACCTTCTGATCCCATATGCCGCAAAAGTAATAGCTGGATTTGACACACATGACAGAGATTCGCGGAAATAAAATTGCAAACTGATAAAAGCGCTCAGATTCAGAAAATTTTTAAAAACTTGGCACACATTCGATTTGCATCGAATCAATTAGCTCATCTGAAATCTGCCTATTAAATCCCAAATTGTGTAGTTTATGATATTATCAATGTGTTATCTATTGGTGACCAAAGAATCTGACAAAGGCCATGTTCACACTCACCTGCGTTTTTGGCATTCTCTGCGTTTTTCTGCAGTTTTCCAAAAACGCAGGTGTGTTAACGCAGGGTACATTTGAGTGTACATGCGTTTTTCAGCTCCACTTGCGTTTTTTTCCCCCAGTCCAAAAAACGCTGCATGCAGCATTTTTTGGGTGCTGGAAAAAAACGCAGGTGTTGTTTCCAAAAACGCATGCGTTTTTTTAACATGGGCCCCTATGGGAAACGCATGCGTTAACGCAGTGCACATATAGGCACCTGCATTAACGCATGCGTTTCCCATAGGGCCCCATGTTACAAAAACGCATGCGTTTCTATAACATGGGGACCTATGGGAAACGCATGCGTTTTTAAATGGCACATTTATGCACCCTGCGTTAACGCATGCGTTTTTGCCTGCGTTTTTGGTGAAAAAATGACTAAGTCCAAAAACGTGACAAATCCTTTCAGACACGCAAGGGACATTTTTTAGCACTCTTAAAAAACCGCATGTGCTTTTAGGAGTGCTAAAAAAAAACGCAAATTGTGTGTGAACAATGCCACAATGGTAACTCAAAATAACTGCTCTCTTCCTGAATTGCCGCCTTGTTCATTTCTATCAGTACTGCAGATGGAGCACTTAGCTCTCTCAAAGTGAGGCCACTCATTTATCGGTTTATAGCATTTTATATAAATGGTAATAAGTTACAATTGAGGAGATTCAGGGGGTTATTAAATATTATACTGCAATATCTAATATCTCAATGCTTAAATGAGAAATCGAATATCATATGCTCTAGACACTTACTATAATAACATGTTTGACCTTCAAAACATCAAACTGAATTATGAGACTTATGCTACAAAGTCTATCCTTTATTTCCCTTTCTTTCTGTCATTCTACCACCACTTTTTCAAACTGCTTGTGAGCAAGGGGACATTAACTTCTATAGACATACTGTCCTCGACAAACACAGAGGCACATCCCATTTCACTCAGGGGATGTATTTGTATCGACTCATTTAACCAGGCTGACAGAGTAATGCAAGGACAGCACAAGGCTTGCACGCTATACTGCAAACCAACCTGTACAGTGTTTCACAGCAGAGATCTCTGTCATTCTGTCTTCTTTATGTTTTAAAAATCTAGGGCAGTCCAAAGCTTTTCCCTCTAACTTTTATAATGTTTACACAACAGTTTTTCTTTAATTGGACTTAACTTTACAGTGATTTAATATTTAATGGATAATTAGATATAAATTTACTACCTAAGGATATGGATCCAAAATACCAATGTGCAATTGTACATATAATGCTGCTGAATGTAGCTAAGATGTATGCAATTGGCATAAATGTATGATATATATACATACATATATATATATACATATATATATATATATATATCTCAATGTCTAATATGTCTCTCTCTCTCTCTCTCTCTCTCTCTAAGGCCAATATGAACACCTATTGCTTAAGGAGAAAAGACTGTAATTTCTTAATTCTAGGCTCAATTGTTTTGGAAATCTCTCTATACTTTCACACACAACAATTGGATATCTCTACTTAAAATATCCAAATGGTAATTCAGTAAATACGGCATTCATTGTTCTGCTTTGTTTATTTGTTTTATAGTCTATATTTGTTAATCCTTCTACCACTCTTTAGGCTTTACCTATTCAAATTTCATTTTACCATCTGTTTTCAATGTAGTAATCCATCGTTTTTGCTTTATGAGCTTTTTGGCAGTTAACATATTTTTCAGTATTATTTAGACTTAGTATAGAAATTAATGAATTTTGAGATATTAGAAGAACAGATGGATTTTCCATCTGCAATGTTATAGTCTTGATATTGTACTCTGTAAAAATACATTTTATGGAAAAATATCAAGTTTCTTTTTCATGGTGTAAAAATTAGCTATGACATTAAATTATATTTTTAATAGAAATCTTAATGTAGATGTAAAAATAGGTTGTTCCAAATGTTTTATCCAATAAAAAGGTTTTTGGTTTTGATTCTTTTTTTTATTCCAGTTTTAAATTTCAGTTTAAATTTAAGAGTCAATTAATTTTATAGCTAGATATATGTATACAGGGGAAACAAATTCCAAATATTATGAACTGAAATGTAGCAGTATATTGTAAAAATAATTATTTTGACAAAAATTGTTTGGAATGCCGCCTCTTTTCCACTTTTGGTTGTAGTAGATAACTGGGTTATTGTCCAGGAGCTTGTACCCTCCACCAACTTTGAGTGTTGCTTCATTTTCACTGTCAGATGATAGATAAATAATTTGATAAATTGATTAATAGACAGAAAATAATTCAGTATATTAATATGAAACAAAATAGATACTTTCATACGTACATATATACTGTAGATAGATAGATGATAGACAGATAAATAGATAATCGATAGATACAGTTGAAACCAGACATTTGGGGTGCCTTCATATTAGCGTTCCCCTCCGCAGCGTTCTGCGGAGGGGATCCGCAATGTGAACGCAGCACCACTGCGCAACATGTTGCATCCCTGGTGCGGGCGAGAGTGTGTGATTTGTGCGCAGGCATCCGCCTGCGCACAGATCACATGTGGCAATGAATGGGTGCGCACGGTCATGCGCAGTCAAGCGCAGCACCGTGCGCTCCCATTCTAAACATAGGGGCTTGCGGTGCTGCGTTCACATTGCGGATCCCCTCCGCAGAACGCTGCAGAGGGGAACGCTAATGTGAAGGCACCCTTACATACACTATATAAAAAGACAGATATGCATGTCTTTCTCACTATCTGACAAGAAATCAGAATAAACCTTGCTCATTTTATCTCAATTAGGATTACCATAATTGTTTATATATGCAAAAAGCCAGAATAATTAGTGCAAGAGAATATTTAGGCATTTTTATTACTTTCTGCAAAGTCAAAAGTTAACATACGATAAAATTAATATGCCTTTAAAAAATTTGGGACACAGCCCATGTGATGATATCATGTGTTTGGAAGCTACTGATAGGTTTATTGGCAACATCTGTGTTAATTAGATACACAACTGTGGATATATTTTAAAGCACACCTGAAACATACTACTTAATGAGAAAATGTAATTAAATAAGCCAAGATATCAGAAAGATAGTTTTGGACTTGGACAAGTCTGGTCCAACCTTGGGGGCAATTTCCAGATACCTGAAGGTGCCTCATTCATCTGTACAAATAATTATAGGCAAGAACAAACAATATGGGAATGTCCAGCCATCATAACGCTCAGGAAATACAACAGTTCTTTGTCCCAGATCTAAACGCGGTTTAGTCCGACATGTGCATATCAACCCAAGAACTAAATCAAAAGACCTTGTTAAAACGATGGTTGAAGCTGGTAAGATTGTGTCATTATCCACAGTGAACAAGTACATGGGATGAAAGGCCAATCTACCTGTGGTCTGATAAAACTACAATTGAGCTGTTTGATCATAATGAGCATCATAATGAGCATCATTACATTTGAAGGAAAAAAGAAGAAACTTTGAAGCCTAAGAACACCATCACAACTGTGAAACATGGAGGTGGTAGCATCATGTTGTGGGGTTGTTTTGGTGCAGAAGGAACTGGAGAACTTCACAAAGTATCATCAGGAAAGAAGATTATGTGGCAATACTGTAATTACATCTCGAGACATTAGCAGAAAAGTTAATGCTTGGGCAGACAGGTCTTCCAAATGGACAATAACCCAAAGCATACTGCCAAACTGGTTACAACGTGGCTTAAGGATAACAAAGTCAATGTTAAGGAGTGGCCTTCAGAAAGCCCTTCAGAAAGCCCTGATCTCAATCCTATTGAAAATTTATGGGCAAAGCTGAAAAGGAAGGTCACAAGCAAGACGACCTACAAACATGGTTCAATACGCCAGATCTGTAACGAGGAATGGGCTTAAATTCTTACTGGAGATGAGCGGTGTTCAATTCGAAATGTTTGCCTATCTCAAATTCGAGCTATTTTGGGCAGTGTTCGAGTCATTCAACGAATGCGAACAATTAGCTTCAAATTCGAGGTTATGTTCGATAACGGTTCAAAAATGCGGCAGATCCAGACAAAAAACTGCATCTGCCGCATTTTCCGCCTAATGAATGAGCTGTGTGGGGCACTTTCACTTCCGCAATGTATATACATACATTGTGGAAGTGAAATAAAGTGAAAAAAAGGGTTAAAAATAAAAAACTCTATGCTCACCTGTCTGGTGATCCACCGATGCCTCCAGCACCTCCTGCCTGTACGACCTGCCGTGATGTCACAACCCGGCAGCGTCATCGGGTCACATGGGCGCAGTTACTGCGGTAACTGGTCATGTGACCCGATGACGCTGCCGGGTTGTGACATCACGGCAGGTCCTAAAAGTAGAGATTCCACAGTGCCCACTTGGGGTAGTTTTAATTCCACTTTCATTTTTAACTTAAAAATAAAAAAATCTTCATGCTCACCTATCTGGCGAGCCACCGATCCCTCCAGCACCTCTGTCCTGATGCATGTAGGACCTGCCGTGATGTCACAACCCAGGAGCGTCATCAGGTCACATGACCGATTACCGCAGTAACTGCGGTCATGTGACCCAATGACGCTGCCAGGTTGTGACATCATGTCAGGTCCTACAGAAACAAGCACGTGTCTTTTTATATAGTGTATGTAAACTTTTGGTATCAACTGGAGATATATGAGACAGGGGAGATTCATACATAGATAAGAAAAAATATGAATATGTATATAAAACAGATCGATGATAGACAGATACATAGATAATTTCAACATATTTATCTACTCTTAAAGTGATGTAAATACCATAAGAAGTATGGTAAAAAATTACATGATTATAATTTTAAAGTAAAATTGCAAAGGTAAAAATATTTCTCAAAATATAAATAATGTTGATAATTAAAATTTGTTTGTATCCAGCTGATGAAAAAAAATAATTTTACGAAGACAATTTTGTATGCCAGCTAGAGGACAATGTTGAATATATTTATTTTTTAAATGTTCTCCTAGACAACAGCTTGTACAAAATTTAAAATAGATTGTTTCAGCTTTTTGAAAACTTAATTTTGAGCTACTTTTATCTGCCAAAAGTTGTATATGATAAAAAAAAATATTCTTTAACTTCCTAAAGACAAAAAATCTATCATTTCAAAAGGTGAATTTGAATATAAATAATTTATATGCTGTGTTTCAAAAGCAAGAGTTTCTATTGAAGTTGAAATTTGTTTTATGCAAAGCCATGTAGGAAAATTATTATAATGCAGCAATACTATGAGCGTTAGATGTCCACTCTTCTGAAAATATTATTTGGTAAAATTATATAAAAGTCTACAAAATATAAAGAAAATGTAACCCTATCCTTGTGAGTAATATATGTTTAGCAAGACCAGGAAGGTTGTGCCGAATGGGTCTGACCCTAAACCTCACATCAGGGGGTAACTTGTCCTGGCAGTTTATTATCAGGATAAAATGTGCTGAACCATGCAATAAAAGTGCAGACACAGCACCTTTTTATAGATTTCCATACTATTAAGATAAGAAAAAAACTTAAGTCTTACATACTAAATATCCTAAGAAATCTAAGGTGCAATTATTTTCTATTAGTTCAATAATTAATAATTGTAGTTGAGTAATTGGTGGACAAGAATGACTTTGAAAGCTCCGTCTGATAATGTTGCACTTTACAGATTGGTGCACATGATTAAGGCTTTTAAGCTTCTGTCGTGCTGTGTAAAAAAAAAATCATCCAAATACTTT
Organism: Allobates femoralis; assembly: GCA_033576535.1. Lineage (NCBI taxonomy): Eukaryota > Metazoa > Chordata > Amphibia > Anura > Aromobatidae > Allobates > Allobates femoralis. Next base: position 313,756,523 of record JARQOC010000003.1, read on the forward strand.
CTGGCTCTATGGACTTTGCTTCCAAAGGAAAAAGCTTAAGGAGACTGTAAAAGAAGGTAACGTTATGTCTATGGATGTGCGGTGCAATTCAAGAAGCTTCATCATCTGAAAGGTGATTGGGATTTACTTTCTTGTAATTCTTCTTATGTATATTTTTTATACTATGATTCTATTCTTCAGCAACAATATGCTCTGATTAAAACACTTATATAATAGGGTCATGATTGAAAGTTACATTTATATATACTTTACAGTTTTAAATACTTTACACATTTAACATTGTTTTAATTTTTCACACATACATTTCTTCAGTATCAGTAGATAGATATAAATGTTATTGATTTTTAATCATTTCCTTAATCATCCACATAAACATGACTACAGTTGCTATATGCTTTTCAATAGTTAAGTCATTATGAAAAAAAAACGTTTCTAAAATATAATTTACGTAAAATTTTATTAGATGGACTACATGGACTGCTTAAATTGCTAAATATGTTTATATATTTTCTATAATACCATTATGTTGCATCAGTTTAATGTTACATATAATTTTTCAATTGAATCATTATGAGTAGCTGAATAGATAAACAAATGATGAACCATATTGTGTGCCTGTGCCTCTATTAGGTAATATATCTAGGCATCTTGTATTTCCAATATTAACAGTACTCAGTGACGTTGAATGGGGATTTTGATTGGTTATAACCCATTAGAAGTTGTTTCTTGTTATATAAAATTGTTAGGATTCATTAAAGTGCTTCTAATCAAGTAAATTAGTTCATTTTAAATTATTTAAGATGCGAAATGCGTTATTGACATTACAAAGTCATTACAATTCATTACAAAGCACTAGCTCCATTGATCAGACATAATCCTTAATATGATTAGCAAAATACTGTAAAACTATTTGCAAAAAGTTTATCTATGGTCATTTGTTTATTAGACTATATAAATGGAAATATTGTGTGATCATTGTGATTCTCCCAATTAAAAAGCTAGAGTCTCAAAAAATGACTTGGCGATCAAAATTTCTAATGTTACACAGTGGTGTGTTCTTCAAATTCAGATTCAAAGCAACACAGCAGCATCCCACTTAAGTCCTTGGACCACAGCCAAACTGTTTAACTCTTCTGGTTGACTTATTGTTAAGGAATGCATGCTCTACATTGTAGTTTAAGATAAAATACGCTGCACATTTACAATTTAAACCCTTGTTAGGGTGCTTTCACATCTGCGTTTTTCGTAATTCGCGGCAGATGCGGTGAAAAAACCGCATCTGCCGCGTTTGCCGCATAACGGTTCCACTTGCGGCACGGTTGCGGTTTTTTCCATAGGAAGTATAGGGGGACTTGCGGCAGATGCGGCAAGTGCGGTATTGCACTTGCGGCAGGTGCGGCAGAGAAAAAAACCGCGGCTTACTGCGGTTTTTTTTCTCTGCCGCACCTGCCGCAAGTGCAATACCGCACTTGCCGCATCTGCCGCAAGTCCCCCTATACTTCCTATGGAAAAAACCGCAACCGTGCCGCAAGTGGAACCGTTATGCGGCAAACGCGGCAGATGCGGTTTTTTCACCGCATCTGCCGCGAATTACGAAAAACGCTGATGTGAAAGGGCCCTTAGACAATATATTAATTGATTTATGAAGTTTGCATTTTTCTACAATTAGTAAGTCATTTTGAGTCATGTTTGTTTTATTGAGTTTAATATCCATATAATTTGTTTTGTATGATCAAAAGTTAAAGGAATTATCATGTTATTGTCAGTAAGTCATTTTAAATTTTTAAATCTTTCCAATGCTTTATCCATCATTTACCCCTACTTTAAGATAACAATATCCTGGTTACATTTTAACTTTCACATGGATATATTGTGACCAATAGTACACTTGTTAAGTTATTTTTTAATGAGTTAAAAATCAATCATTATCGAAAAAATTCACTATGGTAAGAAATAAAATAAGTAATAAAAGTTGAGTAATCTAAATAGATGATAGAAGAAATGCAGAAATAAAATAAAACCAACCAAATAGATGCAAAGTAGACCATATCTTGATTATATTGTATTAATGCAGAGTGTAATATATGTTACTGTTAACACAGATTTCATCTACAATACAGTGATATGGACGATTGTTATAATTATCATCCAAAAAAACAAACTAACACAGAGTGTACATATAAGTAGAGAATACCCATCAGTATTGATGGCGCATAATTTCTTATATGAAGTCTTTCAACTCTATTTGTTTGTAGTACATTGCGTATGGACAATGTTGTATCTTATTTATTTTTGTTATTTTATCACATGTACAATTTAATTACTCACTCTTTGATTTTAATAGCCTTTCAAGAAAAAAAATCCATGTCATTTGACTAATGCAACAGTGGGAGCAAACAAGAGTGTGTTAGAGTCGCTACCCCTGTAAACCAAGTCTGTTCATCGCGATAAAAGTCACGTGATTGCATTTAGAGGCACAATGTGATGCACTCACAGCCAGCCCCCAGCCTCGGTATGTGCGTCTGCAGAATTCTCTCTGTAGCTGCCATTCTGACACACAAAGAAAAGATGCTGACTCAGAATTCAAGCTCCAACTATTGCCAGAACGACATGTATTGGGAGTTAATAAATTATAAAATCCTAAAAATTCTTCTGTACAGTCATTGGGCTGCATATGAGTCTTGTTCAGAGAATAGCTACATATTCAACATGTACAACTAGAAGATACTTCTCTCATTAACTGATTATTTTTCACTGACCGTTATGTATTATATATATTATATTATATTATATATATATTATATATTCTTACATGTCATAATAGGAGAGGATTGCTCTTACGGTATGTGGTACATAAACTATATTAATTTGTGCGACTTACTATGAGTTTGTTGTGTATGCAAGAAGACTTATAAACTCATTCAGATATGTAGAATAGACTTTACAGAATGTGTTCAAATGGAAATCTGACATGTTTAAACATACCCCTAGGATATGTTCACAAGAGGTGATTTTGACATTGCTATTGTTTTTTTCAATTTACACAAACATTTTTTCTGCCATTTAAAAAAACTGATGTAAAAAATCCTGAAAATGGTTTAACAATATCAAGTGCATGTACACACAATATACAAACACACACACATATAAATGTATATGAATGTATATAGTGTATATATACATTTGATATTGTTAAACCGTTTTCAGCATTTTATATATACTGTATATATATATATATATATGCATTCAAGAGACTAGTCAGCAGCACTCACCATAGAAGATCTTTGTGCTTTTATTCAGAGTCCAGCAAAATCCACGGACAATTCGGATGGGGGAGAGAGAGTGCAGGGACGGCGGACAACGGAGTGCAGGGACGGCGGACAACGGCCTGCCGTTTCGCGGTCTGTACCGCTTCGACGGGTCCTGGTAATTACTGGACTCTGAATAAAAGCACAAAGATCTACTATGGTGAGTGCCGCTGATTAGTCTCTTGAATGCGTGTGATTATTGTGGGATCAGTGTGCAACACCTGTAAATGGCACCGAAAAGGTCAGAAATATAGTGGCTACACCTAGTTACACCATATAGTGCCCAGTAACCTCTAACATTGGACATATATATATATTTATATATATATATCAGTAGACTGACTAATTGATAACTGCATGACTATGTAAATTAAAGCAGTACATTACTGCTAATCACATGTGGAGATCTTCAAAATTGTATAAAATACCGTTTGCTGACTATAAATGCATAAATTCCCTAGCAGAAACTTGTTATGAAACCTAAAGTTGCATTGCAGTTGTTTATTTTATTGCTGTAGTTTATAGTGATTTTGACTTTCATGTATCTTGATAAATTAAATTCTAATTAGTATGTGTATTATCTAAGAGAGGAAAAAAATATTTAAAAATAATACATTTAAATTGTAAGATCATTTTCTTATTGTGTTTTAATTGAAGAATACAATTAGGTTTTAATTGAAATGGGTCAGCATTATAGGAACGTTGCAGTTAAATGTGTAAAGCAGCATCAAAGACAAAACCTGAATAAGGAGCACGATGTTTAGCAATTTGCAAAAGTTATACAATCTACAAAAATGGCAACAAGCCAAAAACACCAGAGACATAATAAATATGCCAAAATGGTGGTCACCACAAAGCAATAGAAAACTTAAAATTATAGCACATGCATGTACCGTAGGTGTAGAGATATATCTATATATCTATATCTATAGATATATAGATATATATATATATATTTATTTATTTATGTATATATAAAAGAAATTCAAGCAGCATTCAAAAATGGTGAAGAAATGTACTTTTTAATGATTTAATATATATATATATATATATATATATATATATATATATAGTTAGTTAGATTAGATTTTAAATTAAAGATTTAAATATTGTGAAAACGTTATGGATAAAGGAATATAATATAGCACTTACATAGCACAAAGTAATGAAAAGGGAGATCTCAATCTTAAATGAATTTTGTTACTAAAAAATTCCAGTATTTTTCCATAATAAAGGACTACGACAGGCACAACCTGGGAATAACTTAAACATATACTTATGTTCCCAACATCATATGTTCATGGTGCTAGATAATAGCATTAAATTTCCCAAATTGTAAAGAAAACCTTTTGTAACCTACAAAAGTTGAAAAGCCCAGCAATCCCAATGTGCAAGATGTTAAAGAGCACTTTCTTAAAATAAATGTATTTATTTCCTAAATGTTTTATTGTGAAGTAAAAGTGACTATCTCAATTCATGGCAAATGATAGATATAAGCTAATTAGATATCTAGACAGATATTTAAAGTGAAAAAACTATTGGTTAAAGTGTAACTTTATAGCTTTATGGCAATAGCTTAAGACAATAATCTTCCAGTTATATTTAGATTCATCATGGTACCAATTCCCTTTTGGTTACTTTACCTAGACTAAAAGACTAAAGAAGGGGTATCAAATTAGCAAATTTTAAAATGTTGAGACACCCTCAGATTCCAGTGTGTAATATAAAACATTACTTTATTTTTCTTTTTAATTTATTTAGCTGCTAAATGTTTTATGGTATATTAAAATAAGACTGAAGAATTAAATAAATTGGAAATGATTAGTGATGAGCAAGTAGTAAGATATTCAAGTTCCGATAGCTCTAACTGGACACTATGAATTGTTTCCATATTCAAATCTGAGTGAGTTCGCCATTGACTTGCGTTTGATTCGTTACTAATTCAAAGTATTCGGTAAGAGCTATCCGAACCCGGGCATCCTATTACTCTCTTATGGCTAGAAATGATAGATTTAAGCTAATTAGTTTTCTACATAGATATAAAGATGAAAAACATAGGTGCTGCAACAGCAAAAAAAATAAATAAATGGTGCCAAGCCTCCAAATATAAACAGAAATGGAGGCTGCAAACCAATTTAGCAGGTATAAAAAAGGGCTGAATTTTCATAGCCCATAATGGCGACATTTCGTTTTATAGTATCAAGCTTGAAAAAGGTTTACACTATGTAACGAAATATCGCCATTATGGGGTATTAAAAGTCAGTTCTTTTTTTAAAAGTCACTTCTACTTTTTTAATTAGTGTGTTGCCTACATTTTTCGATTAATTGATAGATAAGAAAGAGGTAGACAGATAGAAATATATTAACAGACAAATGAATAGATATACATAGATGGAGAGAAAGATAGATAGATAGATAGATAGATAGATAGATAGATAGATAGATAGATAGAGAGATAGATAGATAGATAGATAGATAGATAGATAGATAGATATACATAGATGGAGAGAAAGATAGATAGATAGATAGATAGATAGATAGATAGATAGATAGATAGATAGTAAGACTGTAGTACAAAAATTAGTAGTAAAGCTACCGATTAGTATTGTCATAAATGTTTACTTTATCGGTTTACACTATTTTCAATGTTTTAGCTGTATAATGTTATTCTTTGATAAAAAAAATGAGCTATCATTTTTTTTTTGCTACTATTTTATTATATCTGATTAAGAAAAATCACCCCAAACTGACTTTGCCTGCATTGTACATTAGTTACTTAATTTCATTACATAGGGAAATATTTTTTTTTAAAAGTACAATTCTTGGAACAGTGTAACAGATTTTTTTTTACAATTATTTTGACAACAATTAGTTATAAATTAAATTATGTTTTGATATGGTGATTTATATTGGTATGATGGAAGGTTTTATAAAGTTACTTTTAACACTACATAATATCACGAAGGTGCTATTCACAAACATCTAACAATTATGATCCTTTTAAAGATTTCCAGATATTAAGCAGTTAGTAGTGGAGATTTGTAATTTTTTAGAAATATTTATACCTTTACATTTTATTTTTTAAAGTAGATGTCAAACATGAACAGAATAAAGCTGGTACCGGTAGTCAACAGAATATGGATTATGTTTGCCTATCTATAATTTTTTTAACATTATGAACAGTAAATGTCATTTACAGATGCATTAGACATAATGAATAAAACTAATAATGTATATAGGAGTAGATACAGACATGAGGAGCCCTTAACAATATATGGGTTCTCTGTAGTTTTGTAGCTCATCATAATTCATAATTCCACCTACCTTGAAGGTGGTAATGGGCCCCCCTTACTACTTAGACCCACTTAGGACTCTACACAAATAGCATCAATAGTAATTTTGTCCCTGGCAACATATCTCTATAATTCAGATTACTGAATTCAATACCAGTTTCTACTTCACTTATAAATTAAATTGTTCCTCTATAATACATGGGTGACATAAAAAGGGAGAACAGAACTTTGGGAAGGAGATAAAGGGAGCACCGCAGTTTGATGAACTGAACAATAATGTAAGTATAATTGTAAGAGATAGCTCTTAATTTTTTTAACTTTTTGACAAAAGCAAATCAGAATTTTTTTTAATGTTATCTAACTTTATCAGCCTACTTTTTTTTATAAACTGTTGTTTGTGACAACCACCTCAATAAAACAATTATATATAGTAAAATAATGAAATATGATTTTTTTCAGGTTTTTGATTTCTGACAGGGTTAATGTACATGTTTAACAAACAATGGCAAAGAGAAAATTAAATGTAACTATTAGGTAATTGCTGTATTTTGCAATTAATATTTTTACTCCTCTAAAAGAGATTGCACAAGAAGAAAAACAGGGTTAATATTTTCATTGATTTAAGAGTCTCTCAATGTGAGAACTTTCAATGTGTAAGTGCTAAAATTTGCCACACTTTCTTGACATGATTCTTTAAAGCCAAACAGATTTATGAAAACATCATGAATGCAGGTGGTAGGTGGGAGAGGGGTCTACAAAATGTTACTATTTCACCTATTAACTTCTAAGAAAATAAAGTTATTTTCTATCTTCAGTTGTGTTCAAAATAACAGCAGTGTGTTCAAAAACTTGACTTAAGCCCAACATTTTTTATTCCCATGCATTGGGAACATTGCACACTGTTTTCTAAATCAAAACATGAAGAGAAATGTATATACATTTTAACTACTTTACAGAAAATAGCAAAAAAATGAAAATTGGGCTGTTCAAGAAAATAGTGTCTACATTTGTCTTTCAAGTCTCAAAATATGTACTACTTTTTAGGATTTAGTATTCCTGATAATCACTAATCTTTGATGATCCTGGAGCTGATTATTGGCTGAGCCTTTGCCATTCCAGCTATCCTTCGATCCATTAGAATGGTAGTTTTCCGTCTCTCTGGTTTTGATTTCTATAAAGCACTAGAGATCATTTTAGTTGAATATTTTATCATTGTCTGCACTTCTTTATAAGTTTTACCCTCTCCAATCAATTTTTTAATCAAAGTACACTTTTCTTCAGAACAATGTCTCGAACGACCCATATTTCTTATGGTGGCGTTACACGCTAGGATATCGTTAGCGATATCCTTAGAACCATCACGTGACCGTGACCATTCCAACATCATTAGTGCACTGTCACACACATGGATATCGTTAACGATATCCCATGCGACAACGCACCAGTTAAATAGGAGAGGAAGGAGTGAACAATTTATTAAAGCGGCAGGAATAGGAGCTTTTTGAACGATATCATTCAAAAAGCTATCACACTGAACGATGTTGCCTCATGAAGCAGAGTTAATTGGACGATGAACGATAGATTTGAGGTCAGGATCTCAAATCTTTGATGAAGGATCCAACGATTTTTTCTTCCTATATCATTGGTTTACACGCAAGCACGCCCCAAACAATATCTTTTGAATGATCACAAATCCGTGACGTTTCAAGGCTATTGTTCAGGATATCCTAGCGTGTAACACCACCATTAGGCTTTCAAGGAGAAATGCATGTACAACATGTGCTGGCATCACCCTTAAATAAGGGCCACTTGATTCACACTTGTTTCTTCATAGAATGATTGACTTCATTAATTGAACTCCACACTGCTATCATTTTGAACACAACCTCTTTCAATTAATTGTTAAAATACACAGAAACATGCACAAATACAAGAACAGTTTCAAAAATTTTGAAAAGACCAAATGTCATAGAATATTTTGTAACCGATATAATAAAAGTAAAGTTAATAATATAACTTCCATTACAAAATTTTTTAGTTTTACTCAAATTACCATTCGTAATCAAGTATAAGCTGAGTTTTTCAGCACAAGTTTTGTGCTGAAAATTGTCCCCCTCAGCTTATACTTGAGTCAGTGTCATGTGAGTGGGGGTAAGGGGATGCAGTTATCGGGGCCTGGGGAAGGTGGGAGGAGGATGTAAAAGAAGCAGGAGGTCATGTGGGCCCGCTCATTAGTGTAATGTAGTATACACTGCATCCTCCTGTCCATCAGCTGCAGGGGGAGCGGCACATATTACATTACACCTAACTATACTCTCCCTCCATCACTGGTATATGGCCCCCATGCTGGCGCTCACAATAAAATAAGAACCATTTTAACTCACCCACTCTGACGCTTCCTGTAGGCTCCATGGCGTTATCCCTCTGGTCTTCCTGCTTTTTCTCAGCTTCTGATCATGTGACCAGCTCAGCAGCGATGTCATCGCTGCTGAGCCGGTCACATGATTGGAAACTGGAAGACTGCAAGGGTGACACACAGTGCCGGCAGAAAAGCATCGGAGGGTTGAGTTAAAATGGTTGTTATTTTATTGTGAGCACCAGCATGGGGGCTATATACCAGTGATTGGTGCCCATATACCTGTGATGGGGGCCTTATACCAGCAATGGGGGCCATATAACAGTATTGGGGGTCATATACCAGCAGTGAACACCATATACAGCAATGGGGGCCATATACCAATGATAAGGGTGATATACCAGTGAAGGGGGCACTATACCAGTTATGGGGGTGCTATACCAGCGATGGGGGCCATATACCAGCAATGTAGGCCATATACCAGCAATGAGTGTACTATACCAGCGATGGAGGCACTATACCACCAATCTGGGCCATATACCAGCGATGAAGGTACTATACCAGCGATGGGGCACTATACCAGTGATCTGGGCCATATACCAGTGATGAGGATGCTATACCAGTGATAGGGGTAATATACCAGTGATGGGGGTAATATACCAGTGATGGGGGCCATATATAAGTGATGGAGGCCATATATAAATGATGGGGGTATATACTGTGATGGGGGCTATATACAGTAATAAGGAGCTATATACCAGCAATGGGGGCCATATTCATGAAATAATTTAAAAAAGGGCTTCCCTATATTTTTGGTCCCCAGCCAGGTACAACTAGGCAGCTGGGGGTTGGGGGAAACCCATAACTACCTGCTGTACCTGGCTGGTAGAAAAAATATGGTGAAGCCCACATCATTTTTTTTTAGATTTTTGTGATTGGCTGATGGAGCAACCTGGAATCTACCCATACATTCCAGATGATAGAATGTGTGAGCTGGTTTCATATTACTCCAGCAGTCTATCACAGACACCCATTCTGTGACAACATCTGTGATTGGCTGTTTGGTCCCTCACACATATAGTAGTGTAAAAATCAATAAATCATTTTAAAAAATGAAATGGCACTCCGCAGTATTTTTGATTCTCAGCCACGGCCGGCGTCAGCACCCTGCATACCCGGGCAAGTGCCGGGGCCTTGAACAGCTTGGGGGGCCCACTGGCCATCAGGGACAGGCAGCCCTGACAGCCAGGGGCTCATTATGGACAGACAGCCCTGTGAACAAGGGGCACATCAGGCAGATGCAGCAAGGCACTGAGTGTTCCGCTGAGCTCCCAGTGAACATGGCTAATTTGTATGCGATGCAGATTAGCCATGTGCAGGCTCCAGGGAGCAGTGGAGCTGCAGGAAGGAGGAAGCTCCACAGTCCCGGGAGTCTGCTGCTATAAGGATGTGGTGGGGAAAAATCTGAGGAGGACACAGCCCCGGGGGAGCGGATGGAAGGTGAGTATGAGCAGCAGGATGGGGGATTATAGTTACATAGAGGCTATGCAGACTGTATATAGAGGCTGGCTGACTGTATATAGAGGGCTGTGCTGACTGTATATAGAGGCTGTGCTGACTGTATATAGAGGCTGCCTGTGGCTGACTGTATATAGAGGCTGTGCTGACAGTATATAGAGACTGTGCTGATGGTATATAGAGACTGTGCTGACTGTATATAGAGACTGTGCTGGGGTATAGAGATGCTATGCAGACTGTATATAGAGGCTGTGCTGACTGTATATGGAGCTTTGCTGGGGTATATAGAGGCTGCCTGTGTTGACTGTATATAGAGGCTTACTGACTGTATATAGAGACTTGCTGGGATATAGAGGCTGCCTGTGCTGACTGTATATAGAGGCTGCCTGTGCTGACTGTATATAGAGCTGAGCTGACTCTACATAGAGGCTGTGCTGACTGTATATAGAGGCTCCTTGTTGACTGTATATAGAGACTGTGCTGACTGTATATAGAGGACTGTGCTGGGGTATATAGAGGCTATGCAGACTGTATATAGAGGCTGTGCTGACTGTATATAGAGGCTTTGCTGGGGTATATAGAGGCTGCCTGTGTTGACTGTATATAGAGGCTTTACTGACTGTGTATAGAGGCTTTGCTGGGTATATAGAGGCTGCCTGTGCTGACTGTATATAGAGGCTGACTGACTCTAATGAGGCTGTGCTGACTGTATATAGAGGCTCTGTGCTGACTGTGTATAGAGCTGTGATGACTGTATATAGAGGCTGTGCTGACTGTATAAAGAGACTGTGCTGACTGTATATAGAGGTTGTGCTGACTGTATATAGAGGCTGCCTGTGCTGACTGTATATAGAAGCTTTGCTGACTCTATATAGAGGTTGTGCTGACTGTATATAGAGGCTGTGCTGACTCTATATAGAGGCTGTATTGACTATATAGAGGCTTTGCTGGGGTATATAGAGGCTGTACTGACTATATAGAGGCTGTGCTGGGGTATATAGATACTGTGCTGAATGTATATAGAGGCTGTGCTGACTGTATATAGAGGTTGTGCTGACTGTATATAGAGGCTGTGATAGGGTGTATAGAGACTGCTGACTGTATATAGAGGCTGTGCTGGGGTATATAGATACTGTGCTGAATGTATATAGAGGCTGTGCTGACTGTATATAGAGGTTGTGCTTACTGTATATAGAGGCTGTGCTAGGGTGTATAGAGACTGCTGACTGTATATAGAGGCTGTGCTGGGGTATACAGAGGCTGTGCTGGGGTATACAGAGGCTTTGCTGGCGATATACGGAGGCTGTGATGGCTGTATACGGAGGCTGTGCTGGGGTATACGGAGGCTGCTGCTGAGGTATATGGAGACTGCTGTTGTGCTGTATATATAATATGGAAGCTGTGCTGGGCTATATATACTATTTGCAGGCTGTGCTGGGCTGTATATATAAATATGGAAACTGTGCTGGACTATATATATTATTTGGAGGCTGCTGCTGGGCTGCTACTGCTTCCAAATAATATATACAGCCCAGCACAGCCTCCAAATAATATATATAGTCCAGCACAGCTTCCATATTATATATACAGCCCAGCACAACTTCCAAATAGTATATATAGCCCAGCACAGCTTCCATATTATATATACAGCCCGCCGCCTCTATGTTATATATACAGCCCGGCAGTCTCCATATTATGTATACAACCCTGAACAGCCTCTATATTATATATACAGCCCACTCAGGAGCCTCTATATTACATATACACAGCCTGCAGCTTCTATATTATATTGATGAATCATAGTATGTGTTAAAGGGGCCCACTGAGACTGTTTCGCCCGGGGCCCACAAAAACCAGGAGCCGGCCCTGTTCTCTGCGCAGATAAACTGGACAGCTACGGGTTGCCACCCCCACTACCTTGGCTGGCAATCAAAATACAGGGAAGCCCATTATTATTTTTTTTTTTATTATTTAAAAAAATAATAAAAAAAACTGTGTTGGCTCCCCTTGTATTTTGATCACCAGCCAAGTAAAACCAGGCAGCTGGGGGCTGGGATTCTCAGCATGGTAAGGCCCAAGCGTTCTGGGCCCCCCACTCTTTCAATCGCAGCCCGCATCCACCCCTAGAAATGGCACATTAATCATATCGCCATTTCTAGGTACTTTACCCGGCTCATCCAGCGGCCCTGCTGGGTGTGGCATGCTGGGTAATAATGGGGTTTATATCAGCTTTGTATTCTCAGCTGGTACTAAGCCAGAAATTCATGGCGTTATGCCAAACTAGACATGGCCACCATGAATTTGTAGTAAACAGTGAAGAAAAACACAACACAGAGAATATTTTTTTTTTATTAGAAATAAAACAAAAAACACATTTATATACTGAAATCTTTATTTTAAAAAATCTTCATTCTGACGTAATCCACAGGTGAGAGCAATGTCAGCTCTGCTTCATTGCTCTGTAGAAACAAGTGTCTGTACAGAGCAAGAACCAGACTGACACTGACAGTCAATGTTCAATTGGGTTAATGGCAGACCCATGAACTCGGGTGAACTCTGACATCATCATGAACACATCGGCAGTTTTCGGCTGGTGTTAGCAGCCAGTCAAAAACTGCCGAGTGACGGCAGCAGTGAATAACCCCAAATGTTAATGAGCGGCCCGGGGAGTAAAAACAGCTGGGACAGTGGGATGGCAGTACACGTCGCGGGAGCAGTAAGTATAATTATAATGTTTAACATTAACTATATGCTTTTTTTTACAGCTCCGCCACCCCATCTCATAACATAAAGTTGGACGCAAGTTCGTGTCATGCTCGGCCTTGAGCTTGGACTTTACAAAAACACCATGCAAACCCACCGATCCTGAGCATCGGCTTGTTCACCCATCACTATTGCTCAGCATTATTGGCACCGTTTTATTTTTTCTCCATAGACTGTGAAATATCTTCAGAAATAAATGGAAATGTATCAATGTTAAATCCTCATGATATTTTAATTAGTGGTCCAAAGTAATACTACAGTAAAATGTTGTTTGTCAACGTACATGTTACAATTTCAAAGAAGAAACAGAATAAACAAATGTGCAGCAATAAAAGCACCCTAATTATTACTTGGTTGCACACCCTTTGGCATTCATGACAGCCTCCAAACATTTCTTGTAGTCATCTATATTAGAAGCTTCTTGCACTTCTCAGCTGGTATGTTCTCCCACTTTTCCTTTGCAGTTTGTTCAAGCTCTTGAATGCTTGCAGGGTTCTTTTTCCCAATGACAGATTTCAGCTAGGCTAAACATTTTTTAATGGGATTGAGGTCTGGAGTGGACTTATTGCAGGTCATTTTACAACCCTTTATTTTTTATTTTTCAACCATTCATACGTTTATTTGGATGTGAGCTTTGAGTCATTGTCTTTCTGGAGGGGCAGTCTCCAGTCTGCACTGACATTGCACTTTAACATTTGTATGTGCAATACAGACATGGGTTGGTGAAGTATGGTCTAATTAGGCCAGTCCACTTTTGACTTTTTAGGCACTAAAATGTTACTAGCAAGTATGTACATGCTTTTCTAAGTGAAGCTGGTATCCATATTTGTTTCATGTACTATGTGGTGTTGAATTGCTGAGGGGATACAGATTACTGTTTACCCGAATCATCAAACCATATGTTGGAAACTGGGTCGCATCAGTTTATGTATGTAAATTTGCATGTACTTTGATGTTGGTACATAATTATGTGCCTTTTCTCTGTTATTATTTATTCCATGTCCTGAGCATATAATGATTGTTGCAATGACACTGTAGATTCTGTCCATGCTATACGTTCTTATGGTGCCTTTTTACTCGTGATTTATGAAAAATAAAATAATTTAATTATTTTCAACTCAATTCCTCTTGTGTGCGCCATATATATATATACTGTGTATATATATATATACAGTTAGGGCCAGAAATATTTGGACAGTGACCACAGTTTTGTTATTTTAGCTGTTTACAAAAACATGTTCAGAAATACAATTATATGTATAATATGGGCTGAAAGTGCACACTCCCAGCTGCAATATGAGAGTTTCCACATCCAAATCGGAGAAAGGGTTTAGGAATTATAGCTCTGTAATGCATAGCCTCCTCTTTTTCAAGGGACCAAAAGTAATTGGACAATGGACTCTAAGGGCTGCAATTAACTCTGAAGGCGTCTCCCTCGTTAACCTGTAATCAATGAAGTAGTTAAAAGGTCAGGCATGGATTCCAGGTGTGTGGTTTTGCATTTGGAAGCTGTTGCTGTGACCAGACAACATGCGGTCAAAGGAACTCTCAATTGAGGTGAAGCAGAACATCCTGAGGCTGAAAAAAAAGAAAAAATCCATCAGAGAGATAGCAGACATGCTTGGAGTAGCAAAATCAACAGTTGGGTACATTCTGAGAAAAAAGGAATAGACTGGTGAGCTTGGGAACTCTAAAAGGCCTGGGCGTCCACGGATGACAACAGTGGTGGATGATCGCCGCATACTTTATTTGGTGAAGAAGAACCCGTTCACAAGATCAACTGAAGTCCAGAACACTCTCAGTGAAGTAGGTGTATCTGTCTCTAAGTCAACAGTAAAGAGAAAACTCCATGACAGTAAATACAAAGGGTTCACATCTAGATGCAAACCATTCATCAATTCCAAAAATAGACAGGCCAGAGTTAAATTTGCTGAAAAACACCTCAAGAAGCCAGCTCAGTTCTGGAAAAGTATTCTATGGACAGATGAGACAAAGATCAACCTGTACCAGAATGATGGGAAGAAAAAAGTTTGGAGAAGAAAGGGAACGGCACATGATCCAAGGCCCACCACATCCTTTGTAAAACATGGTGGAGGCAACGTGATGGCATGGGCATGCATGGCTTTCAATGGCGCTGGGTCACTTGTGTTTATTGATGACATAACAGCAGACAAGAGTAGCCGGATGAATTCTGAAGTGTACCGGGATATACTTTCAGCCCAGATTCAGCCAAATGCTGCAAAGTTGATTGGACGGCGCTTCATAGTACAGATGGACAATGACCCCAAGCATACAGCCAAAGCTACCCTTGAGTTCATGAGTGCAAAAAAGTGGAACATTCTGCAATGGCCAAGTCAATCACCAGATCTTAACCCAATTGAGCATGCATTTCACTTGCTCAAATCCAGACTTAAGACGGAAAGACCCACAAACAAGCAAGACCTGAAGGCTGCGGCTGTAAAGGCCTGGCAAAGCATTAAGAAGGAGGAAACCCAGCGTTTGGTGATGTCCATGGGTTCCAGACTTAAGGCAGTGATTGCCTCCAAAGGATTCGCAACAAAATATTGAAAATAAAAATATTTTGTTTGGGTTATGTTTATTTGTCCAATTACTTTTGACCTCCTAAAATGTGGAGTGTTTGTAAAGAAATGTGTACAATTCCTACATTTTCTATCAGATATTTTTGTTCAACCCTTCAAATTAAACGTTACAATCTGCACTTGAATTCTGTTGTAGAGGTTTCATTTCAAATCCAATGTGGTGGCATGCAGAGCCCAACTCGCCAAAATTGTGTCACTGTCCAAATATTTCTGGCCCTAACTGTAGATATACATATATATTTGTTATACTTGTGATTGTGATTCATAATCTGTGTGTTACAGTAATGCTTCTTTAGATTACTCCTTGTCTTCTAGACTGTTTTTGCAAACAGGTAATATGGTACTGCCCTACAGTAGAACAGAGTTGGCCAAGTGTAGTTCCAAAGGGCCACAAATAGTACAAGTTTTCAGGATTTCCTAAGCATTGCACATGGAGATGGAATCATCACCTCTGCAGGTCATTAAATTAACACCTGTGCAATGCTAAGGAAATCCTGAAATCTTGCACTGTTTTCAGACCTTGAGAACTGTAGTTGGCCACCTCTGCCCTACAAGACTTTGTGGAAGTAGCCAGGGGGCAGGAAGAATCCCTTCAACCACAACTACAGCTTTCCCTGGACGCTCTTAGGCCTTGTGCCCATGGTGCATTGTTTAATGATTTTTTTACACAGATTTTGTGAATGTGCATCAAAATCTGCACATCTATCCTGAGGCTAGCAAAGTCTATGACAGGTACTGTGCCACATTGCTTTTTTGTTCCATGCACATGTTTTAAGATTTCTTTTTTCTGCCCCAAAATCTGCACCAATTCTGCAGCGGAAAAAAAGAAATGTTGGCACAGCACTTCTGAACTCTCAGACTTTGCTGGCTTCAGCATAGAAAGTCATATTTTGATGTAAATTCTCAAAATCTGTTTCAAAAGAAGCATCAAACATACCATGGGCACAGGGCCTTACAACATTATGGTGGACTCACATTCACAAAAAGCATCCCCCATATGCTGTTAGACCAGGCATGCATGAGAATGTGACAAGCGGTGCCATCACAAACATTTCTGCACTTCAGATTCGAGGTGTCACACAGGGGCTATCCCACAAGTTTGAACTGCACTGCACACCCTGGCATCATCCTACTCACATGCTTTAGCAAAAAAGAGAGAGGGAGGGGGGACAAGAGGCGCAATAGTGCCCTTATCACTAGACACTGGCTTGTGCAATGGTGAGAAATCAAATCCACTCACCTAGTCCAGTTGTGAGACCCACAACTGGTTTGAAGGCTTGTTGATAATATCCTGATGGCTGCTGCTTGACTTCCACTGGTCACACTCACGTGGAGATGTAACAAGATGCTTGGGGAAGAAAAGTGTACTACAGTCCGCACTGCCAGGATCACTCACTTCAATAAATGCACGAGCAGAAGTTGTTCAATCAAATCCTTCTTTATTCTCCGACGCGTTTCAGTGCCCTCCTGGCACCTTCATCAGGGATGGATTTCCTGCTATGTGATACCCACTGTCTAACCTGAGACAACCTCAGGGAAATCATGAGGATGTCTGAGATTCATGATTGGGCCTGGAAGCATAGTGAGTGTGACAGCGGCGATGAAGCTTGCTAAGTAATAGTGTAGAAAACTAATGTCTGTACCAAAACAGCGGGACTCCACTGTTAATTGGTTCAAGCTGTGTTTGGCAGCTTTTAAAACCCTTTTAAGGTGTTTTCTAGGCCCTTGATTTTACTTCTCATTGATTTGAATAAGGTTCGGATGTCCGGCAAACATTGCTCATTAAGTTCGCACTTCCAAAGGTTCAATCTAGTCAGGTATCAGACAGTGTATTTCTGATGTTTGAGTTTTATATATATCCTAAATGAACACTGTATGCAGGGAATAATAAATGAGATTATATTGTTTAATCAATAAATAATAATTATTATTTTAACTTTACCAAAATGACAATCTATTTCTTGATTAACTTGTTCAACTTTAATGAAGAACCATTGACTATAGTTCAAAGTAAAAAACAAAACATGACCCTTTTGTGATCAACATTCAATGGCATGAAGTTTATGCCAGAGTCTTCATTTACCCAAGAGGTAGATATGTAAAGTTCATTAACTAGATTTAATAGTGGAATGGATTGAAATGACATTTCCATCTATCATGATTAAAAGCAAATGTTCGATGGTTTTATTAATCCTATATTGCTTTTCAAGAGTTGAGAAAAGAATGTCTCCCTACTGTGAGGTTAAAGTGGCAGTCGTCTTAGTTATGTTATTTTTCTATTCCTATCCCCACAATCTTTGCTCGTGCTGTAAAAATCTAGGTCAAATTCATATCAAGTCTTTATACAATTTGGTTTGGCACATTTTTTTTTTTTTTAAGAAATGACCTTTTCATGAATTTCCTTCTTATCTAAAAGTGCAATGAAATGCAAAAATATATCCACTTGCATTAGGTTTCATTCACACTTATCTATTATGATCAGTTTCTTGCATCAGTTTTTAATAGTTAAAGCAAATAGATGCTCCATAACATTCAACATGTAAGAAATATAATTTGCTCTATTGTCATCTTCTTTACACTGCTAGTTTCAATTTGCAACTACTGATGTAAAATACAGACAAAAATATGGAGGACAGAAAAATATCTTTTCATTTTAAGTGTAGTAAATTAATGTTTTCTTTAAAAAAAAACTTAGGACGTTGATCTGTAAAATTGGACAAGATAAAAAATAAAACAGAAAATAACTGATGCAAACTGGAATAATTGTATTAAGTATTTTTTACCTAAATCAGATTAACAAATAGTAATATAATATTCATAAAAGTTAAAAAAGACAAAACATGTAAAAAAAAAAAAAGGCATGAAGATAATAACTACAATGTAGATCATCTCCATTGTAAAACTGTCAGAGTTGAATATAATTACAGGCGGTCAAATGTTCAGGATTTGCTCTCCGAGGTGAGAAGAATATCTTGAGGTGCAATCTGTCCTTTAAGTGAATGTCAAAACATTCAATTCTGCATGACCTCCAACTGGAGATATACACTTCCACTCCCTTGAGGATGACACAAATATTCTCTTGCATTCTTTCTGTGGAAGTAATTATTAGGGGTGATATCTTAGAAGCTTGATATTTTAAATTACATTTGGCTTTTAACACGGTGAACAATTTAAGAACCAGTAGAAAAACAAAATGTATATTATTTTCGTTTAGGAATATTGTGGTGTTCTGCCCAGCAGATATGCATATTCTTTTTTAAATAAAAGTATATATTCTACACTATAGTAGCAAATATTTTGACCTCTTGAGGATTAATCTAAATTTACTTTGCAAATGTGAGTAATTATTTTCACCATTTTCAGGGAGGAGGAGGGATGGTTGCCCAATACATTGACTTCTGGACTACTAACACAATTTTAATTTATTTTATGGTTACATTTTATCAGCATAATTTTATATTACTTCATTACCCTCATATCCTCTTTGTCCCACAACCCCAGGCAGTTATTCAACACGTTTAACTCCCTCCTCCGGCCCCCCACTGTCACCTCCTACTTCTCGTATCTCTGCAGAAGACTTTGCAACATACTTCACCAACAAGATCGACCAGGTCAGTGACGTCTTTGCTACCCAACCACCACAACCCCCATGTATACCAGACCACTCCACTCCCCCACTAACCCTCCTCCCCTTCATCACCGAAGAAGAACTTACACACTTCCTCTCCAGATCGCACCTCATCACTTGTGCACTGGACCCCATCCCATCCCACCTCCTCCCCAACCTCACCACAACACTTATCCCAGTCCTAACCCACCACTTCAAACTATCACTAACCTCTGGTACCTTTCCTTCTATTTTCAAACATACAACAATTACACTTATCTTAAAGAAGCCATCCCTTGACCCCACTTCTACATCCAGCTACCATCCCATATCCCTGCTCCCGTTCACTTCCAAACCTCTCAAAAAGCATGTCCACACTGTACTCTCATCCGACCTCTCATCCAAGTCTCTCTTTGACGACCTTCAATCCGGCTTCTGCCCCCATCACTCCACTGAAACTGCCCTGACCAAAATTACTAATGATTTTCTTGCGGCCAAAGCTAACAGACAGTTCTACGTCCTCCTCCTTCTAGACCTGTCCTCTGCATTCGACACAGTCGACCACTGCCTCTTATTACAGATCCTCTCTTCCACTGGTATCACTGACCTTGCCCTCTCCTCGATCTCTTTCTACCTTTCCAACCACACATTTAGTGTCTCCTACTCCCACATGACCTCCTCGCCCCACCCTCTCTCTGTTGGGGTCCCTCAAGGCTCTGTCCGGGGGCCCCTCCTCGTTTCAATCTATACTCTTGGTCTGGGACAACTCATAAAGTCCCATGGCTTCCAGTATCACCTGTACACTGATGACATTCAGATCTACCTCTCTGGCCCAGACGTCACCTCTCTGCTGTCCAGAAACCCAGAGTGTCTATCATCCATATCCTCCTTCTTCTCCTCTCGCTTCCTAACACTCAATGTAGACAAAACCAAACTCTTCATCTTTCCTCCATCTCACACGCCTTCCTTACCAGACCTATCTATCACAATAAACATCACACTTTGCCCTGTACCTGAAGTCCGCTGCCTCGGAGTAACCCTTGACTCTGCCTTGTCCTTCAAACCACACATCCAAGGCCTTGCCACATCCTGCCGCCTCCAACTCAAAAATATTTCCATAATCCGTCACTTCCTCAACCCTCAATCTGCTAAACTACTAGTGCATGCCCTCATCATCTCCCGTCTCAACTACTGCAACCTCCTCTTCTGTGGCCTCCCTGCTAACACTCTTGAACCTCTCCAATCTGTCCTTAACTCTGCTGCCTGACTAATCCACCTCTCTCCTCGCTATTCCTCCACTTCTCCCCTCTGCAAATCCCTCCACTGGCTCCCAATTCTCCAGCATATCAAATTCAAACTACTAACATTGACTTACAAAGCCATCCACAATCTGTCCCCCCATATATTTCTGAACTAATCTCCCAATATCATCCAACTCACAGTCTTCGATCCTCCCAAGACCTCCTTCTTTCCTGCACACTTTTATGTTCCTCATCTAACCGCCTGCAAGAGTTCGCCCGAGCATCCCCGATTCTGTGGAATTCTGCACCCCAAACGTCCGACTGTCCCCTACACTCGGAACCTTCAAGCGGAACCTGAAAACCCATGTCATCAGAACAGCCTACAACCTGCAATGACCACAGTGCCACCTCACCACCGCTGGACCTGGCACTCCACCCACCGCTGGACTTGGCGCTCCACCACCACTGGACCTGGCACTTCACCACCACCAGAGCAGACACAAACTACTGTCTCCCTTCCCACTGCCCTGTAGAATGTAAGCCCGCAAGGGCAGGGTCCTCTCTCCCCTCTGTATCGGCCTGTCACTGTTAGTTTGCTCATTGTATTTTTAACTTGTTTGTATGTAACCCTTTCTCATGTACAGCACCATGGAATCAATGGTGCTCTATAAATAAATAATAATAATAATAATAATAATAATAATAATATTGCATTCACTAATCATTTTCTCGACAAATATAGTAAATAAAAATTTGTTTTGCATACCATATCATCAAAAAGTTTTTTTTTTTTTTAAATTCTATACAAAAAGTGAAACACATATCTTGTAAAGAGTCATCACAGAGTGATCTTTTTCAAATCCTTATTTCTGTTAATGTTAATGATTATGACTTACAGCCAATGAAAACCCAAAGGTCATTATCTCAGCAGACTAAATAAGGAGGATGAAAGGTTAAAAACTTAGCTGCCATATTCCACGAGACATCAAAGAGTGAATATAATACTGATTTATTAGTCAACACATTACAGGGCTCCCAGAAACGCCCTGAAACATGGCAATATGATATTGATTTTTCCTGAGGAAGGGGCCAGGGAGCCCTATAATGCATTGACTAATAAATCAATATTATATTTACTCTTTGATGTCTCATGGAAAAAGGCAGTTTTTAAGCCTTCATCCTCCCCGTCTCCGGGTTTGGAACTGCACATGCCCAGGGGGCGAGTCATTTGTCCCTGTATCCAGTGGAAACAGGTACACAGCCGGAAGCAACTGTTTGCTCCAGCACTGATATTATCACTGATCCATGGTGGGGGAATCTGGGGGGATGCAGGCTTTAGGCTGGTTTCACATTACGGAGTTTTTATTTCCGATGCTGTCCGATAAAAATCGGACAGCATCGGAACGATTCTGGCCCCCATACAGCCCTATGGGCATCGGACCAAATCGGATGTGCACTAAATGGCATCTGATTTGGTCCGATCCGATTCTGTCCGATTTTTGCACCAAAAATAAAATCGGACAAAATCGGTTCGGACCAAATCGGATGCCATTTAGTGCACATCCGATTTGGTCCGATGTTTTTAACATGGGGCCATATGGAGCAGGGTCCGAGGAAACATCTGATGTGTCCTCAGACCCGATTTTACTGTACTGAGCATGCTCAGTACAGTAAAACTGCTCCTAACTATCTAATTTTACTTCCGCAATGTATATACATACATTGCGGAAGTGAAATTAAGTGAGGCAGGGGTTAAAAAAAACAAACATCTATGCTCACCTGTCCACGAGTCCCTCAGCGTCTCCAGCATCTCCTGCCTCTAGGACCTGCCGTGATGTCACAGTCACATGACTATATGTTAGGATATGAAACTATATATACGTACCTATATATATTTTTAAGGCTCAGCGCTAGATCTGTTTGGCAATCATGAAGACAATTCGGTTTGATATAACCCTTCTTCAGGATAGGTATTAAAATGTATGTGTTTAATCAATAAAAAGTAGTAAAATTTGTTAGCGCTGAACATCCTGAGGAAGGGTTGGATCAAACCAAATTGTCTTCATGATTGCCAAACAGATTTAGCGCTGAGCCATAAAAATATATATATAGGTACGTATATATAGTTTCATATCCTAAAGTATCAAAAGGGCAACAACATATGGTGATACCCTAAGGGTACCTTTACACGCCGCAATTTTTGGTGGCTATAGGAGGCAATCTAACGTGCGCGTGCACGTTTTTCACGGTTGCCTTCCATCGCCAAAGGCGCTTTTAGACACCGCAATTCCGCCCTCAACCTAAGACGACGTGTTGCCCCGGAAGTCACCACACCAACAGCAGGATACATCCGGTACACTCCCGTCGCCGCTTCACACGCCAAAGGAATGCGGGCATACATGTTCAGCACTGCGAAAACATAGGCGTGCTAAATTGTTTTACACCGCGCCCCAAACACGCTCATTGGACAACGCAATAGCGTCATGATTGGCCAGCCTGCGCTGGAAGGCTGCCCACTACGTGACACCATTGTCTCGGAGTTTGGAATGAATACACCCTCGTGTCTTTGAAAGTGGCTGCTGCAACACACTTTCAAGCCGCTCAAGCGTCACACAGGAGCGGGTTGGTGCAGGACAGTGGCTCACACTACACAATGGTTTGATATGTGTGCGCCTGTAGCTGATGGTGGGAACATACACACAACACTATGCTCATATGTGCCTAAATTGGTCCATGCCATGGCAAGGTTTGTGTACACATGTTTGTGTGTGTAATGGACTGTACCTACATCCCCCACAAACACCTTTGCTTGCTCAATGTGCGTGGGCACGTGCCCTGTGGGCCCAACACATCATAATGGATATGTACACACAGTGGCGCCATACACTGTGGCCCAAAGGGCTGAACCTATGTATTGCATATTGCCACACAATGTGTCACGGACCCATCCATAGCATTTTACTGATCACATACCTCTGTGCACAGCCTAAAGCTATGTACAACTGCCCCGTATCCCAAAGTAACGACACACACAGGTTGTTTTTTGGATCCAATTTTTTTAGTTTATATTTTAGTGAACAAAATAAATAAGGACAATAAGACACACAAAATAACATAAAACACAAGTGTTGACATCACATAAAAAATGCAACATGATGAGAAATAATGGGAAAAAACCCAAACAAACACACTAACTAACTAACTAAAGAATGTGAACACACAAATAGCCAACACAAAGCCTCATGGTGCATCCACCCTGGTGACTCCACCCTCCTCATCAGGTTGCTACCTGACAACACCAGCCACCCTACACCTGCTGATGCTGCCAGGCCACTTCCCCAGGGCCATTAAAGTAGGAGCAGTATGCGTCTCTGCTGTTCCTTTTCTCCTGCTGAGTCTGACCCTGGCTCAGAGGCTGGAGTGGCGCCACACCATGGTGGGTAGCACGTCAATCCCCGGGACAGACCTCCCCTGTTGTGGGGTCCACTGAATCCACATAACTTGCCGGCGTGTATGATGACCGATCCCTACGACACAGGAAGTTATGCAGCACACAGCAGGTCAGCACTAGCACATCAATACACCAATACATTGCAAAAACCCGGAATGTATTGGCCATGATGCCAAACGCATTTTCAACCACACGGCGGGCCCGGGATAGCCGGCAATTGAAAATGCGCTGCTCAGAAGTAAGCACCCACTGGGGATATGGCCGTAGTAGGTTTGCCTGAAGTGGGAAGGCTTCATCCCCCACAAACGCAAAGTTGAGATGACCGGTTGTCTCATCATTTGAAGGCAAGTTCAGCCCAACTGTCCTTAGGTCTTGGGCCAAGGAGCAGTGTGCAAACACCCCCCCATCTGAGATACGCCCGATTATTCCAACGTCCACGTAGAGGAACTCATAGTTTGCATCCACCAGGGCCATGAGGACCACACTACAATATCCTTTGTAGTTGTAGTACGAAGACCCAGAGTTTGGGGGTTTAGTGATCCTCATGTGCTTACCATCTAATGCACCACCGCAGTTTGGGAATTGCCAGCGGTCCTCAAACCCTCTGGCAACATCCATCCATTCCGCGGGGGTTGTTGGAAACTGCATATAGGATGGCAGCAGACTACTCCAGATGGCCTCACACGTCTTGGGGATCAGGCGGCTGAGCAGGGATAGTGATACACGTGAAGTGTATTGCAGATCAGTCCTTGAACGACCTGATGCCAGGTGGCACAGCTCGATGCATCACAGTATCCTGTCGGGCTATCAATGGCTTTATGCGTTCCAAGAGGAATGTGAAAGAGTCCTCGGACAAACGGAGGTAGATCCTCCAGCTCACGCACCAGCTGCATGTGGCTCTGGGTGTCCCGATGCATAAGCCAATCCCAAGCCCACACACGCCGTGGTCTGCAAGCCCACAACCTCTCATATCTATCCTCCAGCCATAATTGCTCTTCTACCAAGGCAAGAGCCACGATAGCATCTCCATCAGGGTCGAACATCATCTCACGTACCAACCCCTGCAAAAGTAAGAAAAATAAACATCACTATAAGAACGCTTCATCACACATGATCTACAAAAAACACCTCCTTCCCTATATATCTTTTGCCCACTTTCCCACAGTATACCCAAGTGTGATCACCAGCCCACACACATACATATAGACCACCAATCAATGCCCAAACACAACATTGCAGTGTCTGACAACCAAACTTGGTCACTCTACACCCCTGGCCCACCTTTACAATACATCTCCATTGTTAAATGCAACACATCATGAGGCTAAGGCCATATACATGGCCATAATGTTGACGTGTGACCACAAGGCATGGCCAAACCTATAGGTCACATTATTTAAATCATGGTTTTGATTAAATCTATACAATTACATTATACACGTACCCCAACCTTTGTGTCTTATGCTCAAAATATTACACCATGCAGCACACTATTGAATACTCATCATGTCCAAGACACATCCCTGATGTGTTGTTAATGCAGGATCTTCTGAGGCAGACATTTGCAAAAGCCACACACCCCACTCCACATCTGAGTTTGGCCTTAAATGTCCCATTTTGTGTGGTAAACGACAGTACTATGTGGCCTCAATTCAGATGATCCCCGCAACTAAAGACACACGCATCCTTCAAACATGATCCTGTATGGCAACGGCAAAATGGCTTTTCAATGAGGATAGGGTTTAGGTTGTGAAAACACTCATGCATCCATTTGCCAGGACACAATAGAAAAGATTTAGAACAACTTCACGAGTAACTACATACCCTAACCACTTGGGCGTGACCTACACTACACAATAGCGACATGTAATGGTAAGGTGCTGTAAATGCTGCACAGCCATACCACAGTTCATGTTTGCACATCAGTACTTACTTAATGACACTGGGCAGCAAGCGTGCGATCTTGTGCGCTTTTTATATGTTAACCAACCAATCAGACCGCAGCGACGTCTTGTAATCGACGTAGCCGCCTGGGCGTATGCAGGTGCGACCAATGATTATGCGCCATTGCGCATTTTTGATTGGTCAGCTTGTGTTGAAATAAGCACGTATTGGGGCTCCACCCCTGCTCCGACTGGAATGTGCATTGTGCTAGTAGGGTCTCATCACAAGATCTCTGTTGGACAGACGGTAAGTGGTGGCACATGCTATTGGGCACTCCTGGACGTTATTTTCTGTGTGCCGCACACCTATATGTTGGGTGATGTTTGTACGCCTTCTGTACAGCTTCATGTAGCGCCCTGTAGTAGAGTATTTAGCGACGTTTATGCATCATTACTACACTCCGTGTACTGTAGCACACATAATGTTCTGGGAGATCCTTGCAAGGACAATGTGTACTACAGCACTATGTGGATTCCTAAATATGTGTGGATCTGATGAGAGTGTGTTTTAATGTAGTTAGTAAGCCTATGTGTGCCATTTGTAATGACAGACCTTGACATATTTCCCAGCAGTGGTCCAAAATACATATAACACCAGGAATGTCCTGCATGGCACATGTATGGACACATGTTAAGGCCAATAATGATTTTGCATAGCCAAGCTGACTACCAGAACACATGTAATTAGTATTGCTGGACATAGACTGGACATACAGAGTAGGGTTTCACCTGTGATGGCCATGTCTTTGTTTACATGATACAATTTTTTGTTTTTTTCACAGATAGCTGAGTATCACGATTTTGTGACACAGCTCATTATCATGTACCAGGAACACGAATGCCTGTGGCGGGTGTCACTGTCTGCTTATCACAACCAGGCAGCGAGGGCTGTGGCCTACAGGCCGCTGGTAGAGCTGGCTAACCGGCTCCAACCCCATAAGATCTGGACAGCGGTCCTGATTGCGGAGAAGATCAAATGCCTGTGCACAGTGTTCACCAAAACACACAAAAAGTGGATTGAGGCCCGGTCCGGGGCTGGAGCAACCAGCTGTGGCTGCAGCCCAAGACCCTGCCCCATCGCAGGAGGTGGGTGATTGTGTTTGTGTGATCTATCTACCCAGCTAGTTCTTTGCACTGATGTGAGGTTTGCAGCACATGTGGTAGTCACCATTGTGCTTTTCCTGCACCAATCATGTTCACTGTTCTTTTCTATCTGTTTTTTGGTCTCTGTTATCACAGATTGTGTTGTGTTATTTGTGGGCACTTTACATATCATTGTGGACCCTCAGGTGAGTATACTGCACTGGTCTACTTCTTTGGTTTGTTCTTCTCAAAACTCTGCTCCTGTGGCTTTTGGTGTTAGCCTTGGTGAGATTGGCTCTGTGTTGTTTTGGGTGTTTGGTTGTGGTATTAGCTTCAATAACATAGCAAAATGTGGCTGATGTTTTTTTTCTTTTTGCTTGATTTTCAGGCCCCTCGGGAGCCTGGCTCCAGTGATGAGGAGCCAGCAGCTGGCGAGGCTCTCCCCTCAACATCTGCAGGAGAGCCAGTGCCTGAGCCCAGTGATGGGGGCAGGGCCAAGCTCTGGAATTCGACGTAGAAGACCACCTGCCCCACCCAACATGGAGCTGGGTACCTGGGCGAAACCGGTCCTCCTAGATCGAGAGAGGACCCACCGTTCTGGGATCGGGTACGTTGCCAGCGAGATGCTGGCCCACATGGAGCCAGAGCAGCGTGACATCGCCGAGCGGGCCATCGTTCGTGTCCTGGAGGTGGGCGTAGATGGGTCCCTGCGATGGGGGGCGTCTTGGACGACCACACTAGGGCCCACTGTGCCCGCAAGACGCATGGTGAGGAGGTGGCAAAATCGTGATTCTCCACCTCCCCCCAGAAGACAGCCCAGCAGAGCTGGCCCATCACATGGCCGCTGGTTTTATGAGGAGGAGGCCCCATTGTCTGAGCCAGCAGAGGAGGAGCAAGAACAAGAGCGCTACTAGCCAATGCACAAGCTTGGCCGATAGAGACACATGTTGTATGGGCCGTTTGGCCCCTTTTTTTATTTTTATTTATCTACATAAAAAAAAATAAAATAAAAAAATAAAACCTTAATTTAGCCACAACTCTGTCCATATCTGTGTTACGTTCATCAGTATGTTTGTGTGTGTGTTTGGTACTGTGGGTGTCATATAGTAGACATTGATGTCATATAGGGGTGCATGGCAATTGTAATGGTCTAGTAGGGTGACATGTTTGCAATGTCACTCCATATACCTCTAGATAAACCGTGGCCCAGTGTGGTTGGTGAAATGTAACCCCACAAACTTTACTCTGTGTGTGTTGCAACAAGGGATGACACAGGATGTAGCTGGCCAGAATTTTATTACAGACCAACATTTTTAAATAACAGTGTCAACAAAATCAAAAAGCCTTGGTCAGGTTAGGAGTAGCCAAGACACACTACCCACGTTCCCAATGTGGGACACTATAAGAAAAGAGGCCAACGTGGCCAAAAAAACTAAGGTGCCAACATGGCAACATGGAAAAACAAGGGTCCAACATAGACAACAATGATTAGGGGAGTCTGGTCCCATTATTGGGTGAAGGGTGATGGGTGAGGGGCCCTGCTGGACTGCACTGTCTGGAGGGCGTGTATCATGGCACCCAAGCGGGCAAGGTGTTGCTGCCCTTCTTGCTGTGCCCTCTCCATGTACTGGTGTGCCTCCTGTTGAGCCAGCAGCAGCTGCTCAATGGTTGGTACACCTTTATGGGAAAGAAGGACATTAGTGAGTTTTCTGTATATGGGTGGGTGGGTGTTTGAGGGACTTGTTAGTGATTATACGAACGCAGCACATCACCATCCCAGGTGCCATCTGTAGGAGATGGGGATGGGCTGACAGCCCAGCCTGCAGCACGGGCTTGTTCTCCTTCATCAGAAAAAAACAAAAAAAAAATAAGAAAACACATAATGGTGTGTGGAGCACACAAAAAAAGTACATTAGCAAGCTGGTAGGCCTTAGCAGACACTTACCACCATACAGTGAATCAGCAGGCTCACAGTGAGGGTGTCTTGCCAACCAGACACCAGGGCTCGGCTGGGAGCTTGAGATGCTGGGGTGGGGTGGTGCTCCCGGGGCTCCAGGGATGGCTGCAGCCAAGTCTTGTGGGCCTGGTGTGGAGGGAGTGGCTGGGCCCTCTGGGGCCGGGCTTCTCTAGTCTTGGGTGGGGAGGGAGTGGTGGGCCCTCCGGGGCTGGGGATGCTGGAGTCCCAGGTGGGGAGGGACTGGCTGGGCCCTCCGGGGAAGGTGGTGGGGGTGGCCCGGGTGCCGTTGGGGACTGTGGAGCGTCCCCAGACACAAAGTCCTCCTCATCTGTAATATCAAACATGATCGCGCGATCATTCAGTCAAGAGCGCAATCATTCAGTCAGGAGTGCACTTTCAATTCAAAATTCTTGTTCCTCCTTCCAGGTATGATATGCTGCCGGTTACACGTCTTTTCCGGTCTTGTGCATTGTGGGGGATTATCAGGTGTACGGTCTGGTTTCAGAATGCACACTGCACATGATCCGGAGACAGTTTGCATGCCAATACACCCCCCACACTGCCACCATGTCATACCCGAAAGGAGGAACAAGAATTTTGAATCGGGAGCGCGCTCCTGACTGAATGTTTGTGCGGGTATGATTACCAGGGGCGTATCTAGGGGGGTGCAGCCGGACCTTTTGCACCGGGCGCAACTCTGCGGGGGGCACAGCCGGGCCGGTGCCATCATCAGGTCAGGCGTTCGGCGGTGGCACTACAGTGCCTGCGCTAATCTCCTCCGCGCCGCCCTGCATATTGTGCACGGGTGGCGCTGCGCGTGCGCAACCCCTGCTCCTGGTCCGCCCTTTAGCAGCAGTTCCCAACCCTTCCCCCTCGGTCACGTCGCGGCCGCGCAGCGGCTGACGTCACCCGGCGCGCCGCAAACAGTGGGCGCGCGCCGCACGTACAGTGGGACAGAGAAGAAGAAGAGGAGCTGCTGCAGCCTGCCTGCCTGCCTCCCTCCTCCTGACTGAGTCGTCCGGTCTGTCCTGACTAGGTACTACTCTACTAGAGTAATTAAATTGCAATAAAGTACTGTCCTGAGCTGGGAGTCGGGAGAGTTATGAGGTGTATATATATATGTATACATCAGGCGCAGGCACCCACTATGAGGTGCTATACCTCATAGTATGCGCCTGCCTGGTGATGTATACATATATACACCTCATAGTGTGCCTCCTTGATGTATACATATATATAACTCAGGTATATATATGTATACATCAGGCAGGCACACACTATGAGGTATAATAACCCCCCCCGCAGTCCTCAACCAAGGCTGAGGGGCTAAAAGCTGGAGCCGACAGCACAGACACCCCCCCCCGCTACTCTGGGGGGGGCGCCAAAATAGAGCTGTGCCCCGGGTGCCATGAAACCTAGTTACACCTCTGGTGATTACAGCATCAAGGGGAGGCTTTTAGGTCAGACAGGGAAGATTAGGAATTTACTAGGAAGGTGCAGGGATAGGTAGTGACAACTTTGGAAGCAAAACGACCTGACAAGTTCCCTTTTAATTGTACTTGTTAGTTCCCGTAGGCTAAGTCCACACACGTTGGTTTATTGTTTTGCAAAAACCAGTAAATCTGCAACAAATCCTAGGGGTTGTTTTTTCTTAGCAGGAGGCTTGCTACATTTTTTCTGCAGCCCAAATCCACAGCAAAAACGCAGCAAAAATGCACTATGTGAACTCGGCCTAAGGAGATTTGAAACTACGATCTTCATTTGCTTGTACTGTATGGAGCAGTGTATCAGTGCTGCTTTGTAAGGCACAAATAATGACTTTCTATGAACACAGGCTCACAGCGTTCATAGAAAATTTGCCACAATACAGGAGTCGTCAGCTGACCCTCAGGAATAGCCCTTGTGATCCGCTGAGTCAGTCCAGAGGTGGCTTAGGCTAGGGTCACACTTGGAGGGACATTTTTGGTGAAGCCAGCTTAAATGCTAGGTGTTTTTTTCTGTTGCCATTTTTTTGCTATTTTAATGCTAGCGTTAATGTACTCGTTAACACTTGCTACATATATGTACCATGCGTTAACGGATGTATTTCCCATAGGGCCCATGTTAGGGTTTTTAGCAGTGCACTTTGACACTGCATTTTTTGCATTGGAGCCTATGGATCCGTTAACGGATCCATTTTTCAACATGTTCAACTTTGAAAAAAGGTAGGTTTTAGCGGATCCAAGCCTCAAGTGTGACCCTAGCCTTACACTATGGAACCAGCATATCCAACCTAGTAATCAGTGAAACAGCTATGGCAACAGTGGGAAGCTTCACAAAAGACCTCTGATTAAGGAAGACTGCCCTTATAAAAGGTCTGTTGTTTGGTTGCTGACTCATTGTAAGAAATGTCCCTGCTGGGACCCTGCATCATGCAGGATGTAAAGTTGCAGGCTGATAAACTTGCCATTATTCCTGGAGCTGTCCTGTTGGCCTGATAGAGACTGTTTGTTTGGAGTTCTGACAAAAGCAACGCCTGTTTTTTTGCCTCATGTTATTTCTACTTGTAAGCCTACTACTAAGGTGTTTTCACCCCAAAACACATCTAGCAAGACTCTTCAGGTCCTATTTGTAATTCTTTTATGGATTTGAAAATTGAATAAAGACGTTGCTTTCATTGCAAACAGTGGCACTAGAAACCTTCTTTTTCTCTATGCTTAATGTACTTTGCCCTACATAGATTGTGCCTTAAATGCACTGTACCCTAAATGGACTATTCCCCATGATCTTGATGGTATGTACCCATTTTAATAGACTCTGCCGATCTTTGTGAGACTTGCTGGGTCATATTGACTGTTGTGTGGAAAAGGGAAAAATCTGAAGATTTGCCAGCCAGGTCAATTGTTTGCAACGTTCTAGAATGGTGAATGACTCATTCATATGCTGATGCTTCCTATGTTGTACTACTGCCACAATGAAAGATTGGAGTCCAATGTCTATGTGAACTTCTGTGAACGTTTGTCTGTTTTAGAGAAACATAGACTTGGGCTCTATAGTTCAGTGGTCTTAACCCGGTGAGATAGGGGTTGAAACGGCCCAAGAAAAAAGGATAAGAATTTTTTATAATTGTTTACCTGTATTTTGTCTGCTATTGTATCCATCATGTCTTCCAGGTGTCCACTATAGCCGAGGACGGCCATGGATAAAAAGGTGAAGTATGTAAGGGGGTGTCCAGTGCCCATGAAGTCTTTGCCCCCTTTGTTGATATCACTGTTTATGTGTATATTTATATAAGTATGTGTTTTACACTTATTATGAATAGTTTATGCTAAGTGCCTATGTGAAAATGATCTGTGTATGTGTAATATTAATCTGAAAAATGATATCATGTAGCAATAAGTGATTTTTTTAAATTCTCCATCAGTAAAGCTTTTTAACTGAACTTTTTGTGTGCTGGAATGTTTTCGCAAAGTAAGAGGTGCTTTGATACTCCCCTACAGATGCTGGAGAACAAGCCGCAGACCTCTGGCCTGAAGGTGTCAATTTGGAAAGGCAAGACACTACACACACTCTTGTAGAACAGAGCTGGTCAATTCCAGGCCTTAAGGGCTGCACACAGTGAATGTTTTCGGGTTGCAAACCTATGCAGGTGATGAAAATACCACCTATGCAATGGTATTGAAATTCTGAAGACTTGTACTGTTTGCAGCTTTTCAGGACTGGAATTGCTAACCCCTGCTGTAGAAGTCTCTGTGGAGATACCCGCTAGGTAACCTGAGTCAACCTATCCCACTTCTAAGTGGTCCGCCCAGGGATGTCAGCGTAGGACGCAACAGACCTGGGGTCGCCCTGTCGCGGCTGATGAGCAAACGGACATTGGCCAATGTTTGTACCAAGAACCCCAAGAAAATAAAAAGCTAAGATTTTTGAGTTTTTTGAAAAAAACGTAAGTTTTTAAATTTTTTCCTCATTATATACTGCTTGTTAGCATATGTGCATCATTGGTAGCAACTGAGTGCTGCTGAGAATTTTTTCTAGTTATTTGACCCAGATCCCTGCTGGCACCAGTTCACATTGTGTCTGTGAGTGCTGTGCAGTTTTTTCTGTGATAGATAGATAAATAGATAGATAGATAGATAGATAGATAGATAGATGTAAAAAATGAAAGGCAGCACTTCCTTCAGTAAATTCATGTGGGTTTAATAGTCCTAGGACTGCAACGTTTCGGCACACAGCCTTTCTCAAGCAGTGACAAACAAAAATGGTGCTCACATATATATAGCTCCCATGCAAGGGACTTTCAATGATTCAATTTATACAGTGCTATACAAAATGTATATATAAATATGCAGTATCAAATATACAAAGTGACAACAAGTGCATAATAAAGTGCATACAGTGCTTTAACGCATTATAAATATTATAAGGCTCAATATTATATCCAATTCCTAACTTTACACCCTAATTGTATCAATTAAAACACAAGTGTTACTTATCTTATGATCAGAGGACCCCACGCTGCAACTGTACACTGATACTTCCGCCATCATGACCCCGGCGTTCCTATTAAACCACTGCGTATGCTCCATGTGAAAAAACCATGTTCCTAACAAGCGAAATCACGTTGACCCACCGAGATCCCGCGTCTGCGCAATCGGGATCTTCCAATACACCCACTGCAGTTGCGCAGTAGTGTATCTGAGGTTACTACTCCTATACTCGTTCCCGCGCATGCGCCCTCACCAAGAGGATTCCCGGGCGCCATCTTGGTAATGCTGGCAGTTGCGCAGTAGTGTATTGGAAGTTACCACACTTAGATTTGTTACCTGCGCTTATGCCCTACCACATAGGAATCTCAGGTGCATCCAAACTGCGATTTACGCAGTGGCAAAGGGAACACAAATCTACTATAGAGAAATAACACATTTCAGGCTACCTATTAACCCCAAGAATACCCAA
This sequence comes from Allobates femoralis, assembly GCA_033576535.1. NCBI lineage: Eukaryota > Metazoa > Chordata > Amphibia > Anura > Aromobatidae > Allobates > Allobates femoralis. The sequence continues at coordinate 313,790,581 of JARQOC010000003.1, forward strand.
TTCACTTCCATTGCAAGATTTCAGTGTACACATTGGGTATTATTACGATATATTAGTTACATGGGGAAAATAATCAAAGTCCAAAAACAAACTTTACACATATATGGGAAGAGATCCTTTTTTTTATATACATAAATGTAGTCACCACCCTGGTGGGCTTTATACAGTTAAGTATGCTACAATAACATACAAATAAACACAATAGTGTGTCCTTCTGTTCAGGTGACTTATCCCATATTTCTATTTGATATACTATTAATGGACTTGACTAAAGAAAAATTTTTTTTTTTTTTGAATTCAGGTTACTACTTAGACTGAGTCACATTTCATCAGAAAGAACATCGGCTCTCACACAAAAAGACAATTACAATTGGAACAATACGCATACGCATACAGTAAGGTTGCAGCTTGTGGAATCCTCTGTCAACACCTATAGATAAAAAGAAAGAAAATATTTTTAATTAAAAGTACTTTCAAAGTAATTTTTTATAAAAAGAATTCATTCAAAATTATATTTTAACAAATTCCTATCAATCTACTACAGTAGTTAATTAGTATCGAAAAACCCAGAGGATACAGATTATAATAAACTGAATTTTGTAGTCAACGTTCAGGCCATTAGGCCTCAATGTATTTAGTCTATGGATCCATTCCATCTCCCTTTTTAATAACAATTTCTGTCGATCTCCTCCCCGTCTTTGTATGGGAATCGTATCTATCAGACGGAACCTTAAATCTTTTTCTGTGTGCCCCATATCCATAAAATGCTTAGGGACCGGTAGATCCTTTCTTTTTTTCTTTATGGTATGTCGGTGATGAGCAATACGTGTCTTAAAGTCCCATGTTGTCTCCCCGACATACCACAGGGTACAGGGACATTCCAGAAGGTAAACTACGTATTCCGATGAGCATGTCAGAAAATGTTGCCCAGAGCGCTTATGCTCTACCACATAGGAATCTCGGGTGCATCCAAACTGCGATTTACCCAGTGGCAAAGGGAACACAAATCTACTATAGAGAAATAACACATTTCAGGCTACCTATTAACCTCAAGAATACCCAATTCACTTCCATTGCAAGATTTCAGTGTACACATTGGGTATCATTACGATATATTAGTTACATGGGGAAAATAATCAAAGTCCAAAAACAAACTTTACACATATATGGGAAGAGATCCTTTTTTTTATATACATAAATGTAGTCACCGCCCTGGTGGGCTTTATACAGTTAAGTATGCTACAATAGCATACAAATAAACACAATAGTGTGTCCTTCTGTTCAGGTGACTTATCCCATATTTCTATTTGATATACTATTAATGGACTTGACTAAAGAAAAACATTTTTTTTTTTATTCAGGTTACTACTTAGACTGAGTGACATTTCATCAGAAGGAACATCGGCTCTCACACAAAAAGACAATTGCAAGTGGAACAATATTCATTCTGATATTGGCTCTATGAAAAAAGAAGGACAAACATATCTGACAGGTACAAAGAGAAAGGGGTGTTACCCCTGTCTCTCATGTATTAACTGCAGGTTAATGATCAAAGGATCTAATTTTGTACATCCAGCGACTGGGCAACGTTTTGAAATAAAACATTTTCTGACATGCTCATCGGAATACGTACCGTATATACTCGTATATAAGCCGACCCGTGTATAAGCCGACCCCCCTACTTTTGCCCCAAAAATCTGGAAAAACCTATTGACTCGTGTATAAGCTGAGGGTGGACCCCAGCACAGGTATACAGCCCCCAGCAGTGTGGTATACAGGCCCCCCCAGTGGTATACAGGCCTCCCCAGTGGTAGTATACAGCAGGCCCAGTGGTAGTATACAGCAGCCCCAGTGGTAGTATATAGCAGCCCCAGTGGTAGTATACAGCAGCCCCAGTGGTAGTATATAGCAGCCCCAGTGGTAGTATACAGCAGCCCCAGTGGTAGTATATAGCAGCCCCAGTGGTAGTATACAGCAGCCCCAGTGGTAGTATATAGCAGCCCCAGTGGTAGTATATAGCAGCCCCAGTGGTAGTATACAGCAGCCCCAGTGGTATTTTTTTTATATATCCAGGATACACATGAATAATGTTTACAAAATACTTGGACTCTCCTAAATATTGCATTAAACATACTGATTTAGGTTATGGAGAGTTTTTTTGACCCAATAACTTAGAGCACAAATTCCACTGCTTTTCATAAAGATGCTTTTATTAATTCATCAAGGAGATAAAAATGCAGGTACAAAGTGCTCAGAACGTATAAAAGATAAATTACATATGGATCTGGATTAAGAGGACACTAAGGGGTTAGGGTCTTCTTGTCTCCCACTTCAGGACATAATCATGGTAGCATTTGTTAACAGAAACCAATGTGCAGTGTAAATATGGCCAAGAGCTGCAGCTTCTAGTGTGTAGAGGGTTCAGTAGCATATCGCCCTACTAGCACAACAACCACTGACTGATAACTCTAACCTATTATACAACAATCAAAGCAATATAGATTTTGAGCTCCAGCTTACCCATGTTAGTACCAGATGTGGAGATGACCACTAGGGACGCCCCAACGCGTTTCCCTGATGCTTCCTCAGGGGGGCATCTTAATCCAGATCCATATGTAATTTATCTTTTATACGTTCTGAGCACTTTGCACCTGCATTTTTATCTCCTTGATGAATTAATAAAAGCATCTTTATGAAAAGCAGTGGAATTTGTGCTCTAAGTTATTGGGTCAAAAAAACTCTCCATAACCTAAATCAGTATGTTTAAGCCCCAGTGGTATACAGCAGGCCCCCAGGGGGTACCCAGCAGCCCCCAGGGGGTCCCCAGCAGCCCCCTGGGGGTACCCAGCAGCCCCCAGGGGATCCACAGCAGCCCTCAGGGGGTCCCCAGCAGCCCCCAGGGAGTCCCCAGCAGCCCCCTGGGGTCCCCAGCAGCCCCCAAATGCTGGCACTCGCCCCCCCCCTGGCAAGGGCCCCCCCCCGCTTCTCTTACCATCCCGGTCTTCTGATCAGCGCTGCTCCTCGGTGCTCCGCGGTGCTCCGTCCGTCCGTCCTGCTACATCCGGGATCCCCGGCCGTCGCGCGATGACGTCATATGCCTGCGACGGCCGGAGATCCCGGATGCAGCAGGACGGACGGACGGAGCACCGCGGAGCACCGAGGAGCAGCGCTGATCAGAAGACCGGGATGGTAATATAACCAGCGGGGGGGGGCCCTTACAAGGGGGGGCGAGTGCCAGCATTTGGGGGCTATATGCACTGCTTCCCCCTGCCGCTGATTGACAGGGGGAAGCAGTGCATATTTAATGAGCGGCCCCACGTGACAGGGCCGCTCATACAGCAGCCCCCCCCGCCTCCTGCAGCCTCCACAGCCCCCACCACAGCCACCACATCATGGGCCCCCGTATAGACCCGTGTATAAGCCGAGGGGGAGACTTTTCAGCCCAAATTTTGGGCTGAAAAACTCGGCTTATACACGAGTATATACGGTAGTTTACCTTCTGGAATGTCCCTGTACCCTGTGGTATGTCGGGGAGACAACGTGGGACTTTAAGACACTTATTGCTCATCACCGACATACCATTAAGAAAAAAAGAAAGGATCTACCGGTCCCTAAGCATTTTGTGGATATGGGGCACACAGAAAAAGATTTAAGGCTCCGTCTGATAGATACGATTCCATACAAAGACGGGGAGGAGATTGACGGAAATTGTTATTAAAAAGGGAGATGGAATGGATCCATAGACTAAATACATTGAGGCCTAATGGCCTGAACGTTGACTACAAAATTCATAGTTTATTATAATCTGTATCCTCTGGGTTTTTCGATACTAATTAACTACTGTAGTAGATTGATAGGAATTTGTTAAAATATAATTTTGAATGAATTCTTTTTATAAAAAATTACTTTGAAAGTACTTTTAATTAAAAATATTTTCTTTCTTTTTATCTATAGGTGTTGACAGAGGATTCCACAAGCTGCAACCTTACTGTATGCGTATACGTATTGTTCCACTTGTAATTGTCTTTTTGTGTGAGAGCCGATGTTCTTTCTGATGAAATGTGACTCAGTCTAAGTAGTAACTTGAATAAAAAAAAATAAAAAATTTTCTTTAGTCAAGTCCATTAATAGTATATCAAATAGAAATATGGGATAAGTCACCTGAACAGAAGGACACACTATTGTGTTTATTTGTATGTTATTGTAGCATACTTAACTGTATAAAGCCCACCAGGGCGGTGACTACATTTATGTATATAAAAAAAAGGATCTCTTCCCATATATGTGTAAAGTTTGTTTTTGGACTTTGATTATTTTCCCCATGTAACTAATATATCGTAATAATACCCAATGTGTACACTGAAATCTTGCAATGGAAGTGAATTGGGTATTCTTGGGGTTAATAGGTAGCCTGAAATGTGTTATTTCTCTATAGTAGATTTGTGTTCCCTTTGCCACTGCGTAAATCGCAGTTTGGATGCACCCGAGATTCCTATGTGGTAGGGCATAAGCGCAGGTAACAAATCTAAGTGTGGTAACTTCCAATACACTACTGCGCAACTGCCAGCATTACCAAGATGGCGCAACTGCAGTGGGTGTATTGGAAGATCCCGATTGCGCAGACGCGGGATCTCGGTGGGTCAACGTGATTTCGCTTGTTAGGAACATGGTTTTTTCACATGGAGCATGCGCAGTGGGTTAATACGAACGCCGGGGTCATGATGGCGGAAGTATCAGTGTACATTTGCAGCGTGGGGTCCTCTGATCATAAGATAAGTAACACTTGTGTTTTAATTGATACAGTTAGGGTGTAAAGTTATGAATTGGATATAATATTGATCCTTATAATATTTATAATAAGTTAAAGCACTGTATGCACTTTATTATGCACTTGTTGTCACTTTGTATATTTGCTACTGCATATTTATATATAAATTTTGTATAACACTGTATAAATTGAATCATTGAAAGCCCCTTGCATGGGAGCTATATATATGTGGAGCACTATTTTTGTTTGTCACTGCTTGAGAAAGGCTGTGTACCGAAACGTTGCAGTCCTAGGACTATTAAACCCACATGAATTTACTGAAGGAAGTGCTGCCTTTCATTTTTTACATCTATTTTAATACCAGTGAAGTGGTAGGAGGGCTTTGCACCCGACTGTGTGCGACTGTGCTGTTTCGTTTTTCTGTTTTGTTTTTTAGATAGATAGATAGATACAACTAGAAAAATGGCAAAGGTGTGGTGCAAAGCATGCAAAGGTGTGGTGCACGCAACCAAGCTTACCTTGTTGAAAGTCCAATACATAAAATCAAAAAAGTTGCAGCACTCAAGTTCTTAGTGTCAAAAAAGAAATTTGTTTGTTCCAGCATGGGCACAGATGGCGACATTTTGGGTACAAATGGTGTGTGTACCTGAACTGTCGCTATCTGTGCCCATGCTGGAATAAACAAAGTTCTTTTTAGACACTAAGAACTTGAGTGCTGCAACTTTTTTTATTAGATAGATAGATAGATACATAGATTCAAAATATAAATACCGTATATACTCGTGTATAAGCTGAGTTTTTCAGCCCAAAATTTGGGCTGAAAAGTCCCCCCTCGGCTTATACCGCAGTATATAAAAAATACCGCAGCAGCCCCGGAGGTATACAGGCCCCCCATCAAGTTCCAGGGCCCCCCCCCTTGCGCGCCAGCCTGTAAAGGAAAATCATACTTTCCAGTGTCCTGTCGGCAGCTGCGGACGGCGCGACAGGATACTGGTAAGTATGATTTTACTTTACAGGCTGGCGTGCAAGGGGGGGGGGGGGCCCTGGAACTTGATGGGGGGCCTGTATACCTCCGGGGCTGCGGCTGTATACAGCCCCGGGGCTGCGGCTGTATACAGCCCTGGGGCTGCGGCTGTATACAGCCCTGGGGCTGCTGCTGCTGTATACTACCTAAGGGCTGCTGTATATACCTATGGGGCTGCGTATGGGGCTGCATATGGGGCTGCATATACCTCTGGGGCTGCATATACCTCTGGGGCTGCATATACCTCTGGGGTTGCATATACCTCTGGGGCTGTATATACCTCTGGGCCTGCATATACCTCTGGGCCTGCATATACCTCTGGGGCTGCATATACCTCTGAGGCTGCATATACCTCTGGGGCTGCATATGGGGCTGCATATACCTCTGGGGCTGCATATGGGGCTGCATATACCTCTGGGGCTGCATATGGGGCTGCATATACCTCTGGGGCTGCATATACCTCTGGGGCTGCATATACCTCTGGGACTGCATATGGGGCTGCATATACCTCTGGGGCTGCATATACCTATGGGGCTGCATATACCTCTGGGGCTGCTGTATACTACCACTGGGGCTGCTGCTGTATACTACCACAGGGGAGGCTGCTGTATACCTCACTGCTGGGGGTTGTATACCTGTGCTGGAGTCCACCCTCGGCTTATACGCGAGTCAATAAGTTTTCCCAGTTTTTGGGGGCAAAAGTAGGGGGGTCGGCTTATACACGGGTCGGCTTATACACGAGTATATACGGTACATCTATAGACAAATGGAAAAATTAGATTTTGAGATAGATGAATAGATATAGAGATAGATGTCTAACAACTATATATAGTCCCACCTGCCTTTATAAGGGTAAGCTTGCACATTTTAGTGGCTTTCATATTGGATTAAAGGGTGTTTTATTTTTGTATTTAGCTCAAAATAAATATGTAATTGAAAAAAACAGTTGTGTGGTCCCACTTTTTCTGATCGCCAGCTGGAGTACAGCAGTCAGCTGCAGCCTGCAGACCACAGACTTCGACTTACCTTGGCTGGTAATCCATAACACAGGTCACTCCAAACAATATGAAGAAAATGTGTAGGGTCCCCCCATTTTGGATTACTAACCATGGTAAAGCCGATAGCTGGAATCTGGCATTCTCAAATTGGAAGTGCCATCTTTCATGGGTCCTCACCACCCTAAAAATAGCAGGCCACAGCTGCCCCAAAACTGTCATCACCATAGGATGCCCCAATACTGATGCTTCACCCCAGCTCTTCCCACTGCCTTGGTGCGGTGGCAGTCAGGGTAATACATGGGGGTTAATGACAGATGAGTATTGACAGCTGTCATCCACCCCTGGGTTGGTAATGTGGAGGCGTCTATGATACCAACACATTACCAATCCAATGGGTAAATAGCTAAAAAACAGATGCAGAGAAAAGTCCTTTATTAGAAATAAAATACACAGACAATTCGCTGTCACTCATTTATTAAGACCAAAATCTCAGACGATAATTCACAGTGATGTCCAGGCACAACGAAATGCAGATCACAGAGACCACTACCATGTAAATACTGCAGCAGCTCGCTCTCATTGACAGCTGGCTGTGAGCAGTGACATCAGACAGTTCATCTGCGGTCACAGCTTAGTTACCATGGTAACCACAAAAACTGATACCATTGTGATCGCAGATGAACTGTCTGTTATCACCGCTCACCGGTCAGTGTGAGGCAGGAGTCACACTGGGCAACAGACATGCAAGTCTCCCTGCACGACCGCCAGCTCTCTGACAGAAGCTTGCAGCTCATAGAAATACATGCATCTGCAGGATCCTGTCAAAGTGATGTACTCAGGCCGAGTGTACTTCGCTTGATGTCTGAATTTCATCGGAGCTGGGTATGCTTAGACTTAACCAATGGCTGAAAGTGATTTATCTGTGTGTTTTATTTACAATAACGGATGTTTCTCCGTGTGATTTATTTCTAATAAAGGATTGTTCTGTGCAACTCTTTTTTTAACAATTTACTCATTGGATTAGTATTGTTCAGATATTAGTCATAGACACCTGAACTTTACCAATCCAGTGGTTGATAAAAGCTGACAATATTCATCTGCCATTAACCCCTTCTGTTATCCCATTTGCCACTACACTAGAGCAGCAGGAAGAGCTATGATGAAGCGCCAGGATATGGTGCGTCTAATGAATGTGCCATATTCTGGAGTTACTGTGGGCTGCAATTTTTACCCTGCGAGGGAGCAATAACTATGTGCTTCCCCAGGGTAAAAACATCAACCCAAAGCCAAGCACTTTATCTTGACTGGTATCAAAATTGGGGGAGCCACATGCCATTTTTTTCAAATATTATTTTTTTTTACATGAATCTGACATCAGTTTGCTTGACATGCTGTCAACTAACCACAGATGCCAGCATAGAGGGTGGGTGGGGTTAAATCAGACTTTAACCAATCAATGGGGAAGCCTGAGAGTCATTAGTAGTCCAGAAAGTAGGGTGATAGCGGCGCTGAAGCTTGGTAAGTAACAGTTTACGAGGCTAATTGCTGTGCCACAACAGAGGGGCTCCACTGTAAAACGGTCTGAGCTTGTTTGTCAAATTTTGGGCATCTTTGAAGGTATTTTCTAGGCCCTAACTTTGCCTCCCATTGATTTAAATAGGGTTCGGAAGTTCGACAAACTATTCGCCGATGTATTTGTGGAACATATGGCAGGCTGACGAACTGAATTCGAACCTCAAAATGTTTGCTCATCTCTACTTAATAGTACATTCTAGATCAGGGGTCTCAAACTCCAGGCCTCGAGGGCCGCACACAGTCCAGGTTTTCAGGATTTCCCTAGGATTTGACAGTTGGCAATCAAATGACCAACTGTCAAATTCTAAGGAAATCCTGAAAACCTGGACTGTGTGCGGCCCTCGAGGCCTGGAGTTTGAGACCCCTGTTCTAGATTGTGAAGGGATTAAAATGCTAGCTTGCCACAAAAAAATTTGGGTTCCCATACAGTATTATTGACAGAAAATGTACAAAATATTTTGGGTCTTCGAAGAAGGTGTCAAAACAATCTTTCTTTTTTTTTGCAACTTTCAGAATTTTTTTAACCATTAAAATACTAATCTGAAGAATCATATTATAAGATCATTGATCTCACTCAATGAGTGCTCTGAAAAAAATGCTCAAATAGCAATAACAGAATTTTATTATTTGCTTAGGCTGGCTTCACACCACGGTGGGAAACGGACAGCCCCGGATCCGATTTTGGCCCAATAGTATTTCTATGGGGCCAGATGGGGCCATATGGCAGTGATTTGCCATTTGGTACCCTGTTGTCAGGGAGGATCAGGCAGTATTCGTTTTTTTACCCCGGAAACAAAATTGCAGCATGCAGTTTTTTTGTGTCCCGGGCAAAAATCTGAAAAAATCGGATCCTCCTGGATCCGGAGCGATCCGGCGCCCCTAATAATGGTGTCTTTGGGCGCCAGATGGCACTGGATCTGACAGAAAATCGTATCCCGTTCCCGATTCCTGGAACTTCAGCACCTGGAGAACTCCCAGCAGAAATTTCAGAACCAGCTTGACAGCAAAAAATCTGTGGTGTTGTGAAGCCTGCCTTACTTTATTCCACTTGGATCTTTTTTACCTGTTTATCAGTACATTATGTGATGTCATTCAAAAATATATTGTTTTCCATAAAACAGAAGCCCTTATACAGCTTTGTCAATGTAAAAATAAAAAAATTTAGTTCAAGTAAGAAAGGTAAGAAATGAATGAAATATTTCCTGATCCTTTGAGGGAAGCTTATACTAGCCCCACTGCATGCACTTTATCTCCCATATAATGTCTTGCAGTGGATGTAGTCAATCCTGCTGAGGGTTCGATCACATTTTCCTATATACTGTAGCTTTGCTGAGATTCTCAGTCAGAAAAGTGGATGAGTGTCAGACAAGTGTCATGCATTTTTATCCTCACTTTGCATCTGTGTGACATGCCTTTACTATGCAAATGTACATTTTTATTCTTGCCTAACATTTATATGACATGCAGTCATCTACATGACATGCGTATGGATTATGTTTTACACCCTACAATGTTCTATGTACATTAGGTACTTTGAGAAAATAATAAAGTAAGCATATGAACATATAGATAGACAGATGATAGATAATAGATATTCTGTGCCTGTATAATGTTCCAACACCCCTAGATACAGTGCCTACAAGTAGTCTTCAACCCCCTGCAGATTTAGCTGGTTGACACATGCGGAATTAACTTGGCATTGTGACATTTGGACTGTAGATCAGCCTGGAAGTGGGAAATGCACTGCAGCCAAAAAGGGTTTTTTTTTTTGTTTTTTTTTAAAGCGTTAAAAGTTAATTCAGAGGGTCATTTATTATTCAACCCCTCAAACCAACAGCATTCTGTTTGGTCCCCCTAAAGTATTAAGAAGTAGTTCAGGCACAAAGAACAATGAGCTTCACATGTGTGGATTAATTATCTCTTTTGCCAGCCTTTTCTGACTATTTAAGACCCTCCCCAAACTTGTGAACAGCACTCATACATGGTCAACATGGGAAAGACAAAGGAGCATTCCAAGGCCATCAGAGACAAGATCGCGGAGGGTCACAAGGCTGGCAAGGGGTACAAAACCCTTTCCAAGGAGTTGGGCCTACCTGTCTCCACTGTTGGGAACATCATCCAGAAGTGGAAGGTTTATGGAACTACTGTTAGCCTTCCACGGCCTGGACAGCCTTTGAAAATTTCCTCCAGTGCCGAGGCAAGGCTTGTCCGAAGAGTCAAGGCTAACCCAAGGACAACAAGGAAGGAGCTCCGGGAAGATCTCATGGCAGTGGGGACATTGGTTTCAGTCAATACCATAAGTAACGTACTCCACCGCAATGGTCTCCGTTCCAGACGAGCCCGTAAGGTACCTTTACTTTCAAAGCGTCATGTCAAGGCTCGTCTACAGTTTGCTCATGATCACTTGGAGGACTCTGAGACAGACTGGTTCAAGGTTCTATGGTCTGATGAGACCAAGATCGAGATCTTTGGTGCCAACCACACACGTGACGTTTGGAGACTGGATGGCACTGCATACGTCCCCAAGAATACCATCCCTACAGTCAAGCATGGTGGTGGCAGCATCATGCTGTGGGGCTGTTTCTCAGCCAAGGGGCCTGGCTATCTGGTCCGCATCCATGGGAAGATGGATAGCACGGCCTACCTGAAGATTTTGGCCAAGAACCTGCGCTCCTCCATCAAGGATCTTAAGATGGGTCGTAATTTCATCTTCCAACAAGACAACGACCCAAAGCACACAGCCAAGAAAACCAAGGCCTGGTTCAAAAGGGAAAAAATCAAGGTGATGGAGTGGCCTAGTCAGTCTCCTGACCTTAACCCAATTGAAAACTTGTGGAAGGAGCTCAAGATTAAAGTCCACATGAGACACCCAAAGAACCTAGATAACTTGGAGAAGATCTGCATGGAGGAGTGGGCCAAGATAACTCCAGAGACCTGTGCCGGCCTGATCAGGTCTTATAAAAGACGATTATTAGCTGTAATTGCAAACAAGGGTTATTCCACAAAATATTAAACCTAGGGGTTGAATAAAAATTGACCCACACTTTTATGTTTAAAATTTATTAAAATTCAACTGAGCAACATAACTTTTTGGTTTGTAAGATTTATGCTTCTGTTAATAAATCCTACTCTCGTTTGCAGTTTGAAGGCTCTAACTTATTTACATCTTATCAAACCACCTAAATCTGCAGGGGGTTGAAGACTACTTGTAGACACTGTATTATACATTTGCACCCTTTAATGCCTTTCATATGGCACTAAAAGGTGTTTAGCCTTGTTTTACCTTAAAAAGTAAATACATATCTAAAAAAAATAGTGTGGGGTTCACCTTGTTTTTGATAACAAGCTGGGGTAAAGCATACAGCTGGGGGCTGCAGCCTGCAATTGTCAGCTTTATCTTCTCTGGTTACTCTAACAAGAGGTAACCCCACTCTGTTTTTTTCTTTAATAATAAATAATTGAAAAAAAAACCTTGAGGTCCCCTCTCTTTTAGATAACCAGCAAAGGTGAAGCTGACAGCTATGGGCTGGTATTCTCAGACTGTGAATGTCCATGATTATTGGGTCCTTCCCAGCTTAAAAATAGCAGCCAGCAGCCACTCCAGAAGCGACACCTCCATTAGATGCATCAATCCTGGCGTTTCGTCTCAGCTCTTCCCGTAGCTCTGGTGTGGCAGTAATCAGGGTAATAGTAGTTGGGATTGATATCAGTATTATGTCAGTTTGTATCAAGTCTAGGAGTTAGTAATGTATAAGCATCTATCAAATGCCCCACATTACTAACCCAGTTAGGAAAAAGGTTAATAAACACACAAATTATTTTTATTTCGGAAAACACTCCCTGACACATTTCATGCTTTACCAATTAGAAAAAAGGCATAGATCCAAAATAGTCCACGGATTCCAATGTAGTTTAACGAATCTTACGTAGTCCACAAATGCCAACCTGAAAGACAAAGATAATTAGTAAAGATGTAAGACAAGAGACTAATTTATTCCCCAAGAAAATCCCAAGCAGGTCGGACATAGACCAATGAACAATGATTCAGTCTCCCAGCGTATAGAGCAAAGCAGCCACTGCCCAACTACTAGCACTCAAGCTGAACTCTACATGAGTAGTGAGCATTATGAGCAAAAACATCAGTAACGTTACAGCAGTTCACACTTGCCGAGTCACACAGCAGGTATTCCGTGAGCCACCGAGTGTTTCGAGAGGTGATGTCATGCTTGACTGCTCACAGGATATTGGCTGTGTGACCTTTACCTGCAAAACATCACTGTCATCACTGCTCATCACACTCGCTGCTCTCACAGAGAACAGCATGACAGCTGGGAGTTGGACAGTGGCTGCTGTTCAAGCCTATAGGGCTGCATTCTTTGAACACAACTCCATTGGGAAAGTGAGTTGTTGTGGGACCTACATGGGACTATGTCAAACCTGCTTTGGACTTTGATGGGAAATAAATTGGTGAATCAGGATGCATTGATTTAGTGGATACTTTGAGAAACTGATGGCTAAGGACTGGACATAGAATGAGACAATGTTTAAGTCTATATTCACATGTGCAGCAAGGTAAAAAAAAAAACAGGTGAAAGCAATTGGTGATGAGGAAAAGCAAGTCTAAAAGGTTATATGCAAAGTATTCCTTTGTCTCAAATATTTTCATACACAGTATGGCTGGTACTGTATGTGTAACAGCAAAAAACAGTTCAGGCTAGGGTCACACATAAGCCCTTGGTCCGTTCTTGGCATCAGTATGCATTTTTTTTTCTAAGTCCAAAAACTGATGCATAAACGGATTATATGTAATAAATGCCCTATCCGTTTTTTTCTGCACCAAAAAACATTCCTAGGAGGTATTTTAAACCCAAAAACGTTGGTAGGAAAGTTTTTGGGTACAGTTAAAAAAACAGATCCGTTTTTTTAACATGGGGCCCTATGGAAAAACTGATCCGTTTTTTAGAGCATTGTTTATGTAAAAAATGGTAAAGTCACAAAAATGTTCAGGGACACAGGAGACACAAAAGCAGCCTAGGAAAAATGGATTTGGCATGGAAAACACTTCCAAAAACGGTTTGCTATGTGTGACTCTACCCTCATACAGGTAGTGCAGTAAATGATGTGACAGTAAATGTCCCAAAACCAGTCTTTAACAGCACAGTCCGCACTGCTACTAAGCAGAAAAGGCTTGTGTACACTTAGGCTACTTTCACATACCGATTTTGTAAAATCCGATGCTGTCCGATATAAATCGGACAGCATCGGATTCTTCTAATGCCTGGAATCGGGTGCCAAATAGGCATCCGATTCCGACAGAAAATAGGATGCCCGCCCTCCTGTCAGATCGCTCCCTGAGAGCTGTCAGTCTCTCCCCCAGTCCTCTCCTCTTATCCCCTGTGTCTCCCCTCTTGGCCCCCTGTCCTCTCCTCTTATCGCCCGGTCCTCCCCTCTTGGCCCCCGGTCCTTTCCTCTTATCCCCTGTGTCTCCCCTCTTGGCCCCCGGTCCTCCCCTCTTGGCCCCAGGTCCTGTGTCTCCCCTCTTGGCCTCCGGTCCTCCCCTCTTGGCCCCCGGTCCTCTTATCCCCTGTGTCTCCCCCTCTTGGCCCCCGGTCCTCTCATCCCCTGTGTCTCCCCTCTTGGCCCCCGGTCCTCTCATCCCCTGTGTCTCCCCTCTTGGCCCCCGGTCCTCCCCTCTTGGCCCCCGGTCCTCCCCTCTTGGCCCCCGGTCCTCCTATGTGTCCTCCCCCAGTCCTTCAATGTGCTGCCCCCATGTGTCCCCCTCCTCTCCTTTCTCACCTGTCCACGACTCCTACACGGTCCCGCGCGTCTCCGGTATCTTGCTGTTCTGTCTTCTGTGCTGCCAGGACCTCTCGTGATGTCACAATCACATGACTGCCGGCTATTGGTTCCTGGCAGTCATGTGATTGTGACATCACGGCAGGTCTTATCAGCACAGACGGCAAGATACCTGGAGATACCGGAGACACCGGGAGACGTCGGGGGCCTCGTGGACAGGTGAGCATAGTTTTTTTTTTTTTTTTAATTAACCCATTCATTCACTTTTGGAGCGATTTTAGTGTACTGAGCATGCTCAGTACACTAAAATCGGTCCGAGGAGACATCAGATGTTTCCTCGGACCCTGCTCCATAGGGCCCCATGTTAAATTGATCGGGTCGGATCGGATGTGCACTAAATGCCATCCGATCTGGTCCGATCCTAATCTGTCAGATTTTATTTTCGGTGCAAAAATCGGAGCAAGCTCCGATTTTTGCACCGATAAAAAAATCGGACAGATTCGGATCGGACCAAATCAGATGGCATTTAGTGCACATCCGATTTGGTCCGATGCCCATAGGGCTGCATGGGGTCCGAAAATTGGTCCGATGCTGTCCGATTTTAATCGGACAGCATCGGAAATGCTAAAATCGTTATGTGAAAGCAGCCTTATGCTGCAATTAAGTCCTGAACAGTCTCTTGCAGAGCAGCTTTTACAGAAACTGAAACTGAAGTCCTTTGTCAGTTTACACAATACCACTAATACAAGTCTTTACAGAGTAAATACAGACTGTAGAAGTTTGCCAGGAAAATAGACCCGTTCCAAACTGAAGCTAGTGTTATAAGAGAAGCTAAGCCAGGAGACACAATGAGACTCAACAGTGCAGGTTACTGGGAGCAGGGAAAGCAAGAACTGACCTAATTTTAGAATGAGCCAGAATCAGCGAGAGTTCTGAATAGCAGCAGAAGCTTACAGCAGTAAGGTCAGAGGAGAGAGAGTCCAGCATGACACTGAAGAGTCAGGTAGAGCACAGAATACTCAGGAAAGGCATGAATGTATGACCAGAACTTAAAAAGGCAGGGCAGATCGGAACCTCAAGATCATGATGAAGCAGTAAGGCAAAGAAACAAAGAAGGTTCAATGGAAAACCTGGAATCCTCAAAGAGGGCATCTCATATTTTTATTTCTTTACTAATTATCTCTTTTTGTGTCTTTCAGGTTACCATTTGTGGACTACGTTGGATTTGGTAGACTACTTTAGATCTATGTTTTTGTTTTTTTTTAAATCAATTGATGAACCAAGGAAGGTGTCAGGAAGTGTTTTCCAATAAAATTTTTTTGTGCGTGTTTATCTTTTTAATCACTTAGCTAGAACGCTGGGTTATCTTGTAGACATCTCTACATTACCAACCTTTGGGCTTGATGCCAGCTGACATTACCACAGTTACCATTGTTTCAGAGCAATGGGAGGATCCAAGGCGAATCATCGTGTTTGGCTCATCCAATGGAGGTGCCATTTCTGGAGCAGCTACAGGCTGCTATTTTTGGCCTGTAAAGGACCCAAACCACAGACCTTCCCAGTTTGGAAAAAACAACCCATAGCCTACTGTTTATTTTGTAATTATTTATCTAGTTATACCTAAACTAGATGGGTGCCTGATGCTATCGAATTGGGAATGCGGTGATGTCACGATGGGGGCAGTCTCTGTTACTCTAGGGGAGAGCTTTTGCAGCAGTGGCATCCTTTATTTTGAGGGCTGTGACAGGGATGGCTGCAGGTTTTTTGTCCCAGACAAAAGAGTCTCAGTGGGCTCTTTTAAAAAATTCTTGATTATAATATAGAGGCTGCAATATATACCGTATATACTCGTGTATAAGCCGACCCGTGTATAAGCCGACCCCCCTACTTTTGCCCCCAAAACCTGGGAAAATCTATTGACTCGTGTATAAGCCGAGGGTGGACCCTAGCACAAGTATACAGCCCCCAGCAGTGTGGTATACACCAGTCCCAGAGGTAGATACAGCAGCCCCAGTGGTAGTATACACGCAGCCCCAGTAGTATATACAGCCCCAGTGGTATATACAGCCCCAGTGGTAGTATAGACGCAGCCGTAGTAGTATATACAGCCCCAGTGGTAGTATATACAGCCCCAGTGGTAGTATATACAGCCCCAGTGGTAGTATACAGGGCCCCAGAGGTATATACAGCCCCAGTGGTAGTATATACAGCCCCAGTGTTAGTATACAGGGCCCCAGAGGTATATAGCAGCCCCAGTGGTAGTATACAGGGCCCCAGAGGTATATACAGCCCCAGTGGTAGTATATACAGCCCCACTGTTAGTATACAGGGCCCCAGAGGTATATAGCAGCCCCAGTGGTAGTATACAGGGCCCCAGAGGTATATAGCAGCCCCAGTGGTAGTATACAGGGCCCCAGAGGTATATAGCAGCCCCAGTGGTAGTATACAGGGCCCCAGAGGTATATAGCAGCCCCATGTGTAGTATACAGGGCCCCAGAGGTATATACAGCCCCAGTGGTAGTATATACAGCCCCAGTGGTAGTATATACAGCCCCAGTGGTAGTATACAGGGCCCCAGAGGTATATACAGCCCCAGTGGTAGTATATACAGCCCCAGTGTTAGTATACAGGGCCCCAGAGGTATATAGCAGCCCCAGTGGTAGTATACAGGGCCCCAGAGGTATATACAGCCCCAGTGGTAGTATATACAGCCCCACTGTTAGTATACAGGGCCCCAGAGGTATATAGCAGCCCCAGTGGTAGTATACAGGGCCCCAGAGGTATATAGCAGCCCCAGTGGTAGTATACAGGGCCCCAGAGGTATATAGCAGCCCCAGTGGTAGTATACAGGGCCCCAGAGGTATATAGCAGCCCCAGTGGTAGTATACAGGGCCCCAGAGGTATATACAGCCCCAGTGGTAGTATATACAGCCCAAGTGTTAGTATACAGGGCCCCAGAGGTATATAGCAGCCCCAGCGGTAGTATACAGGCAGCCCCAGTAATGCAGGGCCCCCCCAGCCTGACTCCGGTCACCTGTAAAGCAAACTATACTTATCAGTGTCCCGCTGTCCGCGCCCGCCGCTGCCGACATCGCGATCCTCCATCTTCACGCGACTTCTTCCTGTTTCCTGTGCTCGTCGCAGGGAATGACGTCATTGCCGGCGACGAGCACAGAAACAGGAAGAAGACGCATGAAGATGGAGGATCGCGTACGGCAGCTGCGAGCGGGTGCGAGCGGGACACTGATAAGTATAGTTTGCTTTACAGGTGACCGGAGAGACGCTGGGGGGGCCCTGCATTACTGGGGATGCGGGGGCTGCTGTATACCGATGTATACATCGGTATGTACCGATGTATACATCAGTATACAGCACTGACTCGCGTATAAGCTGAGGGGGGTACTTTTCAGCCCAATTTTTGGGCTGAAAAACTCGGCTTATACGCGAGTATATACGGTATATTATTCCGGTAAATATAATCCCCCCTCCATTTCGTCTCTTTCCCCGTTGTACGCTTTGACCTCTCATGTGCTGTCTTTCTCGCCACATGCACTGTCTTCTCCCCTTTGTGATGTTTCCCCCATGGGTTCTTCTCTTCCACATTGACTCCTCTTGTGTGATGTCTCTTCCCTGTGCTGACTCTCCCCTCATGTGCTCTCTCCTTTGACCTATCTCCACCCTGTGTACAGTTCCTCCCCTGTGCTGTCTTCTCCCCTAATGTGTGCTCTCCTTTGCACTGTCTCCCCCTGTGCACTGTCTTTCTTCCTCTTGTGCTGTCTTCTCCCCTTGTGTTCTCACGTGATGCCGCTTCTATCATCATAGGGCTGTCTAAGAGCCTGCCTCATTGTGACATCACACACAGTCAATTCCCAGTCAGTCAGTGTTGCATTGGGCTCAGTAAGTCAGATATCCCTGAGGGGTAGCAGGTGACCGGGTCTGTGGGAGATAAGGAACCCTACTTTGTCTTGCTTATGTGGAGGTATGAGCAGTTACTTGATTTTTTGTGAGGTTTTCCCTGCAGTCTTTGGCTGTTTGAAAGGAGTCTTGTTTATGCAGGATCAGAACGGAGAAAGGGAGAGTTTTTTTGTATTTGAAGTGGCCAATTAGGTGGCTACAGCTGGCCAATGATGTGGCGAATATTGGGGACATCCGAACACATTCGATCACAAGGCAATTATGTAAGTAGAATAATAATAAACAGCAATGGGTCCCCTTCATTTGGAATAACTAGACAAGGTAAAGCTGACAGCTGTGGGATGCAGCCCACAGTTGTCTGATTTTCCTTATATGATTATCAAAAATAGCGGATACTCTAAGTCATTTTTTTAAATCTATTTATTATTTATTACCTTAAACCTGCACTTATTTTTTATTCATTTAATCACAAAAAGCTGTACCATAAGCTCCACAATGTACACTGCTTATATGACTTCTCTACTCTAAGCTCTCTCTCCAAGATAATCTGTCCCTGATCTGCTTCAAGAGGAGATTGTGCCAAGACGTGATGCGGCTGACCAATCACAGAAATTTCAGGAGCCAACAAGGCTAGGACATTACCATGTATGTCAGGTCATCCCCCTATGTTAATTGGCAGTCTAACAACCTCAAAACATGCAGGGCAGGGACATGAGCATAGCCCTCTATCACCTGTGATACTCGATTGATTAACGAGACTACTCGAGCACCTCTAATGCTTGATCGAGTACCGCTGTGGCGAGCATGCTTGCTCATTTCTACTTAAGCCTACACATTTAAAGGAAACCTGTCAGGAGGATTTTGCCCCCCCCAGCTATCACTTTCTGTACCTGCAGCTTCAGAATACTATTCTAATAATCCCTGTCTGAGCTCATAGTGTAATGTTAAAGGTGAAAAAAAGCATTTATACGCTTACATTTTAGCCTGCACCTTGGAGGAGGAGGGAGACTGTCTGGCAGGATAATAGTTAACTCACAATGAACTTGCATGGCTAAAGGACCTATGTGATGTAACGATCATGTGATTATAGTGGGCGGAGCTAAGCGAGCAAACTCATATTATGTTATAGGGACTTAGCTCCACCTATTGTAGTCACATGGTTATGACATCACATCAGGTCTCCCAACATGTTCTAACATAAGGCTGAAATGTTAACTATTAGCCTGCCAAACAGTCTCCATCCTCCAAGCTGGAGACTGACTGCCTCATTACATAAGGAAATGTAAGTGAATAAATGCTATGTTTTCACCTTTCACATTACACTATTATCTCAGACAGGGATGATTAGAATAGTATTATAAAGCTGCAGCTACAGACAATGATAGCGGGGGGGCATAAACTAGCTGACAGGTTCCCTTTACGTAAGTGGCAGTGGTGAAATTATACACTCAAAAGGTTCAAAATACAGACCATTTTTCTTGTCATTCTGTGAAGAAGACTAATATTTAGGAAATAATATGGAGAGTACTTGCATTTTGAATAATTTTCATTAAAAGTGTTATCTGGGATTTTAATTTAAAAAAAATGTGCCCAAGCACTAACAAGCAGATAGCTGCCACCTACCTGCCTGTTGTGCCAAGAACCACCATTCAACTCCAGCATAGACTGGTCACAGACTGCTCCTCCTGAGGACAGCATGGCGGGGTAAACAGAGCAGAGGCAAATATTCCGCTCTGCTCTGTGGAAGTGGGCGCAGAGCCAGCGTCACACTGATTGACAGCCAGCTCCCCGCTACCTGATTGGGGGAGCCAGCTGTCAATCAATGTGACTTCGGCTATGTACCCATCTACAGAGGGGAGAAGCTCCCCCTTCTGTAGACGTGACATCAGCGGAAGCAGCAAAATTGCTAACAGGAGTGGTCTTAGACGGCTCCGTGTCGGCGGTTATCTGCGCCAGACACAACAGGCAGAAAGGTAGAATCTACCTCTCTATTAGTGCTTTGCTTTTGATACATTCCTGATAGGTTTAACCCCTTTATTTTAGAATGAATCAGTCTATTGGATATTGTCTGCTCAGCTTAACATGACACAGCAGAGTCTTACTCTTTCATGTGTGAACCTGCACAAGAGTCAAACTAAATCACCATCAATTATAAATCACCACTCCCTTGGGCATGAAGAGCCCTTACAGTTATGTTTTATGGCACTGCAAAGAATAATCACAATGCTTTCCCCAAGATTTTCAGGCACGTGTTTTGACTACTGGTCTAGAACATGCAATCTACTGCTACCGACTGCACTTGTGTATTTAGAGAAGCATTTCTTTTATTTTGCTAAACATTTATGTTGATGTTTTACTCTTCAGATGGTTAAAAAAACATTCTATCATAATTTCATAGTCAGTATGTTTCAACAGGAATTGTTAATGCTCATTAAGAAAAGACTTATGCTAGGGTCACACTTAAAAGGCACAATCTGGTAACCGCATCCATTACCAGATGTGGTTTTACCATGTGCCTTCATACTATCTTTTATAGTAAAATTGCAACCCTCATTCCGCATCTGGATGCATTAATGCATCCGGTTTAGGATTTTGGGTTTTTGCAATTTTAAAAACCGCATCCAGATCCGGATTCGGATCCGTTACCACAAGGTACTGTTACCAACCGGGGGTCTGCGGCCCGTGCTCCACGGCCTGCTGCCTTTACTCCCTCGGCTCCTACCGCCCCTGTTCGGCCTCAAGGATCCCGGGTGTCGACCGTCCGCCGACGGCTCCGGGGCGCTGGCAGCCGCCGCCCGCGGGTCGGTCGGGTAGCGTCTTCCTTACCGTATGCTCTCCGGGTGCGCGCACCTGTCCCCAGCCGCAGGGGTTCAGCACCCTCTGCTTGAGCAGCGCTGCTCATCTCACTTCCGGGGCCACTGCTTGAGCTATGACAATCCATCTCCAAATCAGTATCTGCTGGAGAACTGCAGGGAGCTTGCTCCTCCCATCAGCCAATCACCAGGTCTCTGTGTTCTGCCAATCAGGAGTACCCTGCTGTGATATAAGCTTCCTGTTTCCTCTTACTCTTTGCCAGGGCAATTTCTATGTAGTGAACTTGCTAATCCTGGTCTGGTCAGGTCGGTCCTTATTTGGCTTTGATATCTGATTACTCTGTGTTCCTTCCCGCAGATTCCTCCCGTGCCGGCTCCTCGCTGACTCCAGTGGTCTCGGTCTGCTTCCCGGACCTCTTCCCTGCTGAAGAGCTGTCTCCAGTCCTGCTCCGGATTCTCAGTGTTCCCGGTTCCCGTGTCCTATTTTATACCCGGTTGCTGTTTTGTTACCACGTCGCCTGGGGTCAGTTTAACACTCGTGTCCGCTTCATTGGTCCCCCCGAGGTTGGTATCGGCGGTATCCCTGTATAGGGGTTAAGCGCTCCGGGGCCTCCTTCGGTGGTATTCCGGTGCTGCGACCTTGTGGCTCTCCCCTGGGGCGTGGGTTCTTGTTTTGTTGTTGTTCAAATAAACCTGTTGACTCTATTGTACTGGTCCGCCTCTCTATCACCCAGTATCAGCATCCGCTCTACGCGGTCCAGTGGGTCCACGTGTGGGGTCCGTCAGTAGGACGTGACAGATCCATTTATAGGCGCCAATGTTAAAAAAATGCATCGGGTTTTGCAACCGCTCCGAAAAACGCAGCCTGCATGATTTTTACTGCAGGGTGCAAAACCAGATGCGTTAACCGGATTGCAAATAGTGCAATCCAGTTTTTCTATTGAAGCCTATGAGCTGCGGATCCGGTTTTGAGCATTTTTAATGCTCAAAACCGGATCCTGATGTAAAAAAATGCCGCAGATGTGACCCTAGCCTAAAAGAGATTCTTTCTGTCTGAATTGGATCTGGAAACAAGAGGAAGAATAGAACAGGATGTGAGATCCAGCTGGCTTCTCTCGCCAAGCTCTGTTTGACATGTTCCTCCGAATATATACATAGGTAAAGACTTATTAGTCAAGCAGAGTCAGGTGAGAAGACGTCAGCAGGGGCAGGCATGCAATAATTTGCCCTTCCACAGCTCTCTGTTCAATGTTGCTCTGAAATACTGCAGGGATTCATAGGGTAACGTACACATTTGGAAAGATGCTCATTTATTTATTCTGGTTCTTGTTGCATTATTCACCTTGACATGTCATCTGTAAACTAAATGGACTGTCCAATAAATTATTATATTACTTTGAAAAATCGTTAAAAATTCTTTAGTATTTGGACTTATTCTCCTGTGTTTAGATATTTTCTTTAAAAATTTTAAATATTGCAGGACTTTCTTTAGTTTGTAACATCACAACCAGTGAGTGGCTCTAATGCTGGGTAATGGAGAGATGACCTGCTGCTAGCCAGCAATTGCAGTGTGATGGTCACACTTTGCACTAGCCATTGCACTGCTGCACACTCTTCAGGGCCTGGTATACTCTTAATCCCCCTCCCATTCCTGGGGAACTTTAGCAGAGCCCTTGTCAGGCAGCAAGCAGAACAGCCGCTGGTATCCAGACATACAAGCAGCAGACAGGTCAAACACACCAGAACCAAAAACAGTGTATATCCCAATACCTAAGGGGAACAACGATTAACCATGAAGAGAGACCAAAGCATGAACCATCTCAGAAACACATAATCAATGACCTCAACCACCTAGCACAACTGAAATAATCAGCAACCAAAAGAGGAATTGGCAGGATTTAAATGTGCCTCCCAGTAGTCACCTCATTATGCTTGGGTAATGCCCTTTCTCCACTCCCAGACCACAGTAACAATGTAAAAGGAGAGAGGAATTGAGGGAACCTCCCACCACCAGATTTCCCCAGCAGGCATGGCATCCCATACCTGCTGGCAACAGCTAACACAAGGGATCCCCACATAATTAGGCCCCTGAACAGCATAATAGTTGGAAGCATCGGCATCCAACTTTCCAGCAATACTAGGAGTAAATCTCCTAGAATGCAAGTGAGCACCCTTGCAAGCGCCACCCCACCGGAGGTGACAATCCGCCTGTCATAGCCAATGAAGAACCAGAGCACGCCCAGGAGCACAAGGGGCCTGCTCAGGTACAAAGCTAAAAATCTTGACAGTTTCTGCTTAAACCAAAGAAGTCTGTGCAATAGCTACCTGGTGAGGCATGTCAGACTGGGTCTGTGTATTGTCCATTTTTGACTGACTGATAGATAAATGCAAGGGCAGATTAAGAGTAAGGCTGGCATCACACTGTACATGTGATATACGAGTCGCTCAGACGAGTGTCGGATCATTAAACCTGAACGGCCTCTCCCTGTCACGATGGGAGTGTGGAGTTGCTGACAGGGAGAGGACTCATATATCACACGGACAGTGTGATTCCAGCCTACCTAGGACACTGGGCTCTTTAGGTTAGCCCTCTCCCCAACCAAAAGTATCATGATAAATGTCACATGATCCTCTTTTGATAGATCATATGATAGGTCATGTGATAAGCACACAGGTGGAGATCAGTAGATGCGAAACAAGAAAAAGTGGCACATGGCATGCCACACAATTTTTTTACCCTTATATACAGTGATATACATGATTAGCGCCATATATAATAGAGCAGGGGTTTGCAATTAATTTAACATAGCTCCTAACACACAGCATGAGCTTCCCACATAGGTCAGTATGTAGAGCAGAGGCCCAAACATAACTCCTGAATGTGGCAGGAGCCTAAACATCGCCCCTTTATCCAGCAGGAGCACACACAATTTTCTTTCCCTTAAATATAGTGCTATACACATCATAGCGCTATACATAATAGAGCAGGGGTGGGAAATGAATTTAACATAGCTTATAAACACAGCAAGAGCCCACTGATAACCCCCTATATGCAGCAGGAGTCCACACATAGCACTTGTATGCAGCTGTTGCCCACACATAGCCCCCTGTATGCAGCAGGCACCTACACATAGCCACCTGTATGCAGCAGGAGTCCACATATAGACTGCCGTATGTAGCAGGGGTCCACACACAGCCCCATATATAGAACAGAAGCCTACATATAGCCCCCTAAGTACATTAAGACCCACACATAACCCCTGTATAAAGCAGGAGCTCACACACAGTCCTATATATATCAGTAGCTCCAAATGGTCCCTGTATACAACAGGAACTCTACATAGCCCCTGAATACAGCAGGAGCACACACATAGCCTTTATATACAGTATGAACAGCCACATAGTCCACTATACACAGGATGAACCCCCAAATAGTCTAGTGTATATTATGTGAGCCTTCACATAGCCCCGGTATATAGTATGTTTCACAATAGGAGCTCCCCTGGAGCTTAGATGCCATTCTATATTGCCAGTAGCTGATTTCTTGATGGTGTTGCACAACACATTCTGATAAGAGCACTGCGACCATCGGCTCTCCTCAAGTGGTAGTCCTGATTGCCCTGATTATAATCTGCCTATGTGTGCACCCAGTACGCATGACTGTTTTGGCACAGACATTGTCTTCCTAAACTAAGGCCTGTTTCACATCTATTCGCTACATGCGCTAGGCTGCCCTGCGCCAGCGCAAATACAAGCGCAGGGGCATTTAGGGCCTGGGCAGCCTAGCACATGTGGCGCATAGATGCACCCCTTAGCGCTCAGCTGCGCTCGGTGCCCCCATTATATCCTATGGCCGAGCACAGCTGAGCACGCGCTCTGCCAGTGAGAAACGCAAGTGAAACTGGCAGAATGCACGGCGCATGCGCCAGCCCTGACACTTCCGGAAACGCACCAATAGGGCGTTTCCGGGTGCGTTAGAGCCGGCGCATGCGCCGTGCGCTCTGCCAGTTTCACTTGCGCTTCTCACTGGCAGAGCGCGCGCTCAGCTGTGCTCAGCAATAGGATATAATGGGGGCATCGAGCGCAGCTGAGCGCTACTGCATGGCATGTATGCGCTCACTGCGCTAGGCTGCCCCAGGCCTAAATTGCCCTGCACTTTCTTTTGCGCAGGCGCAGGGCATCCAGAGCAGCCTAGCGCAGTGAGCACATAGATGTGAAACAGGCCTAATACTTACCAAGCTTCAGCGCCGCTGTCACACTCACCATGCTAGCCCGCTCGTGAACCCCTGACATTCTAATGACTTCCCTGAGGTTGCCTGAGGTTACACAGTGGCTATCACACAACAGGAAATCCTACTGTGTGACCTCAGTGGCATCACCACTCGTAACACTAGCTGTCTCATGATAATCGTGATATCGCCTGAGACGTAATGAATACATCTTGTCAGTATTGTGAGACACAGAGCATAGGAGGAGCGGTTACGTCAGGGAGTGCAATAAAGTTCAAACTTGCGGGATAGCCCCTGTATCGCCCTCAAATCTGAACTGCAGTATTGTTTGTGATGACACTACTTGTCACACTCAGCATGCCAGCTCTCACAGCATATGAGGGATGCTTTCTGTGAATGTGACCCCACCATATTGTTGTAAGGCACCCTGGCCATGGTTTGTTGTTTGATCTTTCTTGTGAAGTAGATATTGAAAATCTGCATCAAAATCTGCATGTCTATCCTAAAGCCAGCAAAGACTGCGAGTTCAGAAGTGCTGTCCCAACATGTTTTTTTCTTTGCAGATTTAGTGCAGATTTTTGGGCAAAGAAATCTGAACCAGACGTGCAAGGAAATAAAATGTGGGCACAGCACCTGTCATAGACTTTTCTGGCCTCAGGAAAGAAATGCAGATTTTGATGCAGATTCTCAAATCTGCCTCAAAACAAGCATTAAATAGCATGCCATGATCAAAGCGCCCAAGAGGGTCCAGCAAAAGACACAGTTGTGATGAAATGGCTTGAGGATTCCTCTGGTCCCCTGCCTGCTTCCTGAGACTAACAGGGCAGGTGTTGACCCCTACAATCCTCAAGGTCAGAAAATAGTGCAAGTCTTCAGGATTGTTTTAGCATTGCACAGGTACTAATTATTTAAAGAAAACACTGGAGCAAGCTTTTGTCTATGACTGAGTTGCAGCTATAAGCCTGGGTGACACTCTGTGTATTTCACCCTATAGGGTAATATCTATTTGAATTATGATTATTGGCTTAGCGCTAACTCTTTGAATATGGCTTGATGAAAAAAGCGCATTCAGTGGTACATGGTTAACCTTTCTGTGGGATGTTTATTAAAACAAATTAACACTGAAAAAAATGATTAATAAAAACCATATAAAAGAAGCCTCTATGTTAAAATTCAGCCACTTGTATAAGCGAGTGGTGTAAAAGAAAATCTTCTCAGGAGGTGTTAGTTATGTAGAGGGATTTTAACAATTCAGTTAAAAAATATAATTTATAGAATCCAAAAATTATAAAATCCCCAAAAATTGTTTTAATGAGAACAATGAGTTCTACTTTTAGTACTCTGTATATCTTTAAGAGATTTGTCTCCAATAAGTTTATCTTAAGATGTTGATTAAAGATTCTTGCTGCTTTTTAGGTTCCCACGGGTGTAGTGTTCTATCAATGCCTCAGGGTGATGTTATTGGTACCTTTTGGTGTGGAACTAAAGAAATAAAAATATGTTTGTGAGTGTCTAATCCTCCTACGGGGTATTGTTAGGTTTTGGTTGTACAGTATTGCCTTATCTTCAGAGGATGGCACCTGTGACGTTAAGCTTGGATTTGTGTGGTGGCTTTACCTGGGGTTTTTCCTCGGGTGGTGTATACACTGTGTGCAGAATTATTAGGCAAATGAGTATTTTGATCACACGATACTTTTTATACATGTTGTCCTACTCCAAGCTGTATAGGCTTGAGAGCCAACTACCAATTAAGTAAATCAGGTGATGTGCATCTCTGTAATGAGGAGGGGTGTGGTCTAATGACATCAACACCCTATATAAGGTGTGCTTAATTATTAGGCAACTTCCTTTCCTTTGGCAAAATGGGTCAGAAGAGAGATTTAAAGTGCTCTGAAAAGTCCAAAATTGTGAAATGTCTTGCAGAGGGATGCAGCAGTCTTGAAACTGCCAAACTTTTGAAGCGTCATCACCGAATAATCAAGTGTTTCATGGCAAATAGCCAACAGGGTCGCAAGAAGCATGTTGGGCAAAAAAGGCGCAAAATAACTGCCCATGAATTTAGGAAAATTAAGCGTGAAGCTGCCAAGATACCATTTGCCACCAGTTTTGCAATATTTTAGAGCTGCAACGTTACTGGAGTTTCAAAAAGCACAAGGTGTGTGATACTCAGGGACATGGCCAAGGTAAGAAAGGCTGAAAAACGACCACCTTTGAACAAGAAACATAAGATAAAACGTCAAGACTGGGCCAAGAAATATCTTAAGACTGAGTTTTCAAAGGTTTTATGGACTGATGAAATGAGAGTGACTCATGATGGGCCAGATGGATGGGCCAGAGGCTGGATCAGTAAAGGGCAGAGAGCTACACTCCGACTCAGATGCCAGCAAGGTGGAGGTGGGGTACTGGTATGGGCTGGTATCATCAAAGATGAACTTGTGGAACTTTTCGGGTTGAGGATGGAGTGAAGCTCAACTCCCTGACTACCAGTTTCTGGAAGACAACTTCTTCAAGCAGTGATAGAGGAAGAAGTCAGTATTGTTCAAGAAAAATATGATTTTCATGCAGGACAATGCTCCATCACATGCATCCAACAACTCCACAGCATGGCTGGCCAGTAAAGGTCTAAAAGAAGAAAAAATAATGATATGGCCCCTTTGTTCACCTGATCTGAACCCCATAGAGAACTTGTGGTCCCTCATAAAATGTGAGATCTCCAGGAAGGGAAAACAGTACACCTCTTGGAACAGTGTCTGGGAGGCTGTGGTGGCTGCTGCACGCAATGTTGATCATAAACAGATCAAGCAACTCACAGAATCTATGGATGGAAGGCTGTTGGGTTTAATCATAAAGAAAAGTGGCTATATTGGTCACTAATTTTTTGGGGTTTTGTTTTTGCATGTCAGAAATGTTTATTTCTGTAGTTATATTGGTTTACCTGGTGAAAATAAACAAGTAAGATGGGAATATATTTGGTTTTTATTAAGTTGCCTAATAATTCTGCACAGTAATATTTATCTGCGGAAACAGATATCCTCTTAAGATAGCCTAATCTAAAAATAACTCCACTCCAATTTCCAAAAATATTAAGCCTTGATATTTGAGTTGATTGAGAACATAGTTGTTGATCAATAATAAAAATAATCCTCTATAATACAACTTGCCTAATAATTCTGCACTAGGGATGGGCGAATCTACTCGTTACTACTCGGTACTCGCCGAGTAGTAAGGGATTCGCCCGACTCGTTACACTGCGAGTTATCTCAGGGATGACTCGCAGTCAGTAACGAGTCCGCAGGGAGCGAAGGAAGAGAGGGGGGAGAAATGCTCCTTACCTCTCTTCCGGCTTCTGCTATGTGCTGTGTGCTGGGCTCTGGGACTTGCTGGCTGCGGCAGCTCCAGGGTCCTAGAGCCCGCCTACACAGAGATGTAGCAGAGCTGAGATAGTTCTCAGCCTGCTCACTCCCTGTGCATAGATATGTATATGTATGCACAGGGTTGTGGCAGTGAAGATGTCGTTTTTGGACTACGTCGGACGGAAGAGGATTTTTGGAGTAAAGATGGAGTCTCTAATGTCTTTTTTGTTTTATTTTTAATAAAAAATTTTTCCCTGTGTTGTGTTTTTTTTTTATATTGAGTACTGGAAATTCATGGCGGTCATGTCTAATATTGGCGTGACCGCCATAAATTTCGGGCTTAGGGCCAGCTGATAATACAAAGCTGGCCCTAACCTCTTTATTACCCAGCGTGCCAATGCCACCAGGGCCGCTGGAAGAGCGGGGTTCAGCGCCAGAAGATGGCGCTTCAATGAATGCGCCATCTTCTGGGGCGGCTGCGGGCTGCAATTTGCAGCGGGGGGTGCCCAGAAAGCTTGGGCATCCCTGCGCTGCGGATTCCAGCCCCCAGCTGCTTAGCTGTACCTGGCTAGACATAGAAATTGCGCGGAGCCCCACGCATTTTTTTTTTATTATTTCATGAAATTCATGAAATAATAAAAAAAAGGGCTCGCCTATATTCTTGTGTCCGGCCAGGTACAAATAGGCACCTGGGGGTTGGGGGCAGCTCGTCGCTGCCTGCTGGATCCGGCTGGTTACAAAAATACGGCGAAGCCCACGTAATTTTTTTTTTTGAAAAATCTATAAAACAATCCTAAAAAAGGATTGCATCTTTACTAACCCCTCGACCATGGTGGAGGGGTTAATAAAAAAGCAGTCCCTTTTTTAGGATTGTTTTATGGATTTTTCAGAAAAATTTCACGTGGGCTTCGCCGTATTTCTGGAACCAGCCAGATCCAGCAGGCAGCGACAGGCTGCCCCCGACCCCCAGGTGCCTATTTGTACCTGGCCAGACACAAGAATATAAGCGAGCCCTTTTTTTTTATTATTTCATGAATTTCATGAAATAATTAAAAAAAAAATGCGTGGGGCTCCGCGCAATTTCTATGTCTAGCCAGGTACAGCTAAGCAGCTGGGAGCTGGAATCTGCAGCGCAGGGATGCCCAAGCTTTCTGGGCACCCCCCGCTGCAAATTGCAGCCCGCAGCCGCCCCAGAAGATGGCGCGTTCATTGAAGCGCCATCCTCTGGCGCTGAACCCCGCTCTTCCAGTGGCCCTGGTGGCAATGGCTCACTGGGTAATTAAGGGGTTAGGGCCAGCTTTGTATTATCAGCTGGCCCTAAGCCCGAAATTTATGGCGGTCACGCCAATATTAGACATGACCGCCATGAATTTCCAGTAATCAATATAAAAAAAAAAACACAGAGAAAATTTTTTATTAAAAATAAAACAAAAAAGCCATTAGGGACTCCATCTTTATTTTAAAAATCCTCTTCCGTCCGACGTAGTCCAAAACGCAATCTCAGCTCTGCTACTTCCCTGTCTGTGCTTAGACAGACAGGGATGTAGCAGAGCTGAGAACTGACTAAACAGTCAGAGTTCAGCTCAGGGCATTAGGACCTGAGCTGAACTCTGCTGTCAGCCAGACTCGCTCTGCTCCGGAGATTCCCGAGCAGTGACGCAAGTTAATTTATTCACTGCTCTTGTCACCATTCGGGAATCTCCGGAAACAGAAGCAGAGAGACTCGGGGAGCGAGTCTGCGGCTGAGGCGGCAGCGGCGGCGGAGGCAGGGGTAAGTAGCCGGCCGGGCCGGTGCACCCCCCCTCTCCCCCCTCACCCCCCCTTCCCCCCTCCCCCCTTCAATCTTTTTTTTTTTTTTATTATTATTCTTTAAAAGCCAGCGGCTTTTTGCTGCTGGCTTTAAAAGAATAACAGGGGGATTTGCAGGTTTTTCCTCTGCTGCCAGACCCCTTATAGGGTCCGGCAGCAGAGGAATCGCTGCAATACTCGCCTCCCCATTCATTTACATTGGACTCGCTAGACTCGCAATGAGTAGCGAGTCCTGGACTCAGACTCGTTACAGTCTAGCGAGTCCGAGTAATTTAGGATTCGCCCATCTCTATTCTGCACACAGTGTATGGTTCTTGGAGACTGATTAGAAAAGTCTGGGCCCCATGGGGCACTGTTCATCCAGTGGGACGGAGAGATCGTACTGGCCGGCCCATATGGTCAGATGGCAGGACCAGTGGGTAGCTATCAGACACTCCGCATCATTTTATATCACTGTGAATGGCGTCATATGCAGGCCCAATATGTGCATGGAAAGTCATCTCCCACATGTCTTTGTAGGTAGAGGTGATTTTGTCAGGCTGCACCCGGGCTTGCGCTACATAGTGGGGTCTGACTACATCCTGCAAGTGCAGTGTTGGTTTTTGTTTTTGGCTGCTGATGGTAAGATTTTCTGATGCTGCCTTTTTGAGTAGTTTTAATAAACATCCTGCAGATGGGTTAACCATGTACCACTGAACATGCTTTTTTCATCAAGCCATATTCAAAGAGTTAGCGCTAAGCCAATACCCATAATTCAAATAGATATTGCACAGGTACTAGTTTCATCACCTGCAGAAGTGATGATTTCAGCACCTTGTGCAATGCACCTGTTTGCAGGAACAGCCTAGCACACAAAGAGTGAACCAAAATTCTTTGTTCTAATAAAGACGATAAGTCTCAAACAAAAACATATGAATATACATAGTAAATATATGCAACAAAAGTCCCACAGGGATCAGCTCACAGACTCTTAAAGTGGTCTAAAGTCCATGAAGGGCAGAGTCCATTAAAGTCTTTGAGGTGGACCCTAATGTCTGCATGCATGCCCACTTATCCAGTAGAGGAAAGCGCAAATAGCGCAAAATGTGGGAATAACATTACCAAAAATACAGGCTTTTGTCAAGGAAGAGCTGAAAAAAAACAACTCAAGTAGTCCTTCTCTTGACAAAATGCCAACAAAGAGATTGGTCATCCACCAAACAAGATGCATTTTTTTAGGAAAATCCACTCTACATGGCGTTAAAACTGTCTTCAAGCATTCATAGTGCTGCCCAGGCAAAGGTCTGTGTTGCGGATAGTACTCCACTGATGTACGGCCTCAGGGGGTTGCAAGGGTTACTCCTGCAGGGTCATTCTCCACCACCACCTGCCCCCATCACACTCAATCATGGCCACTGCTAGAAAAAACAATGGAGAAACTAGGGGATGACCAAGCCCTCTAGGTCAGACAGCAGCAACTTGTGGAACACCGCCATGCCTTGAGGGTTTGGGTGAAGCTGGCTGGCTAACCAAGAATAATTTGTCCTCCACCAACGCTACATTCTCTCCATGTCAGCCTTCTCCTGCTATTTCTCAAATTCGGAAACCACGAACTACCCCTTGCTGCCCATCACCTCCCTGATAAAGATAGTGCCCAGTCTTTTCAAAAGATGATCACACAGCAGGGAGGACCAGTAGATGTAGCAACAATGGCCAGAATCTGTTCAAATAGGAAGCAAAACCCCCTATCCTGTATGTGACATACCCTCCCCAGGGCCGTGGGGTACTCAGAGGCCGAGCTAACAGTTCTGCTGTGGGGGATGACGGGGGTTGAGACCTGGCTTTATGTCAATAAAAGTTCGGGGGAATAGGGGTTTATGGATAGTTGTCAGGACGCCACCCGTGGTTTACGGCTATTAATGGTCCACGCAGCGGTACAGGACCTCTGGGGATAATGGGAGTGCAGCTGTGGTGGTTTTGCTCCCCACAGGTGCAGTGGGTCCCCAGGGATACCGGTGAAATCTATGGAGCTGGTAGGCCTGTTACAGATGCAGGACTAAGGGTGCGGTAAAAAGACAGACACATAGTACGTAGTCTGCGTTTCCTTTACTGGCAGTAGTAGCAGGTTTAGTCCAGGGTATCATTCACAAGAGATGTTGGGTGGCTTGGAAGAAAGTTGAGGATCTCCTCACCTGGTGAGTTCTGAAGCCTCCCTGTTGCGCTACTCTTAGCTGGTCCTGGCTGCTTGTAACTAGCTGAGACCCTCTCTCTTGCTGTGTAAAGTCTCTCACCCGTATGGCAGGCAGCTTGAGACCTTCCCCGTCACCTTTCCTCTGGTTAGTGCCCCTGAGTTCTCTGATGCCGATTTGCCTCCTGGGCTTTGCTGTGGCTGGGAGACTTGGAATTTCCTACCCTCTGGTTTGGGCTGCTGGGCCTGGAATACCCTCACAACCTTCGACTCCACAGTTCACTTCTTGCACTCTGCTCTGGGATGAGCCTGACAACTGGCTCCACTCCCCAAGCCTGCTTCTCTTCTTCCTCAGACCCTCTCCTACGGGTCCATCATGCTTGCTAGTCTCTGTCCCGGGACAAGCCTTACTCTGCTCCAGTCCCCAGGACCTCTTCTCAGTCCTCCTAGGAACTGAACTGCCTAACCCCACCCCTGGGCCAGAATTTATAGGGGGGTTCCCCTGAACTTGGGTTGCAGAGCCTTCCCTTCTGGTCTGGAGTCAGGAAATGTGTTGCATGCTGTGGGCTTACCTGGTGTGGATACCCCTTCTTGCTTCCAAGCATGACATTATGCCCCGAGGGAGGCAATGCCTTTGTGGCAATCGGACTCAGGGTTGCCACATTCCCCCCTAATTAAATTCAGTACTCCCGGACTAAGGAAACATATTTGTAAGACATAAAGACATAAAAATAACAATAACAGTAGATAAGTGTACAAAGTCTCAAAAATGAAAAATTACAATAACCAAGAACAAAGAAAAATTTGAAAACCGCATTCACTACGGCGCTTAGTCCTTCCGCCTCTGGCTGATGATTAACTATATACAAGATTATCTTTACCACAACCAGTCCTGTGGTTTATTGGTCCATATTTAAAGTTCAGGTTCACGAAGGTGCAAAAGTTCATACAGTAAGTCCTGTAGGCACTGTACGCTTGGTGGTTACTTATTTACTTAGTTACATGCAAACAAAACATATTTACATTTTAAACCTGGTTAACCTTGTCCACTTTACTAACATTCCCTATAACAGGCTGGAATCTGACCTAGGTTACTACAAGTGGATCTATGCAGTACAGGTGCCCCTGCTTGTCTACTTTGATCTGTAGTGTGTACCACTGTCATGTGTCATGTGTGCACTATCTACTAGTCTACTTGTGGACCTACGTAGCATGGGTATAGTAGAGTATTATCTTAGACTCACCATGGGACTGACAGATTCACCAATAGCAGGGGGTTGACTTCTTTGTTCCACTGTGGTTGGGGGTTCTTCAGGTGGTTCTGGAGTCTCAAATGATTCAGTCATGACTATTGGGGAAACGTCAATACAGGGACTACAATGGCTCCATTAATCTGAGTCCATGTTTTTGGGAAGTTTCCAAGAACTGCGTGAATCCTCTCTTCCTTTGGCTCTAGGGGTCGAGGTATTTCTGGGAAATTTTCTCTGCTTTTCAGTTGTTCAGGGCATTTGTTCAGGTGATCTTTGGAAACTGCCACTGAGGTCTCTCCTCTATTCTTACAAATTCACAAACTTTAGCATTATCAAAATGTGAAGGCAACACGGTGTATGGCTCTGCCTCCCACTCGTCATTCAGTTTATTAGTCTGCCACTTTCTATTCAGGATTACCTCTCCAGTGGTTAAGGGAGCTGCAGGTGCGTTCTTATTTAGCCTTTCTCTTGCCTCTCTCTGGTCTGAGACAGGTATCTCTCCACACACTCTTGCACTTGACAGTACTTCTTCTGATGTTCTGCATCCCAATCTGCATCTTGAGGGTTTGTCTCAGATGTTAACACTCCCTTGTCTAGGTCTTTGGGCAACTTGCCTGGTCTGACTCTCATCAGGTAGGCAGGTGTATAGTTTGTGGAATTCACAGGGATATGATTGTATAAGTCCACTAAGTCTGGCAACTTTTCTGGCTACATACTCCTCTTTTCAAGTGGCAGTGTCTTCAACAGGTCTATTACTACCTGGTTCATTTTCTCGCATATATCATTGGTCTGTGGATGATATGGCGTTGTTCTTATTTTCTTGCACCCGTACAAGTTGCAATACTCCTGGAACACCTCTGCCTCGAACGCTGGACCTTGATCTGTTAGTACCTGTTCAGGGTAGCCATGGGGTCTGCAGAAATGGGCTTGGAAAGCTCTTGCCGCTGTCCTCGCTGTCAGATCTTTTACTGGCACTATTACCAGTAAACAGGAATAGTGATCTACAATGGTGAGGTTGTAGACATAGCTTCAGGCTTGAGGTCAACTTCACATGGTCTAAGGACAAGTTCAAGTGGCTGCTTGGTCACAATAGGCTGTAGAGGAGCTCTCTGACTGTCACAATCCTTCCTTCACAGGTTGCATGGGCCACAGTTTTTGCACCAGTTCTCGATGGCTTTCCTCATGCCAACCCAGTAGAATCACTAATGTAACAGTACCCCCAGCTTCTTCCACCCTACGTGCCCTGCTCCATCGTAGTACGCTTTCAGGACCATCTGGACATCTCTCTTTAGGACCACTATTTGCAACACCAACTCATGGGTTTGTGCATTGATGTGTCACCGACACAGCTTACCTGCAGAAATGAACAACTTGCTCTTCTCTTTCCACAGTTGTTGCGCCTCTGGTGGGGCATCTGGACCAGGGCGTGTGTTGGTTTACTTTAGCAACTCTTTGACTAGGCCAATGGCTGGGTTGCTTACTTCCATCTCTGCCCAATCATGGTGGGGTAACGGATTGAACGTGGCTTCCGGCGCGACAGACCGCTGGTTTCTCACCTCATGGGAAAACTGGGACACCCTGCTGCTGTGAAAAGCCTTTAGCTCTATCTCTTCCAGCTCCTCCGGGTCTTCTCCCACATCTGGCAAATGGGGTATCCTTGACAGCGCATCAGCGTTGGAGTTCTTATTGCCTGCCCGGTACTTGATGGTGAAGCTGTAATTGGACAGCTGGGCCATCCATTGCTGTTCCAGGTCTCCTAACTTTGCACTTTCTAGATGGGTCAGTGGATTATTGTCTGTGTAGATGGTAAACTTCGCTGAAGCCAGATAATGTTTGAAACGTTCAGTCACGGCCCAGACTATGGAGAGGAACTCTAGCTTGACCGAGCTATAGTTGTCAGTGTTCCTTTCTGTAGGATGGAGCTTTCTGCTGGCATAGGCAATCTCTCTCTTTGCCTCTCTGAACCTGGACTACACGGCTCCCAATCCCACGTTGCTTGCATCTATGTAGAGTATGAACGGCTGGCCATAGTCAGGGTAGGCTGGGATCTCGTCCTCCATCAAGGCGCACTTCAACTGGTTGAAGGAGTCTTCTACTCTGCCGTCCCATTCAAACAGAGGACCCGGGCTTTTGGCCTTATTGGACTGGCCTACCAGGAGACTTTGCAAAGGTGCTGCTATCTTTCTGAAACCCTTGATAAATCTCTGATAGTAGCCTAGCAGTCCCAGGAACTGCCATACTTTCGTGATGGTCGTGGACCTCGGCCAGTCCCTGATTACGGTGACTTTGTCGGGGTCTGGTGCCACACCTTCAGTACTGACCACGTGTCCTAGGTACTATACCTTGGCCTTCAGTAAGTGGCACTTGGACTGCTTCACTTTCATGCCAAATTTGGACAATGCCTCAAATACCTCAGCCATGCGTTTCAAGTGGTCTTCATACATCTTCGAGTAGACTGTGATGTCATCTAGGTGCAGTAACACGGTTTCAAAGTTTCTGTGCCCCAGGCAACACTCAATCAACCTCTGGAATGTTCCCGATGCATTGCAAAGTCCAAACGGCATTCAGTTAAACTCACAGAGGCCCATCAGTGTTGTAAACGTGGTCTTCTCTCTATCCGCCTCTGCCACGGGAAACTGTCAATACCCACTGGTGAGATTTAATGTGGAAAAATAGTTAGCAATTCTCAGTGCAACTAATGACTCTTAAATTCTGGGTAACGAGTAAGCATCCATATGTGTAATGTGATTAACCTGCCTGTAGTCAATGCACATTCTCATTGTACCATCTTTCTTCTTTACCAGGACTAGTGGAGCTGCCCATGGGCTATAACTATCTCTGATCACCCCAGCCTCCTTCATTTCCTGTAACATCTATATGACACATTGATAGTGATCTGGTGGTACAGGCCGGTACCTCTCTTTGATGGGCAGAAGGTCACCAGTGGGGATGTGATGTTGTACCCCTTTTACCTGACCATTGTCTAAAGAATGTTTATCAAAGACCCATTCATATTCTTGAACCTCCCGGTAAACTCCATGCTTTTGCTGTGAAGGGTGGAGTCAGTGCCTATATGTAGCTTCTTACAACAGTCCTCCAGCTGCCCCTAAGAGCCGTTGTCAACTGCCTGGTCAGACGGGTCCAAGAGTTCCACTGCCGTGATGGCGTTGTTACTGACAGTGTACAGCTTAGCAATGGTAGCATACTGAGGCAGTTTGACCTCCTCCTCCCCACAGTTCAAGATACGTACAGGTAGCCTCCCCTTGCGGACATCCACTATCCCCCTGACTTTGAGGACAGTGGACCTACTGTCTGAGTACACGGGCTCTACAAGGCTTGGTAATCTTGACCCCGGAGGCCTATTGCTTCCCTACACCAGATTACCATTCCATTTCTCAGGGGTATTACAATGGGGACCGAGTCACATACTCTTACACCGACGACTTCTCCACCAGACAGCTCCACCTGGCGCTACTGCAGGTACCACAGCTGCTGCAACAACTAAGGGCTAGGCTGGGTTTGCATTGGTTGCCGGAGACTTGAGCTTGAGCAGAAGCTTTGATTTGAGGGGCCTCCGGGTTTACCGCGGGCTCTCTTCCCTCTGGGTCGGACGTAGCCTCCCCCTAGTGAACCGCAGCCAGGTTCTCAGTGTTTACCAATGGATCAGTCTACCGCTCTTCAGGTAGGGGATCAAGCGGCAGGCAATTTCCAGCGCAGGGCTTCCTGCATCGCGTTGGTTGACATAAGTGCACGGGCCTAGGTCTTTCTTCACGCCCTTTCCAAGGTTACGCCCATGACAGCACGCCCCCTCGTCTTCCCGCGCACCTCATGGGATAACAATGGTGACAGTACACAGTTCAATAAAAACAATGGCACACAGTACCCATTAACATCGGGCACGAGATCCTATTCGTGAAGCCAGGTTGACACGCCCTCCCCAGGGCCATGGGGTATTGGAGACCAAGCTAACAGTTCTGCTGTGGGGGGTCATGGGGCTCGATATCCGGTTCCGAGGCCCTGGCAGTGTCAATAAATGTTTGAGGGAATAGGGGTTTAGGGATTGTTGTAGTCACGCCACCCGTGGTGTTTGGCTCTTAATGGTCGACGCTGCAGTACAAATATACCACATAATATACCACAATTTTATGATGGTCATGATTGATCTTTATCTTGAACTTTGTAAAAGGTTTTACCTGTATCACTATAGTGTTTTTATTCATTTTTTACACCTATATCACTGTATTATTGTCACTTTTTCTACTAATTAAGTAATCACTGTTGTAATTGGATTGCCCTGTGTTGGGCTTTATATACCTGTGCACAATTTAACTCAGACTTTCCTGCTTGAAAAAGGCTTAGATAAGCCGAAACGTTGTGGTCCTGGGAATAAAATCCACGTTTTTCACTTTTTGAAGGATGTGCTGCTGTCCATTTTTTCTAAATATCTACACCTAAGGATTTGTGGTAGGAGGGCTTGCACTATTTTATTTTTTCTGCTGTTCCACTAAGGGTACCTTCACACACGGCAATATTGCTAGGCAATTTCACTGGCAATTTGCTGGTTGCAGTGAAATCATGGACACATTGTTACATTTGTTCACAGCAAAAAAATAGAACAATGTGTCCATGATTTCACTGCAACCAACAAATTGCCAGTGAAATTGCCTAGCAATATTGGCGCGTGTGAAGGTACCCTAATATTCTGTCTACATATTACCGTAATTTGGGAAATTTTGCACAACAATTATTTTTCTTTTTTCTTTTATTTTTTTTAAGTGGATTATGGAGAATTTATTTGAACCCAAGACCTTTCTTTATACCTTTGATGATGAGGATCATATACTCAAAGGATTTGAAGTGGAGACCACTTTTTTAAGTGCTCCATCTGTTGCTGACTTGTAAATTAAGTATGAAAACACGTCTAAAAAGACTCTGACATTACAATTGCACTTGGTCACATTATCAGAGTATTACAAGGCAAAAACTATCCTCAGGGGATTAAAGTCAAACATACGACCAAACCTGATACCTGGTGATACATTTTTTTGCATGAAATTCTGCAAAATATCCAGCAAGTATGGATTTGATGTGATTCTTTTAAATATTGAATTTATTCAGCAAGAAATAAAAAGGATCCATTTAGATTTTTCTATTGTGGAGACCACCTTGCAGGGTCTTTTGAAGGACTATGTGTCTTTTAAAGAGGTTATAACTACACGGCTTGGTAAATTGTGTGCCAATCTTGAAGAAGACAAGAGGCGTAAATGGTTAAGAGACTCTGAGGACTATGCCAGTGGTAACATCTATAAATGTCAGAGGGATGGGGCTGGAAAATGGAAGAACAAAGGTGTTAAGTTTGTGTGTAGTACTTGTAACTGTGTTGTTTCTATACCCATGAATGCTAACTATGATAAATTTAGATCCAAATAAAACCGACAAAAAAGGAAAGGAGGATGGAGACATGACAGGAAACAGAAAAGAGAAAAATAGGGAAAGGGAAACATCCCCCAAAGAAAACTCCAAAGAACTAGGAGGTAACCTGGTAGTGAATTTATCTAGTAAGGTGTTAAATAGATATTATGTCATGGTTTTGAACAGAGGTATGGAGTTTAATCCCAATTTATATGCAGATTTTTTTTCAAGTTTCCTTGGATTTTTATGAAGGAGTTACCGTATATACTCGTGTATAAGCCGACCAGTGTATAAGCCGACCCCCCTACTTTTGCCCCCAAAACCTGGGAAAACCTATTGACTCGTGTATAAGCTGAGGGTGGACCCCAGCACAAGTATACAGGCCTCCCCAGTGGTAGTATACAGCAGCCTCCCCAGTGGTATACAGGCCTCCCCAGTGGTAGTATACAGCAGCCTCCCCAGTGGTGTATACAGGCCCCAGCAGTATTACAGCAGCCTCCCCAGTGGTGTATACAGCAGCCTCCCCAGAGGTATATACAGCAGCCCCAGTGGTGGTATATACAGGCAGCCCCAGTGGTTTTATATACAGGCAGCCCCAGAGATGTATAGAGCAGCACCAGCCCCAGAGGTGGTATATACAGGCAGCCCCAGACTTGGTATATACAGGCAGCCCCAGTGGTGGTATATACAGGCAGCCCCAGAGGTGTATACAAGCAGCCCCAGTGGTGGTATATACAGGCAGCCCCAGTGGTTTTATATACAGGCAGCCCCAGAGGTGGTATATACAGGCAGCCCCAGAGGTGGTATATACAGGCAGCCCCAGAGTTGGTATATACAGGCAACCCCAGTGGTGGTATATACAGGCAGCCCTAGAGGTGTATACAGCAGCCCCAGAGGTGGTATGTACAGGCAGCCCCAGAGGTGGTATATACAGGCAGCCCCAGAGTTGGTATATACAGGCAGCCCCAGTGGTAGTATATACAGGCAGCCCCAGTGGTGTATACAGCAGCCCCAGTGGTGTATACAGCAGCCCCAGTGGTGGTATATACAGGCAGCCCCAAAGGTGTATACAGGCAGCCCCAGTGGTGGTATATACAGGCAGCCCCAGTGGTTTTATATACAGGCAGCCCCAGAGGTGTATACAGCAGCCCCAGCCCCAGAGGTGGTATATACAGGCAGCCCCAGTGGTTTTATAAACAGGCAGCCCCAAAGGTGTATACAGCAGCCCCAGCCCCAAAGGTGTATACAGGCAGCCCCAGCCCCAAAGGTGTATATAGCAGCCCCAGCCCCAAAGGTGTATACAGCAGCCCCAGCCCCAAAGGTGTATACAGGCAGCCCCAGCCCCAAAGGTGTATACGGCGGCCCCAGCCCCAAAGGTGTATACAGGCAGCCATAGCCCCAAAGGTGTATACAGGCAGCCCCAGCCCCAAAGGTGTATACAGCAGCCCCAGCCCCAAAGGTGTATACAGGCAGCCCCAGCCCCAAAGGTGTATACGGGCAACCCCAGCCCCAAAGGTGTATACAGGCAGCCCCAGCCCCAAAGGTGTATACAGCAGCCCCAGCCCCAAAGGTGTATACAGGCAGCCCCAGCCCCAAAGGTGTATACAGCAGCCCCAGCCCCAAAGGTGTATACAGCAGCCCCAGCCCCAAAGGTGTATACAGCAGCCCCAGCCCCAAATGTGTATACAGCAGCCCCAGCCCCAAAGGTGTATACAGCAGCCCCAGCCCCAAATGTGTATACAGCAGCCCCAGCCCCAAAGGTGTATACAGGCAGCCCCAGCCCCAAAGGTGTATACAGGCAGCCCCAGCCCCAAAGGTGTATACAGGCAGCCCCAGCCCCAAAGGTGTATACAGCAGCCCCAGCCCCAAAGGTGTATACAGGCAGCCCCAGCCCCAAAGATGTATACAGGCAGCCCCAGCCCCAAAGGTGTATACAGGCAGCCCCAGCCCCAAAGGTGTATACAGCAGCCCCAGCCCCAAAGGTGTATACAGCAGCCCCAGCCCCAAAGGTGTATACAGCAGCCCCAGCCCAAAGGTGTATACAGCAGCCCCAGCCCCAAAGGTGTATACAGCAGCCCCAGCCCCAAAGGTGTATACAGCAGCCCCAGCCCCAAAGGTGTATACAGCAGCCCCAGCCCCAAAGGTGTATACAGGCAGCCCCAGCCCCAAAGGTGTATACAGGCAGCCCCTAAATGCTGGCACTTGCCCCCCTGCTTGTAAGCCCCCCGGCTGCTTAACTTACCATCCTCTGTCTTCTTCATCGCGCGCGTAGGTGCCTCGGTGCTCCCGTCCTCCATGCTCCCGGCATCATCCAGGGTACCCGGCCGTCGCGTAGCGATGACGTCATGCGACCGGCCGGTCACATGACCCCGGATGCTACGGAGGACGGGAGCACGAAGAGACCTGCGCGCCCGATGTGAAGAAGACAAAGGATGGTAATAATAGCAGCCGGGGGGGGTCTTACAAGCAGGGGGACAAGTGCCAGCATTTGGGGGGATATATTTAGTTATGCACTGCTTCCCCCTGCCGCTGATTGACAGGGGAAGCAGTGCATATGTAATGAGCGGCCCCACGTGATGG
This sequence comes from Allobates femoralis, assembly GCA_033576535.1. Classification (NCBI taxonomy): domain Eukaryota; kingdom Metazoa; phylum Chordata; class Amphibia; order Anura; family Aromobatidae; genus Allobates; species Allobates femoralis. Next base: position 313,832,270 of record JARQOC010000003.1, read on the forward strand.
GGCCGCTCATACAGCAGCCTCCCCCCGCCTCCTCCAGCCTCCCCAGCCCTGGATACAGCCCCTACCTACCGTATTGACCCGTGTATAAGCCGAGGGGGAGACTTTTCAGCCCAATATTTGGGCTGAAAAACTCGGCTTATACACGAGTATATACGGTGGTTTAAAAAAATAACAATAATGGATTTGACACTTTGACATATGATTTGAAAAAAAGAAGTAATTATATTCCACTGACAACTTCGCCTGCAATAGAGTTATACATTGCGGCGAAAAACAAAGATATTGAGATTTTGAGAAAGGATTCACAACTGTTGGCTTGAAGTAGTCATCTACGTTTCCCACCACTTTGAGCAGGTTGCCACGTGTTGGAGGTACATAGATGACATCTTCCTCCTATGGACAGGGACAAAGGAATCCTTGTTGTTGTTTCGTGACTTCTTGAACACCATTGATGAAACTATAAAGTTTACCCTTGTTTCTTTTAATGAAACATTACAGTTTTTGGATGTAATGGTTTGGTATGATGGTGATAGTTTCACCACTGAACTATTTGTAAAAAGCACAGGCAAGAATGATTTGTTGTTATATAGTAGCCACCATCCACAGAAAACTCTGAACTCAATTCCCTTTAGTCAAATGCTAAGAGTGAAGAGAATTGTGAGTGATCCTGTTATTCAGGAAAAGTCTCTTAAAGGGAACCAACCACCTCAGATCACCCTAATACACAGTTAACACGTGTCCCTGCACCCTAAGGATACCTTTCCAGCACTGTTTTTGTGTAAAATCTTGCATTAGTATAACTCATATAAAGAGTTTATAAACTTACCAGCCTGGTGACTTCTGGGCGTATCCCTCCTTCTGTTATACTTCAGGGCTGTGCATTGCATGTCTGTGCTCCCCCTCCCTCCGTGCCTGCTGCCCTGCCCTGATGGGTGTGATCGTTATCTCGTCTGCACAGAGCGAGGGGGAGAACAGCCATGCAATGAATGCACAGCCCTGAAGTATAACAGAAGGAGGCATACGCCCAGAAGTCACCAGGCTGGTAAGTTTATAAACTCTTTATATGAGTTATACTAATGCAAGATTTTACACAAAAACAGTGCTGGAAAGGTATCCTTAGGGTGCAGGGACATGTACTAACTGTGTATTAGGGTGATCTGAGGTGGTTGGTTCCCTTTAAAACCATGATGTAGAAATTTTGCTCAAAAGTAGAGATGAGCGATGTTCGATTCGAATAGTTCGCCAATCTCAAATTTGAGTTGATTTTGGCGCTATTCGAGTCATTCGCCGAATTCGAACAATTTGGTTCAAGTTCGGTGAATATCGAACATGTTCGATTTTGGTTCGAAAATGCGGCAGATGCGGTCAGAAAACCGCATCTGCCGCATTTTGAGCCAAGATAAACATTACCTAAATGAAAGAAAGTGTTAAAAATAAAAAAATTATGTATGTTCACCTGTTCGCGGTCCACCGAAGCCTCCGCTATGGTCCTGTGTCTTCCAGGACCTGTGGTGACGTCAGTTCCCGCGAGAACTAACGTCACCACAGGTCCTGGAAGCACCGGACCTTGCCGGAAAGCTTAAAATAGATATTTTTATGATTCGGACCCTTTCTTTAAGTAAAAGTTAATCAAATCGAACACGAACACCGGGGTGGCGGCTCATCTCTACTCAAAAGACCACCTAAAAAAGCAGTTGTTGAAACAAAAAAGAAAGGTAGACCAGGTTGAGCGAATAGATGCTTTCTGTAGGAAGAGCAACAAGGGAGAACTGAAACGTGTGCCTATTATAACTACAGTGTTGGCCAAAAGTATTGACACCCCTGCAATTCTGTCAGATAATACTCAGTTTCTTCCTGAAAATGATTGCAATCACAAATTCTTTGGTATTATTATCTTCATTTAATTTGTCTTCAATGAAAAAAACACAAAAAGAATTGTCCTAAAGCCAAATTGGATATAGTTCCACACCAAACAAAAAAGGGGGTGGACAAAAGTATTGGCACTGTTAGAAAAATCATGTGATGCTTCTCTAATTTGTGTAATTAACAGCACCTGTAACTTACCTGTGGCTCATAACAGGTGTTGGCAATAACTAAATCACACTTGCAGCCAGTTGACATGGATTAAAGTTGACTCAACCTCTATCCTGTGTCCTTGTGTGTACCTGAGAAAGCCTAAAATGTTTTGGAAGAATGTTCTCTCTTTTTGGGCAAAGGCATCAACATAAAGTTTACAGGAGAAAAAAAGAGGCATTTAAAGAAAAGAACACAGTCCCTACAGTCAAAAATGGCGGAGATTCCCTGATGTTTTGGGGTTGCTTTGCTGCCTCTGGCACTGGACTGCTTGACCGTGTGCATAGCATTATGAAGTCTGAAGACTACCAACATATTTTGCAGCATAATGTAGGGCCCAGTGTGAGAAAGCTGGGTCTCCCTCAGAGCTCATGGGTCTTCCAGCAGGACAATGACCCAAAACAGACTTCAAAAAGCACTAGAAAATGGTTTGAGAGAAAGCACTGGAGACTTCTAAGGTGGCCAGCAATGATTCAAAACCTGAATCCCATAGAACACCTGTGGAGAGATCTAAAAATGGCAGTTTGGAGAAGGCACCCTTCAAATATCAGGGACCTGGAGCAGTTTGCCAAAGAAGAATGGTCTAAAATTCTAGCAAAGCATTGTAAAAAACTCATTGATGGTTACCGGAAGCGGTTGATCGCAGATATTTTGGCTAAAGGTTGTGCAACCAAGTATTAGGCAGAGGGTGCCAATACTTTTGTCTGGCCCATTTTTGGAGTTTTGTGTGAAATGATCAATGTTTTGCTTTTTGCTTCATTCTCTTTTGTATTTTTTCATTGAAGACAAATTAAATGAAGATAATAATACCAAAGAATTTGTGATTGCAATCATTTTCAGGAAGAAACTGAGTATTGTCTGACAGAATTGCAGGGGTGTCAATACTTTTGGCCAACACTGTACGTACTATAATGAGAGTGAGGATATTGCGGGGATTGTTAAAAAACATTGGGGTATGCTATCTAAATGTTAACCCCATGTTGAGGAGTTCAAACTGCCCCCTCTCCTCTCATATGGGAAGAGTCGCAACTTAGGTGATAAGTTGATCCATTCTGACTTGGGGTCTCTGAATAGAGCTATACAAACATATCTTACTGGCATTAAAATAAAGGGATGTTATCCCTGCCTTTCCTGTATTAATTGTAACTTCATGAGCGTTTTGAGATTAAGCATGTTTTAGCACGCTCTTCTGATTTTGTGGTATATTTGTTGGAATGCCCTTGCTCTTTGTGGTATGTTGGTGAGACTACGTGGGTTTTTAAGACCAGGATAAACCATCTGTGTCAAAACATTTCTTAGATATGGGACACATGGAACATCATCTCAGGTTTCGTATCATTGATACTGTCCCTGTACAGAGACGAGGAGGGGGATAGGATACGTCTTCTAAAGTGACATGAATTGGAGTGGATACATCACCTAAACACACTCAAGCCAATGGGCCTTAATGTGGATTATAAAATGACACAAATGTTGTAATACATGTTTGGATAATGTGTTATTTGTTTAATCTTGAGTGTATTCCTCTGATTAACAGGAGTATTTGGTCTCTAAAAAATACCTCTAGATTTTTAATGTTCCAATTTCTTAGGGTGCCTTCATATTTCATGACGTTTGCGCCGCGGACAGTGCGGCTCTGTGTCCCGAAATCCGCATGCGGATTGCGCACCTATCTTTAACATGGGATGCGCAGTCATCCGCACATAGCCACGTTCGTTCGCGTTCAGCTGCGTAACTATACTCGGCTTGTAGCATTTTTCGGCGCGTCCAAAAAAATGCAAGTGTCCGCATGCGCACGCTGCGGATACAATTAACATTAGCCCCCTATGAGACTGTACGCATGCGGATGGTTTTGCGCACAGCTGCGGATGAAACGCATGCGGACACCTTAGTGCGCATGTTCAAAAAGAGTTTTTGGCGTCCAGCATAATCTCCGCCCATGAACTAGCGAACGCATGCAGATGTAAAACGCATGCGCAAGGCTCAAAACGCAGACAAACGCATGTGAACGTTGCGGACCTGCGTGTGCAAAGCTATGCGCATGCGTATGTAAAACACAACGTTTACACGCGTTCGCATGCGTTTTCACCTGCGGCTGCGCATGCGCATGGGACGCAACATAACCGTCCTGAAATGTGAAGCTAGACTTAATGTCATGATTGGGAAATGATTATCTTTTATAATTATTTGTATTGTTTTATTTTTCACAGACACGGTGGATCCGGGACAACTGAACGTGTTTGTCATCTGGTGCTCCTTTTGATCAGTTTCAGTGTACATTCTGAGTTTGATGTTGACTCATTTCGGTCATCGATGTCCTTATTAAATTCCTCAATAAAAAGCATATTGTATCGTGATAAATGTGGTCCTGTTTCTAAGGGTGATTGCAGAGGGTGAGGAATGTCCATGTGCAGCAATCATTAGCATATGGGGTATCCTTTTTATAGGTATGATCCCCTGAAGTGCTATTAGGAAGTGCATGTATGTGCTGTACCCAGCTGCAGTTAGGTTATACACAGAACTGATGTTCCTGTCATCCCCTAGAGCTGGGGTCTCAAACTCCAGGCCTCAAGGGCCGCACACAGTGCAGGTTTTCAGGATTCCCTTAGAATGTGACAGTTGGTCATTTGATTACCAACTGTCAAATGCTATGGAAATCCTGAAAACCTGCACTGTGTGCGGCTCTCGAGGCCTGGAGTTTGAGACCCCTGCCCTAGAGCATAGCCCTATCGGGCCCTTTACACGCCGCTACTGGTGGGTGGATACAACCAGCTACATGCTACAAATGTAGCTTGTAGCGGCAAAATACCCCGTAGTAGCGGCGTGTAAACACGGTAGGAGGCACCCGGCAACAGATACATCTGTTTCTGAGCACTACCCGGAAACAGGTGGCTACACAGGCGATTGTAGCGAGCTGTATCGGCGTGTAAAGAAGCAACAGAAGGGATGTGTCGACACCAGGCAATGTACCTGGTATGTAGCTGGGGCGTGACACAGGCTCCGGGATACCGCCCGCCTTCAGCGATCATTGGTGGAAGCTCCTGCGTTACGATTGGTAGACGCTGCATAGGGCGGCATATTTAAGGAGCTGACCAGTCACACTACACAATTGCTCGAGCGTCATGTATTAAACAGCCTCCTGCGATGCCTGCCCAATCATGGGTTTCTTGCTTTGTCCTATCAGCGTACGGACGTCTCGTAATCCACAATTGTGGCACGCCTATGTGCTGTCCCTGCTGCACCAGGTCCGCCCATATTAGCTGGTTGTAGCGGTGTGTAAATGAGGTAAGATAAGCTACAGATGGCTACTTGTGGCACCCGGCGGTGTATCCAGAGATAGATGTCACGTAGCGTAGCGTAGCTTGTGGCGGCGTGTAAAGATGGTGCGTTTACCGTTTGTAACCGTTTGTGCGTGCTCGTGCACGTGAAGTAGCTGGTTGTATCCACCCGCCAGTAGCGGCGTGTAAAGGTACCCTAAGGGACAATGGAGAGCCACAAATGTGGCCTTATAATTGTGAATATGCAGTTAACAGGGTCCAATTGCGAATATTTGCCATATTTGAAGAGAGAGGTATAAGCAACGACTGATATGTGCATTGAGATCGCAGCTTTGTAATGTTTACATGGTTGCCGCAGTAACCAAAATGGCCAACTAGATTCCCGCTGCGCTAAACAGGAATGAGTCACCATCATTAGACCTGTGCAGAACGCTCCATTGAACACAATGTTATACACTGAGACGGTATAGGTGAGCTCCATGCTTGTAAACATGTGCTTGTGCTCGCTTCCTTATGTCACAGGTGCACCTTATAAATAATATAGATCAAACATGGATATTGAGATTGGATTAAATGATGGTCATGATGGTTTTTCCTGTATCACTATAGTGTTTTTCTTCATTACTAATTAAGTAATCACTGTTGTAATTGGATTGCCCTGTGTTGGGCTTTATATACCTGTGCACCATTTAACTCAGACTTTCCTGCTTGAAAAAGGCTTAGATAAGCCGAATCGTTGCGGTCCTGGGAATAAAATTCACAGTTTTTCACTTTTTGAAGGATGTGCTGCTGTCAATTTTTTCTAAATAGGTAGATAGATAGATAGATAGATAGATAGATAGAAATAGATAGATAGATAGACAGATAGATAGATAGATAGATAGATAGTAGATAGATAGATAGATAGATAGATAGATAGATAGATAGATAGATAGATAGATACAGTGCCTTGTGAAAGTATTTGGCCCCCTTGAACTTTTCAACCTTTTGCCACATTTCAGGCTTCAAACATAAAGATGTAAATTCTAATTTTTTTGTGAAGAATCAACAACAAGTGGGACACAATCGTGAAGTGGAACGGAATTTATTGGATATTTTAAACTTTTTTAACAAATAAAAAACTGAAAAGTGGGGCGTGAAATATTATTTAGCCCCTTTACTTTCAGTGCAGCAAACTCACTCCAGAAGTTCAGTGAGGATCTCTGAATGGTCCAATGTTGTCCTAAATGACTGGTAATGATAAATAAAATCTACCTGTGTGTTATCACGTCTCTGTATATATGCACCTGCTCTGTGATAGTCTCAGGGTTCTGTTTCAAGTGCAGAGAGCACCATGAAGACCAAGTAACACAAAAGGCAGGTACGAGATACTGTTGTGGCGAAGTTTAAAGCCAGATTTGGATACAAAAAGATTTCCCAAATTTTAAACATCTCAAGGAGCACTGTGCAAGCGACCATATTCACATTCTGTTCTGTGTGGTTACTGTCAGCTCTACACAGTCATAGATCTCCTTAACTATTCCATGCTGCTTGACTGCTGATACTTTCACTGCCACTGCAAACAGACAGCCAAACATCTCCTGGTTGCCCATTGTGTTCTATAACGGTACTTCAATCAGGAAATGGCCAACGGGAGCACTAGTCCCAACCACAGCAATAATAACAACAAGAGGGAAGGGGACACAGATAGGAAGACAATAAAAACAACTTCATGCTTGCTGCCACTCTCCTAGGCAGCAGACTGCTTGGCAATGATCAGGTTCTCCAGAGAACTTCCTTCAACCTCAGGAAGCCAGGCCAGGATTGTAGTTCAACCACTAGCAAAGGATGATGGAACTGTGGCGCCCCTGCAGGTATGCGCCACAGAATGGTATTACACTTGAATATAAAATTGTTTTTACTTGTAAGTTGCCAGGTTACGATTTAATGCTTATGGAGTCTATTTTTAGCACTCACCTAGGACCACACCACTTAGTGTAGGGGAAACTGACTTTATGGTAGGTTCCACAGGTGGTGGGCGGAGCTTAGGTTAGAGTAGAGTGACAGTTAAGATTTTACCTGAGACGGCGTTGGGAAGGCAGACAGTGTGGTCACGCCTGGCAGCCTGAGCTGAGTGGAGGGTACCCCAACTATATGTGGGGGCCCAGGACAGATGGCAACGGACCTAGACTGGTAGGAACCAGCTGGTCATGTTGAGGGTTCACAGGTGACACGGATACCGAGGCAGCCAGGAGTTCATCCCTGACTGCGAAGCCGACGAGCTGCAGGCCCAACCAGACCGGGTTGCTGACAGCACCACAAGGTACCTCACCCCTCATGCCCAAAAGACGGTCCTACACTAGTGAGGAAAGACTGAAACCCGGTATCAGGTGGGAAACTTGTGCGTTCCTGCTGTTCCCATTTGGACCGGTAATAGTCAATTTAAGCCTACTAGACACAGACTGCAGGACTGGCGGGTGAGCTCTTCCAAGGTGGGAAAGACAGAAAGATCTAGAAAGAGAATAGAAACCCTGAAAGACAGAGAAGGAACATCTAAAGACTCCTTAAGAGAAATCCTGAGTTGGTAACAGCACCCTAAACCAAACTGTACCGTGTATTGTTATGCCATCAGCCGGTACCGAGTAAAGCAAAGTTAAACAAGAATTGGTTTCTGTTATTCTTCCTGCCGCAGCTCAGAGGACTGAACATCATCAACATCTACAGCAGAGGGGTAAGAACTGCACCACCATTTACCATCACTGCCCTCCCTCACCGTCTCATATACCATCATAGCTGCCCTGAGGTAAAGCTCCACCTGTGGGGAGCTGTACCACACACTGCTGCCCCCTCCATCACCTCAGTGGCCGGCTGGCAGCGCCGGTACCATCTTACCGGACTCTACAGGTGGCGTCACGTTCCCCTGTAAATAACCCCTTTCACCCCCACCGTTGTACCAACAACACCTGGTATAATTGTTCGCCAGGGCACGGCACCGGGGATACCGACCACCCGTGACATCCCACACAGAAGCCCCGGTGACCGAGTACCCCACGCACCCCAGCTCTGGTCGAAACAAATTGGCGTCACGAACAGGACGAGCCAGCCTGGTACCTACCAGGTGAAGTGTGCCTTAAGAACTTTATTACTGTTTAACTGTGTGGATTATAAGAACTGTGCCGAGCCGCCATTACATCGCCTCACAAAATTCAAACTGCGTCACTGCAGCAGGAGAAAGAGGGGAAGATAAGCCCCGCCCCCTTCGCTCTGCCGAGGAGTGACGAAGGCAGTGGCGGGCTCCGGAAAAGCCCGAAGGACTTGCCCATTAGAACTTTGTGGCGGGCTTAAAAGGGCAGAAACAACAAGGTGCCGGCCTAGGGGTGTGCCTCGGCCCCTCAGCATACTTGGGCCATTTAAGAGGCGTCAGAAAGTCTCCCCGCCCCCATTGCTCTCAATCAACCAAGGGGGCGGGTCGAGCGCCAGCCCACACCGGTTATGTACTATAAGAACTAAGCAGGATGCGGCCGGGAGCGGACTCAATATACCTGGTCAGGCTCCGGACCTGTTACCTGTAACCGGCTGTGAGGCAATGGCAGTCCCAGCTGCTGATTCCCTGGGACCGGTTTATGCACCCCTTGTGGAGCCCGGAAAGGAGGATATCACCGAGGCGGAGGACTTCATCCAGTTCCTGAAGGAGCCGGTGGTACGGAGGAGGCCGGGCCCCGCGAGCTATGGAGGGTCGCGGTACCAGCATCAGCAGCAACGGTTGGAGAGAGGAGAGTCCATCTATCTGCAGTTCCCCAGGGCCACCTGGACCGGGACCTGTATTGTGGGGATAAATAAACGCCACGCAGGTCTCAGTGGGAGGTTTGCAAACCGGGTCAGTAAGTTGAGTAATAAAGAGTTAACCCGGTATTGCACTGTTCAAAGTGTGAGCAGAATTGTTTAAAATGCATATTTTTCTGGAATTGCACTGTTTCTTTTTCCTTTTCAGCACTTGATGGACAGTAACCAAAGAACTTGTTACCTGGTCCCAGTTGGGCCAGTATGGACTAGATTATAGTCAAAGTTTGATGCAACGTTATAAGCAATGCGCCTCCCTAATAGGGAAGAAAAGAAGCAATCTTATTGTTGATATCTGTTTTAAATGTTCAATGTTATATGTAAAATGCATTTTATTCCAGGTTTGGTTTGACACCCGCGGACGGGTGTGTTTCACCAAGGGGGTGTGTGGCGCCCCTGCAGGTATGCGCCACAGAATGGTATTACACTTGAATATAAAATGTGTTTTTACTTGTAAGTTGCCAGGTTACGATTTAATGCTTATGGAGTCTATTTTTAGCACTCACCTAGGACCACACCACTTAGTGTAGGGGAAACTGACTTTATGGTAGGTTCCACAGGTGGTGGGCGGAGCTTAGGTTAGAGTAGAGTGACAGTTAAGATTTTACCTGAGACGGCGTTGGGAAGGCAGACAGTGTGGTCACGCCTGGCAGCCTGAGCTGAGTGGAGGGTACCCCAACTATATGTGGGGGCCCAGGACAGATGGCAACGGACCTAGACTGGTAGGAACCAGCTGGTCATGTTGAGGGTTCACAGGTGACACGGATACCGAGGCAGCCAGGAGTTCATCCCTGACTGCGAAGCCGACGAGCTGCAGGCCCAACCAGACCGGGTTGCTGACAGCACCACAAGGTACCTCACCCCTCATGCCCAAAAGACGGTCCTACACTAGTGAGGAAAGACTGAAACCCGGTATCAGGTGGGAAACTTGTGCGTTCCTGCTGTTCCCATTTGGACCGGTAATAGTCAATTTAAGCCTACTAGACACAGACTGCAGGACTGGCGGGTGAGCTCTTCCAAGGTGGGAAAGACAGAAAGATCTAGAAAGAGAATAGAAACCCTGAAAGACAGAGAAGGAACATCTAAAGACTCCTTAAGAGAAATCCTGAGTTGGTAACAGCACCCTAAACCAAACTGTACAGTGTATTGTTATGCCATCAGCCGGTACCGAGTAAAGCAAAGTTAAACAAGAATTGGTTTCTGTTATTCTTCCTGCCGCAGCTCAGAGGACTGAACATCATCAACATCTACAGCAGAGGGGTAAGAACTGCACCACCATTTACCATCACTGCCCTCCCTCACCGTCTCATATACCATCATAGCTGCCCTGAGGTAAAGCTCCACCTGTGGGGAGCTGTACCACACACTGCTGCCCCCTCCATCACCTCAGTGGCCGGCTGGCAGCGCCGGTACCATCTTACCGGACTCTACAGGTGGCGTCACGTTCCCCTGTAAATAACCCCTTTCACCCCCACCGTTGTACCAACAACACCTGGTATAATTGTTCGCCAGGGCACGGCACCGGGGATACCGACCACCCGTGACATCCCACACAGAAGCCCCGGTGACCGAGTACCCCACGCACCCCAGCTCTGGTCGAAACAGAACCATGTGACTATATAAGAGGGAGTGATCAAAGAGTAGCCACACGTGGACAAAGAACTAGCTTGCTAGCAATAAAAACTGATTTAAACTCCTAAACAGACAAAGGAAAGAAAGATGATTAATATGAAGTCTCAATGTATGAGTGAGACACAGGTCCCAAAACTGTCACAAGTCTCCAAAGTAAGAGAGACCATCGTGACACTTTGCCTTTTCTATTTTATGATAGCAAATCTGTTGGTGTTTGCCAAAAAGTGATTCTTTTTACATGTTTTATTAAAAAGCCATTGCTTCTTCACTTTCTAAACTATTATTATTATTATTTATTTATATAGCACTAATAGGTTCTATGGCGCTTTACATGAGGAAAGAGCAGACGATGACAAGTACTATAAATGTGAACAATCAGGCCATACAGGTACAAGAGGGGAGAGAATTCTGTCAGCAAGGGCTCACAGTCTACGAGGAATGGGTGGGGATACAGTAGGAGAGGGAAGTGGCGGCCATGGGGCAGTGCGGTGGACCGGGTCTCATTGCAGGTTGTAGGCTTGATGGAAGAAGTGGGTCTTCAGGTTTCTTTTGAAGGTTTACAGGGTAGGAGATTGTCTGATGTGGTGGGGGAGAGAGTTCCAGAGAATAGCTGATGCACGGGAGAAATCTTGTATGCGGTTGTGAGAAGAGGAGATGAGAAGGGAGCAGAGGAGGAGTTTTTGGGAAGATTGCAGGTTGCATGAGGGTAGATATCAGGAGACCAAGTCAGAGATGTATGGAGGGGACAGGTTGTGGATGGCCTCGTATATCGTAGTTAGTGTTTTAAACCGGGATCTCTGCAAGTGGGGACCCAGTGGAGGGCTTGGCAGAGGGGGGAGACAGGGAAGTAGCGACAGATAGATTAGTTGGGCAGTGGAGTTTAGGATAGATTGGAGAGGAGCAAGGGAGGTAGCAGGGAGGCCGGTGAGCAGGAGGTTGCAGTAGTTGAGGCGAGAGATGATAAGAGCATGAATAAGTGTTTTAGTCGTGTCGTGGTCAAGGAAAGTGCAAATCCATGAAATGTTTTTGAGCTGTAGTCGGCAGGACGACACGAGGGCCTGGATGTGGGGCTTAAAGGAGAGGGAAGAGTCAAGGATTACCCCGAGGCACTTGACGTGGGGGACTGGGGAGAGTGAGCAGTCATTGACGAGGTTGGATAGGTCGGGTGGTGGGCAGAGTTGCTTGGAGGAAGACGATGAACTCAGTTTTGTCCATGTTCAGTTTGAGGAAGCGAGCAGAGAAGGAGGATGAGATGGCGGACAGGCATTGTGGAATTTTGGATAGTAGAGAGGTGATGTCGGGTCCAGACAAGTAGATTTTGGTCTCATTGGCGTACAGGTGGTACTGAAGGCCATGGGACTCAATGAGATGCCCTAGGTCGAGAGTGTAGATGGAGAAAAATAACGGTCCCAGAACCGAGCCTTGGGGGACCCCGACAGATAGGGGGTAGGGCGAGGAGGAGGTGTAGGAGTGGGTGACGCTAAAAGTGCGGTCCGCTAGGTGTGAGGAGATCCAGGAGAGGGCTAGGTCAGTGACGCGAAGAGATTCCAGGATCCGAAGTAGAAGGGAAGGGTCAACAGTGTCAAAAGCGGCAGCTAGGTCGAGGAGTAGGAGGACAGAGTAGTGACGCTTGCTCTTGGCAGTCAGTAGGTCATTGGTGACTTTGGTTAGGGCTGTTTCAGTGGAGTAGTGGGGTCGGAAACCTGATTGTAGGCGGTTGAAGAGAGAGGAGGAGGAGAGGTGAGAGGACAGTACTCAATGGACATGCTGTTCAAGTAGTTTAGAGGCGAAGGAGAGGAGGATATGGGGCGATAGATAAAGACATATGTTGGGTCGAGGGAGTGTTTTTTGAGGATGGGTGTGATCAGGGCGTGTTTGAAGGCTGAGGGGAAGGCGCCATTAGTAAGTGATAAATTGAAGAGATGGGTTAGGGTTGGGATGAAAACAGAGGTGAGGTTGGGAATGAGGTGGGATGAGAGCGGGTCATGGGCGCTGGTGTGGAGGAGTGATTTCGACAGGAGGAAGGAGAGTTGATCTTCAGTTATGGGGGGGAAGCAGCTGTGGAGGGAGAGGGCAGTGTAGATGAGAGGGGAAGTTTTGGGGACAGTGGGTCAAAGCTGTCTCTGATTTTGTCAATCTTCTTCTTGAAGAAGGAGGCAAAATCTTCAGCAGAGATAAGGGGAGAGGGAGGCTGAGTGGGCGGATGGAGTAAGGAACTGAAAGTTTTGAAAAGCTGTTTGGGATTGTGGGACAGGGAGGTTATTAGGTGTGAAAAGAAGGCTTGTTTGGTGGCAGCGAGTGCAGCCTTGAAGTTAGTGAGGGACTGTTTGAACAACGCGAAGTGCTCAGTGGAGTCAGACTTTTTACATCTCCTCTCGGCGACCCTGGAGGCCCGTCTAAGGTCTTTAGTGAAGATGGTGTGCCAGGGTTGCCTGTTTGCACGTAGAGCATGATATGTGAGGGGGCGGCTAGGTGAGGGCCATAGTTATTGTGGTGTTATATAGGGTGGTGTCCGCGTCTGTGTCAAGTATGGAAGTTATGTCGGTGAGAGGGAGAAGGGATTCTGAGAGTAAGTGTTGATCAATGTGTTTTAGGTTTCTGCGAGGGTGATTAAGTTTGTGGAGAGAGGGTAGCATAGTAGGGGAGAAGAGGGAAGAGAAAGTCAGTAGATTGTGGTCATATGGGGGAGGGTGAGTTTGTGAGGTTAGTGAGGGAGCAAAGGCGGGTGAAAATGAGATCTAGCACGTGGCCATCTTTGTGGGTGGCAGAGGAGGACCATTGGGAGAGCCCAATGGAAGTGGTCAGGGAAAGAAGTTTAGAGGCGGTTGGGTGGGAAGTGTCAATGGGGATATTGAAGTCACCCATAATGATGGTGGAAATGTCAACTGAAAGGAAGTGAAGTAACCAGGTGGTGAAATGGTCAAGGAAGGAGGCGATGGATCCAGGGGGGTGGTAGATGATGGCCAGCTGGAGGTTATAGGGGAAAAAGATGTGGATAGGGTGGGCTTCAAAAGAGGGGAGGGTAGTGGAGGGAGGCAATGGAACAGTGGTGAAGAAGCAGGTGTTGGACAGGAGCACGCCGACACCTCCACCATGTTTGTCTGAGGGGCGGGGGGTGTGGGAAAGACTGAGTCCCCCATAAGATAGCACAGCAGGAGAGGCCATGTCGGAGGGGGTGAGCCAGGTCTCGGTGATACCAAGGAATGAGAGTTTGTTAGAGATAAAGAGGTCGTGGATGAATGGGATTTTATTGCAGACAGAGAACGGCATTTCAGAGTGCACCAGGTAGAGGCACACATATTGCTATTATCAAAAAGGGGAAACTTTTGGGAAGACTTTTTAAACAGTAGTATCTTCTTCATTTAGTATGGAGGAACAACATACGATAACGTTGATTTTACCCCAGTGCAAGCCATTCGCACATTGCAAGCGGCTCATACTGGGACGAGTACCAAGCATACTCGAGCACAACAATGCTCACTGCAGTGGTTTGCAGATGTAAAGCACCCAAACTCTGAACCCGAACACTGACATCTTTTTGTAAAGTTTGTGTTCAGTAGCAAAACTAAATCTTAAAGTTCGGTTCCCTCATTCATAATTACTAAGTCTGTGTCTGTGTTAATTAGCTCAAATGGGGTTCTTAACAGTCTTAAAAGACCTTAGATTGGTGCACACATTTATGGGGAATTTGTAGGATTTGAAAGATTTGAGATATCTGGTAAATTGATAAGCTGCTAATTAAATTTTTTTTGTGAACATTCAACAAGGCATGGGATTTTTTAAATTCAAAAGACTTGTACAGTTATCAGTTTAAAATGAATTAATAAATCCTTTTTTTTATGTTGTTTGTTGAACAGTGCAGGTTGTTTAAAGCTTTTTCTTCAGCCTTAGACCTGTGACTTATTGGCAAGGGCTATATAAGATTCTTAATGAAACACTGATATATGTTTAAAATTTTTTTTTTTTACCACAATAACAGTAGTTGTCCTTTAAAATGATATACTTTCCTACTCTCTGAAGTATTAGAGCATTTTCTTTTTAGCTGAAAGCTATGTTTGTGAATGTGGAAAAAAAAGATGAGGTCCGTCATTATGGCAAAGATGTAAGGAAAGGAATCAATAAAGCTTACCAATATGATGAGTTACACTATTACAGTATTGATTGTTAAAATGCTTTACCTTATGTTATTACACTTGATTATTTGGACAGTAATGACTCTTGGCATTTGAAATCATACCTGGATGAGATGTCACAAAACAATGTAATTTCTAAGATTGCCAGCTTGTTGACAAACCATAATTAAATTCTATGCTTTAGATGTTCAACTCGTTTTGACAATCCTGGTAGCTATAATATATAGTCTTAGAAAATGATGAGAGCACCAGCATTTTCAGATCTGGATGCAGACATTTTGTAGTTATCAATAACGTTCTTAAATATCTACACTCAATGCCATTTCCTGGTGGTTTTTGTTTAAAAATAAACCAACAAGAGATGAGTAGACCTATGGATGATCGGGTTCGCCAGATTTGGATGGACTTAAAGGGAACCAACCACCTCAGATGACGTCTATAAGCAGTAAATACATGTCCCTGCACCCTACCTACACCATTCCAGCTATGTTTTTGCTAAGAATATTGATAAAAGCAAACCGAAATATGCACTTTGTAAGCTTACATGCCTGCGTACTTGAGGGCGTCTCCCTCGGGCTCTCGTACTAGAGGGCTGTGTCTCCAGCAGCATGAGTGGCTTCCCTACCCCTCCCTCTCTCTTTGCAGGACGTCACTGAAGGACGTTATATTATCTTTGTGTGGGCGGGCACGCAAGGCTGCTCCCGTCCCCGCACGTCATCGGAGGCAGGCAGAGTCACGTGCACTCGCATCGTCACTTCCTGTCGGCTCCGTTCAGTGACGCGCCGCTGAGGGATACCGTATGAGCAAAACACATTGCGGCGAGCGGACGTGGTATCAGCTTAATGAAAGATACCACGTCCGCTCGCCGCAATGTGTTTTGCTCATACGGTATCCCTCAGCGGCGCGTCACTGAACGGAGCCGACAGGAAGTGACGATGCGAGTGCACGTGACTCTGCCTGCCTCCGATGACGTGCGGGGACGGGAGCAGCCTTGCGTGCCCGCCCACACAAAGATAATATAACGCCCTTCAGTGACGTCCTGCAAAGAGAGAGGGAGGGGTAGGGAAGCCACTCATGCTGCTGGAGACACAGCCCTCTAGTACGAGAGCCCGAGGGAGACGCCCTCAAGTACGCAGGCATGTAAGCTTACAAAGTGCATATTTCGGTTTGCTTTTATCAATATTCTTAGCAAAAACATAGCTGGAATGGTGTAGGTAGGGTGCAGGGACATGTATTAACTGCTTATAGACGTCATCTGAGGTGGTTGGTTCCCTTTAAAAAGGCTTGCTTTGGGACACAGACATGACCAGAACCTGACCCTGAACTCCATATAAGCCAATGGAGACCTGAACTTAAACAGTACAGTCCCTGCTCTCCTGTATGATGAAGCAGATCTGTAAACTGCAGTTCTAGGATCTATAGATTTCTTATAAATCAATAAAATCATACCTGCTCTTTTGCTTTCTCCCCTCCCTTGTGGGATGCAGAATTTAAGCCTGAAAATCTCATGCTGTTGCTGAGAGCTGGACGTGTGTCAGAGACGTGGATGCTGGGAGCAGCAGAATGATCTTACATTCCAGCCCCCTCACACTTCTGTATGGGGAGGGTCATGGCAGTAGGCGTGGCTGCTGTCCCCATGCTCAAACTACAATCCTGTCCCTGATATACTATCCTTTGTAATGTGACAGGGGTGTTCTGGCTTCAAATAGCAATCATGTCACCAAGCAGATAGAAATGCATGCTGTAGTCCTCTGCTGTACAATGATATGATGGTGCATAATGTGTACTGACATGTATGAGGCTGTGAGAACAGGCAAAGCACTGCATTCATCAGCTCTGCCATGGTCTCTCCTCCCCCATAGCCATTTGGTAGATTCCCACTAAGGATCTGCACAGTCTTCTCAGTCACAGTCACAGCAAGGCATCCAGAGTTTGCAGCATCTGTTACACATATCATAACAAGTATACACACAAATTATAGTACACACCTGTATTATCTACTAATATCTATTAAAGGTAAAATAAAATGCTATTATAATGTTCCCAAGTATAGATTGTCTTATATTATGCTTTCAATCACAATCTATAAATATATATATATACTGTATTATGGTTTATTCTGTTTATCAATCCATGTGAAGGTACTTTCTGTTCATCTTATGGTCTTGTAGCCATGCAGTCTTAGTCTCGGTTACACCTCAGGCCCATGTGTAAAAAATTGTAATATGCAATACAAATATGTTTGTTCACAAGCTTCAGTTTATGGCAATTTTTCCATGCAGTCCTGCGAAAACACCCCTGTCACTTTACATAGGATGGTTTATCAGGGGCTGGATTGAAATATGAGCATAATCCGGTGGCCATGCCCCCTGTCATGCTCCTTCGCCATAGAGAAGTGTGAGGGGGCTGGAATGTAAGGTGATTCTGCTGCTCCCAGCATCTGCACCTCTGACTCACCTCCTGCTCTCTGCAACAGAATAAGACTGTCAGGCTAAAATTCTACATCCCACGAGAGAGGGGGGAGAGCAAAGGAGCAGGTATGATTTTATTGAATTATAAGCGATCTATAAATCCTAGAACTGTTGTGTACAGCTCTGCTTCATCATGTAGCAGGGCAGGGACAGTACTAAAAAGTTCTGTATCCCCTTAGTTCCCCTTTAAGTCATGTAAAATGGTGGAAGCAAGGGCTAGGGGCTGCAAAAGGAAGCAAAAATTAAATTAAAACAGTGAAATTGTACATACCTGTGTTTTTCTGGCTGATAAAACAGCTGCCAGACTGTTTCTGAGCCAGCTCATTAAACTTTATGAATATTCCCTGCTTCCCCTGGTCACCCTCAGTGACAGTGTCTGTGATCGTCTGCAGTCAGTCTGCTGGCTGTGTAGTGTAAACATAAATAAATCATCTAAAAAAATTACATGGGGCCCTCTTATTTTATAATGAGCCAAAGTAAAGTCATTAGCTAGGGGCTGATACCAACCTGAGCCATGGCTTTTCTCACCTTGATATTACCAGATTGTGGATGTCTGCTTTAACTATGCTGGATATCAAAATATAGAGGACCCCAGATCTTAAATAAATATTTAAAAAAACAACGTGTGCTTGCACTAATTTTTTACAAGCAATGCAGATAAAGTAGACAGCAGGGAGCTGATATTATCACAGTGGGACGGTTCATGATTATTGGCAGCTCACAGCCACCACAGAAATGGCACATCACATCAGATTCCCCAATTCTAGTACTTTACCCATCTCTTCCTGATTGATCTGGTTCTGTGGGAATCGGGGTAATATCTGGGGTTATCGAAAGATTTATTTATGAAAAATCACAGCTGTCATCAAGGTCTGAATTAATAATATAGAGGTGTATTTAAGACACCCTCATTACTAATCCTCTAAGTAAAAAAAAAGTAAACATGGAGGACACAGTGGTTCAGTGGTTACAACTGTAGCCTTGCAACACTGCGGTACAGGCTTCAAATCCCACTAAGGACAGTATCTGCAAGGAGTTTGTATGTTCTCCCCATGTTTGTGTGGGTTTTCTCTGGGTACTCCAGTTTCGTCTCAAACTTCAATGACATACTGATAGAATGTTTTGATTGTGAGCTTCAATGGAGATAGTATTGCTGATGTATGCAAAGCGCTGGGGATTTAATAGCACTATATACAGTAAGTAAATAAATATCATGTTATTATAAACACAAACCCGGAAAAATCCTTTATTTGCACTAAAACACACACACACCCTTTTCCACCAATTTATTAACCCCCAAAATACTACTTCAGTTCCAGCATAATCCATACAAAGTCATCAAGTCATATGGAACAAATTTAGAAAATAAAGATAATGACTATATGTCATGTATAAGGTACCTGGATATAAATGTTTATTTATGAAACTGACTTTGTCTCATTCCTGTTGTAGCTTCTGTATGGTCCAAAGTCTGATGGTGCTTGTTAACAATTCCTATTATCTCCTTATACTGTAATTTATCATTGTACAAACTCTGTGGTGTATTCATAAACTAATAATGGTTGTGGTGATATATCCATGTATTGGTTGTGCTTCTGGGTATGTATTCCTGCACTGACTGTGCTCCGAGTGATGTAGTCCTATGTTAAATGTGGTTCTGATGTTGTATTACTTCACTGTTGTGTTTCTGGTTATGGATTTTTGTATTTCTATTCTGATGGTGGTTCCGGTTTTGTATTCATGTAATAGTGGTGCTTCTGGTGAAGTTGCTGCTGTTGAAGGGTTCTAATGATTTTTTTATGTAATGTTAGTGATTATGGTAATGTATTTATGTACAGATGGGGGTTCTGGTTATGTTTTCCTCTACTGATAATGTTTATGAATTTTTTTTACAGGGCTGAAAGAGGATGTGTGGCTTTTTTATTCGAATAAAAGACTTTTTTCTATATTTGTGTTTATTTCTTTTGATTTACAGGTCAGTGATGTAGGGGGTGCAATAGACCACTACTCATCACTAATTTAGGGCTTGGTGACAGCTGTGATTTGACAGCTGGGTAATAAAGGGGTTAGGGCCAGCTTTGTATTATCAGCTGGCCCTAAGCCTGAAATTCATGGGGTCACGCCAATATTAGACATGACCGCCATGAATTTCTAGTAAAGTTTCTTTTAAAAAAAACAAAAACAGAGAAAAAATTCTTTATTAGAAAAAATAACAAAACAACACTTAGGGGCCCATTACATCGTGCCACCTCACCGGAGATGTCGGCGGAAACTGGTGAGAGCCCGCACGCTTTTGGCGCCCCGCCAGCGTCGCTGCCCCTCGTTTACATGGGGAGACACCTCCGGCGATGCACCGGCGATCTAACAGACGGTATTGCCGCCGGGGTGTCTCAAAACCTCAGTGGCGATGCAGTACAATGGGAGCCCATGGCTCCCATCACCTATCAGGTCGCCGTCGGCCATTTACATGGGGCAATGTGTAAACATCACCCCAGATCGGCCGCCTGGTTTCACAGCGCTGCTCTGCGATGCATCAGTGATCCTGACAATGATTTGACCTGTAGGTATCGCTGGGGCGTCGCAAGGCAAGGCAAGGCAAGGCCTGAGCATGAGCCGAAGCCAGAAATCCCACGACTTGCTGCAGCTGGTGCACAACCTAGGTTCGAAGACCTGCTATCTCCTCAGAAAGTGTCTGCATCAGGCATGTGCACGTGTCTGCTGAAGCAGTCTGAGATATGATGACTCAAGGGCAGAAAGGGAAATTAAAAATTGGCAATGGGTCGCTGATTATGACAAGTTGTTGAGGCCAGGGTAACAAGGAGCTGGATGTAGGGGGTCAGGGGAACCTACTCTGGCCCTGATACTGGGGTCCCTGGCTTGCCCTGATCTCGAAGGTACCTCTGAAGGTGAGGAGGTTCAAGCCACCTACCTAAATCCCTGACTCTTAAGAAGCCCTAGGCATAAGCCCCTATCTCCACCAGCGGACAATGAACCCAGCAACTTCCACTGGAGAATATTACAGCAGCTCAGGATCAGCTTCTGCTCACGACAGGTCACAGTCCAGAAGTGAACTGAATCAGCGACAACAGGTGTATGTGAGCTGATCCATTTAAAGCCAAGGGGTGGGGACCAACCAGCCCAGACACGCCCCTCAGTATACCTAAGCATTCAAACACATATATGCTACTACATGCTCTGCTCATTAGCCTCATCTACTCACACTGAGCAGGGAAAAAAAAGGCTACATTTAAACTTACAGCAGCAGCACTTCCTTACTATAAGGCAGTCAATACGTAACAGTGATACTCCAAGACCCATGTATCTAAAGCCATCATGTGTGATACACCCCAGAGCTATGTAACTATTGTCCATCATGCATGATATGCCACACAACAGTATATCTAATGCCTATCATATGCAATATACCACAAAGCTCTGAATTTAATGCCCACCATGCGTGATACACCCTAGAGATATGTATCTAATGACCATGATGTGTGATAAGCCCCAGGGCCATGTAACTAATGCCCATCATGTGTGATATGTCCCAGCGACATATATATAATGCCCATTATGCGTGATATGGCCCACAGATATGGATCTAATGTCCGATATAAAATTTCCTCGAGAGCTGTCATACACGCTATTACACCACTGCTTCCACAGAAGAGGACAGAGCAGTATCACACATTCTTGCTCCTCTTCTTGTATTAATGTGCTTATCCTGCTTGCCTTCTTGTATTAATGTCCCCATCCTGGTCCTCAAAACGGTACTCTGTTGGTTCCCTGAGGAAGGAGCTTGGATGTGGCTCCGAAACACATAGGTATTAAAACCATCATTACACAGAAAACTGTGGTTTTTCCAACTCATTTCATTGGTTGGCAGCGTGGATCCAGGAAGCTCTGTCTCTTCTTCTCTATATTATAAAAAATAGCACGGGAGCACACCTCATTTTTTATTATTTATTTGTTAGTATTTACCCTACCATACAACAAACTCACAATCACAGATGCTGGCACAGAGAGTGGATGGGGGAAATCATCAATATGCATAAAGTTTAATGAGCAGGCCTGAAAAAAGTGTCTTACAGCAGACTTATCTTCCAAGAACTACAGTATGGTAAGTATAACTGTCCTGCTCTTACTTCCATTTTGCCTCCATTTGTAGCACCCTAGCCCTTACTATCATCATTTTAAGCTGTTTTTCAACACAAACATTTAGGTCCCCATTAACTTGTATGGGGATTCAAGTTCGGGGTCAGGTCCGGGTCAAGTTTTGCTTCTTCATTTTGCAAAGGGTTATACGCTTGACAATTCCGAAACATGGATACATTTTGCACTAATATATGAATGACAGAAAAAAAAGATGCATCTGTGATGACCAAGAGCCATGATAGGCATCTTTGTGCATAATATTATTCAATTTTCTGTAGTCGACACAAAACCTGATGTTACTGTCCCTCTTCATGATAGGTGCAGCCCACAGGCTGTATTTAAACAACAAAGCTGCAAAGCTAAAAACATTTTAAGTGAACTTCAATGTGAACGTAGAGTTATTTTTGTAGGTTGAAATATAATTTTTTTATTGCCTGTAAACACTCATTTTACTGCTCTCTAGAAGTTTCGTAAAAAAGCTGCCTTCTGCCAACGGCCGAGTCACCTGAGTTCACTGCCATGGGTTCTCATTGACTCAGTGAATGACGTCACCACTCCTCGTGGCAATCAGTGTGATCACAGAGTCTGCAAGGAGAGGATACCTGTTCTCTTGCTGTAGACTCTGGCTGAAGCAGATGTGAGTGAGCTTTGTGGGACCATTGTTGTGGATTACCATTGGAGGTGTATGTGTGGGGCATTAATACATTGGAAAATGAGGGTTGTCTGTCTGATTTATTTCAAATAAAGGATTTTTCTTTGTGTCTGCTTTTTTTAACTATTTCCTTACAGGATCAATAATGGGTGGATCTTAAGGAGGTCTGACATTATCATTCTGGGCATAATGACAAGCTGTCAATAGTCAGTTGTCATTAACCCCAATGCCACCATACCAGGGCTTCAGGAAGAGCAAGGGAAAGTGCAAGTAACTGGTGCTTCTAATGACTGTGCCAATTTCTGGGGTGACTGCAGGCTACTATTCTTTAGTCTGCAGGGCTCAATAACTATGGGCCTCATCACACCTTGGCTGGCAATCAAAAATAGGACGAAGCTCACACATTTTTTTTTTTAATTATTTATGTAAATAATTAAAAAATGGGCTTGCTTTTATTTTGATTGCCAGCCAAGGCAAAGCCAGGCAGCTCGGGTGGCAGCCTGTTGCTGTCCACTTTATCTGTGCTGAGAATTAAAATACAGCGAAGCTCTATGTTTTTTTTTTAAATTATTTATTCATTTTTACACTACTATGATATCATTGCCTATGGCAACCAATCACAGATGCTGGCACAATGGGTGAGGAGCGCAACAGCCAATTACAGACACTGTCACAGAGAATGGGCATCTGTGACTGGCTGTTGGAGCCAGTGCTGCAACCTGTAAACAGCCCATATATTCTAGCATCTACCGTGCAAATGCTGAGGGACAATGAATGGATGATAAAAAAATAAATAAAAGCTGGGCGAAAGATCAGGCGCTGCACTGCAGGAGTGACATGTAAATTATGGGTTTATTAAGGCACTACATATTTGGAGGACGCACCATTCTCTTCATAAGGTGCAAACGATCACACATACTCTCCTGGTCCATCTAATATGGCCAAAGCAATGGATAAAAATGATATTGCTATTAATACAAAGGATAAAAACAATGTAATAAATTATGATATCAAACAAAGGGTGATAAAAACAATAAACTGGATCCTCAAAAATCTTATTCAAAATCAGTAAACTTGATTATCATGTGGACATGACCCTCACACAGAAAATTCCCATGAGCCACAGTGGACTTTTAACAGCAAAACCCTGATGGTTGACTAAATAGGAACAAACAAAATATCTTCATAGCTGGCAAATGTGCTCAAATATGAAATTCAAACCCTCAGGAAAAAGTATTGTCAACTTGAAAATCCTATAAGATTCCCTGTTGATCAGCCTCTGGAACAGATTGGACACATGGATAGGAAAATGATCAATGATAGAAAGATAGTAAATTAGCTGGATTAGTTGAAAGTTCTATTGTAAAATGTCATTCACTTCCCAAACAATGACATACATTTATTTTACAGGGTATCAATTGTATTATCCACCATAATGTTTTTACCTTTGAAGATGTGACCTATCGGCAGTTGAGGTGCTCTGCCATGGGGACTCAATTCTCTCCCAGTTATACAAACTTATTCATGGGGCTTTTTGAGTCCCTCCATATTAGCAGGTCCTTCCTGCCAGTGGGTTGCATCCATTTGTTTGGGGGATTTATTGATTACCGTATTTGTATTTTATTTGGTTAGGAAAAAGGAAGGAGGTCTTATCTTTTGTAGACTAGCTCAATGAAAATTTTTGTGGGCTCAAAATTATGTCTTCAGAAAATAAAACTGAATTTTAGGATATTTGAGGGGTATCATCTCCACAACAACCCATTTTAAAAAGGTGGATGTGAAGAGTTATCTAGAGTACACAAGTGTGCATCATTTGAAATGGTTTGAACAACATTCCGTATGGCCTGTATTGGCGTACACGTAAAAACTGCTGTGACAATGCTGATTTTTTTTTAAGAATCTCAAGTTCTAGGCAAAACGTTTAAATTTAAGAGTTACCCTATGAAAATCCTCAGGGATGCTTTTGAATGTGTGATAGCTCTACAGCAGGCTTACTTCATGGCAAAAATTTGATAGGATGGATACCGAAATTACACACTAGTTACATAGCACAATCCGAATGTTAAAATAAATATATTGGTTAATTCTAAACAATGACCCAATACTGTTTCCTAGACTGCCTGTACTGTATTGAGGAGAAACAGGAATCTGAAATGTCTGATGGCCCTCAGCAGGATCAACAAAATCAATCCTGGTAAGAAAAGGATGATACCATGCAGTAATGAGGGTTTAGCCAGTGACCTTTATTCACTGTGGAGCCGATGGGGGGCTTTTGATGTGCTGGACTTAAATGATTGAGCTGTTGAATGATTCCTCTAAGTTGTAACAAGTTCAAATAGAATAAAACAGGTGAAATTGATCAGCCTCTCAGTTGCACTTCATCATATGTCATATATTTTTTTAGAATGCTAATTTGCGCCTCTCTATTTTATCAATTATATTCCTATCTGTATGTCCAATCTTTTTGAGAGGCTGATCAATAGGGAATCTTACTGGATTTTGAAGTTGGTAACACTTTCTTCTGAGGGTGTGAAGCTCAGTATGGAGTGCATTTGCCAGCTATGAGGATCTCTTGTGTGTTCCTATATAGTCCAACATTAGGTTTGTGCTGCTGAAAGTGCACTACCGCTCATGGGGCTTATCTGTGGGAAGGGGAGGGGGGGAGTAATGTCCATATCCACATTATAATCAATTTTATTGGTTTTGAAAAGGAATATTTTTATCATCCGGTTTGTTGCTTCTATCATTAATTCTTTGATACCATCATTTATAACATTATTTGTATTCTTTGTATTAAAGAGAATCTATCACCTATTTAGAGCCCCTAACCTATCACTACCTGACCCCATAGCTTCCTACTACATTACTAATATCCCTGTTTGATCTAATAGTGAATTCTAAATGTGGAGAAAAGCAATTTCTAAACTTACATGTCCACAGATGTGTGGGCATTCCTAGACAGCTGGGCAGTCTCCCCAGGTCCACTCTCCCCCCACCTCGCTGCTGCAATCATGCCCTGGTGGTCGTGATCATTAATTCAGGAGTGCACCCTGATTTCAAATTCCCGCCTCTTTTTTCCAGGTATGATGCGCTGCCAGCCGTCGAGTGTAATTTCCGGTCCTGCACAATGTGAGGGGTATAGGTGTACAAGCTGGCTCCGGAGCATGTGCAGTGAACATTCCGAAGTCGGCTTGTACACCCAATACCCCACTGAATGCACCAGACCGGAAATGATGCACCATGGACGGAAGCGCGTAATTCAAGAAAGAAGGAGGCAGGAATTTGAAATCATGGCACGCTCCTGAATTAATGATTATGCCAACCCGGGCATGATTGCAGCAGCAAGGTGGGGGAAGAGTGGACCTGGAGAGACTGCCAAGCTGTCTAGGAATGCCCAAACGTCTGTGGACATGTAATTTTATAAATCGCTTTTCTCCACATTGATAATTCACTATTAGATCAGACAGGGATGGTTAGTAATATAGTAGGAAGTCTCAGGGACAAGTAGTGATAGGTTAGGGGCGGTTGAACTAGGTGACTGGTTCCCTTTAATGACAATAGCATTCTTATCTATTGCCCTGGCTATATAGATGAGGAGTGTATGTGTGATTGTTTTCCCTGATGAAGGGGATGGTGCATCTCAGAAAAGCATAGTACCTTTTCAAACCTGCCTTTTACATGTCCTCCTGCAGTGCATCACGTGATCTTTTGCCCAGTTTTTTTTCTAATCATCTATAATATATTAAGCAGCACCAGGCCTAATGGGGATTTGCGTCACAACCCGCTGAGCTGTGAGTTCAAATTATTGGGTAATTTACTCCACTTTGTACCATACACCTAGACAAGAAGCAGTGGCCCAGAAAACGATATGTGGTCTACTGTATTCTATAGCCAGGGTTTGGGCATTGGTGTTTGACATTCGGTGTCTGGTCTTTGATGCTTGACCTGGATGGTCTCCCTCACTAACTGGTCACAGTCTTCCTTTGGGGTTGGACATGGTCTCCCTCTAGGACTAGTCATGGGTTTCCACTTGAACTTGTCACAGTCTTTCTCTGGGACTGTTCACAGTCTTCCTTTCTCTGCTCAGGTAACGAATGTTTGATTGCAAAGCTCTTCCACTGCTGATATTACTGATCTCTTCTAAGTCTAGTCACCGACTCATCTCCTGACTGCTAATCTCTTCCCTGAGGAAACACCTATTTTTTTACTTAGTTCTTTGATGTTCTTCTTGACCAGCAGATGTTAACGTTCTCCTGTAGACACTGCAGATATTAGCTGAATGCATCTATTGCTGCTTCTAATCTCTTATACATATTTGAGAAGTAAAATACACTGCTTGTAACCTCAGAGGAATCTATAAATCACTAGTCATGAAGGTTCTCCTGGCTCTAGTAGTATCCATCCATGGATCCAGATATGCATCATGGTTTTCACTGTCCAATGAAACCTGAATGGAAATGTTAGTGCAATGTACTGTAGTCTTTTTAAATGTTTAATCTGTGCTAAATATTTCCATAGTTAAATATGACTGTAATGTCATTGTGAGATTCAGTCACTAGATAAACAGTGCTTTTCTAGATACAGTGTGCACCATGCTCAATTGGTGATATTCATTGCTAAGATTTATAGTGTATAATACATTGCTTAAACATAGCATACTGTATTAATATGAGTGAACCTCCTTCCCATACTCATATGATGGTCCAACTGTAAAAAAAAAGCTATGAGACTAAAGGCCACGTTACACACACAGATATCTGTTCAGATATTGGTCACAGATCTCTGGTTGCAGTGAAATCATGGACACATTGCTCCATTTTATTGCTGTGTACAAAATGGAGCAATGTGTCCATGATTTCACTGCAACTAGAGATCTGTGACCAATATCTGAACAGATATCTGTGTGTGTAACGTGGCCTTTAGAGGTAGAAAGGAATCCCGGTAGAGCAATCATATTCCAGATATTCTCCTTGATCTGGCACATGGCGAGTTCTAGCAGTAGATTCTTGTGCAAATATACAAAGAAAATGTTTCATACACTGTATACAATAATTTAAGACCCACTTAAAGGGATCCTGTCACCTCCAAAACGCCTCCTAAGCTATCAAAACATGTCCCTGCAGCATCCAATCACTAATCTCACACTCCTTTTGTGTCCTAAAAGCATCCTGTGAAAGTGAAGAAAAACGTTTTAATACTTACTCATTAGTGATTATAATTAGCAGGGGCCATATTCTTTAGTCAGCAGGGGGTGTTGTTTTGCTGCTGCAGGATCCACCCTCTCTCTGACTGTGCTGCTGTGAAACTGAAACTGAAGGCAGGACTAATGATTTGCATTCTGTGAGTGATATAGAGGGGGGAGGGCAATGCCTGCACAAGCAGTGCAAACACACAGAGACAGGGTGGATCCTGGAGCTGCAAAACAGCCCACCTGCTAATTATAATCACTAATGGGTGAGCATTAAAACGTTTTTATGCACTTTCACAGGATGCTTTTAGGAGACAAAAGGAGTGTGATATTAGTGATGGGATGCTGCATGTTTTGCTAGCTTAGGAGGCGTTTTGGAGGTGACAGGATCCCTTTAAGGTAAATGTGAGTTGTGGTGATTGAAATTGAACGTATGCCTCTAAAAATGGCCCATATATTAATTTACTATGGCTTCCTTCAATTCACTTGGAGCCATGGTCCACCAATTGTATTACATAACTGGAAAGTATGAGTTTCTCAAAAATGATTTTTTTAGTTTACAAGACATTTGATGTATGCAAGTGCTGTAATATATTGTGATACGGTTATTAATAAATTATTTATTTTCAGCGAGCTTTGCTTCAGTTTTCACTGATCCCTATCATAAATGGGTCTAAACTGGAGGACTCTTTTACACTGCGTGCCAAAGGCATTACTCTGGCATAATACAATCCAATATCCAAGTATCTTGTGCTTCAACTGAACTGGGAAGTAAAATGCTGATTTGGACAGAACTATAAATGACAAAACAGTTATACAATAGTACTATTTAAAGAAACTAAGACAATACATTCAAAAATACTGAAAGTAGAATATTACATACAGCCATTGTTTTATCATTAGGTGGAAAAAAGTAATTGATTGGGTAAGCCAAATAGTTCTTTCATGTAATGTTGTTATTATTTCATCTTTAGAATTCCAGCCAAGTACAATCCAAATATGCAATTTTATCATAAAAGATTTTACTTTCAATGTAGGGGAATTTATAACTCACTAGAGGGCTGGCTGCTTGATTTCTAATCCATATGAAGCTAATATTGGCTAAAATCAATCATACAGTTAGTTTGGTTGAAAGAAGACATGATGTCCACTGAGTTCTAATCTGAACAAAAATCAATATTTAATTAAACCATTTCTGCACTGTTGTTTACCATTCTGTGATATAGTTTGCACAATGTCATCATTTTCTTGGCATATTTTCATCAAACAACAATATCTTTGATGTGAATTATCAAAGCAATACAATACATAAGTGATACTCAAAATAAGAAAGAGTAAAATAAAGAGTGCAAAGTTGTTATGTAAGTTAAATGGATCCCAACAACTAATGGTGGAGGGACAGCTACTTGGTGCCCTCTGATTTTAAAAACGGGGGTACTGATCCTAACTCATGATGATTAAAGGGGATCAGTCATGTGGAAACATGCTATTAACCTGCAGATATGGGGTTAATCTTTAGGTTAATAACTTTTGCAACCTGCCCAGCACCTGCACATCAACCCACGCTGCTGGGAGGAAATGAACTTTAATCCCCTTAATACCTAGTAGCATTCAGGTTTCAGTCACAGGGGTTTGTCAGTGCGGTTTCAGTCACTGTGTATGGAGAGTGGAGGTTTTAACTGCACCCTACTGTGCTGACTGATAGCCTTCTCTATTGCTGAGCGACTGTCAGTCAGTGTAGGGGGATACAGCCCCCACTCTCAATACATTGAGTGGGGCCTGAACCCGCACTGACGCCACTCCGTGATTGAAACCCAAATGCTACGGGGAGATTAAAGTTCATGTACTCCCGGCAGCAGGGTTCAGTATGCAGGTGCAAGGCATGTTCCAAGTACTATTAACCTGGAGATTAACCGTATATCTGCAGATTACTAGTATTTTTTCATGTCAAAATTTTCTGGTAATCACCAGGACATGAAATAATTTTCATAAGAAAGTGCCATATTAGTGCCCATCATGGTCCCTTATGTCCATAAAAAAATGTATCCTGAAACAGGAAAACATTTTCTGTAAGGTTTTCTTTAAGTAATTCAAGACAGAACCGATGTGCTGGAATATCATAGGTAGATGGCTAAGTAAGGTTGCTACAGCCTCTTTTGCTGCCAAAGAAGAAACTGATGTGGCACAAGGTAGGTTCCCATCCAGTATCCTTCCCAGATCCCCTTGGCTTCCCTCCTTATTATTATGCCCAGCCGTGGACATTTTTACCAAGGTAGTGGCGAAAGAATTTAGTAAAATTAACACCAAAAGACGTTATGATAATTTGAGCCCCTGCCACCACTCGGCATTAAGAGAACTCCAAACCATGGATGATGTAGTCATCAAGGCTGCAGATAAGGGGGGCAACATAGTGCTGTGGCCTTGTGAAAAATATGAGAGGGAAGACTTTCGCCAACTGAAGGATGGATTTACTTACACCAGGATCTTAAGTGATTTTCAAGTGACTTGATGGCCATTCTACATGCAGCATTTGATGTGGGTATTATTAATAAGAAGACTTTGATAGTTTATTAAATCTAAACACTAGGGTACCAACTTTTTGTTTCCTACCCAAGATCAAAAAGGACCAAATGTGTCATCAGGATGTCCAATTGTGTCCAGCATCGAGGGTTTGAGTGATTGCAAGTTTATAGAATATTATCTAAAGCCTCTATTGGAAACTCTGCCCTCATATGTCCAGGATACAATGGAGTTCCAAAGGAGGGTGGATGGCATCTTTGTGGATCATGCAACCCTCCTAGTCACTGCTAAGGTAAAGTCGCTTTACACTAGTATTAAACATGAGGATGATCTTGAGGCAGTCCCCTTCTTCCTGGTGATGAGCAATGGGGATGTGAGGCTGTGTGACCTGGTGCTAGAGCTGCTCCATTATGTGTTTACCCATAATTATTTTGTTTTAAAGATCAATACTATCTACAAGAATGTGTAACTGCTTTGGGGGCGGCCTGCGTGCCCCCCTATGCCAACTTGTTCCTGGGATTTTGGGATAGGAAGGTATTTGGCATGGGGGGGGTCACGGGTTTCTGACCATGTGTAATTCTAGTGCAGATACATAGATGGTGTTTTGTTTTTTTGGAATGGTACAGTGGACCAGCTCTCTATGTTTATGGAGAAGTTGAACAGCAACAATAAGAACATCAAACTGACCTTTGTGTATGATTATAAAGAAAATTGACTTTCTAAAGGTGGATAACGATTGGGCCTTGTAGACTGATGTTTTTAAAAAGTTTACTGTTGTCAACTCTCTTCTACATGCATCCTCCTCACACATCTGTTCTACCATCAAAGCTATCCCTGTTGACCAATTCCTAAGGATAAGGTGGATTTGCTCAACCCAGACCTCCTTTCTAACTCAATCACATGATTGGAGGTCTAGATTTGTGCAAAGGAGTCATAGTAAAAGATCCATAAAAAGGGGCTTTAATCAAGCTAAAACTGCTCCCCGTATATAACTACTAAACCCTTGAGGAAGTGATACCAACAGGGAAGGGAGAGAAATGGTCCAGTTTATATCTACTTACAATCAAGAATGGAACACCATGAAATCGATTCTATATAAGCATAGAGGGATTATTAAATCTTAACCCACTTTGAGAGATTGTTTCCCTGATTCACCATCTATGACCTTCAGATGAGCAAGAAACCTATCAGATATGTTGGTACATAGTCATTACGTACCAAAAATTCCCAATCCATTTGGCTCACGGGGTGGCAGGAAAGGCTGTTTTCCCTGTGGCCATTGTGTGGCATGTGCCAACATAGCTCGGGGTTCCAACTTTAAAACAGTGGATGGCTCAAGGTGATTTGAAATCAGTGGCAGCAGGGATAAACAAAGTAGACGATAACCGCATTGCTCAGGATTACACATCTGGAGCAATCCGGTTACCGCATTGCTGTTGATAGTACCGCTCCGAAATCTGCAGCCAGCATGATTTTTACCGCAGGCTGCAGATCCAGATCCGGTAACCGGATTGCATGTAGAGCAATCCGGTTACCATAATGGGCTCCTATGGGGAGCGGTTCCTGATCTGATTTTGAGCTTTTTGACAGCTCAAAACCGTATCAGGATTTCAAATTTTCGCCGCAAGTGTGACCCTAGCCTTACTAAGGTTTCGGTGGAAAAGAAGAAAAGAACGCTAGCACACCTAAAAGTCAGAATTGACCCTTTCAAAGGTCCTAACATATGCCATGATGAAAAGCCAAACAAGAAACTACAGTCAACAGACTAGATATACATAAGAAAAATCAACATAAAATAGCCCAGTGCTAAAATGGCGCATGCAATCTCAGTATCATCACAGAAATCATGAACACACTAATCTCCAGATCCTAAGTTAGAAAAATGCTAAATGAAAAACCGAGGAGAATATACCGGAAGAATTGATTCAAGTTCAAATAAACCGGTCAACATATAAAGGTATGAGTTGATTAACACCTTCCCTAAAGGCTTTTCATCGTTATTATAAAACTGTTGTTGAGGTCTGTTATATGCTGAATTTAATGCAATGTGTCCAATTGGAGCTGTAGCAGACCTTGACAGCGGGTCAATCCAGATTAGGAGTAGGTTGTTTAATCTGAGAACATGGAGAAGGCTAGGGTCACACATAAACCCTTGGTCCGTTTTTGGCATCAGTTTTTGCATTTTTTTTCTAATGCTGTGGTCACAAATGCCAAAACGTTTTTCATAGTGTTCCTTTTATGAAATCCGTTTTTTTTGGGTGCTTTTGGAGGTTCCTGTGCTCCCAAACTTTTTTGGGATTTTTTTTCTTGTGCCAAAAACGGACCGTTAACGGATGGTGCCAAAATGTGCCATTTAAAAAATGGACCGTTTTTCCATAGGGCCCCATGTTATCAAAAAACAGTCCGTTTTTTTCCAGCCCCCAAAAACGTTGCTAGCAACGTTTTTTGGACCCTAGGAAGAGATCTTCAAAAACAGAATTGTTTACAATAAAGCACGGTCTTTCGTGGGCGCTCAAATAACAGCGAAGGAATCCAATCCAAGTTAAAAGTCCTTTATTGGCAAAGCCTCTGTCCCCACTAGGTTAGTAAGCACAGACTGAACAACACTAGAAGGTTAGTAAGCACGGGTCCACAAATATTGTATCTAGGTCATAGACGATATTGCATCATTGCGCCCCCTTTTCTCCTTTTTTTCTCTTCAAAAACAGAATGACACAGAACGTGCCCCATCCGTTAACGAACCATTTTTTGGAATTAGAAAAAAAAATTACAAAATGTTTCACAAAAGTGTTCCCAAAACAAAAGCAGATTGGCATGTGTGACCACAGTCGAAAGTGAGATCTGTGTCTGCAGAGTGTGAAATGAAGAAGAACCCAGAACATAATAAGGGACATTTAATTTGTGGAGAATAGCTTCTTCACTAATCGAATCTCCAGGTAAAATCTGCATGAATAGGCAAATTGGAATTTTGCCTAATTTGTTCATATCTGCCTTATGTGATTTCTACAGAAAAACCATTGAAAACTCTACTTCTGGGATATGTAAAGACTCTTGTTCTTTGAGTGTTTGCTTAACTACTTGTCCATTTGTAACAAGTTAGGCTGCCTTCAGACTTGCAGATGCATCTGCAGCGTTTTGCAGATGCATCTGCAAGCATCTGCATCTGCAGCGTTTTGCAGATGCATCTGCAAGCATCTGTATGCAGACCGCGGCCCCTATGTTTATAATGGAGCGCACGGCGGTCTGCAGATGCTTGCAGACCGCCGTGCGCTCTCATTGCCCGCCATTAGTGATCTGTGCGCAGGCGGATGCCTGCGCACAAATCACACACTCTCGCCCGCACCACGGACGCAACATCTCGCGTCCCTGGTGCGGACGAGAGTGTGTGATCTGTACGCAGGCATCCGCCTGCGCACAGATCACTAATGGCGGGCAATGAGAGCGCACGGCGGTCTGCAAGCATCTGCAGACCGCCGTGCGCTCCATTATAAACATAGGGGCCGCGGTCTGCATGCATCTGTTTCCTAGCTCTGCTCGAATACTGATGGCTACAACGCCGATGGTAGCGAGCTGTATCGGCGTGTAAAGAAGCAACGGAAGGGAACTCTGGATAGCCTGCGATGTAGCTGCAATGTAGCTAAGGCGTCACCTAGGCTCCGTGTTACCGCGCCCCATGTGCGATCATTGGTGGAAGCTGCTGCGTGCCGATTGGCCCATGCCTCACAGCCCTCCATCTTGGATGAGCTGTCCCTTCAGCACTACAGATACGCGCCGTATGCACGATCATACCGTAGTACAATTACGCGGCCCCAAACTTACGGTAAACCAAACCAAATGGCCCATGATCCTCATATACAGTGTGCACATCCTGTAAACACATAATGAATAATGCTGGACACAGCGGTCAAGTATGTGTTACGGACCGGCCTGCCTTATTGAACTGCAGATGCCGCATAAAAGTGTCCCTTGAGTGTCTGCGCGCAACTGAAACACTGATGCACGTATACACACACCGCATTGAAGTCGAGTAGTCAGTACACAGCGCACAGGCTTGCTGTACGCATCGCTCTGTGGGTGTTGTACAGTAGGTGCCGCAGAAGTGCTTCGCCCGTGTCACTGCGCGTAGGACTAGTTCAAAGGGTGCGTGACCCGGAACGTGGCCGTAATGACGTAATTACGATAGTTTCATTTTCACTCTGCCTGCAAGGTGCCAGCCCCTCCTCTGCACACACCATTGCAGTCATGGCGGCCGTTCACCGCGCTGCTACGTGGGGGATGGCTGAACTCATCATACTAATAGACCACTGTGACCGGTATGATTACTGGGGTCACCAGCAGCACCGTCATCCCAGGCTGCGTAATCGCGCCACAATCCGGCGGATTCAGCGGGCTCTGCTGAATAAACTAGGGGTGGTGAGGGTCGCAAAAGCTGTGCAGAAGAAGATCGCGGACCTGAAGTCCAAATGCCCAGGCCGCATACTCGACATCCGTGCCAGGATTGCCAGGCTGCGTGGTGAGTACTTCAGAGGGCCACACATGCTTTGTATTGTATGTAAGCACAACAAAAACATAAACATTAGTTGACAAACATCCTAGGTATAGTGAGAGGGACACCGGCAGACATGCGATGGGGGACAATATAGGCCGCACATTATAGATAGACTGCCTACACATCTGCCTACAACTAATGTTCATGTGGCACCCAAGATGACTCCACAGTGTTAGATGCCCTCCAACCAATTACCACACTAATGCCACATACATACGCCATACAGAATACATGAGATCATCCCATATCTGAAATACAGCAAACACATATAACAAATATTGAACTGTCAATACATCTCAGAGCCTAAACAGTATGCTGACACATTAATTATTGTTTCATAATCTGCAGATGCTGAAGTTTCACCCGATGAGGCTCCCCCACAACTGCCTGCAGGTGGCCCACCAACCCCACCGCGGCAAGAGGCAGCTGGCCCACCACCAACACCGCGGCAAGAGGCAGCTGGCCCACCAACCCCACCGTGCCAAGAGGCAGCTGGCCCACCACCAACACCGCGGCAAGAGGCAGCTGGCCCACCAACCCCACCGCGCCAAGAGGCAGCTGGCCCACCACCAACACCGCGGCAAGACGCAGCTGGACCACCATCCCCACAAGGGAATAGCCCCTCACCAGGGCATGAGGAGGAGGAGGAGGAGGACCATGATGAGCCTGCGTTGGTGGAGGCAGAGGTGGCATCGCCTGGTCGCCAACATGAGGCTCTGCCTAAACCTCCAAATGCGGCTGGCTTGGATGATTATGGCGGTAAGTGATTTTAGTTGGATTCTAGGGGCCGAACACTCTAAGCAGTGTTGTTACTAGTTGGGAAATGGGAAAGCTAAGCATTTCTGACATAATGTCCTTCACCCACTCTTGCAGATGGAGAACGTGCTGGAGCTGCAGGCTGGAGTGTCAGTGCCTCCCCATCACCCCCTGATAGTCAGGATGATGTTGAGCCCGAGGGTAAGGACAATATTGGTTGTGTGAACCTGACACAAACACCAGAGGTAGGATTCTGAAGTAATGATGTTTTTTCCCACACACAATACAGGTGTACCCACGATGGAGGACGTGGTGAGGGCCCACCACCAGTTTGCCCACCGACTGCAACGGGCCCTACAACGGGGAATCCAGGATCTCACCCGCCTGTCTGACATGGTGGATACCGTCCTGCAACATCAGGATGGCCAACATTGAGATCTCACCCCTCCCGGAAACAAATGTGCTCCCCTGACCCCCAAATATGTTGTCCTTGTTGGCCCTGGAAATTACAGACGTTGCCTGTTTGGCTTTTGATGTGGTTTTTTTTGTTGTTTTTGCCCCCGTTGGGCTCTTTTCTTATAGTGTCCCACTATCAGAAAAGGGAGATTGTGGGATGGCTAGGCCTTTGGCCCTTTCACCTATCCTGTCCCACATTGGGACCATCATGAGTGTGGATTAACCAGCCCTTTGCCTTCTGGACCTATCCTGTCCCACATTGGGACCATCATGAGTGTGGATTAACCAGCCCTTTGCCTTCTGCACCTATCCTGTCCCACATTGGGACCATCAGGAGTGTGGGATGGCTACACCTATCTGGAAGCTGCATTCTGTGTATTGTGGCAAATGTCTTCCACACATGTATGTAGCAAATAAAATGTCTTGTTAACTTTTAATTTGCCTCCTTCATGTCACAACAAGAATATTTGGGGGGGAAACATGTTCAACAGGTAAATATCTCACACACATTACCACACCTCTTTGTGAAAGTGCTACCACAGTACAAAGGAACCTATGGTCGTCCTACTCTGAGGCCATTGGCCCATATTGTGTGGCTTGGCCCAAACTATATTGTGAACAACACCATTCACCCACGCTGCCCCCCCCAAACCATAACCCAAAAGAAAAACACAATTGAGTATGATCAAAAATTTAATACAGTCAGAATGGGAAAGAAACATAAACAAATCATATGCAGCAATTCTGCTAAAAAGTCTGAAACAAAACTAAGGAACAAAAAAAGGAGGTTCCTCCAGATGGAAAAGTCCAGAGTGCCAATTCGGTGCATTGGCTACTAGTGTCAAACTTCTTCATCCTCTGTCGGCTCTGACAATGCCCGCTCCCCCCTCCTCACAGGGCAGCCCCGACCTGCCCGTGAACGTGTTGATGTACGCGAACGTGTTGGGGGGGGATGGGGTGACTGTGGCGGGGCCGGTCTTCTCACGGGCCGAGATGGGGCAGCTGGGGAAAGGGGCCATAAGGTGTGTTGCATAGGGGGGGGGACGTGGCATCCCCATTGAAGGGCCCCATCATCGGCAGCATCAGCGGCATTGTTGAAGACCCTCAGAAGGATCTTTTTTTGGAGCGGCTCCATCCCTCGCAATCTGTCGCTCATGTAGAGGGCGGTGCTGTCGATGTGGGTCCGCTGTTCGTCCAACAGCACGCGTCGGGCCCAGGTGCCCAGCTCCATCTCTGGTGGTGCTGGACGTCGCCGGCGACGGATCCTGGAGCTGGGCCCTGGGGCCGGACCCACATCACTCGCCCCGCCCTCCTGCTCAGCCCCAGATGTCATAGGCCGAGCATCATCGGCGACAGATTGCTCCGCAATGGAGCCGTCCTCTTCTGGGGCCTGTTGGGGGGAGAGAAAAAAAAACAACATTAGTGAGGGCAAGGACCACACCATACCATGGACACAGGACACAATATACCACTCCCACAAAAATTAAACCAAAAACAAAAGATCTTGAAGGAATCCACAAACACCAAACCACCAAACGTTAAAGACACCAAAACCTGTACTTCGCCTGGACACTCACCTCTACGATTCCAGGTACTCAGCACAATACAGAATTAGGTGTCAGTCAGAGAGCCGTAACCCAATTAGGACATGTCACCACAACACCTTGATACTGGGGGCTGTCCTGGCCAAAGACAGATATTGGCCACATTCGCGTTTTGACTACTAATGTGATGTCAAACCATCAAACCTTCAAATACCTATAACCCACTTGCACCAGAGCCAACACACATGTGTGGCAGCACCATTTAGTAGATGCCACTATGTGCCTCTTTAATTTAAACCCACAAACAATTTAAAAAACCTTACATATGTAATTTATCCATTTTCGATATTTGGGGGAGATGCTACTTTGGAATACGGCTCTCTGCGTTGAATTTACATAATCCAAATTCCTGGAAGGAGGGCAGATTTACAGACAGTAAAAGGTTTCCCACACCAAGCCGGAAAATGTGTCAAAAGTGTGCTAGTTAAGGATTTGCAAAACCACACATGTGAAGGAAACATTGTGGGCAACACTGTAACACGATTACCCACCTCCTGTGGCGCAGATGGTGATTCATCCGGGCCTACATGGGACGCAGCAACGGGGCGGTTGGTGGTCGTTGCACGCGAGCTCCCCTCGCCCAAGATGAACGTGAGGAGTGGATAGTACCATAGGGTAGGTGATGGTACCTCCTCAGCTCCAGCTCCTGAGCGACGGTGCAGGTATTCATTGTGAGTCCGCATGAACGACTGCCGCATGTTCTTGATTTTTAATGCCACCGCATGCTGGTCCCAACTCTTGCCTACCCTTGGCTCCATCCGATTGGCTAGAGCCACAAGAGTCCTGTAGGCCTCGGACCTCGCTGCCTGATTTTTATATTGAGGCAGCGAGCTGCGCCACAAACATTCGTGCCGCTGATACTCCGTGAGAAGCTGGGTTTCAAATTCCACAGTACACCTCGGCATCTGGGGAAGACAAAACACAGCCAAACCAGACCGTCACGACACAAGCCATATCGATCTCTAAAAACCTTTTGAACATGATTTACATGCTCATAAGGTTGTAATATGTACATTATAGGCAGCAAAATGTTTGATTACAACTTGGCCTGTGTGTGCCATTTTCACAATGTCACACCGCTCCCAAGTAAAAGACATGTGTGACAAAATTAACCATGTCAGGTAATCTGTGGCCACCTACACATGTGTTCAACATGATTTAAGAACCCACTGTCCCTATTAAAAAAAACCTGGACACGGTGTGTGCGTACATACCTCTAGCCCAACATGTGAGCAAACACATTGTGTGCTAGCTACTACCTTTGTACTGAGCTAAATGGTTAACATTAAGCAGATGAGAAAGGAGGGCGTGGTATGTTCCAAGACTGCACATACTACATGTAATGTGCAACCACATCATCATGTTGTTGTTTCACCATCCATGGGACTACAATTTTTACAGAGGTAACAATAATCCCTGCAATGAAGGAACCAATAATTGCACCCATCAAATGCTGATGTGCATTACAGTTCTAAATGTCAACTTTATATGTAGGACTAAAAAATAACATAAAAGGCCAAATCTATACGCACACAATACAAGTAGAGGCAATACCTGCCTATTGCCATACAATAGACTAACTGAGCCATCTGTATTATTACAGGCCAAAAATTAAAGGCCGTATCAAACATGCCCATACACACATTGCCTAAGCGGCCGGGAAAAGAAGCATCAGCGCTCCGTGCACTTTAATAGAAACCGCTAAAGAGGCTTACCGTCAGAGCAGCAGAAGATAAGCAGGACACTAGTAGCTCAATGCACATCGACCTCTGGACAAGGTGTCGTGGCCATTGGCCTGGCTTTATAGGACGCCAAACCAATCACAGCGGACACAATGACGCACAGCGTAATGGGACACCTGGGGGCGCAATTAACTTCCGCTAATTGGTGGAGATCGCTGAATCGTGATAGGTTGGCGGCCCTTGAAAAGCTGCGCATTCCGGCAAACATTACGCTTGCTGGCCAGACCCATTAAGTAAGTATCTGTGGACACACATGGAAATTGCGGGGTGTGGGGTGCATATGTTGGTGTTATTTGCGACCGCAGAACACTGTTTGAGCGGAGTGTATAGGGGTTTGTATTGCTGGGGACGATATAGTGTACTGTGTGGACTTGGAGTAGGCATTTTGTTTGGTGCTTCAAAAGTTTTGAACACATACATTGCTGTGTTTGTTTCCAGACACCATACAGGAGATTGGCTGCAGGACTGTAGACAGAAATGTGTTACTCCTGTCACCTGGATCAATTTCTGCATACTGGTTGTGGCCAATGGAGACTGGGTCCAACGGGGATAGGATGACACATGGCTTGGAGGTGTGGCACTCAAGACATAACATAGATGTTTTGGACAAATGCGACCAGAAAAAACATATGTAATACATAAACATATGTTGTTGGCTTCTTGTAAGCTTACTTTACCAGGCTATCGGGGTACGTATTGTTTGTTTAACATCCCAGATTAGGAAATGGCCACATTTTGATTATGGTCTGTGTAATGGCATCTGCAAATTTGTTATCATACATTATTGGTGACACATGTCCCTTTCTAACTCACCTAGGTGCAGATGTTTTACTTTGACAAACTCCCATAGAAGTTGATGTAGAGGAGGCCACTATCATTGGGCGTCTTCCATTTTGATTCAGGTGACTACTGGGTGTTTGCCTTTCCTGGCTTCAGGGATGTGTTTTGTGGCCTGACGCAAGTTCCCCTCCAGTTGGCTATAGTGTGTCATCAAAAATAGGTGTGGCTTGCTTAACCTGCTGACATTGGCACATATTGTTCTACGTACTCATGTTGTGCTTTCTCATCTACAGGTGCTGATATTGAGGATGCAGAATATCCATGACCGCAATGTTATCGTGGCTGCCGCAGTGGTGGAAGAGCAAATGTGGCTTCAGGATCGGTATGAAAGGTTGATGAGGCGCAGACAGCGGCGCTTGTGGACCCGGGATTGGCTTCGCAGGCGGGAAACCCGGGGCCACATACAGCTGTTGTGGGAGCTGGAGATTAACTGTCCTGATGATTACCGAAACTATCTCCGTATGCCCGAGGACTGTTTCACCTTCCTATTGGAGCGTGTAGGGCCAATGATAGCGCGTCAGGACACTATAATGCGCCCATCAGTATCAGCTGCTGAGCGGTTGGCGATCACTTTGCGGTTCCTGGCTACAGGGCAGTCCATGACATCACTCACATACATGTCACGTGTCTCCCTGCCCCTGCTGAGCCGCCTGATCCCTGAAACGTGTTGGGCCATCTGGAGAGCTCTGCAGCCAGCCTACATGAAAATGCCTGAAACAGCCGCAGAATGGCTGGAAGTAGGCCGAGGATTTGAAACCCGGTGGAACTTCCCCAACTGTGGCGGGGCATTGGATGGTAAGCACGTGAGGATTACCAAACCTGCCAACTCTGGCTCTTTGTTTTTCAATTACAAAGGGTATTGTAGTATAATCCTCATGGCTGTAGTAGATGCGCACTATGAGTTCCTCTACGTGGATGTTGGAATGAACGGTCGCAACTCAGATGGGGGGGTGTTTGCACGCAGCTCCTTGGCAACACTACTAGGGAGTGGTGGGCTAAACTTACCCTCAAATGAGCACACGACCGAACATCTCAACTTTGCGTTTGTGGCGGATGAAGCATTCCCACTTCAGGAACACCTACTGCGGCCATATCCACAGAGGGCCCTTACTTCTGAGAGACGCATTTTCAACTACCGGCTATCCCGGGCCCGCCGTGTAGTTGAAAATGCGTTTGGGATACGCCTATACATATGAAACCGGAGTCTATTGACGCGGTAGTGGTGGCCTGCTGTGTGCTGCATAACTTCCTGCGTCGTAGGGATAGAGCATCATACACGCCAGGAGGTTATGTAGATAATGCCGACGCTACAACAGGGGAGCTCCGTCCAGGGTCTTGGCGTGATGAGGGCCATGTGATTCTGCCACTCCAGCCGCAGAGCCATGGCCGCACTCGGCGGGAGGCCAGGGACAGTAGACACGCTTACTGCTCCTACTTCAATGGGTCTGGTGCAGTGAGCTGGCAGGACCAGGCCATGTAGTGTGGCTTGTTCTGGGAGGTGTATTTAACTTTGCAATGGAGGTGACAGCAGGGTAGCTGCACCCCTTTTCTTTTGTGTTTCACATTTTCATGATCTTTGTTTTCCTAATGTGCATGATGTTTCGTTAGTTAGTTAGTTAGTTAGTTTATGTTTTTTTAAATTTGTTTGCTGCTGCACAGGTTCCAATGTGGGGTCAATTTGTTGTCTCTGCAATGTGTTGGCAGATTGTGACATGCACTTTACTTGTCCATTTTATTTTGATGTATGTTTTTTTTTAAATTGTAATCCAAGGTCACGATGAATGAATTTGATTTATAAAATACTATTTTGGATCCAAAAAAATGTGTGAGCCTGTTTACTTGGTGGAGGAGGGAAATGTGATGAAGTTTATGGTGGGGGCCTGGGATGTCATAACCACCTATTGGCTGGGATTGTGCAGACAATATGTGTGGGTAGCCATGTTTTTTGCCCAGTCTTTTGGCTAACAGTGTTTGTGGCCATTGTGCGTACATGAGCCTTTATTTTGTTGTAGGCAGAGGGTCACCTGCACACAGCACATTGATGCAGGACATATTCTTCTCAGGTGTTTTCAAATACACTGTCACACAGACCTTTCACAGGTTTGCTAGGGAGCAGTTCCACTACATTCACATCTGTTGGCAGATATATATGAACACCATTCAGCCTGTTTTCCAACATAGTTAGCCATAGTTAACACACATACAATTTACACACAAAACGCACATACTGTGTGTTGTAAGCCGCTAATGTGTGTCGCAGAAACGCACCTCGGCGCAATCTACACACGCCGCTGTCACAAGCGTGACAAGGCAAACACTTGTACTACGTACACATAGCCCCGGAACCGCTACTTTTATGCATACTGGGTATGTGACTGGCCACCGCTCCTGGGTGACGCTTTAACATCGGTTTAGATGCATTCGCCACACTCCGCCATGTCACAACCGCTTATTCCGTGCTTCACTCCGCTCACTAGTACGTCACGTCTCGGCCATCCGCCCTTTCCGTCGTGCCTAATCACAACTCCGTAGTGTTGGCCAATGGTTGTGGTTTGGGCGCGGCGTACAGGACTGTGGCACGCCTATTTGTTTTACGTCCTGCCTTTGTTGCTCCCACATCACCCTGTGGTGGCGGCGTGTGAAGCGGGTACGCTAAGCAACAGCTGGCTACTTGAGACACCCGGCGATGTAGCTAGCTATAGATGTAGCGTGGCGTAGCGCACCTTGTGGCGGCGTGTAAAGAGGGTGCGTTGACCGTTTGTAACCATTTGAGCGTGCTCGTGCACGTGAAGTAGCGGGATGTATCCAGCCTGCCGTCGCGGCGTGTAAAGGTACCTTTAGAGAGGTCAGTAAGATTTATTTTCCAAAGAATTATAAATATAGAACAAGTCAAAAAGAATTCTCAGTAAAAATAATTGTTTTTCTATATTTACATTTACATTTTTATTACTTTAAAATCAAGCTAAGTATATGTAATTAATAACTGCCGACAGCAGGCCTTAAAGTGTCAACCTTGAACATGCTATGCAGTATATATCCAATTATAACCATAGTCCAAATGTCAAGAAAGAAACAAATCACTTATCATCCACATAGACGTAATTGGGATTTAGCGCATTCAGTTGATGAGCTCGAGCTTCATGTTATAAATGAACATACATGAAGAAAACTGATTATGGCCTAAATCCTATTTTATGTTGTAAAATACATTTTTCCAATACACTCTAGAACCCTAAACTGATTCTCACATAAACAATTGCGTAATTTGTTAATAAATTTAAGACAAAATACTCAAGATGTTTTTCTTTTTTGAAAAATGTAGGTCTAATACAATAAAGCACCACTTGTAAACTTTTAAATGATTATATCATTCATCTTCAGAGAATTGAGTGTAATATGTAGCTATCATAATGGTAGATTGTCTTAAAGAGAACTTGACAGGTGATACATGCTATCACAACCGTGGACGACGTGTATTGACCACTAGCTGTTTAATCACAGCCATGTATGCCTGACTTTCAATTATGGACAAGTATCGAGCCACACGGTGCACTAGTCAGACAGGCGGGTCCCCGTGTAACTTATTCCATAAACATACAACAATCCCCCCAACAGGCAGGCCGGACTGTGGTTAGGTCATCCATTAAATTTTTCATAATTATGCCACTAAGGTGGCGTAACTTACTTCAGAAATGTATGTCAACCCCAACATACTTAGTACCAGTACTGATTGATAAAGCGGCCATCATCGCCTAATGAATTACACTGATGTACTCCAGTGAGCCCCTTAGTAAGATAGGCATGAGCTACACTAGTCTTAACCCCTTCACCACCCGGCAATTTTTCGCTTTCTGTTTTTTCCTCCCCTTCTTACAAGAGCCATAATGTTTTTATTTTTCCATCAATATAGATATACGAGGTCTTGTTTTTTGCAGGGTAAGTTGTACTTTCAGATGAATTCATTTATTTTACCATATAATTTACAGGAAAATGGGAAAAAAGTTTAAT
Organism: Allobates femoralis; assembly: GCA_033576535.1. Lineage (NCBI taxonomy): Eukaryota > Metazoa > Chordata > Amphibia > Anura > Aromobatidae > Allobates > Allobates femoralis. The sequence goes on from JARQOC010000003.1 coordinate 313,876,146, forward strand.
GTGCGGTGATATTGCAAAAAAAAGTGCAATTACACATTTGTTTGTTTTTTTTATTCACCATGTTCACTATATGGTAAAACTGACATGTTGTTATGATGCCTCAGGTCAGCATGTGTTCGCAGATACCAAACATGTATACTTTTATGGCCACTTTACACACACCAACTAGGGATGGGCGAGTACCATCATATTCGGAATCGCTATACCCGCAACAATTAGGTAGCGGTACTCGCTAATCATTGCGAGTATAGCGATTCCGAATACTTTTGCAGTGTATCAATAGATACACTGCAAAAGTCCTGTAAAATAAAGGAAAAGTGGTTAAAAAATAAAAAAATCGGATACTCACCTTAACCGACGGCTGTACCGGGACTGGCCGATGCACATCCATTCATGTAAAAGGACCTGTCACTCTCTCAGCCAATCAGATGGCTGGGAGAGATCTGGCCAATCAGATGCCGCCATGTCACAATGACGTAATCGCTAGCGGCCACCTGATTGGCCAGATGGAAAGGTCCTCTCAGGTACACCGAGGACCTTTCCAAATGGCCAATCAGGTGGCTGCTAGTGATTATGTCATTGTGACGTGGCGGCATCTGATTGGCCAGATCTCTCCCAGCCATCTGATTGGCTGAGAGAGTGACAGATCTTTTTACATGAATGGATGTGCATCGGCCGGTCCCGGTACAGCTGTCGATTAAGGTGAGTATCCGTATTTTTTTTTTTTTAACCACTTTTCCTTTATTTTACAGGACTTTTGCAGTGTATCTATTGATACAATGCAAAAGTATTCGGTACTTGCTACTCCCGAGTAATCCTAATTTACTCGGCGAGTAGCGAGTACACGAATAACGCTATTATTCGGCGAGTGCCGAATAGTAGCGAGTAGACTCGCCCATCCCTAACACCAACTTATCTGTCCAACTTCTGACCAACTTACTGGTTACAGTGAAATCATGGACACATTGTTACATTTGTACACAGCCACAAAATGGAGCAATGTGTCCATAATTTCACTGCAACCAGTAAGTTGGTCAGAAGTTGGACAGATAAGTTGGTGTGTGTAAAGTGGCCCTTACTGTTATCTAAGTGGTTAAAAAAAATCAGAAATCTGAAAAAAAAAAAGAATTGCACTTTTTGCGCCATGTTCCGCAACCCATAGAGCACTCATTTTTCGGGATCTAGGGCTGTGTGGTAGCTTATTTTTTGCCGGCTTGAGCTGACATTTCTAATGATACTATTTTTGGGGTGGATGCGCTGTTTTGATCGCAAGTACGTCCTGTGCGCAGCTTCTGGGCTGATAAGTGCAAATTTGCCTCCAGTATTTGCTGATCACGTGCTGCATTTATCTTTATTTCAACTTTGAACAAGTTTCCTGTGCCTTTGTAGCTCACACATTCCCACATCATCAGCAATCCACCACCGCGCTTTACAGTAGGAATGGTGTTCCTTTCATCATAGGCCTTGTTGACACCTCTCCAAATCAGAAAATGTATGGTTGTGGCTAAAAAGTTTGATTTTGGTTTCATTGTTCCAAATTACCTTGTTCCAGTGTTTGGAGGCTTGTCGCTGTGCTGCTTGGCATATTGTAGGCAAGATACTTTGTGGCATTGGTGCTGAAAAGGCCTTTTTCTGGCAACTCGACAATGCAGCCTATTTTTCTTCAAGTGCCTCCTGATTGTGCATCTTGAAACAGCAACGCTGCATTTTTTCAGTGAGTCCTGTATTTCAGCTGATGATATTTTGGGGTTTTCCTTTGCATCTCAAAATATTTTCCTGGCAGTTGTAGCCAAAATCTTTGTTTTGTGGTTTGGTTTTTACAGAGCCACTGATTTTGCATTTGTTAATCACAGTTTGAACACTTCTGACTGGCATTACTGATTACTTGGATAGCTTTTTGTATCCCCTTCCTGTTTTATACAATTCAACTCTCTTTTCCTGTAGATCCGTTGACAATTTTTTTGCTTTTCCCATGACTCACAATCCAGAAACATCAGTGGCTGGATGAAAGATGCAAGAGTCTATCTGGATCCCAGAAACTCACTCAGTCTTTATGCACACACACTGATTATAAGCAAACAGGTCACAGATGAGGATGTTATTATTTATTATCTATTCAAACACATTTGTGTCAACTTCTGTGCATGTTATCAGGCCAAAATCACCCGGGTATGTGAACTTTTGATCATGGTCATTTGGTTGTTTTTGTTTGTTATTATGATTTAAAAAGAGAAAACACAGTAGATTAACAATTGGGCTTCACCCAACCACTAACCATGAGTGGAAAAACATTTTTGTGTTATCATTCATATTCTCTGAAAAAAGGCCAAGAATGCAAAAATCTGCCGGGGTATGTAAACTTTTGAGCACAACTGTATATACGTTTCACTTTATGTATTGAATTGCTGAAATAAATTAGCTTTTTGATGACATTCTAATTTATTGAGACGTACTAGTATATATTTTTATATCCCCCAGAGGTAAATTTTTAGTCCTTTGCACTTAATGCATAGACTTTATGAGTTTATTAATTGTAAAATTTGTTTTCTGAGGCCCTTCTCTACAGGGTGTATTGGAGTGTCTCGATTACATTTTTATAAAGCCTTGCACTTAGGGCATAAGCTTAACCACTATAGGAGTTACATTCTTTTTAAAAATATCTAAAAATGTATTCTGGGGCCCATCTGGGTGTACTCTCCTCTTCAAAATGTTTCAACTACTTGCACTTAGGCTAGGGTCACATTTGCATTAGCAAATGCAGATCCTGATCCGGATCAGGATCCGCAGCCCATAGGAGCCCATTATAAAACCAGATTGCACTATATGCAATCCGGTTACCGCTTGCAGATTTGCAGCCTGCAGTAAAAATCATGCAGGCTGCAGTTTTCGCAGCGGTTTGCAAACCGCAGCAGGCTTGCTATAATGGGCTCCTATGGGAGCCCATCCGGCTACCGCAAGGCACATGTGAATGCCTGCAGTAGCCGGATGCTTTGTTCATCCCTGCTGCCACAGGGATAAACAAAGGGTTAATGTTAATAATAGATGTGGGCAACATGTCTGTAGGGAGTGACCACCCTCCCTCCCTAGAGACATGCTGTCCACATAGTTAGGCATGTTAAGGGTTAATATGTGCAATTACAGTATTGCCAGCTATTGTTCGGCAGTTACTATTTTCTGAATGAAACCCGGCGGCTCCTCGCTGTGGAGGAGGTACAGTACGTAATCTGTGTACTGTATCTGCCGCTATCCAGGGTCCTGAAAGCTTTAATATTAGGTCTATGTTAACAATTGTTTCTGTTTTTCTTTTCCTTTTTTATATTTATTTATCATCAAAATGATTATTTCCAGGTTTCCAACTTAAATGCTAATTCTAATAATATTAATTGTATACTCCATCTATTATATATAATGTGTGTAGTAAACTTTTGCATTACACAATGTGTATGTCTTTCATTTTTAACATCTCACTTTACACTAGTCAGCATAATTTTTTTCTTCTTTTCTCTTTCTTTTTTTCCTCACCCACTCACCTGTTCTCTCTTAAGTCCAGTACATCTCTTTTTATTTAACACAGTTTTCTTTGTTCACAAATTGTACCTGGGCTTCCTATGTTCTTTCCTTTTCCTGTGTAGCTCCACCCTTTTCCTGAGCTTTCTTCACTCTCCCCTTCCCGCTCATTCCCCCTCCCTTTCTTTCCTTTTAGCTAATCCCTCTTCCCTTTTCCCCTGTTCTTTCAATTCTCCATCATGGTCAGGGGCCGGATAGTGCCTCTGGCCCCGGGTGGCAGCTTTGGTCTGCCAGCCCTGAATTGAGGACCGGGGGGGGTTGGTGCTATCAGAATTTTTTGATGACCGGGGAAGGTGGAAGGTTAGCTATCGGAACTTGTCGATGACTGTTTTTTTGATGACCGGGGGGAATGCTGGTGCTGTCAGGCCACCGCAGCTCACTTACCATGTCCGCCACCATCTGCTGCTGCATCGCCGTGCTGGCCGCTAAGCTCCGGCGGCCGGCCCATTTCTGTGGGGGGCGGCCCCAGATGTTGGCTATACCACCAGCCCAGGGAGCACTTGCCCCCCTGCCACCTGGGCCAGTCCGCCCCTGATCATGGTCATGCCTCTTTGCACTCCAAGAAACAGCTGTGAATCTGTGCATGTGCATTCCAGATGCCATTTTATTCTGCGTTGGCCATCAATGATGTGCCACACCCAAATCTTTGCCATTAAAAGGGCTACCAGACATGTGCATGACGTGATGAGTGGCGTTGGGCAGATATATATACGAATAGTAATGTGGAGTTTGGCTAACTTAATGTGATTTCCTAAACGGGGCTAAACTTTCTGAATCCAGCCCCTGAAAATACAGCTGAAGTTGGGATGTAACCGGTCTCCTGGGATAATGAGATAGCTCCCCAAACTTCAAATAGTTCCACTGTATCCTGAACATTTAGGAAGTATGCATAGACAACATTGAGCAACGGGTTAAAATGTTATGGATGATGAGTATGCTTTATAGTTGCTACTAATTGATATGCAGGACCTGGTTCATAGGCCACGTTGTAATCTATGGCTGCTGGATGGAAGCCCTAAGATATGGCTTTACCTTCCAGCATCCACAGCTCTTTTTTTTGTTTGCATTAGCACTAGAAGCTATGATGTCAATCTGTTACAGAACTGCTGAGATCTGTGTTTGACAGGTGATCAGAATGTAAAAGTGTCACTGCAGCCAATAACTGACTTTCATCGGTCCTGAAACAGAAGAGCAGTGACATCATTGCTTCCGGTGGTGGCACAGAAAGTCGGAGAAGTCTTCACTGGATCCATTTTACTGACAGCAGGTGAGTGTGTGCCAATTTGTTATTATAAAGCCATCTACACCCACGGCCAATGTTTTTATTAAGACCTGGGAAGCCCTTTAATTCCTTTCAATAGGTACAGCTCTATTGAATAAAACCAGACACACTCTTATGAAAGTGAGATTTAGAAGTTCTAGTCACATACTTTTCAGACGGCATTTGAATATCCTGCCTGTAAAGTTCATCATCAAATCCCCATTTCTAATTCATTTGCAAAGCTGCTTTTTGAAACTGTGTGCTAAGCACTGGCAGCTTTTTTTTTATAAGGGTTCATGTCCCCGTTTGGCCTAATTGGCTCTGATTTAGTTACATCATTAGGGATTTCTTCAAAGAAATCAAGTACTAGGCCGTGAGCACATTTCCATAATGCAACACCATTTCACCAGCCAAAAAAAGGAGTCTGAAAATGTCAGTATGAATAACTGTGCTTAAATATTTTTCCAAATCTGTGCTATAAATTGAATGTAAGGATGTCAATTCCATAGATTTTCCTTCTGTAATATGGCAGAAAGGAATGCTGCTATCGTTACTTGAAATCTATTTGTGCATGTAGAGAAAGGTAGCAAGAAAAGCTTTCTAAATACGTTGGCTGCTAATACATAGTTGAGATTAAATATTATATTAAAATATTACCGTAGTCATAATATATCTCCAACAACTGTCTAGAGATTACATTTGTTAAAGATCTTTGAACTTTTACTTTTTTTATTTGGATTTCCCAAAAAGCAACAACTCTTGTACATATGACTCACCGTAAGCCCGTGGACTCCGGTTTAGACAGGCTGTAGCTCCTTCCTCCTTGTCACGGGTGGGCCGCGCCTGCCGGTAGTGGGGCCCGGTTGAGTGCAGATCAAAAGTTGAAGACGTCTTGTAGGAACAGATTAAAGGGGTTAATTTATTCGTGACGCCACCTATGAGTAGTTCGGTAATCGTTACCAACGCTGCGGAACCTCCGGGGGATGGATAGAAGCAAGATGGAACGCTCCCCACAGGCTGAGCGGTGATCCCCGGAGGCTGGAGCTGCTTAAGATGTTGTGCGGCAGCTGCGGTTACCTTGTGTGCGGACGGATGCAATCATAAGGAAGCACGGACACTGAAAGTCTCTGTAACGGGTCTTTACTGTAACCAGCAGGCAGTACATGGTATACAGTTAACAGGTAGCAGACCGGGTGGACTCAGCAGTGATAGGTGTCCCTCAGAGATCCGTAGTGTTCCTCCATTCTAGCTAAGTATTTGCCATTGTCGCCCAGGAATACCAGGTCGGGTACGGGGAGGCTGCTTCAATCCCTATCCAAGATGTACGTTATGGATGTGCTGGGGAGCCTTGGATCCCTCGGTGGGTACACCGCTGGTTAGACGACTGGAAAGTGGCTGGTGGTGGGGTGCTCCTGTAAAGCTGCTCCTCCACGTTTCTGGTTCGCATAGCAGAGGTGAACTGCTTCCAGCTTCGATACCAGTTAAACGGCTGTGAATTGGGCACGGGGGTATTTTGGAACCCATGGTTGGTGATGCCCGATCCCGGTTGTTGAGGCCTCAGGTGCTAACACCCGACCGGTGACGGCCCTGGGGCTGCACAGCGGTGCAAGCCCCCGCTCCTACTCCAAATTCAAGTCTGTGTCTCGACTCCAACTTAACTCATCTAGACTAACTGTACTTCTCCTACACTACCATTACACTCCGCCCACCAGGACCTTGGATTGGCCCTCTACATTAAGTGATGCATGTAGGGTTTGGATCTCTAAGTTAACCAGATGACTGCTGGGTCGGAGAATATTGCGGCTGCATTTATGGCTGCAATACCCTCCTGTGACGCACTCGTTGCGGGGCGCCACACTCCCCCTTGGTTAAATTCGCTTGTCCCCAAGCGTCATACTACCCACATTACAGAGGTTTTTTATATTTTATAACAGGTAATAAACACTTTTATTAATGACAGGTCATTATTTTGCATAAAAGTGAGGCAAGTAAAATGAACAGGTTAACACATTGCGCGGACCCGGCGGGCGGTCGGCTGTCCTTAGGTAAAAGTTCAGGCTGTGGCCGCCAGGTCGCGGTGTTATTTTGCAAAATAGAAAGAAGTCTCTTGGCAAAAAGTTCAAACAACAATGTCACTTATGGAGGGCAGGGTTCCGGACTCGTATAGCGAACCACCCGTCACAGCATACATATCGCTCATAGGTTACAACGTCCCCTCTATATAAGTCTCGGTTAGGATGCCCTCGCGGTAGGTGCGATTCCACATCACGGCGCCCCACGAACACTTCAGTACTCACACCCTCCTCCCTTACGAATCCCCACTCGGTGGATAAGTTAAAGGTGCACACCCGTCCGGTTTTACGAAACTCATCAGGCAATGGAGGTTGGCGGCGGGCTTCAGCGCGGGCCCGCATGTTGGCGCGCAGCCGAGCGTGCCACTCCTCCCTTCGGATGCGACGTACCTCTTCGTCGGAGTGGTGCGGCGTGTGGATAAAGTCACTACGGCGTGATGGTTGTTGAATGGCTTGAGTCTGGTGGGCAGTCTGGAGCGGAGCCCGGTTGAACGGAACCGGAGAAGATGTTGTTGCGGCGGCACCCGACCAGTGTACCCGAGCAGATCGCCCGGCAGAAGGATCCTTGGTGTCTCCCCAGGCGAACCCGGTGTAGAGGTCCTCAGCTGGGCTGTAGGTCTCATTGTCATCATCCTCGATCTCTCCCTCGATGACAACGTCGGGCTGCTCGGCTGACGGAGATGATGGAATGGATTCCTCTGAGTCGATGGGTGGTTGTGCTGCAAAGTTCTCCTCGAGGTCGTCCTGCAGGGCTTCCAGGCTGCCTGCCTCTTCTTCTGTAGCAACGGAAAACGGTGTTTCAATCCCGGTCACCAGGTAGGCCTCGTTAATTGCAGAGGAGGCCTCCGGATCAGGGGAGAAACAGGCGACAGTCTCGGTAGTGATGAAACTAGTCGCGGGTTCCGCAAGTGGAACCAGGTAAATGTTCGGTTCTTCTGTGGAGCAGGTTGCAAGCTCCGGCTCAAACACGGTCTCTGTTCCAGGTTTTAGAGCGGGATAAGCGGTGGTCTCTGCCGAGATGACACAGTCTATTGGTTCTGGAGACGAGGCTGGACAAGTGGTCGGCGTGGGCGAAGCGGTGCTGAAACTTGAGATGTCGTCCGACCCTGTAGTGGTTGCACCCGAGCGGCTCTGCTGCATCGCACGATGTAGTCTGCTGCCCAAGCTTGCACTCCAACTGCGGATGGTCCATTCTATGGTTTCTAGGAGCTGTACCCGGAGGTCTTGCAGAGCTTCTTGCCAGAAGTCGGGGCTGCCGTTGATATTGAGGACAGGACCCGGACCCGGATGGCCTATTGCTGCTCTGGCCTCGGCTTCCACTTCTTGTATCAGGTCTCTCAGTCTTGAGCTGGCCATGCTTCTTAGAGGAACCACACCCGTCTCTACCCGGTAGCTGTACTGGTGAAGAGCTGGTGAAGAACGGTCTGTCTGACACTCCCATTTCCTTTGGGCTTTTGTAGTCCAATTGTGGGAAAAGTCTTTGGGGTCCGCCCCCATGGTTGATTCGAGCAATCAGGGCGGACAAAGAGTTTTGGCGCCTTTGCCTTTAGCCCTCCCACGATGAGGGGCGGTGGCTCACCCCTGGGCTTGCACGTGGCAGATCCTTATGGCGGGAACGCCATCTTGGGCGCCATCTTGGCCCACGGTGAAAAGGCGGGAAAGTTCTTTTAGGGACGAACAAAGTCCAAATTGTAGACATTAAAGTCATTTTAAAGCACATTATACCCGTTGGGGAACAGGCCTGCTCGTATCCTGTTCGTGACTCCATTTTCTGACTCACCGTAAGCCCGTGGACTCCGGTTTAGACAGGTTGTAGCTCCTTCCTCCTTGTCACGGGTGGGCCGCGCCTGCCGGTAGTGGGGCCCGGTTGAGTGCAGATCAAAAGTTGAAGACGTCTTGTAGGAACAGATTAAAGGGGTTAATTTATTCGTGACGCCACCTATGAGTAGTTTGGTAATCGTTACCAACGCTGCGGTACCTCCGGGGGATGGATAGCAGCAAGATGGAACACTCCCCACAGGCTGAGCGGTGATCCCGGAGGCTGGAGCTGCTTAAGATGTTGTGCGGCAGCTGCGGTTACCTTGTGTGCGGACGGATGCAATCATAAGGAAGCACGGACACTGAAAGTCTCTGTAACGGGTCTTTACTGTAACCAGCAGGCAGTACATGGTATACAGTTAACGGGTAGCAGACCGGGTGGACTCAGCAGTGATAGGTGTCCCTCAGAGATCCGTAGTGTTCCTCCATTCTAGCTAAGTATTTGCCATTGTCGCCCAGGAACACCAGGTCGGGTACGGGGAGGCTGCTTCAATCCCTATCCAAGATGTATGTTATGGATGTGCTGGGGAGCCTTGGGCCCTCGGTAGGTACACCGCTGGTTAGACGACTGGAAAGTGGCTGGTGGTGGGGTGCTCCTGTAAAGCTGCTCCTCCACGCTTCTGGTTCGCGTAGCAGAGGTGAACTGCTGCCAGCTTCGGTACCAGTGAACCGGCTGTGAATTGGGCACGGGGGTATTTTGGAACCCGTGGTTGGTGATGCCCGATCCCGGTTGTTGAGGCCTCATGTGCTAACACCCGACCGGTGACGGCCCAGGGGCTGCACAGCGGTGCAAGCCCCCGCTCCTACTCCAAGTTCAAGTCTGTGTCTCGACTCCAACTTAACTCATCTAAACTAACTGTACTTCTCCTACACTACCCTTACACTCCGCCCACCAGGACCTTGGATTGGCCCTCTACATTAAGTGATGCATGTAGGGTTTGGATCTCTAAGTTAACCAGATGACTGCTGGGTCGGAGAATATTGCGGCTGCATTTATGGCTGCAATACCCTCCTGTGACGCACTAGTTGCGGGGCGTCACACATACTTTTTATAACTCTGCATTGTGTCTTTCTTCTGTTATTCCTCCTGGGATTGTACTGTATCCATATATTTTTGAGATCCTCATGGTCAGACTTTTTCACTCCTTATCCCTGCAAGTGGTGGTTGTTTACCGTTTTCCAATACAATCACTTTAGTTATTGGATCACTGTGAAAAAAACCCACTTTCTATCCAGTGACATACTCATACTCCTCATTATATTTTTAAAGCAGTGAGTACATGGTGGTCATAATACTACATAAATGATTATGGGCTATACATGGGTTGTGCGTTATACTATATCAAGATCTATGGGCTGTGCATTATACTTTATTAAGAACTATTGGATGTGCATTATACATTACCAAGGAGGTGCTTTATACTATATGGAGGGCTATGGGGAGTGCATTATACTATATGGAGAACCATGGGCTGTGCATTATATATGGAGGTGGATTATACAATATGGAGGACAGTGGGGGTGATTATGACTATGAAGGGTGCATTTTAATATATGGAGCTATATAGGGTGTAATTATATTATATAGAAGACTATGAGGTTCAATATACTTTATGGAGGATTATTGGTTGCTTATTAAACTACATGAAAAACTATGGGGGTGCATTATGCTATATAGAGGATTAAGGACTGTTCATTATATGGAGGTGTATTATACTATATGGAGGACTATGGGCTATGCAATACATATGGAGATACATTATATTACAGTTGTGGCCAAAAGTATTGACACCCCTGCAATTCTGTCACATAATACTCAGTTTGTGATTGCAATCACAAATTCTTTGGTACTATTATCTTCATTTAATTTGTCTTCAATGAAAAAACACAAAAGAGAATGAAGCAAAAAGCAAAACATTGATCATTTCACACAAAACTCCAAAAATGGGCCAGACAAAAGTATTGGCACCCTCAGCCTAATACTTGGTTGCACAACCTTTAGCAAAAATAACTGCGATCAACCGCTTCCGGTAACCATCAATGAGTTTCTTACAATGCTCTGCTGGAATTTTAGACCATTCTTCTTTGGCAAGCTGCTCCAGGTCCCTGATATTTGAAGGGTGTCTTCTCCAAACTGCCATTTTTAGATCTCTCCACATATGCTCTATGGGATTCAGGTCTGGACTAATTGCTGGCTACCTTAGATGTCTCTAGTGCTTTCTCTCAAACCATTTTCTAGTGCTTTTTGAAGTGTGTTTTGGGTCATTGTCCTGTTGGAAGACCCATGACCTCGGAGGGAGACCCATCTTTCTCACACTGGGCCCTACATTATGCTGCAAAATTTGTTGGTAGTCTTCAGACTTCATAATGCCATGCACATGGTCAAGCAGTCCAGTGCCAGAGGCAGCAAAGCAACCTCAAAACATCAGGAAACCTCCGCCATGTTTGACTGTAGGGACCGTGTTCTTTTCTTTGAATGCCTCTTTTTTTCTCCTGTAAACTCTATGCTGATGCCTTTGCCCAAAAAGCTCTACTTTTGTCTCATCTGACCAGAGAACATTCTTCCAAAACGTTTTAGGCTTTCTCAGGAAAGTTTTGGCCTGTGTTTGGTCAGTTTGAGTGTCTCTTTCTATTTACCTCAGGGGGTTTTGGTCCTCCTGGTCCTTCCGGGCTTTTACTGCTGCACTGGATGCCTTGCAGTGACGGACTCTGGTGTCCGGGTGTACTAAAGGGAAACCTGGTATGTTCCCTTCTTTAATTCTTCTACTCCTCCACTGGCCTCCGACCCTCTCCCTAGGGTGCAGCACAGCTGGGGTGGAAGGTGTTGTGTGCTGTCTGTACCAAAGTGTAAATCCCTCCTTGCACTGGTGGATCCTGTGGCAGTCCCCTGCAGGGGTGCCACATTCTCCCCTAGTTAAATACAGTCCTCCGGGACTGAAACATTTTTCAACATAAATAACTATGTACATTTGAAAATTGAACAGAGTCTCAAAATTAAAAATTTACAAAAACCAGGGAGAAATGGGAAAACTGGGTAACCAGTCCATACAGCGCTAGTCCATCCGCTGCAGGCTGTTTTAAGGGTATTTTCCACTACCAGTCCTGTGGCTATGGTCCATTTTTGGATGAAAGAAAGGAAAAATTCAAAAAGTCCAACAGGCAAAGTCTCTGTAGGCTTAAAGTTCAACATTACACAACAAAACATTTACTATGGGTGTCTCGGCGTAGGAGTCCTAGGTACTGCAGGAGCCTCTACCGGGTCATAAGCGCTGTAGGCCTCCTGGCCTGGGGTCACCTATTGGCCAAGATTTTGCTCTCCCAGCTCTTGACGCCAACTCCACTCACTACACTTACTGATGTTTTGTACCTGGTCTGGGTTGGTTTTGCCTACTCTTCACCCTTTTCTGTACATTAGCATTAATAACATATTTACATTTTAAACATATTTACATTTTCCACATGTTATGGCTTATTCTCTGTACCTGAGTGGTGGGTGTCCAGGATTGACACGTCTTGACCTACGTAATTCTGGTGTAGGATTGGTGATAGTGGGTCTTTGTGTCACAGGTAAACTGGGTAACAGTCTGCGACTACCTGATCTCACAGTAGGAATGGCAGGTACACCGATTGCAGGATTCTCTGGTTCCAACACAACGGGTGGTTCTTCTACTCTTGGCATTTCTACTGCTGGTGGGAACATCAATGTGGGAAATAGGTATGTACCTCCTATTTGAGGCCAATCCGCTGGTAATTCTCCAATGAGTGTTTGGATTGTGTTTGGCTTCTCTTTCTCAAGTTCTGGACAAGGTACATCTTCTTCTGGTTGTAACTGTTGAGGGCATTTCTTCAAATGATCCCTGGACACTGTTGCTGTTTTTGCTAATGAGACAGGTTTTCTGGTTATCAAATTTAGATGGTAATACAGTGTATGGTTATTTTTCCCATTGATCATCTAGTTTATGCATTCATCTTTTTCTTTTCAAAACCAATTCACCTAGTGTTAAGGGCATTCCTTTCACACTTTTGTTAAAGTTGGTTTCTTGTTTTTCTCTAGATTTTTCCAGACTTCTCTCAATGCATTCCTGTATTTTCTGGTATTGTTCTTTCCTATGGGTATCCCAATCTGCATCTGTAGCATCTTCTTCAGGAACTATGCCTATTTCAAAGTCTACTGGCAATTTTCCTGGTCTTGCTCTCATGAGGTATGCATGGGTACAATTTGTTGAGCTTACTGGGATGTTGTTGTAGCTGTCAATAAGGTTTGTTAACTTCTCTGGCCATTGGTTTCGTTCTTCTAAGGGCAGAGTTTTCAGCAATTCAATTACCTCGTGCTTCATCTTTTCGCACATTCCATTAGTTTGAGAATGGTAAGGCGTGGTGCGAATTTTCTTGCATCCGTATAGGCGACAGAACTCTTGAAATATTTCAGCTTCAAAGGCAGGTCCATGGTCTGTCAATACCTATCCTGGATAACCATGTGGTCTGCAGAAATAAGCTTGGAATGTTCTTCCTGCTGTCTGAGCTGTTAAGTCTTTTACCGGAGCTACCACAAGGAATCTGGAATAGTGGTCTACCATGGTAAGAGCATAGGTATAGCCTGATTTACTGGGTGTGAGTTTGACATGATTTAATGCTACCAGTTCTAATGGTTGTTTGGTGATGATAGGCTGGAGTGGGGCTTTCTGGCTGTTACGGTCTCTTCTTCTTAATGAGCATGGTCCACAATTTTTACACCATCTCTCTATGGAGCCTCTCATGCTGATCCAATAGAATCTCCCATGTAACAATATTTCTAGTTTTCTACATCCAAAGTGTCCCGCTCCATCATGGTACATTTCCAATACCATTTGAACATCTCTCTTTGGAACCACAACTTGCCATACCATTTCATGTGTTCTTGGATTGATATACCGTCTGCACAGTTGACCTTGATAGATGAATACCCTGCTTCTTTCTTTCCACAGGTACTGGCCCTCTGGTGGAGCATTCTTTTCAAGTTGAGAATCCGGTTGGGTTATTAACTTCTTTATAAGGCTCACTGCCGGATCACTGTCTTGAGTCTCCTTCCATCCATAGTGAGGCAACGGGTTTAGTCCAACAGTCTGACGGTTCAGGTAGATGTGATCTTCAGCCATTTTCCATTTTCTACTTTTATGGAAAGCTGGGAGTTCTATTTCCTCTAAGTCATCCTCTTCCTCTTCAAGTCCTTGTAGATGTACTTGAGGGTTTCTGGAGAGGGCATCAGCATTTGTGTTGTTGCGGCCTGCCCGGTATTTGATGGCAAAGTCATAGTTCGATAGTCGGGCCATCCAGCATTGCTCCAATGCACCAAGCTTCGTGGTATCCAGATGTGTTATCGGGTTATTATCCGTGAAGACAGTAAATTTCGAAGCTGCCAGGTATTGATTGAACTTTTCTGTTATAGCCCAGACCAAGGCCAGGAACTTCAACTTAAAGGAACTGTAGTTTTCCCGGTTCCTCTCGGTGGGTCGAAGTTTTCTGCTGGCGTAGGCAATTACTCTCTCTACCATCTTGGATCTGGGAAAGGACTGCTCCTTTGCCTACATTGCTTGCGTCAGTGTAAAGGACAAATGGTAGATTATAATCGAGGTAAGCCAGGATTTTCCTCACCGGTTAGAGCCTGCTTCAACTGTTGGAAGGAATCTTCTTGTTCTTCTCACCATTCCAATGGCGAGTCTGAAGATCTTCTCTTTTTAGATTGGCCTACCAGAAGATCTTGTTGGGGCGCTGCCATCTTTGTGTAGCCCTTAATGAATATTCTGTAGTACCCAACCAAACCTAAGAATTGACGTACCTCGGTGGCAGTCCTGGATAGCTGTCACTTTTTCCGGGTCTGGAGCTACTCCATCTGCGCTGACCACATGCCCGAGATATTGGACTTTAGGTTTCAGCAGGTGACATTTAGATGGTTTAACCTTCCTAGCGTTATTCCCGAGCCTGACTCGGGGTTAACATTCACTACCAGAAGCGTTAACCCCGAGTCAGGCTCGGGCTTACCCGCGTTCGCGGCAGATGCGGTGAGAAAACCGCATCTGCCGCACTTGCCGCACTTGCCGCACTTGCCGCACTTGCACCGCACTTGCGGCGCGGTTGCGGCGCGGTTGCGGTAATCTGCATAGTAAAGGGAACAAACCACCTCGGATGACCCTCATACACTGTTAATATGTGCCCCTGCAGCCTAGTAAACCATTTGCAGCACTGTTTTTGTGTGAAAAGTGGCTGCAGTAGAAGTGAGATAATGATTTTATAAACTTACATGCCTGCGTACTTGAGGGCGTCTCCCTGTGTGTGCTGGCACTTGTGAGCTGTGCTCGTCATGCCTGCTCTACCCTCCCTTATGCACGCCCCCTCTCAGCCTGCTATAGTGATGTGAGGCTGATTGCGTCATAAAGGGCGGGGCAACCGGGATGCCGCGATTTAGCCCCGCCCCTTTATGACGCAATCAGCCTCACATCACTATAGCAGGCTGAGAGGGGGCGTGCATAAGGGAGTGGGAGAGCAGACATGATGAGCACAGCCCACAAGTGCCAGCACACACAGGGAGACGCCCTCAAGTACGCAGGCATGTAAGTTTATAAAATCATTATCTCACTTCTACTGCAGCCACTTTTCACACAAAAACAGTGCTGCTAATGGTTTACTAGGCTGCAGGGGCACATATTAACAGTGTATGAGGGTCATCCGAGGTGGTTGGTTCCCTTTACTATGCAGATTACCGCAACCGCGCCGCAAGTGCGGCGCAAGTGCGGCAGCTATGCGGCAAGTGCGGCAGATGCGTTTTTTTTACCGCATCTGCCGCGAACGCGGGTAGCCCGCTTTTAGCAAAAAATTCAAGACCTAAACAGACCGCCAGGGAGGCTACGCTTCATCCCGTACTTTGCTAAAGCTGCAAATACCTCCGCCAGGTGTTCCAGGTGTTCTTCGTAGGTCTTGGAATACACGATGACGTCGTCCAGGTATAAGAGCACCGTCTCGAAGTTCCGATGTCCCAGGCAACATTCCATGAGTCTTTGAAACGCTCCTGGTGCATTGCATAACCCGAATGGCATGCTGTTGAACTTGCATAGGCCCATTGGCGTTGTGAATGCAGTCTTCTCTCTGTCTTTTTCTGCAACAGAGACCTGCCAATACCCACTAGTGAGATCTAACGTGGAGAAATATTTAGCAGTCTTTAATGCAGCAAGAGACTCCTCTATTTGGGGTAACGGGTAAGCATCTTTGTGAGTGATCTTATTGACCTCCCTGTAATCCACACACATCCTTATCGTGCCATCCTTCTTTCTGACTAGGACTAAGGGGGCTGCCCAGGGACTACAGCTATCTCTTATAACCTCGGCTTCCTTCATGTCCCGCAGCATCTCTTTGGCATGCTGGTAGTGATTTGGTGGAATGGGTCTGTGTCTCAATTTAATTGGGGGATGATCTCCTGTGGGTATGCGATGGTGTACCCCTTTAATAATCCCAAAATCGAATGGATGCTTACTGAATATTTGTTCGAACTCTTGTGCTACCCAGTAGACTCTGCGCTTCTGGTGAGAAGGGGTGGCATCAGTTCCTACGTGCAACTGCTGACACCACTCCTCTAGCTGTCCTTTGTAGTTGTTATCCTCCAACTGACTAGATGGGGAAACAGGTTCTACTGCCTGTATGTTGTTGTTACAGACAGTATACAGCTTTGCTACAGTAGCATACCGGGGTAGTTTTGCTTCCTCTTCCCCACAATTTAATACACAGATTGGTATGCTTCCCTTGCATACATCCACCACCAGGGGCTGGCTGGCAGATTTCAGCCTGGGTGGCAAGATCAGTGCAGAGGCCCATTATGACGGGCCGCCAGCCCCTCTGCCGCCTGAGGCCAAGTGAGGAGCGGGGGGGGAAGTGCTACCGCGGGTGAGGAGCAGGAGGTGTTGGATGCCTACTAAGTGCTGGGTGCAGTATATACACGGGGGTGGGTGCAGTAAGCACTATACACATTTCTCATGATGATATGATATATTGATCTACCAACAATTGGACAATGTGAGAAAATATATCATGCAGTGCAGGATCAGATGGCCACTTAGGCTGCGTTCACACATTCGCGTATTTTATCGCGTTTTTTTACGCGCGTCTTTTCAAGGGAAAAACGCGCGTAAAAAACGCGATAAGAATACGCGCGAGAACATCTCGATTCTACTTCAATCGCGCTTTATTACGCGCGTTTTTATAATGGGGCCTATGGAAACGCGCGCGTAAAAAAGCGCAAAGAATTGACATGTTCATTCTTTTTACGCGCGCGTTTTTTGCTCCAAAAACGCTGCGTAAAATTACGCGTTGTCTGAAATGCACAAAGTGAATGTCCATTCACTTTGCTGTAAAACGCAGACGCACATGCGTTTTTGGAGCAAATACGCGCGTAAAAAAACGCGCAAAATACGCGATGTGTGAACGTAGCCTAAGGCTGCCTTCACATTTGCATTCACCTCCACAGTGTTCTGCAGAGGGGACCCACCATCTATACTTATAATAGGCACTCACTGTGCTGCGCTTGACTAATCTTGTCTGCGCGCACCCATTTACTGCCATATGTGATTTGTATGCGCGCGCATGCCTGCGTACAAATCACACACTCTCGTGTGCACCAGAGACGCGACATGTCGGGTTTTCGGTGCGGACAGGAGTGTGTGATCATCTGTGCGCATGCCTCCGCATGCGCACAGATCACTCATGGCGGGCAATGGGAGCGCACGGCTCTCTGCAAACCTCTGCAGACACCGTGCGGCCCATTATAAAGAATAGGGCTGTCGGCTCCTTGCAGAGGCTTGCAGATGTCCTCCGCAGAACGCTGCGCAGCATCTGCAAGTGTGAATGCAGCCTTATATGGAATTATCTGGACTGGACTGTGGACAGTCTGTCCGTCACACTAAGCATTAACTAGCAGGCACTTTAGGCTGGGGTCACATTTGCAGATGCCTCCGCAGCGTTCTGCGGAAGGAATCTGCAAGCCTCTGCATGCAGACCGCAGCCTTATCATTTATAATGTGACGCAAGGTGCCTGCAGATGCTTGCAGACAGCCGTGAGCTCCCATTGCCCGCCATGAGTGATCTGTGTGCATGCGGAGGGAACGCGACAGGTCGGATTTTCGGTGCAGGTATTAGAGTAATGATAGGCTCACCCCGTATGGGTGCATTAGAGTAATGATAGGCTCACCCCGTATGGGTGCTTTTACTTTCGATTTTGAGCCTTTTCTCCCGTTTCTCTCTATTGCGCATGCGCGGGCGTGCGTGTCACGCTCTTATGCGTTCCACAGAGCGGACGTGACGTAATTTGTCATGTCCCGCCTTTCCTTGTTAAATAGCCGCGTTCTGTCTAGCGGCACCGCACACCGTTCAGGACACCATATTAACCACATCAGGTAAACCCGATCAGGGACTTTTATTTGACACAGAGTCTCCTGTTATGCTGTTCTCATTTTGATTATTGAACCTTTCATTATTAGGTTCATTGGGCATTTTCCCGTTCACTGGTACGTACATGGTCAGTCAAATAGCTGATAGTTCCCTTGTTGAACTGATCATTGGATTAAGTGTTGTGGAGTATACTGGAAAAATTTAGTGTTTTACAAGGATTTTCCATGCTTGGACTAAGTCATTTATTGTTGTCTTTTGTACATATAGACTTGTTTGCTACAATAATCTCCAGGGTGAATACATACCTATGATACATATAACATGTAATAACTACCAAGGTAATGACACAGTTGATATTTTTCTTTAAAATAAATTGATTTGTAATGATATTACTTTTATATTCTATTTAATATTGAATTTTCCCTGATCTGTTGTCTTATTCTATTAAGAAGGATGAGGTAGATTACACATTATCATGGCAGTTATATAGAGATTATTTCAGTCAATATATCTTTGTTTATGAAATATTATAATGATTAGGGCTTCTATCCTTTATCTTAATTGCAGGTTATTTCTTTCATTGAGTATAGCACCTTGTGGACTTGTAGAGAATTACATATAGGTAATATACACAGAAAATTTTTTTCTTTTAGATCCATCCTTATACTCCACATATGACCACTCCCCTTCGCTTTTTATTTCTTTTTCTCCTTTTTTCCCTCTTTTTTTCTTTTTTGTTCTTCTTTCTGCTTTGAGTGATGGTTCTCACTATATGTCTTGTGCACTAAAAAATATATATATATTGTTTGATCTTTGGATATGTAAATAATGAGTTACTAACACGAGTATTTTTGTATCATATATGATTTGATGTAAAATGATTTTACACTTTTTCTGTTAAATTGATACTTGATATTTGTTCATTTTGATTAAAGATTCTTGAAGAAGACCTAAAATAGGTCGAAACGTTAACGTAAATCGTTCAAAATATACTTGATGTGATACAGTAACGAATAAAAGAAAGATTAATCCAAGGAGATTGTTTCATGAGAATTCATTAATTTTTTGGTGTGCCTAGTTATTCTACCTTGGATTTTCGGTGCAGACGGGAGTGTGTGATCTGTGCGCATGCCTTCGCATGCGCACAGATCACTCATGGCGGGCAATGGGAGCGCACGGCTGTCTGCAAGCGTCTGCAGGCACCGTGCGTCACATTATAAGAGATAGGGCTGCCGCCCGCCGTCTCCTTGCAGCTGTCCTCCGCAGAACGCTGAGGAGGCATTTGCAAATGTGAACCCAGCCTTACATTTACATAGCCCTAGCAGCAGCAGGCAGGGAGTGGGGGAGTCACACTGGCCTCCCCTCAGGCTCAGTCACTATATATATCATCATGGCCAACAGCAACAGTCATTTATTATGGAATTATCAGTGTGGACACCAAACTCACACACACACACAGTAAGCAGTGCACTTACATTTACACAGGCGAGGCGAGGCAGGCAGCAGTAGTGCACTTGTCTTTGCAGCAGCACCAGGCAGGGAGGGGGTGGGGGACTCAGACTGGCCTGGCTGGCCTCCAGTCCTCAGTCAATCCATCAGCACTGCCTGTGGGGCCACCAGACTCCAGTCTCACCAGCACAGCAGTCAGCAGAGCAGCCAGTGTCACAATTTCAAACAGTATGGTGGCCGGCCGTCCCAGGCTGTCTTCAGTGTCTGTCTGAGCTCCGCTCTGGAGGGACCGGGTTCACACAAGGTTCACTGCGTGCTGACGTAGCACGCACGCTACATACCAATCTGAACCCTCCCTCCCTGTCTTTGCTGGGCTGGCTGGTGCAGTGGCGCTTTCATCCAATCCCAGCGTTCCACAGGCCGGCTGGGTGCCATGACAACGTGCCCGCTGCTGCCCGGAAGCCTGGACCGGTCCCGTGGTGGCGCTGCCTGTCAGAGCTCTGCTCAGAGGTGAGTGTGGCGGCTGCGGCCGCACTGCGCCGACAGACGGCCGCTCGCACTGACTCAGTCAGTGACTCCAATCCCGCCCGCGCCGGGCGTCCCGCCGGTTGCCAGGACGACGCAGCCCCTGCTGCGAATTAAAGCCCGGAGCGGTCCCACTGCGGCCGCACCGCGCTGACAGCCGGCCGCTGGCAGCCTGCATCTCAGTTCATTTCAAAGTTCAGGGCTGCTGCCGGCAATATCGGGCGGCCCTGAACTGTCACTAAACCGGCGGCCTGGAGGGCAATTGCCCCCCAGGAACCCGGGCCAGTCCGCCCCTGTCCACCACCCCTCTGGCTGTCAGTGGAGTAAATCTATGCTCTGAATATACCGGCTCTACAATTGCCTGGTATTCCTTTCCTCCTTACCACTTTTTGGTGGTAACACAATTGGAACCGGATCTGTTACCCGCACACTGCCAATCTCTCCCCCAGACAGATTTACCTGTTGCTTGTGGATAAGGGCTCAGATTTCTCTTTGGACGACTCTCGTCTGCCATTAATCAGCAGTCTCAGCTATCTGTTGGAGTAAAAACAACACTTCTCCAACGCAGTTTTCAACCACATTAATACCAATTACCATGTAGGGGTATTTTTCATCAGTATTATCTTTTACCACACATAACCCTTGGCATTTTAACTCTACCCTCCCCAGCTTTATTGTCACTTCTCTGAACCCCACCTGAGTCTGTGGATGCCCATTAGCTGCAAGAATGACAAAGTTAGGGTCTGAGGATCTAAGATCAGTGTCAGACCAAAATTGTAAAGGATATGTGGGATGGAGGTAACCTGCGACCCGGTGTCCAGTAGGGCCGACATGGGGATTCCTTCTAGCGTAATGTTGACGTACAGATGGCCTCCCACGTACCGATTACGCCAGTCATATGGGCCCAGTTGTCCCACTCCTGGGGGCAGGCCCTCGGGCCCAGGAATCTCGTGTTTAAAGGAAATCCTGTTGCAAAGTGGCCTGGTTTGTGGCATCATAGGCAAATGGGTTGTCCTGAAGAATCCATGTAGTCCCTGGCTCTGCGTTGGAATGGTGCGTCGGTCCCCTGAACGGGCGACTTGTTGGTCCCCTCCACGGGTGACATGAGTCTACGTTGGAATGGTGTGTTGGTCCCCTGCATGGGCGACTTGTTCTTCCTCCTCATCCATGGGACATCCTCAGGGCAATCAGCTAGTTGGATTTTGCTTGGTGGTGGTGCCCCAGGCATGGCTTGCAAGAGTTTTAGTACATAGTCCATGTTTTGGTTAGCTGCAGCACCTGGTTGTGCAGGTTATCATCGCAGTTATTTGTTACAGCTTGTCTTTCCACTTTTGGAGGATCTTTAGAAATGGGTTTAAAGTCTATGAGAGAGATATTAACCTGCCAGGTTTGGATTGCAGGCTTTGCAGGCACTGGATCCCGTAACACTGTTATAGCACGATCTTTTAAGTCATTAAAGTTCACAGTTGGATGATCCAAAACCCACATGTGTACCTGCTGATGGTGGAAGTCTGACCTCAATCCTTCTGTAAACTGCTCTGCAAGCATTTTATCCTAGCACACTTGCCGGGTCTACCTGCTTTAAGAATCGGAGTGCTCCTTGTAAACGGAGGGCAAAGTCTCTGATGGTATTCTGCGGTCTCTGCTTGCACTGGTAGAACAGCATCCTCAATTCAGACTGTGGGCACTTTTCAAAAACAGCTTTGAGTTTGTCAAACACTTTAGCAGCAGAATCCCTGTCAGCATCACTCCAGGACTCAACCTGCATCTCCACTGCGCCTGTTAATTGTCCCAGCACAACGGTGGCTCGCTGCTTTTCTGTCATCGTATACATGAACAGCATTGCACACATCTTTTGTTTGAAGACTGCTAGCGTACCAGGTTTACCTTCACATGTTGGTAACCATTTTACGCCCGGTATGTACGGCAAGGCTATCGGCATTATCGGGGCCGCTTCCCCGGGTGCTGCGTTCCGGGCATCCCCTCATTTAGGGACCTGTATGTCGTCCGAGTTACCCATGATGGGGCCCCCCTAATTAATCGCTGCCAGCCGGTGAGGTAAAACAAACTTTTCCGGAACTGGGAACTGGGCTTCGCTGATCTCCGGCAGAGTGAGGGGACGGGGCTTATCTTCGCTCCCTTTCAGCCGCACAGCCACGATGCTCTTCCCGCTCTGTGGTGCAGTAATGGCAGCCCGGTTTTACAGTTCACAAACAGTTAAAGGGATCCTGTTGCCTCCAGAACGCCTCCTAAGCTACCAAAACATGTCTCTGCAGCATCACTAATCTCACACTTCTTTTGTCTCCTAAAAGCATCCTGGGAAAGTGCATAAAAATGTTTTAATACTTACTCATTAGGCATTACAATTAGCAGGGCTATATTCTTTAGCCCTTAGGGCGTGTTGTTTTGCAGCTCCAGGATCCAGCCCCTCTCTGTCTGTGTGCTCTGCTTGTGCAGGCATTGCCCTCCCCCCTCTCTATCACTCACAGAATGCAAATCATTAGTCCTGCCTTCAGCTCTACATCACAGCAGCACAGAGAGAGAGGGTGAATCATTCGGGGCGTGAAAATGAGCACCTAGGGAGGGCTTAGAGTCGGGTCGCCCTGTGAGACTTATTCAGGGACAAGAAGTCTCAGATTTGTAAGTGTATATTGTTGATTATTCCAATGTTACAGAGCGCTTTTTTTTTATAGAAAAGGAGCACTAATACTGATATGTTAGGGTGCAGGGACAGGTATTAAAAGGGTTGGGGGTGATTTGGAGAGGTCAGGTTCCCTTTAATAAAGTTCAATTCTAGGCACACAGTACCCGGTTTTACCAGGCACGGGAACCTATTCGTGACGCCAGGTTGAGACGGTCAACAGGGTAGGGGGTACTCGGGTATCGGGGCTGATGGCGACTTGGATGGGGAATCACGGCTGGTCGGTCCCCGTGCCCTGGACCATCAATGGCGGGGAATGGCGGGGGATGATGGTGGTAAAGGGGGATTGTTTACATGACGGCACCTGTGGTACCTGGTAAAGTGTATACCAGCACTGCGGCTGGCCGCTGAGGTGATGGAGGTGCAGCTCAGTGTAGTACAGCTCCCCACAGGTAGAGCTTTACCTCAGGGCAGCAGGGATGGATGAGGGGAGTCGTAGTAGCGTCTCTGCAGTTAACGCTGTGGGTTGCGTTGGGTAAGCAGGCACACACACAGTCTTTGTTTCAGTACCTTTTAATGATGACTGGTAACAGGTACAGTCCAGAGAAGTAACCAGGTCCCCGGTGCAATTTGGGTCTTTCACCTTGGAGAGTTGTGAGGCCTGCTCTGTCACCGTGTACTGTGAGTTGGGGTAAGTCCTGCATGTAACAGAACTCGACGCTCCTTCTCCCTCTCAGGGCTTTATTCTATCACTGACAATTAAGTCCTTCTGCAGGGTCCCTATTCCTTCTTTGGCCCCTGGTCCTGTGTTTGGTCAGTTTGAGTCTCTCATTCTATTTACCTCAGGGGGTTTTGGTCCTCCTGGTCCCTCCGGGCTTTTACTGCTGCACTGGATGCCTTGCAGTGATGGACTCTGGTGTCCGGGTATACTAAAGGGAAACCTGGTATGTTCCCTTCTTTAATTGTCCTTCTCCTCCACTGGCCTCCGACCCTCTCCCTAGGGTGCAGCACAGCTTGGTCAGTGTTCCCTGGTCCTGGGCCTGGATCGTTCCTAGCAACCAGCTACTCACTCCTGCTCTCTCCACTCACTGGAACTAACTAACTGACTAACTGAGACTAACTGACTCCTCCCCTCAGGCCTGGATCTTTTAAAGGGGATCTGGCTTAAGGCAGCCAGTAGAGCTCCCCCTTCAGGTCTGGGGTGGAAGGTGTTGTGTGCTGTGTGTACCAAAGTGTAAATCCCTCCTTGCACCGGTGGATCCTGTGGCAATTCCCTGCAGGGGTGCCACAACGCCACCCGTGGTATGTGGTCAGGGTGACCACCGCTGCAGCAGAACCTCCGGGGATGATGGATAGCAGCCTGTGATGTAATGGCTCTCCACAGGCAGAGCCTGGTCCCCGGGGCAGTAGTGGTGAAAACAGTTTGTGAAGGAGAACAGGGTTTGCAAGGATTACACAGACTCAAGGTTTTGTAGTTTTCCAAGTCTTTACTGAAGCAGATGGTAATTCAGCTGAGTACTGTCCATGGAGTCTGTACAGGGGCCGGGTTGCTCCCACCCTGGCCGGGTCCTTTGGCTCCCTGTTCCTGCGCTGTGTGTGTGGCCCTGCTGACGCTTTAGCTAAGCTGCCGGCCCTTTCTCCCCTCACGGGTACCAATTTGCTATTCATCTTGAGTCTTATTCTGTGTTCCTGACCCCGCCGTGTTGCTTCGCTGTGGTACAGTGAAGATGTGGGACCTTCACTATTCCGGTGTTCACTGTGCTGTTTGTGTCAGACACAACCCCGGATCCGGTATCCATTCTTTGCGCTTCTCTGGGGCGAGTCTAAGAGAACTCAGTCTACCAGGTGTGTTCCTCTCTGCTTCTTCTCCTTTCCTCAGACCTTAGCCGGCCTGGAACTGGACAGTGCACCGTGGGTTGAGCCTAACACAGCCCAGGTCCTTCTTCCTCAGTCCTCCTGGAAACTGATCTAACTGCCACTTCCTCTCCACACCAGAATATATAGGGAAGCAGCTTTAGCTCCCCCTTCTGGCCTGGAGGCGCTAGTGTAGTGTTGTCAGTTGTGTGGGGAGTTAACTCTTTGTGGTGTTACTGTGGCACATGAACCCTGGGGTGCCACAAAAAGAATCTGATTTAAAAAGAACAGTGTGAAGGATTGTGTGGGTTTCATCAAACTGTGCAGAGAACTGTGTGGTGACCATTATACCGTTTGGAGAGCTAGTGGTAGTCTTTGTATAGTGTTATTTTGTATAGTGTGGAGTGGTTTGGGGGTTATTATACTATATATAGGCCTATAATAATGCATGGAAGGCTGTATGTGGTCACAGTTGGGGATCATACTGTGTGCGTGGAGGTTACTCTGGAGGAATTCACTGTGGGGTATCATAAAGTGTTTATGGGTCTCCTTTATTGGCAGCATACTTTATGGGTGCAATGAAAGTGGAATCAGGCTTTAACAGGAGAAGAATTACTTTGGCAAGGCAGAAAGTTAAACAACACCTATATGTGTGGTTGCCAGAAAAACCACAGAGCTACTAGGGATAAACACAATTTTATAGTATACTAGTGTAGTCTGGAGCAATTTGGCAATAAGCACAACCTAAACAGATAGACTAAACACTATGAGGTATATGCAATATTCTTAATTAATAGTATATAAAAATGTATTAATGAATATAAAATATATATAAAAAGGTATATAAAATTGCACAGAGTAGGACAGAAAATATAATACAGCACCAATTAAAAGTGATTGTAATTCAGTATTTACATCTGACAACACTCCATAAAATCAAAGTCTATGCACTTTAATAACATATATCCAAGTTACTTTCTGGGTTACTGCACATGATAGCAATCGTTGTTTGAGAGAAGAAAAACAAAATAATTTGGTCGAGGTGAAGCGGTGGTGAGTGTACAAAAAATAATGTGCGGGAAGCACAAAATAATGGTGTGTCAGTATACTTATATGTAAAGAAATGTAAATATGAAGGTGAAGATGTGTGGTTGAAACAAGTAAAACCAAAATGTCTTAATGTATATCTACAAAGAATGTGCAAAAGTTTGTAAACTGTAAGATAAAAAAGCATTGGTGCTGTATCATATTATATTTTTTGTCCTACTCTGCGCAATTTTATATACCTTTTTATATATATTTTGTATTCATTCATAAATATTGATATACTACTGCTAAAGAATATTGCATATACCTCGCAGTGTGTAGTCTGTCTGTTTAGGTTAGGGTGAAAAGTTGTGAGAGAGATTTGATATTACTGTATGTTGCCCAGGCCAATAAGAATTTTTTTTTATTTTTTATTTTTTTTGGGGGGGGGGGGGGGATGGAAGGGCATTTAGCTCCATGATTTCTTTATGCACAATTTTAGTCTACATGAATATATATAGAATATACGTATAGACTACTAATGATAAAGCCTGCTCTGAAGTGAAGAGTAAACATGCTAAATATATTAAAATAGTGCATCTTCGTGGATATCAGTCTGCATGCATCTAGAAATATGCTTTGATTAGTCATTTGTATGTGTCACAAATTTGATAATACATTTCATTTACCTAGGGAGATACATGTCCTGAATAATTACATACATTGTATTGCTCAATTATTGGTTTCCCCTGAGTAGATTTTAGATGCAACACCATCTGTATGGTTTTCATTGTCTTACATTACAGATTTTCAGGTATTAACATATAGTATCTACAGTTGTGGCCAAAAGTATTGACACCCCTGCAATTCTGTCAGATAATTTCAGTTTCTTCCTGAAAATGATTGCAATCATAAATTCTTTGGTATTATTATCTTCATTTAATTTGTCTTAAATGAAAAAAACACAAAAGAGAATGAAGCAAAAAGCAAAACATTGATCATTTCACACAAAACTCTAAAAATGGGCCAGACAAAAGTATTGGCACCCTCAGACTAATACTTGGTTGCACAACCTTTAGCCAAAATAACTGCGATCAACCGCTTCCAGTAACCATCAATGAGTTTCTTACAATGTTCTACTGGAATTTTAGACTATTCTTCTTTGGCAAACTGCTCCAGGTCCCTGATATTTGAAGGGTGCCTTCTCCAAACTGCCATTTTTAGATCTCTACACAGGTGTTCTATGGGATTCAGGTCTGGACTCATTGCTGGCCACCTTAGAAGTCTCCAGTGCTTTCTCTCAAACCATTTTCTAGTGCTTTTTGATGTGTGTTTTGGGTCATTGTCCTGCTGGAAGACCCATGACCTCTGAGGGAGATCCAGCTTTCTCACACTGGGCCCTACATTATGCTGCAAAATTTGTTGGTAGTCTTCAGACTTCATAATGCCATGTGTTTTTTCATTGAAGACAAATTAAATGAAGATAATAATACCAAAGAATTTGTGATTGCAATAATTTTCAGGAAGAAACTGAGTATTATCTGACAGAATTGCAGGGGTGTCAATACTTTTGGCCACAACTGTAGGTGTTTGTATTTTCACAATAGATCATTTTATGGCACTGGTAAAAATAGTTCTGTAGATGCCTCTAAGACCTTTTAGCTTTTAAGACCTAGAAGAAGACCTATACGGTTTAAATGCGTTGTCTGCTTCCAGACAACTGTGTCTACTACACTGCCTTAAAGTGCCCACTGCATTGATAAACTCAGTTCGTGTAAGAATGATGCTTTTTTAATGAAGATTGAGAAAGAAAGGATTTTAAATATGCTATACTAAGTGTTGTGTCCCACGAATGGGAACAACCTGTTGTATATATTTCTCTGCATTGTATATATTCCTCCAATCAGTAATTCCTTGTTGTTACCGGGTAGATTAGACTGTACTAAGTTTGTCCCTAAGTTGCTCCCTTAGTTGTGTCTGTACAGGACGTCCCCCCTTCTTTCCCAGTTAATCTGCAGAAGCCATTTCTCAAGACACATGTGTACACCCCTCCCTGTACAGATTAATCCTTTTTACCTATCGTTTATTGTAACTAATACAAGATACGGAAGAAAACTACAGTGTTCTCCTGTCTTACTACAGCTGCAGTGGTGATCGAGTTGAAAACTGTCTGTTGCCCCTGATGGGGTAAGTACCGAGCATACAATTATCTAAGGGACTGGTAATAAGAGTGCTTATATTTACAGCCATCAGATGGGGACAGAACACTAAGGGTTCCTCTGCTGGATTATATTTGCTTTACTTGCAAAAAGTCTAAATGTTCTATTAGTGTTTGCTGTGGGATGGCTATGATAAGACATTTCCAAGCAATCACTTTTGTTATGTTTTGAATGCATTATTGGATTACAAAAATTTTGCAGTGAAATTTCTTTTATGCTATTATGTTCTGTTATAGCTTGGAGGTGTAAAGTGGACTCACTGAGCTACTGGTGGAGTAGTGGCAGCTGAATATCGAATACAGTAAGAGACTGAACAATGATTTCAATAAACCAGGAGAGCTAGTAAGAGACACTAAACTGACCAAGTACAGGACTAGGGGCTATAGGAGAAACAGGGACCCCGCAGAAGGACCTCATTGCCAGTTTTAGGACAAAGCCCAAAGAGGGAGAAGAAGCGGTGGGTTCAGGCTCAGGCAGAACTCATCCCATACCGCAGAGCACAGACACAGAGGAGGCCTCATAACTTTATAAGGTGGAAGTCACAAGTTGCACTAGGGACCTGGTTGCTACTCTGTAACTACCTGTTACGTTATCATCAGTAAAAGGTACCGAATCAACAATCCCTGTGTGCCTGTCTATCCGCCGCCATTCACCGCTGTATCAGCAAAGACTTAACTGCTACTCCCCTCATCTATCCCCGCTGCCCTGAGGTAAAGCTCCACCTGTGGGGAGCTGTTCCACACTATGCTGCACCCACCATCACCTCAGCGGCCGCCTTGCAGTGCAAGTACCATATTACCGGGAACTACAGGTGGCGTCACGCTCCTTACCCCCACCGTTCCCCGCCATTAAGGGTCCAGGGCA
Source organism: Allobates femoralis (assembly GCA_033576535.1). Taxonomy (NCBI): domain Eukaryota; kingdom Metazoa; phylum Chordata; class Amphibia; order Anura; family Aromobatidae; genus Allobates; species Allobates femoralis. The sequence continues at coordinate 313,904,853 of JARQOC010000003.1, forward strand.
CGGGACCGGGGATAGACTAGCTTGGAGCAGTTGGGAGCAGTAAGCCCTCGTGCTAGACCCCCAGTAGTTGCAGTTCATCAAGTGGGTGGAGCTTGTTTTTATTGTGGCAAACTGATAATTTTATTAAGGTTTGTCCACATTGCTCCAGGACAAATGCAGTCTCAGATGCAGCCTACCTCAGGTCGATCAGATGGAGATGACCAGAGAGTTTATATATCCTTTTTTTCTAAGTCTCCATTCACACTGTCTGTCAAGGTGCTGGTTGATGGAAAAACTGAGACTATGTCGGTACTAGTTGATAGCGGAGCGGGAGTCGTTCTTATGGATGCTCGCTTTGTGCAGTCTCATGGCTTCGTCTGTAGTGCCGTAGCGAGACCCATTCCCATCTCCGCCATTGACTCTGTTCCGCTCAGCCAGAAGGTATTATCCCAAGTGGTGCATAATGTGAACCTGAGCATAGGAACTCATCACCAGGAGTTCCTCTCTTGTTACATTTTGGAGAATTTGCCAACCCCAATTGTCTTGGGTCTTCCTTGGCTGCGAAAACACAACCCGGTAATTGACTGGCGGGCCCGGGAGGTGGTTCTCTGGGGTACTGCCTGTGAGGGTACTTGCCAGGGTACTTCCATCTCCGCTGTGCTGGTGATGGATACACCGACTTCTTCGCTCAAGGAGGTTAGGAGTTTGCCTGGCGGTGAGGGTGGAGTGCCCGCCACGCTCTGGACTCTTGGTGCCTTCGGTGCGTTGTCCTAGGAAGAGGGACAGGGGAAGGGTGATTGTGTCTACAGTGCATTCCATGGGAGGGAGTCCTGGGGTCCAGAGAAACGTGCCTAGTACTTGCTTACCTAAGACTGTACCCTCTGTCTGTGCCCGCATGTGTAGAAATAAACGTACTGGTCCAGACCTGAGTGTGAATGAGTATGTGTGGGTGTTGTCCAAGCACGTCAGGTGGATGCGTGCTACTGGGGCTCCAGGTTCTGGGTTTGTAGGACCTTTTCGGGTATCGGCCATTTGTAATCCTGGGTTGTACCGCCTTGACCTATCCCCAGGTTTAACAGCCCATGATGTCTTTCATATCTCGTCACTCAGGGGTTGTGGTCTTATTTCAGATGTGTCGTAGTCGAGTCCGGAGGCCTGTCTTAAAAGATGGGGCACTGTCACGCACTTAGTTGGCGCTGACATTGCTGGATGCTGCTGTGTATGTTGTTTGTCTTTAAGAGCTACACAGTTTATAGTTGTCAATGTCTTTGCCTCCTGTGTTGTGCTCCAGACCTGCATTCACTATTATCTTCAACTGCTGGTTGAGGGGTTAATGCGTGACTCACCTCGAATCACCTCCCTCTGGCTTTAAATAGCCTTCCCTTTCCTCTGTCAGGTGCTGCTGATAGCTATTTGCTCTAGGTCTTGGTGTTGTGCTGATGCTTGCTGCTGGACTAAGTCTTTCCTTGGGAGAAGCTGTGATCCCTGACCTGTGGGTGGAGGTAGGGGCCCCCAGCCTAGGGCTAATCAGGAGTTTTAGGGTACAGGGTTGGGGCTCGGAATTCCTCACCATCAGAGGTACCTCTGAGATCAGGGTGAGCCAGAGACCTCAGCATCAGGGTCAGATCAGGCTCTAATGACCCCTCTTGCCCATTTCACCTACCTGTTACCTGATTCCCTTACCTTTCGAAGCGTGACACGAAACCGTAGGCCTCAGACTTCTAACGGGTGCTGGGGCCAAACACCCAACACATCTTGGGGAAGGTGGCTGAACTAGGAATTAGCTCCTTCAAACACCCGTGGTTATCGGGACCTGAACTCTGTGCTTCGGAGGGCGTTGAGAGCCTGGGGAGCAGAGCGACGACCCGCTTGCCTCAGATGGAGGTTACCCCTTACAGTCTTGGCCAAAAGTATTGACACCCCTGCAATTCTGTCAGATAATACTCAGTTTCTTCCTGAAAATGATTGCAATCACAAATTCTTTGGTATTATTATCTTCATTTAATTTGTCTTCCAGCCAATCAGATGGCCGGTAGCGATATGGCCAATCAGATGGCGAGACGTCACAACCACATGATCGCTAGCGGCCACCTGATAGGACCTTGCAATCTGGCTAAGGTGTACTGTGGAAGTCACAGGTCCTTGTCGTCCGGTGATCGCAGGTCTTCTGGGACGGTCCCAGGGTCTTCTTTGCCGGTCCCGGTGCAGGTGTCGGACAGGTGAGTATGTAATTGTTTTATTTTTAACCGCTTTTATTCACTTTTAGGGTACTTTCGCAGTGCATCTATAGATACACTGCGAAAGTAATTGGACTCGCTATACTCGCAATGAGTACTGAGTACCGGGACCTACTCGTTGCGAGTATAGCGAGTCCGAATATTGCGGTACTCGCTCATCCCTGACTTCCAGTCCTCATTCCCAGAGGTTCTGCAGCAGCGGTGGCGCCCTGGCTGCATACCGCAGGTGGCATCACGAATACGCCTTACCCCCTCAGACTTTCCCTAACATTCCCCCCTTTATTGAATGAAACCACCAGGGTCACGGGACTGGGTCTCAGCCCGTGTCTGTTCCCGTGAAAAGAACCGAAAAGTGAAGATGTGTGAACAACTAGTAACTGCCCGGTAGCGAGTCTTCCCCGGACCCTGGAGTGGGCGTGTTACAGTGAATACCATTTACAGTGAAGGAAATAATTTTTTGATCCCTTACTGATTTTGTAAGTTTGCCCACTGACAAAGACATGAACAGTCTCTAATGTTCACAGGTTAATTTATACAGTGAGAGATAGAATATCAAAACTAAAACCCAGAAAATCACGTTGTTTAAATTATGCAATATAAATGTATTTGCATTTTGAAGAGAGAAATAAGTATTTGATCCCTCTGGCAAACAAGACTTAATTATTTGGTTGCAAAAACCTTGTTGGCAAACAGAGCACTCAGATTTTTTTGTAGTTGATGATGAGGTTTGCGCATGTGTCACGAGGAATTTTGGTCCACTCCTCTTTTTTGCAGATCATCTCTAAATCATTCAGATTTTGAGGCTGTCGCTTGGCAACTTGGAGCTTTAGCTCCCTCCATAAGTTTTCTACGGGATTAAGGATGCCACTGCATGACCTTATGTGCTTCTTTTTAAGCAACTTCTTTGTTGCCTTGGCTGTATGTCTTGGGTCATTGTCATGCTGGAAGACCCAGCCACAACCCTTTTTGAATGTCCTGGCGGAGGGAAGGAGGTTGTCATTCAAGATTTTACGATACATGGCTCCATCCATTGTCCCATTGATGTGGTGAAATAGTTATGTGCCCTTAGCAGAGAAACGCATCCAAAACATAATGTTTCCACTGCCATGCTTGACCGTGTGGACAGTGTTCTTTGGGACATAGGCAGCATTACTCTTCCTCCAAACATGGCAAGCTAAGTTAATGACAAAAGGTGTAATTTTTGTCTCATCTGTCCACAGCACCTTCTCCCAATCACTCTCAGAATCACCAGGGTGTTCTTTGGCAAATATTAAATGGGTCTGCATGTGTGCCTTCCTGAGCAGTGGGACTAGAGGGCACTGCAGGATTTTAATCCATTATGGTGTAATGTGTTACCAATGGTTTTCTTGGTGACATTAGTCCCAGCTGCCTTGAGATCATTAACCAGTTGCCCCCATGTAGTTTTAGGCTGATCTCTCACATTCTTCATGATCCTGGATAACCCATGAGGTGAGATGTTGCATGGAGCCCCACATCGATGTTGATAGACACTCATTTTAGTATTTCTTCCATTTTCTATCTATTGTACCAACAGTTGTCTCCTTCTTACCCAGCATTTTACTCATGGTTTTGTAGCCCATTCCAGCATTGTGCATGTCTAGGATCCATGTGCATTAGGGATGAGCGAGTCCTAAATTACTCGGAATCGCTAGACCCGCACGAGTCCGAGCCCAGGACTCGCTACTCGTTGCGAGTCTAGCGAGTCCAATGTTAATGAATAGGGAACCGAGTAATAACGAATAATGCTATTTCCAAATCGCTGATGTGTCTCTGAAAGTGTGCGAGTCCAAACTCGCAGGTTTTTCTCTTATTTGGAGCCGATGATGGGAGGGGGAAGCGATTCTCGGGCACACACCATGCTGTAAAAGCAAACATTTTATAATTTCTGGTGGCTTTCTGGGGGCTTGTAAGGGTGCTTTCACATCTGCGTTTTTCGTAATTCGCGGCAGATGCGGTGAAAAAACCGCATCTGCCGCGTTTGCCGCATAACGGTTCCACTTGCGGCACGGTTGCGGTTTTTTCCATAGAAGTATAGGGGGACTTGCGGCAGATGCGGCAAGTGCGGTATTGCACTTGCGGCAGGTGCGGCAGCGAAAAAAACCGCAGTAAGCCGCGGTTTTTTTCTCTGCCGCACCTGCCGCAAGTGCAATACCGCACTTGCCGCGAATTACGAAAAACGCAGATGTGAAAGCACCCTAAAACAAGTAGCAGGTACTATTTCGTGAAAGGTACACACTAGAGGCTTAGGGCCCTTTCACATCTGCGTTTTTCGTAATTCACGACAGATGCGGTGAAAAAACCGCATCTGCCGCGTTTACCGCATAACCGTTCCACTTGCGGCGCGGTTGCGGTTTTTTCTATGCAAAGTATAGGCATACTTGCGGCAGGTGCGGCAAGTGCGGTTTTGCACTTGCGGCAGGTGCGGCCGCGAAAAAAACCGCAGTAAGCCGCACCTGCCGCAAGTATGCCTATACTTTGCATAGAAAAAACCGCAACCGCGCCGCAAGTGGAACGGTTATGCGGTAAACGCGGCAGATGCGGTTTTTTCACCGCATCTGCCGCGAATTACGAAAAACGCAGATGTGAAAGCACCCTGCGATATTTTAAGACAGATGGATGGTACCGTGCGAGCTGCAGGCAGGACACCGTACAGCAACGCACTGGTACAGGAAAAAATTGTTTAGTACGCAGAACCAGGCACTGTTAGGCTGCGGTGCTGGCTGCGTGCAAGTTTACAAGTACCGTGCGAGCTGCAGGCAGGACACCGTACAGCAACGCACTGGCACAGGAAAAAATTGTTTAGTACGCAGAACCAGGCACTGTTAGGCTGCGGTGCTGGCTGCGTGCAAGTTTACAAGTACCGTGCGAGCTGCAGGCAGGACACCGTACAGCAACGCACTGGCACAGGAAAAAATTGTTTAGTACGCAGAACCAGGCACTGTTAGGCTGCGGTGCTGGCTGCGTGCAAGTTTACAAGTACCGTGCGAGCTGCAGGCAGGACACCGTACAGCAACGCACTAGCACAGGAAATTTTTTGTGGAAAAATGGCACCAAAATTATTTGGTAGACTAGTGCCAAAAATAAGAAAAAGCTTAGGATTACAGCTCTGAGGAAAGCTGGGTGAACTAAGCTCTGAGGATGGTGCTGGATTCACTGTAAGGCTGCTCCTATCTCCCTTCCTTACAGTCCTGTACAGCAATCCTCCGTCCTGGTAGTTCTGAAAAGAACTTTTGGGTTATGTGTGAGGAATCTTGACTCCTACACTCCGTCCTGTTAGTTCTGAAAAGAACTTTTGGGTTATATGTGACTCCTACACTGCCTAACTGTCCCTAGATCTGCTCCAAGTCTCCCTGCACTAGGTCAGCTCTTCTCAGGAATGTGCCCAAAATGGCGGGGGCAAGCCTTATATACTGCCTTGCCTGTCATAGATGACATAGGCATCACGATGGACAGCAGCCAATCATAGTCCTGACACAACCAAAGCTGCTATGGCATTACTGACTATGATTGGCTATCTTCACAAGTTTTCTGACCTAACACGCAATGCTGACTAGTAACATAAAAGATTCTGGATTCGCGAGTCCCGAATAGAGAATACAGGACTCGGAATCGCAGACTCGCTAGGATTCGGACTCGTAGACTCGCTCAGACTCGCTGCTGTTTGGGGAGATTCAAGCTATATAGTGATGTGATAGAGCGAGTCTAGCGAGTCTAGCGAGTGAGATAAAGTAAACTCTGACAAAACTAAGATTGCCATTGACTTGCATTGGACTCGTTACTGAGCGAGTATTCGCTAAAAGACTCGCCGATTACCGAGTCCAGCGAGTCCCTTAAGAATCGCCGAGTAACGAGTCCTAGCGAGTAGACTCGCTCATCCCTAATGTGCATGTCTAGGAGTGTGTGGACAGGAGTCTTTTATACAGGTGACAATTTAAAACAGCTGTCTTTAATGCCGGTAATGAGTTGATTAGGAGCATGTCATTGGTCTGTAGGAGCCAGAACTCCTAATGATTGGTAGAGGATCAAATACTTATTTCTATCTTCAAAATGCAAATACATTTATATAATTTAGGCAATGATTAGTGATGAGCGAGTATGCTCTGCGCTGCTCGGTACTCGCACGAGTATCACTGTACTCGGGCTACTCGGCGAGTACCGAGTAATCTCGCAATACTCGTGCTGTGCTCGTGGTCCTCATCCCTGCATGTTGGCGCTCTTTAGAGATCCAGCCCACATACAGGGATTGGCTGGTAGTCACTGCAATGCCACAGCCCTGTTAGTTGTGGCATTGCAGTGATTGGCCGGCCTGCACAGCGTGACCGAGCCTTTATAAGACCCGGCCGCGCTGTGCTCTGCACACAGCCATCCAGACAGTGAGTGTAGGGAGAGTGTCTGCTGCTGCTTAGGGACAGATTTGCGGCCCTCATAGGTAGATCGGAGCAGGGCTGCAAACTGCTGCTGACCACAACAGTCCTTCTCAGGACTAATCTAGGAGGATATAGGCAGGGTGATCCAGGTCGGAGTCCAAGCTTTACAGTGACCAGAACAGTCCTCAGGAGACTGTTGGAGCTGACTAGCTGTATACAGGCAGGTTCTAAAATCCAACTTTCCTGTGACCTGAACAGTCACCAGACTGTTATACTTAATAGCTTTATACAGGTTAGGTTCTAAAATCCAACTTTCCTGTGACCTGAACAGTCACCTGACTGTTATACTTGATAGCTTTATACAGGCAGGTTCTAAAATCCAACTTTCCTGTGACCTGAACAGTCACCTGACTGTTGCACTTGATAGCTTCATACAGGTTAGGTTCTAAAATCCAACTTTCCTGTGACCTGAACAGTCACCTGACTGTTGTACTTGATAGCTTTACACAGGTTAGGGTTTAAAATCCAACTTTCCTGTGACCTGAACAGTCACCTGACTGTTGTGACCTGAACAGTCATGTGATGCTTTGGGACACGTGGTTATGCAATGCGGGGACGGCACATCTGGAGAAATAGTGGCGGCTGGGGACCGAGTAACGTGGGACAGCAACCGCCATCAGGTCGCGGAATGATTCCGTCTCCATCAGCCGGAAAGGCAACATTTCTAGCGCTATGAGTCGCGAAATGTGAAAATTTAGGACTGTGGCATGTGGGGCGTTGGCTGTGTATTTGCGCCTGCGTTCAAAGGTTTGCTGAATGGATAATTGAACGCTGCGCTGGGACAAGGACGTGCTTGATGGTGGTGTTATTTGTGCGTGGGCAACTTCAGGTGCAGGGCCGGAGGCTTGTTCGCGGCCAGCATGGACAGGGGATTGGCTCGCACGCACAACACGCGAAGACGTAGCAGTGACATCAGCAAGCACCGCTCCTCGACTCTGTTGTACTTCCCACAAAGTCAGGTGCTTGGCTGACATGTGCCTGATCATGCTGGTGGTGGTCAGGCTGCTAGTTTTTTGTACCCCTGCTGATGCTGGCATGGCAGGTGTCGCAAATGGCCTTTTTAGAGTCATCTAGAGCCAACTTAAAAAACTGCCAGACTCGGGAAGACCTAACATTTGCACAGGCACCTTGTGTCGTGTTGTTGTTCCGGGGAACGGTTGCCTGCCTTCTGCCTGCAGACAAGACCCTGCTTCGTACTGCCTGTTGGGATGCTACACCTCCCTCCCCCTGTGCACTGCTGTCCTCACTCTGCATATCCTCCTGCCAGGTTGGGTCATCTACTGGATCATCCACCACGTCGTCTTCCTCTTCCCTGGATAATCGCTGGACTGCTCCTCCTTCTCCTCATGTGCCACCATGATGACCGTTACAATAGTTAGGCTGTTGTTTCAGGTATACCCCCAGTGGTAAATTTTTACGCCCATTCTTTTAGAATGGGCATTACAACGACAGGAGACCCGCTCCTTTTCAATGGGAAAAATGTTTTGAGGCCCTCCTGCACGTCTCTATCCAGGGACAATGTGGAGCCTCCCAATTTTTGGCTGCCCTGCCAAAGGGCTATACTACAATACACCCACTTCAGGTTTACAGGCCCTCCTGCACGTCTCTATCCAGGGACAATGTGGAGCCTCCAATTTTTGGCTGCCCTGCCAAAGGGCTATACTACAATACACCCACTTGAGGTTTACAGGCCCTCCTGCAAGTCTCTATCCAGGGACTATGTGGAGCCTCCCAATTTTTGGCTGCCCTGCCAGAGGGCTATACTACAATACACCCACTTCCTTACAATGGGCACTTCAGGTTTACAGGCCCTCATGCACGTCTCTATCCAGGGGCATTGGTGAGCCTCCCAATTTTAGACTGCCCTGGCAAAGGAAAATACTAGAATAGACCCAGTTCCTCAAAATGGGCACAATATGTCAAGACAGGGCTTCATGTACGTCTCTTCTCAGGGACATTGGAGTGCCGCACAATGTTTTCACGTAAAATCTTTCATGTAATCACAAAAAGTAACACACATCAGCTGTATCTCACTATTGGGTATGTGCCCTTAACATTTCCACCCTGAATATTCATTTTGGTGTCATTTTGGAAGGTTTTCTGGTGACTCCGTAAAATTGGCGTGAAACTCGGACAAGATTATTCACAGCTGTGACTTTTGAGTGAGAAATGCTTCCAGGGGTCTTCCCATGGTGTTGCCATGTCATTTGAGCACTCTTCTGAGACTTTTGTGACATTTTTAGGGTTTCTACATGCTGCCAGCAGTCATTTCATAAAAATACTCGGGTCTCCCATAGGATAACATGGGGCTCGGTACTCGGGCCGAGTACACGAGTATCTCGGGATGCTCGGCCCGAGCTTCGAGCACCCGAGCATTTTAGTACTCGCTTATCACTAGCAATGATATTTTCTAGATTTTATTTTTGATATTCTATATTTCACTGTTAAATTTAACCTACCATTAAAATTACAGACTGTTTATGTCTTTGTCAGTGTGCAAACTTACAAAATCATCACGAGATCAATAAATTATTTAATTCACTGTAGCTTACTTTTGTAGCCCCCTAGCCTGTTCTCCTACCATTTTACAACACAGAACTTCTCTTCCCCTTTGACTTGTATGGGATTTGTTATCCGTAGTCAAAATCAGTTCAAGTTGGGTTTCCGAACCCGACTTTATTTTAGTCCATGTGGATTCTGAGTACCAAAATATTCATGAGTGCACTCATTACTACTAAACAGGTCTGAATTAGGGTGTTCGTTTTGAGGTTTGACGGCTAAGGTCTAGAGTCTGGTATTATTTTAGGGTCTAGTCTTGATTAAAAGAGTCATCCAGGCTTTATAAAAACTGTAACCAATTGCAAATAGAAACTGTGCTCACTATTCAGGCAATCCCCCTGGCTCTATACTGTCCTAATTGTAATATCTTATAATTGAAACTCCAGCAAAGGACATACTTTTTAGTATGGTATGCTCATCTATACATAGATAGATATACGGAAGAGAACAGTTGATTTGCATATAAAATTATATTTTATTAATCAAAAATAGAAAAAGATCTAGTGAGATATCAATTTTCAGGTTAAAGGGTAGTACACATGGTGACTTTTGACTCAGAGTCAAATGCAATGTGGCTTTACTTCTGGGTTCTCATGACGGAGATGGTGATGTTGTCTGGCTGGATGATAGGAATGCGCATGTGCTGACTATTCCACAGTGATTGGCTAACCCCTAGACATGTGATTTCATGCCTAACGATAATTGCTGCTTGAGGATCTTCCGTAGCCACGCCCCCTAAAGAGATCTAGCGTGAAACATGTGCAGGGGCTGGCATGGAGTGAGGGGTCTCTCTTTGTAAGCATACTCAGTGGTAAAATGATTCTGAAGCTTTGATTCAGTGGTGCATATGAATGTATTCATGTGGCGCACTCTGTGTGCATATAGCTGTGTGAATATAGCACCTAAATAGAATGGGAATGGTTGGTGATATCAACTTCCTGTTTGTGGCACATTAGAATATGGGAGGGGAAAACTTTTCAAGATGGGTGGTGACCATGGTGGCCATTTTGAAGTTGGCCATTTTGGATCCAACATCATTTTTTTCAATGGGAAGAGGGTCATGTGGCACATCAAACTTATTGAGAATTTCATAAGAAAAACAATGGTGCGCTTGGTTTTAACCAGGGCCGGCGTCAGCACCCGGCATACCTGGGCAAGTGCCGGGGCCCTGAACTGCTGGGGGGGGCCACTGGCCATCAGGGACAAGCAGCCCTGACAGTCAGGGGCCCATTAGGTACAGACAACCATGAGAACAACCAGCCTCAGCAAGCAGCTGAGTGCTCAGCGGAGATGCCAGTGCACATGGCTAATTTGCATGCGATGCAGATTAGCCATGTGCTGGCTCCAGGGAGCAGTGGAGCTTCCTCCTCTGACTACAGCATGATGAGTCATCACTGTGCGACCTCATCATACTGCTGCAGCCAGCAGGAAGGAGGAAGCTCCACAGTCCCGGGAGCCTTCTGCTATAAGGATGTGGTGGGGAAGAATCTGAGGAGGACAAAGCCCCAGGGAGCGGATGGAAGGTGAGTATGATCAGGTTTTTTTTTTACAATGTGCAGCAGGATGGGGATTATATGTACCATGGAGGCTGTGTGCTGGGGTATATAGAGGCTGTGTGCTGGGGTATATAGAGGCTGTGTGCTGGGGTATATAGAGGCTGTGTGCTGAGGTATTTAGAGGCTGTGTGCTGGGGTATATAGAGGCTGTGTGCTGGGGTATACAGAGGCTGTGTGCTGGGGTATACAGAGGCTGTGCTGGGGTATACAGAGGCTGTGCTGCTGGGGTATATAGAGGTTGTGCTGCTGGGGTATACAGAGGTTGTGCTGCTGGGTTATACAGAGGTTGTGCTGCTGGGGTATACAGAGGCTGTGCTGCTGGGGTATGCAGAGGCTGTGCTGCTGGGGTATACAGAGGCTGTGCTGCTGGGGTATACAGAGGCGCTGTGCTGGGGTATACAGAGGCGCTGTGCTGGGTATATAGAGGCTGTGCTGGGGTATATAGAGGCTGTCCTGGGTGTATATGGAGGCTGTGCTGACTGTATATTGCGGCATATAGAGGCTGCTGCTGTGGTACATGGAGACTGCTGCAGAGGTATATGGAGGCTTTACTAATGTATATGGAGACTGTGCTGGGGTATATGGAGGCTGCTGCTGTGCTGTATATATAATATGGAGGCTGCGATGGGCTATATATATATTATTTGGAGGCTGTGCTGTATATATAATATGGAGGCTGTGCTGGGCTGTATATATTATTTGGAGGCTGCTGCTGGGCTGTCACAGCTTCCAAATAAAATATACAGCCTGGCACAGCCTCCAAATACTATATACAGGCCAGCACAGCCTCCAAATAATATATACAACCCGCAGTCTTTATATTATATATACAGCCCAGCAGTCTCCATATTATATATACAGCCCTGAACAGCCTCTTATATTATATATAGAGCCCACCCACGAGCCTCTATATTATATATACACAGCCTGCAGCTTCTATATTATATTAATGTATCATGGTTTGTGCTAAAGGGGCCCACTGATACTGTTTCGCCCGGTGCCCACCAAAACCTGGAGCCGGCCCTGGCTTTAACATATACTTGTAAATAACTCATAAGAGAATAAAGTTATGACCACTTATAAAATGTGTTCAAAGTACTGCCCATTGTGTTGGATTGTCAATGCAATCCTCTTCTCCCACTCTTGACACACTGATAGCAACCCCACAGAAGAAATGCTAGCCAGGCCTCCAGTATTCTTTGTTTCAGATGCTGTACATCTCTTATCTTCACAGCATAGATAATTTGTGAATGGTGAAGTTAAACAAAACCACTGCTATTGGTCTGACACTAACCCACAGTGGATAAATCCCTCCAAGACTGTTGGAACACAAAGATTGATGCTATGGTGTGGTATATGGGGTACAAAGATAGTGGGACCCTTCTTCATCAATGGAAACCTATATACCACTGGATACTTGAATCATGTAGCAATTTCTGATATCCAGTGGCATTGAGGTTGACATTGATGAAGATTGGCCCCATCTATCTTTGTACCCCATATATCACACCATACCATCAATGTTTGTGTTCCAACAGTCTTGGAGGGATCTATCCACTGTGAGTTAGTGTCAGACCACTAGCGGTGGTTTTATTTGTTAACTTCACCATTCACAAAAAAGTTTGCCTCATCACTCATCTGAAGGCAATTGTCTATGCTGTGAAGATACGAGATGTGCAGCATCTGAAACCACGGATACTGGAAGCCTGTGCTAGCATTTCTTCTGCGGTGTTTCTGTCTTTGTGTCTAGAGTGGGAGAAAAGAGTTGCATTGACAATCCAACACAATGGATAGCACTTTGAACACATTTTATAAGTGGTCATGAACTTGTAAATAACTCATGAAAGAATAAAGTTACATTAAAACCAAGCACACCATTGATTTTTGTATGAAATTTTCAATAGATTTGATATGTCACATGACCCTCTTCCAATAAAGATCCAAAATGGCCAACTTTAAAATAGCCACCATGGTAACCACCCATCTGGAAAAATTTCCCCCCTCCCATATACTACTGTGCCACAAACAGGAAGTTGATATCACCAACCATTCCCATTTTACTTAGGTGAATCCATATAAATGGCCCACCCTGTACTAGGAATTTCACTGCAGCACTTGCACTGTAATATGCTGGAAATAGGTGCAATTAGCTGGCATAGTATTGTCTGCCCTCATGTTCATTGGCTAGTTAGCACTAACTTCTTTATATAGATACATACTGCATATAATGACAATGTAATGGGTAGCTGACCAATGAATGTGGGGTCAATATTCATATGCTGGGTAATCTTTGCACTATGTATTATGCATATGATATGTACTTATTTTTGCATGCAGATATAAGCCATCTATTGTGAATATAAGCTTATATTCATACAAAGACTTGCTATGTAAATCTATTGTGAACAAATAGATTTTTGTGTACACGCTGTCAATTGCTTGCAACCTTATATTAAGGCCAGGGGCGTAAGTACAATAGGTGCAGGGGTATTGCGATCGCACCTGGGCCTTGCAGCCTAGGGGGGCCCCAAAAGTCCCTATGGCCTATATAAAAAGACTAATACTATTAAAGATTTGCAATAATTGGGGGCCCCGTTGGAGCCTCCGCATCAGGGCCCTTGGTCCTGAAGTTACATCACTGATCATGGCCATGTAATCTCTGTATATGAGGCTACTTCAAGGCACATTGCATTTGACTCTGAGTCAAAAATCACCGTGTGTGGGCTACTACCCTGTATCCTGTAAACTGATCTTACTATATCTTCCTCTATTTTTAATTAATAAAATATAATTTTATATGCAAATCAACTGTTATCCTCCGTATATCTATCCAATTGTAAAATCTGTAGAGTGAGGACAATATACAAGGAATGTATAGAAAAAGGTATATTTTGAAAAAACCTGCTGCATTAAAGCCATACTTGGTGAGATATAAAATGACACAATTAATATATATTATCTTCATATAATATAGTTTATTGAGCTATTGCATTTTTTTTTAAAAGGCTTGATTTTAAAATATTTTTTAAAAATGTCCCTTTACTTTTAGTTTTAATATAGTCATTATTTTAAAAACAAAATGTTTTACAAATTTCTTCTTTGAAACAAGTTTAAAAAAATCAGCTGCCAATGTATTAGTACAGCAGCCAGCCTATTGAAAGAGCCAGAAAATGTGTTGCTGAGGCAGAATAAGCTCTGAGCTCCTGGGTTTAAAAAAAAAAATGCAATGTTTTCATAGTGCTGAAGTGGAAGTTTGTGTGTATCAAAGCCCTGACAAATGTTCCTGTAGTTAAGCAAACTTTGTTTATATTGCGTGCCTCTCAACAGAAATTAAGAACTGTGGAAACAATCCACGCGAGTGCCTGGCAATCTTCTCTCGTTCTCTTTTAGTGGATATGACAATCTCACCTGCTGCGGGAGACTGGAAATAAAAGGACAATCTCACGTCATTAATAAAACAACAGCTGGAGTCGAATCAGAGGCAGAGTTAACCACTGGAGACCCAGTATAATACTTAATTTTATCGATGATGGAAGTGCTTTAGCCTGAGGTAACTTTCGTGGAGGCCATGTTTGCGTGCAAACCTTCACTTAAAGCCATACAGGATGGCAGAGCTGATGTTCACACGAGTGTAAACTTACATTGAAATGCATGAACCGCATGAGATGTTACATCACTCAAGCCAGTCAGCTTTGGCAGTGGCCTAATGTTTTATTTAAGCTTACTCCTCTAAGGAGATCTAAAAATTCACTCAACGCCCTCGGAAATGTGTCTGTTTTGGCTGCAGAGAATGGTTCCCAATCACGAAAGGATAAAAACATCAAAATAAGCTAATAGAGATCTGCCTTGAAATTCAGTCCCTGTGGGCAGGGGGCTTTTTCATAAGTGGGGAGATGAGTGCATTATTCACAGATCAAGAGATTTTCAATGCGCAAGCGCCTTACAGTGTAATGTGATGCACTAAAGCATGGGCAAAAAAGCAAGCCAGAGAGCAAATGACAGAAAGCATCATTTTGTGACACGATTTTAGGACACTAGCTCTTACTTATAGAACTAATTATTAATCAGATAAGTAGGGAAATCTTGACATGTCACAGAAATAATATACTGCTTCAGCCAGTGGTGAAACTAGTCTGATGGGCCCCAGTGCCAATTTGCACCCGCTCCGTGTGTTGGTAGGATGTATGCACCCTTGTAGCATTCTAAATCCTGTAAACACATATCGGTAAGTGTTGCTGCCCACTTACCTTTCACTGTGTAGTAATGCTCTCAATCTTGTACTAATGTCCCTCTTCCTAGTGCATATGTACCCCATCCTGGTAAATATATCCCAAATCCTGGTATATTGAATATGTCCCACATCCTGGTAAATATGTTGCCAATCCTGTTATATATGCCTCCCATCCTCGTCTATATTCAACAATCCTTGGCCCATTCCTGGCAAATATGTCCCACATCCTGGCATATATGCCCCCAGTCTGACCCCTTCATACGCTCCCCATTCTGAGCTTTTTCCTGGTAAATGTTCCTCATCCTGGTGTATATATGTACCCTATCCTGGATCCTTTCCTGATATGTACAGTCATGGTTGAAAGTGTTGTGACCCTTGAAATTGTTTCAGAAAATGAAGCATTTCTCCCAGAAAATTATTACAATTACGCACTTGGTTAAACACATGTTTACATTGAAGGAAATAATTATTTGATCCCTTGCTGATTTTGTAAGTTGCCCACTGACAAAGGCTGGGGTCACATTTAAAACACGAATTGCATTCACCGCATCCAGATCCGGATGCGGTGAACGCAATACCGGTCACACACATTTTTTACAAAAATGTGTGCAGAATACTGCACTGCAGTAACCGGATGGCTCAGGATGTGTAATCCTGAGCCATCCGGCAACTGCATAGTTTGCTGATCCCGGCCAATGCCGGCATTAGCAAACTGTTCTTTGTCTTGTAAAAATGGTAATTTAATAAATAAAAGAATGGTTGAGGTCTCTAGGGGGGGCTTAGTGCCCCTTAGAGACCGTACACCCACTCAGGTGGGCTACACCTACAATGCCCCCATGCCACGGGCTCCTCCGAGCTCCGTGCATGTTCCCCTACCTCCCCCCCCCGTATCTGGATAGAGGGGTGCCTGCACCCCTCTGTTAGAAGTATCCCTAAATGTGGCATAAACACAGTGATTACAGTACAAATAATATTTGTATAGTTACGTGCAACTTCATGAACTCGCAATATCTCTCCATGGGCGGGGCTGTGTGCTTCTGCCTCCGCCCATGAAATCATGATGCCCGCCCCCTCTGGCCTTCACCCTGTGTTTTCAAGGCGGCCGCGTCATGAAAGGGGCGGGGCTATCGGTATGACGCGACCTTAGCCCTGCCGCTTTCATGACGCAGCCGCCCTGAAAACACAGGGTGAAGGCCAGATGGGGCGGGCATCGTGATTTCGTGGGCGGAGGCAGAAGCACACAGCCCCGCCCATGGAGAGTTATTGCGAGTTCATGAAGATGCACGTAACTATACAAATATTATTTGTACTGTAATCACTGTGTTTATGCCACATTTAGGGATACTTCTAACAGAGGGGTGCAGGCACCCCTCTACACAGATACGGGGGGGGGAGGTAGGGGAACATGCACGGAGCTCGGAGGAGCCCGTGGCATGGGGGCATTGTAGGTGTAGCCCACCTGAGTGGGCGTACGGTCTCTAGGGGGGACTAAGCCCCCCTAGAAAATTCAACCATTCTTTTATTTATTACATTTCCATTTTTACAAGACAAAGAACAGTTTGCTAATGCCGGCAATAGCTGGGATCAGCAAACTATGCAGTTGCCGGATGGCTCAGGATTACACATTTTGAGCCATCCGGTTACTGCACAGCGGATCATAGAACCGCTCCGAAAACTGCAGCCTGCATGATTTTTAACGCAGGCTGCAGTGCCGGAGACGGGCACCGGATGGCTTGTGAAGCCATCCGGTGTTTAGCATTGGCTCCTATGAGGAGCGTTTCCTGGTCCGGTTTTGAGCTTTTTGAAAGCTCAAAACCGTATCAGGATTCTAAAAAAAAAACGTAGATGTGACCCTGGCCAAAGACAGGAACAGTCTATAATCTTAAGCGTAGGTTAATTTTAACAGTGAAAGAATATCAAAAATAAAATCCAGAAAATCACATTGTCTAAACTGTATAAATGTATTTGCATTTTTTAGAGAGAAATAAGTATTTGATCCCTCTGGCAAACAAAACTTAATACTTGGTGTAGTTGATGATGAGGTTTGCGCCCATGTCAGCAGGAATTTTGATTTACTCCTCTTTGCAGATCATCTCAAAATCATTTAGACTTCTGTCACTTGACAATTCAGAGCTTCAGCTTTCTCCATAGGTTTTCTATGGAATTAAGGTCTGGAGACTGGCTAGGTCATTACATGAATATAATGTACTTCTTTTTGAGCCACTCCTTTGTTGTCTAGGCTGTATGCTTTGGGTCATTGTCGTGCTGGAAGACCCACCTATGACCGATTTTTAATGTCCTGGTGGAGGGAAGGAGGTTGTCACTCAGGAGTTTACGGTACATTGCTCCTTCCATCGTCTCATTGATGCAGTGAAGTAGTGTTGTGCCACAAGCAGACAAACACCCCAAAACATAATGTTTCCACTACCATGCTTGACTATGGGGATGGTGTTCTTTTGGTCATAGGCAACATTTCTCTTCCTCAAAACACGACGAGTTGAGTTAATGCTAAAGAGCTCAATTTTTGTCACATCTGACCACAACACTTTCTCCCAATCCCTCTCAAAATCAACAATGTGCTTATTGTGTTTAGATGGACCTGGACATGTGCTTTCTTGAGCAGTCGAACTTTGCGGGTACCGAAGGATTTTAATCGATTACGGCATATTGTGTTATCAATGGTTTTCTTGGTGACGGTGGTCCTAGCTACCTTGAGATTATTAACAAGTTCCCCCATGTAGTTTTAGGCTGATCTGTCACCTTCCTCATGATCCTGGATACCCCATGAGGTGAAATTTTTCATAGAGCTCCAGATCGATGTCGATTGACACTCATTTTGTATTTTTTCCATTTTCTATCTTTTGCACCAACAGTTGTCTCCTTCTCATCCAGCATCTTATTTATGATTTTGTAACCCATTCCAGCCTTGTGCAGGTCTAGGATCTTTTTCCTGACATTCTTAGAAAGCTCTTTGGTCTTGCACATGTGGCACCCTAGGGTCGGGTAGTGGTGTCATCAGAGAGCACCAAAGGGTATTCTCATCAGGCAACAGGCACACACAACACAAACACCTCCAAGCCAGAAGGGGAGATCAAGCCGGGGTTCAGGGTGAGCTTCCCTTATATTCTGGTCTGGGAAGGAGGAAGTCAGTTTAGTTCCTGGGAGGACTGAGAACAGTGCAGTGCGGAACAGCACTGTGAAGACATCCTGGTGGACTGGAAGCTGCTTAGCTCATCCCAGGATCGCTAACTTGTTCCAAGCCTAAGGCTAGGGTCTGAGGAAAGGAAAGGAAGAAACACACCAGGAGGCTGAGCAGCATTGTGCCTTTCCCAGAGAACAAGCGCATAGAATGGACACCAGAGTCCAACACTGTGCAGGGTTGCATATCCCAGCAGTCAACACCGGAAAGTGGGGGACTTCAGATTCTCCAGCTACACTGTACCAGAAACACAGCAATGCATAGACTCCAAAAACATCGACACCCAGCTGCAGGATAGAGAGAGTGAAGGACTCGAGTTGCCTGTTATACTGGTACCCCGCAGGACGAGACAGGGCCATCAGCCTAGCTTAAGCAAATGCAGGAGCCAAATCACAAGCTCAGCAAGGGAGCCATAAAGACCCGGTCGGGTGAGAATAACCCCAAGTTGCTCTCAAGACTCCATGGGCAGCATTTATTATCTGCTCCAGTAAAGGACTGGGAAAACTACAAACCGTGAGTCTGTCTGTTACTTGTGCCCGTTAACCTGCACCCTGTACATAGACTTCATACACTAGACTTGTGTATCAAAGTAAAAAATAGGGGGGGGAACAAGAGGCGCAATAGTGCCCTATCACTAGTGACACTAATGTATGTGGTGGATATGAATTCACTCACCTAGCACAGTTGTGAGACCCACAACTGGTGTAAAAGCATTTAGCATTAAATGCAGCTGCTGCACGACTTTCACCTTCCACATGCATGTGGGAACCATCCAGAAGTTACTTCAGGGGAAATGGTGTATCAGTGTCCGCGCTGCTGAAATCCCAAGAAAACGATCCGGAAACCATATGTAGGTTGCATCAATCATCCATTTATTCCTAATATGAATAAATGGATGATTGATGCAACCTACATATGGTTTCCGGATCGTTTTCTTGGGATTTCAGCAGCGCGGACACTGATACACCATTTCCCCTGAAGTAACTTCTACACTAGCCTTGGGGACCCTCAGTCCTACCCAAGGAGGGCTTACCATCCATGCTGCCCCAAGTCACCATCTCCAAAAGGAATACGGCAGTGGTGGTTCTACTGACCACATACCCCGTGTGGCGTCACGACAAATCCCTTGTAAATACCCCTTTTTGGACTGATCCCAGATCATGACACCGGGTCATGACTACCGTGATACTGTCGAGAGACAGCATCGGCTCAGTTCACGAGTACCCTATAGCCTGGGGGTGCATCAGCTCTTCTGGCGTCACGAACAGGATACCATGCCCGGTGAACCAGGTACTGTGTGCCGTGAATTGTGTGGAATACGTGTTTTTTTTTTTAACTGTCGCCATTGGGCGGCACCCTCCAAATAGCATGCCCGACCTGCGCTCTGACAACATCTGGCGGGGACACAAAACCCTTCTGCACCAGCGGAACTATAATTGTACACCTCAACGGAAGCAGAAGAACGGAAGGGTCAGCATTAACTAAGGGGGCGGAAAGATGTCGCAACCAGTGTATCCCGCACAGCGAGTGGACGGAGCACTTGGCGGTGCTGCAGCATAAGGGATGTCATCGATCATGCCGTTCCTGATGCCGTACACCCTGGGAGTGACGTGGCTGCTGCAGTACTCAGGTGAGATCAATACCCTCATTGACTTTAAAGAAAAGCTGGACAGCTATTATAACCTAACAGAGGGTCAGCATGTCAGCATACTAATGGGACAGTTAACTGGACTTGCATAGTGGGAGGTGAAGTCCTTGTCATATGTTAATAAAGTCACTGTGGAGCATGTAATGGCCAGGCTGAAAGCTACCTTTGAGACCAGTGTGGATGCTAGAGCTAAGATGAGATTTATCGGGTGCTATCAGAAACCACAAGAGAGTGTGAGAGACTTTGCTTTAAATTTGCAGGAGGCACTTAGGGCACTGAAACAGGCAAAACCCACCTTGGCAGAAGGGGAAGATAAATTGCTGATAGACCAGTTTGTTGATGGACTATTATTCCCTCCTCATAGAGGACGACTGTGGATGATGGCCATAAAAAATCCAGATTTGAACTTTGTGGAGTTTAAAGAGAGGTCAATCCGCATACTGCAGGCATAAGAGCCTCATGATACAGACTCTGCTCAATGTTTAGCTACAGCGCCAAACACATCAGCCATACCAGGGGCTGATGCCAAACCTCAGGAGCCCATCACCAATGAGGCTCTAAACCAGAAGATTGAAGCCCTAACCACAACTGTAACTGACATGGCCAAAGTTATGCAACAGCTGCGTGGATCCAAGCCTGTGGTGAAGATCGAGCTGGCCACAAGTAAGGAGGATGTCCCATGGATGTGACCCAGAAGATATTCGGCGACCAGAGGACGACCCAACGACCGCTACCACCCAGATGGACAGCCCATTTGTCGCCGCTGTGGAAAAGCAGGCCATTTTGCCAGGGAGTGTGCTTTAAACGAGGATCCCCTGGGGAAGCGGGATGCTCCTCAGGAATGAACTCCAAAGGCCTTTCAAGCTGACGGGACAGGTACGTGGGAGGACGTCCAATTATACCTGTCGTCCTGGATGGAATTCCCTGATTGCTTTACTGGAAACTGGCTCGCAGATCTCCTCCATACGTTATATCCTTTTTAAGCAGTACTGGGCTGATTCAGACATTACTCATGGCCCGGATGATGACTTTAATATATGGGCTAGCAATGGTAAATTAGTACCACAAAGTGGGTTTAAAGATATGACCATTAAAATTGGGTGAGTAGAATTAAAAGATCAGGGGATGACAGTTGTTGATGTTAATCGGCATGAGTGTGATCCAACTATTCTGATAGGAATGAATGTAATGGAAAGTTGTCTTGCAGAAATTATTATTGTTTTACAGCACATGGCCGATACTGCCAATTCTGAACAACAGCGAATCCTGCAGAAGGAAATAAAGTCTCTGATGATGAGACAGCAGGTGGAATTGTCAGGTGGAGAGATTGTCAGTGCAAGGGTAAGTGACCCAATACTCATTGTGATACCTCCCACAACTGAGATGATGTTCTGGTGTAGAGCCGCAATAGGCCTTAGGGGCCGAGCTCGTCAGGCCCTGGTGGAACCCGTGTGTAGTCATCCACCCATAAAGGTGAGGTATAGACCCGTACCACCCGCTCACCACATGCTCAAAGAGATGAAGGAAGCAGGGGTAATAAGAGACAGTTGTAGCCCCTGGGCAGCTCCTTTAGTGCTGGTTAAAAAGGATTAGACCATGAGAATGTGCGTAGATTACCGGCAGATCAACCGCATTACACACAAGGCTGCATACCCATTACCCAGAATAGAAGAGTCACTAGCTGCATTAAAATCTTGCGAGGTAGTGCCCCAGGGGAACCCGCTTGGCACGGTGAAATGACATCAGCGATTCATTTTAACGGAACATAACCAGCAGATTTATTCTTTTTCTGTCATAAACCACTTTCATCACATAAAACATAACACTGTATTTACATTTGTATATGACATAACTTCCACATTAGTACATCTCATGACATTACATTACAGGACATTCACATGAGAATCAACGGGACCATATCATGACTTATTGTCAGTCCCAATGGCGGTTACTTCTGCCTAACACCCTGACAGGGATCATTTCCCATCCTATTGCACATGAGTCATCAAACATGGTACTTTTTCATGAACCATTATGACTCACGCATGAAACAGCATTCATGGCATTTTTACATAAACCAATATGCTACATACTCAGGGCCCACAATAGTAACAGGAACCCTGCCACTCAGTACACACGAGACCTCCACAGATCCACCGGGATCCAGGACACTTACATCTGGATCAACGGGACCATATCATGACTCACTCAGAGAGTCCCAAATAACTGGACACCTGCCTTGACTACTCGGTCTCCACATGCACTTGACGCCTGGCCTTGACATCTGGTCCTCATCACTCACATATGACCGCCTGGCACTTGAGCCGCACTCGGTCCTCGACACTGCATCATGCACCGCCTGGCACTTGAGCTGGGCAGGCTCCTTGGCACTTCCCCTGCCATGCACGCAACCGTGCCTGGCATGAGCGGCAGGCTCCTTCACTTCCCACGGACGGATCATTTCCAGCATATCTCACATGGCAGTGGTCTGGACTGCTCTGATTCCCATCGTCCTCTCCTCACTCAGACACCTGGCAGGCTGCCTCAACCGCAGCTGCAACACAATGAGTCAATCAGCACATCTCACTCACACACAGACCTGAGATGTGATTAACCCCTGTGCACCATTCAGGTTTAATCCAGCAAAGCACTCATACACACAGGTTCAGCCGCTCATTAGGCTCATCTACCCCTTCTAGATGTTAACCCACTGTGTACTGGACAGGTTTACAGCACTCACACACAGGAAAACCAGCTAATGTGTACAGAGACCTGTGCTGATAACCCGTGTGATGCACCCGGCCATGGGCACATGCCAGTCACATCACCTCAATCTGCTAACTACTTTTCCACCTTAGATTTGACGTGGGTATTGGCAAGTTCCTGTGGCAGAGGCTGACCATGAAATGACAGCATTCACCACGCCCATGGGCCTCTGCGAGTTCAATTGTATGCCGTTTGGACTCTGCAACGTACCCGGTACATTCCAGAGACTGATGGAGTGCTGCTTAGGACACAATAACTATGAATCTGTCCTCCTGTACCTGGATGACATCATAGTATACTCCAAGATGTACGAAGAGCATCTACAACACCTAGCAGAAGTGTTTGAAGCCTTGTACGGGTATGGTATGAAAATAAAACCATCTAAACGTCACCTGCTCAAACCAAAGGTACAGTACCGGGGCCATGTTGTAAGCTCAGAGGGCGTAGCACCGAATCCCGAGAAGGTTACAGTGATAACGGATTGGCTAAGACCCACCAGAGTGAAAGAGGTGAAGCAATTCTTGGGACTGGTAAGCTACTACAGAAGATTTTTTAAAGGATTTAAAAAGCTGGCGGTCCCTCTACAAAGCATCTTGGTGGGACAGTCTAAGAAGTCTCCAGTTTGGAGTCCTCCCTTCCAGGGGAGTGATGAAAAGGAAGAGTCCTTCAAGAAATTGAATTTTGCCCTAACAGGAGAAGAGATGCTGGCATACACTGATTACCATCAACCCTTCATTCAGTACACGGATGCCAGTAATGTGGGACTGGGAGCAGTGTTGTCCCAGGTGCAAGAATGTAAAGAGAGAGTCATCGCTTTTGCAAGCAGAAAGCTTCGGCCTACCGAAAGAAACCCAGAGAATTACAGTTCCTTCAAGTTAGAACTACTGGCAGTAGTCTGGGCTGTAACGCAGCGTTTCAAACATTATCTGGCCACTGCAAGCTTTACCATATATACGGACAACAACCTGTTAAACCACCTGGACTCAGCAAAATTAGGAGCGTTGGAACAGCGATGGATAGCCAGGCAGTCTAATTATAATTTCACCATCAAATACAGGGCAAGCCGCAAGAATGGGAATGCAGATGCCTTATCCCGGATGCCACACCTAAGAGACGTGGAAAAGGAACCGGAGGAGCTGGAAGAAATAGAGCTACCAGCCTTTCACCGCCCTAAGGCAACACAGTACAAACCGTGTGTGTACAAGAAGCATCAAAAGGCAACCCCTTATCACATCACTGATGGGCTGACGTACAGGACAGTGACCTGGCTGTGGGACTAGTCAAGAGATAGCTGACGCATGAAGGTGCGTACCCTGATCAGAACACTCCAGCTAAAGCTCATCAGCTCTGGAAAGAGTGAGGGAGATTGTTCCTGTATAAACAAAAGCTATGCAGAAGACATGTTAATCCAAAGTCTCATGAGTTGGTCTGGCAGATCGTTGTACTCAAGAAAGATACAAAGATGGTCTTGGAAGCCAATCATGATGGTGCATGACATTTTGGATGAAAGAAGTTGAAAGTGCTCTTGAGAGAAAGATTCTACTGGGTTGGCATGAGAAAATCAATTGAAGAATGGTGTTGAAAATGTGGCCCATGCAACCTACGGAGAAAGGATCAAGAAAGTCAGAGAGCTCCACTCCAGTCCATAGTGACCAAGCAAGCCCTGGAATTAGTAGCCCTAGACCACGTCAAATTAACATCAAGCAAATCCGGCTACGTCTATGCATTGACCATTGTTGACCACTATTCCCGTTTCTCATGGTGGTGCCAGTGAAGGATCTCACAGCAAGAACTGCAGCTAAAGCATTCCAAACGTACTTTTGCAGACCACATGGTTACCCTGAACAGGTATTGGCAGATCAAGGTCCAGCCTTTGAAGCAGAGTTGTTCCAAGAATTCTGTAATATGTATGGATGTAAGAAGATCCACACAACAGCTTATCATCCTCAAACAAATGGTTTATGTGAGAAGATGAATCACATCGTGATTGACCTGTTAAAGACTTTACCAGCGTCAGAAAGGAATCAATGGCCAGAGAAGTTACCCGACTTGGTAGACTTGTATAACCATGTCCCGGTGAGTTCGACCAATTGCACCCCAGCTTATCTCATGAGAGCAAGACCCGGTAAGCTGCCAATAGATTTAGATATGGGAATTTTCAAACCTGATGCAGAAGTTCCAGAAACCAATTGGGAAAACCTACGCCAACAGAAGTATCTCCAAGTCCAAGAATGCGTTGAGAAAAGTCTCCAACAAGCTAGAGAGAAGCAAGAGAGCACCTTCAATCAACATGCTTCGGCAGCTCCTTTACAACCTGGTGAACAAGTGCTTAAAACGAAAAGACGCACAACAAATTAGATAATCAATGGACACTAACACCATACACTGTTCTCCCATCAAACTTCGACAATATAAAAGTGTGCCTAATTACCGTATATACTCGCGTATAAGCCGAGTTTTTCAGCCCAAAATTTGGGCTGAAAAGTCCCCCCTCGGCTTATACGCGAGTATACAGTATAAGTATACAGCAGCAGCCCCTGGAGGTATACAGGCCCCCTATCATGATCCAGGGCCCCCCCCCCCTTGCGCGGCAAACCTGTAAAGTAAAATCATACTTATCACTGTCCTCCTGTCGCGCTGTCCCGCCGCCTGCCGACATCATGATCCCGGGCTTCATTCCGCGTCTTCCGCCTTCCTGTGGTCGCGGGCAATGACGTAATTTGTTGAGTGCAGTTGTTGACTACCAGCATCAACTACGCCGTCGGTATTCGGTTAAAACTCCACACATAAGACCTCTGGAGTGGAGATGATGTCTGACATATGTACAGTCCTCCAAAACTTTGAGGACTCCACCAAGATGGTGAGGAGTGATGCCATCATTAGCGTCACCATCCCGCTTCTCTGTATTCTAAAACAATCTCTGCTCAAAATCAAAGACGATGCATTGCAGGTGGAGCATGATGAGATGGAGCAAGGGACCATAGTGGGTGATTACACACAGCCCAGCTTCATCTCATCCCAACGTGCATTGGGGAACAATGACGAGGAGGAGGATGAGGAGTTAGAAGAACAGGAGCTAGTTTCATGCGAATTTCCTGTACTACCTGCACAACCGTCATACCATTGGTCCAGCGTGGATGACCAGAGGACGAGGAGGAGGAGGATAAGGCCAGCATGGTCAGTCATCCTGTTGTTGATGACCCTGAAGTCTTGCCTGTTACCAGTCTGGCGCGCATGGCTGACTTTATGTTACGCTGCCTGTCCCGTGACCCTCGCATTATCAACTTCTTGGCAGACACTCATTACTGGTTGGTGACACTTTTAGACCCACGCTACAAGGAGAACTTTATTCTACCAGCGGAGAGGTCTACAAAAATGCTGCAGTACCAGAAGGCCCTTGTTGGGGAATAAGTCAATTCCGTTTGGAAAACACTGGTGGCAGGGGTCACAGTTCGGTGGCCAACCAAGGCGTCCAGGAGAGAGAGCCACAACTCCAATCCAGCAGAGGTAGAGGAACACTCTCAGCCCCTCCGATAGCACAGGCCCTGAGGCGCGGGGTACTGTTACAAGGACTGCAAAGTTTGTAAAGATGGTGAAGGAGTACCTTGACGTCTGTACAAAAGTTTTCTGGGATTCCTCTGTGCCATATAATTTTTGGGTATCGAAGCTGGACATGACATGACGTGGCATGAATTGGATCTCTATGCCTGGGAAGTCCTGGCCTGCCCTGCCGCTAGCATTTTGTCAGAGTGGGTTTTTAGTGTTGCCGGTGGAATCATTACTGATAAATGCACCCACCTGTCAACTGAAAATGCTGACAGGCTGACTCTGAACAAGATGAACAAAGATTGGATTGGGCCTGACTTCAGCACACCACCAAATGATAGCAGCGTAATGTACAGTTGAAGCCATTGTATTTATTGGGGATGTATATTCCCATGCCCCTCCTCACAGCCACAAATGGGTACACACTTCCTGATTTGGGCTATTTGCTGTACTCCTCCTTCTCCTCATCTGCCACCACTATATCATCAGGATGACCGTGGTCCATGATGCCACGAAAAAATATTTTATTTACATGTTGTTTATAATGCCCCTAACTATTAAAAAGTTAAACACTAGGTTCATGTATACCAACTCCAATCCAGCATAGGCAGGGGAACACTCTTAAAGATCTGGGAGAGTTTTCTCAGCCCCTCCCATGGCACAGGCCCTGAGCTGCAGAATACTCTCACAAGGACTGCAAAGTTTGGGAAGATGCTGAAGGAGTACCTTGACAATCGTACCAAAGTCCTCTGTGATTCCTCTGTGCCCTATAATTATTGGGTCTCCAAGCTGGACACGTGGCATGAACTGGCTCTCTATGTCTTGGATGTCCTGGCCTGCCCTGCTGCTAGCGTTTTGTCAGAGCAGGTTTTTAGTGCTGCAGGTGGAATTATTACTGATAAACGCACCCGCCTGTCAACTGAAAATGCTGACAGGCTGACTCTTATCAAGATGAACAAGGCCTGGATTGGGCAAGACTTTTCAACACCCCCAAATGATAGCAGCGTAATATAAAGTCAAAGCCAGTGTCTTTTTTGGGGAGTTATATTCACATGCTCCTCTTCCCCCTCCCCCCCCCGACACAAGGGTATGCGCTTCCTGATTTTGGCTATTTGCTGTAGTCCTCCTCCTTCTCCTCATCCTCCACCACTATATCACCAGGGTGACCGTGGTTCATCATGCAACACCCACATATTATTTTTAAAGGGTGTTTATGATGCCCGTAACCAAAAAAAAGAAATGATACAGTATATTCATGTATGTCCCCCAACGGTAGATGCATGGGCATTACAAGTATAGGAGACCCGCTCCTTTGTAATGGAAACAATATTTAAAGAGGCTCTCCTCCACGTCTCTTCCTAGGGGCATTAGAGTGCCTCTCAATTTTTGGCAGCCCTGCCTAGCGCAATACCAGAAAAGACCCACATTCTATTAATGGGCACATTGTTTAAAGAGGCCCTCATCCACATCTCTTCCCAGGAGCGTCGAAGTGCCCGCATTTTATTTTTTTTAAATCTTTCATGTAACCCAAAAAACTATCATACAGCAACACTGTCTCACAAATGAGTATGAGCCCTTAACATTTTCCCCAGGAAAATGCATTATGGTTTCACTTTTGGATGTTTTATTGTGAGTCCATAAAAGTGACGTAATACCCATGTCATTTGAGCACTGTTGTTATACTTTTGTGACATTTTCAGGGTTTAGCCAGGCTGCTGGGGGTCATGCCGGAAAAATTCTCGGGTCTGCCATAGGATAACATTGGGCTCGGAGCATCTCGAGATGTTCGACCCGAGCATCGAGCACCCGAGCATTTTAGTGCTCGCTCATCACTATTTGAGACACTTAATATTATATAAGCATGACACATTTTTATTCATTTCATGTTACTGTAGCTTTCCTCAAAGACTTTACACCTCCCTGGTCCATAAAATGGCTGCTGGTGGAGGAGCATGTTACCAGACCTGTGTATCGGTCTCTTCCAATAGAAAGGCAGTTTTCTCATGTGAGGTTTTCAGTTGGATAAGGCTGATGGACAGGTCTGTTCACATATTCCTCGGTGGCTCGACCCAGGCATCGAGTACCCGAGCATTTTAATGTTCGCTCATCACTAACCTGAACCCATAAAACAAGAAGTCCAAAGAATAGAGGAACCAGAACTGGAAGTAGAACCCGTAGAAGAAGCACAGGAAGAACAGATTCCTGGTCCCAGTGAGCTTGCCAGTCCTGCTGTCAGATCTATGTCTCACTCAGAATTAGAAACACCTACAAGATACACCTTTACTCATAGAATTATGCTTAGTACTCTTGGTACACCTGTAGTAAGAAGGTCACTACGTAGCTCCCAGCTCGTTATAAAGATTAAAGTGTAAAATGTGAATAAAGTAATGTACATATGTTTTAGTGTGAAAAGTGTGAATAGAACCTGGTAAACATAGTGTGCAGAAGGGTGGAGGAACTGGATTAACCCCCATGCACATTAAGTTAGGGACAGAAAATGCCCGGGGGTGGTAAGAATGAGACCAGGCCTCCTGAGCCGAGACACCCGTATGGCCCCTTTACACGCAGCTACAGGTGACAGGTTTTCCACAGGTAACTTACTGGTTGCAGTGAAATCATGGAGACATAGTTCTATCTTGGTGCTGTGTACAAATGGAACTATGTCTCCATGATTTCACTGCAACCAGTAAGTTACCTGTGGAAAACCTGTCACCTGTAGCTGCGTGTAAAGGGGCCAGTAGGGACCTTGCTTGTTTATTGTAACGTTGAAACCCAGTGAGCCCAGTACCTACAGAGACTTTCGTATAAGAACTTTGCATATTCTTGAATTTTTAAATTTAACCATTGACCATAAAATACCACTGGACTGGTTGTGGTAGGGACTCCTTATAAATATTCACAAGCCCCGGTGGAAAAAGTAAAAGTGACCGGAGTTCCCGCGAGAACGTGACGTCAGCACAGGTTCTGGAAGCAATAGGACCTTGCCGGAAAGCATAAAATAGATATTTTTATGTTTCGGACCCTTTCTTTAAGTAACTTTTACTTAAAGAAAGGATCCGAATCATAAAAATATCTATTTTAAGCTTTCCGGCAAGGTCCTGTGCTTCCAGGACCTGTGGTGACGTCATGTTCTCGCGGAACTCCGGTCATGTGACCGGAGTTCGCGCAAGAACATGACGTCACCACAGGTCATAGAAGCCACAGGACCTTGCCGGAGGCTTCGGTGGACGGCGGACAGGTGAGCATAGATTATTTTTTTATTTTTAACACTTTCTTTCTTCTAGGGAATCTTTATTTTGGCTCAAAATGCGGCAGATGCGGTTTTCTGACCGCATCTGACGCATTTTCGAACCAAAATCGAACATGTTTGAAATTCGCCGAATTGGAACCAAATTGTTCGAATTCGGCGAATGACTCGAATAGGGCCAAAATCGACTCGAATTTGAGATTGGCGAACTATTCGAGTCGAACATCGCTCATCTCTATGCAGGAGCCAAATCACAAGCGCAGCAAGGGAGCCAAAAAGACCTGGTTGGGTTGCTGAAGGAGTTGCTCTCAAGACTCCGTGGACAGCATTTAACATCTGCTTCAGTAAAGGACTGGGAAAACTACAAAACGGTGAGTCTGCCTGTTACTTGCACCCGTTATCCTGCACCCTGTACATAGACTTCCTACACCTGCCTTGGGAACCCTCAGCCCTACCCGAGGAGGGCTTACCATCCACGCTGCCCCAAGACACCATCCCCAGCAGGAATACGGCAGTGGTGCTTCTACTAACCACATACCCTGGGTGGCGTCACAACAAATCCCTTGTAAATACCCCTTTTTGGACTGATCCCAGGCCACAAGACTGGGTCACAACTACCGTGATACCCCAGAGAGACAGCACCGGCCCAGTTCCCGAGTAGCCTATAGTCTGGGGGTGCATCACCCATGTTGTAGAGGTTAGAGTCTGATTGATTAATTAAGTGCGTGGACAGGAGATTTTTATACAGGTGACAATTTAAGGCTGGCTTCACACCAAGGTGTGATCCGGTCCGGGGCTGTCCGGTGTAAACCAGGCTGCCCCGGACCGGTTTTTGGCCACATAGTAGCCAATGGAGTCGGATGGCAGCTCTCTGCCATCCGGTTTCATCTCTCCGGTGGAATCCGGGAGAATTCGGATTATTCTCTCCGGACACAAAAATGATGCTTGCATCATTTTTGTGTCCGGGGAGAAAAGTCTGCCCAATTCTCCCGGATCCTCCCAGATCCGGGGCAATTCGGCGCTCCCTAACATGGGAGCCTCTGGGGCCGGATTGCCCCTGTCCGGGAGGATCCGGGAACCGGATACCGGCGGCTGCACGCCGCTGTTGTTTCAGGACCACGGCTAGCTCCATGCTAGCCGCGGTCTTGAAAAATCAGCAATTGCGGCTGCAATTACAGCCGTCCGGCTGTACACAAGACCGGAGGGCACATTAGGTTGCAGTGAAATCATGGACACATTGTTCCATTTTGTGGCTGTGTACAAAATGGAGCAATGTGTCCATGATTTCACTGCAACCAGAGATCTGTTCAGAAGATATCTGTGTGTGTAACATGGCCTTTATTTCTCTTTTCAAAATGCAAATACATTGCATGTTGAAGTGTTGTGTACACGTTGTTATTTTTGGCCTTGCAGATTTGGTGCAAATTTGGTGCAGAAAATAAGCTGCATCATGTGAATTTTTGGTGCAGATTTGCCTTTGTTTTTCAGCCCTTCCAGCCATTTACTTCATTAAGAAAAATTGCATGGCACAAATCAGCACCAAAAAACTACACGTGTGCACATACCCTTGAAATTCTGTCATTGTTATTTTAATCAATCTCCATCTACAGACTTTAAACTGTGGGTGTTCATGTGTAAATTAGCCATGTGGCCACATACATATACCACAGATAGGCCACTTGCTTAACCCACATATATCTGATGTATGCGACCTCCAAAATGTTTCAATACAATTAAACTTTTCAAGTAGTTTAAAAAAAAGGTTTTCTGCAGGAAACGTAGCTGTTTGATCTTATTGTTAGATGTGCTTCTTGCTTTGAAGAACTAGAAGCTATGATTTGTATTCACTGATCTGTATGCACATAGTCATTGTTGTGCTGCACAGCATACAAATCATAATTTTACTGCAGCTTAAAAAATAGGTTTTCATAGCTCTTCATTGTAATACTGAACTGCTATTGTCCGGATGCCCGTCATTCCATATCGGTCATTTAAGTTCATCAGTCACTTCTTGTATTTATGAAAACATACAATGAACAAAAATGTAGCAGAAAACTCACAAAAACATAGATTTATTTAAAAAGTGAGTATTATTATATGCTCACACCTTCGTACCTTGCCCCGCTGAGATCCTCAGCGAGAAAAGTAGAGTGTCATGCAAGTGTCATGTGTTTTTTCATCCATATAACATCTGTATGACCGGACCAGATAATTGCTTGGTAGGGATCTCCACTATGGCATTCTCCCAGTCGAAGGCTTCTGGTGGGGATGATATGACCCACCCCAGGGACTTGGGGTACCCGGTCCCGGGCGTTAATCAAAGGGGTAATCATGGGCAGCCTGTGCCCGCGTCTGTGGCCCTGGTGGTAACTGAAAAAGGGGTTTAATAAAAATAAAATCTTCGTGACGCCGCCTACGGTGTCCGGTGATGGCACCAGCGCTGCTATAGACCTCGGGGATGATGGATGGGGCAGCTAGATGGTGATGCTCCCCGTAGGTGGGCAAAGATGGAAGAAAATGGGGAATGCACACAAGATGGTGACTCCTCAGGTAAAGATGCTAGCTGACCATCTATGAGAGGAGCAGCATGGCTCCTCCGGCGCAGGCAATAAACACATCACACAGCTTTAGTCTCTGAACTGGGCTTTACTGGTGACTCAAGCAGCTTAACAGTCTTTACACGAACAGTTACGAGTGCTGCTGGCCTGGGTAGTCACCAGAGGATTAGGATGTTTCACAGGGGACCCTTTGTGATGTGCGTTCTCTGTCCTTCATCTGTCCTTACTGTCCTGCGCACAGAGCCCACTGCCTGTCCTCACGGATCCTTACTGTGTCTATCGCCCCTTGCGCCTCCAGTGTGGAGTCGTCACCTCTGGGCCTCCTCTTGGAGTCTTTGCCATTGGGCCCCCTCCTGGAGTCTATCGTTCTCCGGGCCTCCTTGATCCTACACTGGGGCCTTAGGGGTTTTATGCCCGGGCTGCCGCGACCTCTAAAGAGGTGCGTGCTGTTCAGTTCGCACAGCTAGGGGATGAACACCCGCACTGCCTCGGAGCCAGCTCTCCTGTGTTGGACTAACCCTCCTGGTCGGTATTATCGGATCCAGATTCGAGTGCACCCCAATCCTGGTGCCCCTAGGCAGGGTTTCCCTGCAACGACTTTCTCCAACTCCTGACTGACTTTCTTGCTCTCCACTTTACCACTTAAACTCCTCCCACTGGGAACGGTTCCCTAGCAACAGATTAACCTATTGGTCCCATGAGCTAAGATGTGTGGATGTGTGTGGTGAGGGTCCCATATAAACATCCCAGTCCCCTGTTCCCTGGGATACTACACACTCTGGTCTGGGTGCAGTCACCTCCTGACTGTGAGATCAGGTCCTCATCTGGCATTGGATCGCAGCACTGTATCTGGACCTCACTGCAGATGAGACCCAATGTGGGTAGTGTGGTGGAGCTCCAGGTCCAATATGTGTCCTCTACATGCCACTCTGGTACTGGTGCTGCTGAAGCACCTTTTGCAATTCTGTCAGATAATACTCAGTTTCTTCCTGAAAATGATTGCAACCACAAATTCTATGGTATTGTTATCTTCATTTAATTTGTCCTCAATGAAAAAACACAAAAAGAATTGTCCTAAAGCCAAATTAGATATAATTCCACACCAAACATAAAAAAGAGGGTGGACAAAAGTATTGACACTGTTATGGTGGGTTTACACGCCGCGATATCGGGGCGATATTGCTATACAACGGCGCGGGGGCGTGCATTTTTCTGCGCTTTTCCCGATATCGCATCGGCGGTTTACACGTTGCGATATCGGGAAACAACGTCCCTCCGATGTGTACGCCCACCAACCCAGTAACAACTATTTAACATGGGAGTTAATGGGTAGCGTCGCCGTACACATCGGAGTTGGATGTTTACACGCAGCGATCCGGCTCCAACAGGCATCCGATATCGGGCGGTTGAATAGCACGCTCATTCGACCCCCGATATCGGATTACCATCGTTCCTGCATCGTATTGTACCTTCAAACAGTATGATGCAGGAACGATATCGGGTCCAACTCCCGAACCACGTGACTTTTGGTCGGAGTTGGACGCCGATATCGCGGCGTGTAAACCCACCATCAGAAAAATCGTGTGATGCTTCTCTAATTTGTGTATTTGACAGCACCTGTAACTTACCTGTGGCACCTAACAGGTGTTGGCAATAACTAAATCACACTTGCAGCCAGTTGACATGGATTAAAGTTAACTCAACCTCTGTCCTGGAGTTTTGTGTGAAATGATCAATGTTTTGCTTTTTGCTTCATTCTATTTGTGTTTTTTCATTGAAGACAAATTAAATGAAGATAATAATACCAAAGAATTTGTGATTGCAATCATTTTCAGGAAGAAACTGAGTAATGTCTGAAGCCTTGAGAAAGGAAATTTATCCAAAACGCGTCGCCTTATTGTACATTATTAATGCATTGCTGTACATTTTGGAGCCTGAAGAGTTTTGAATAAAGACATTCGCATTTATTCCAATCTCGTGAGCTGGACATTCCACTTTTTCTTCATATTTTATTAGAAATAAAACAAAAAAACACTTAGAGACTCCATCTTTATTAAAAAAATTATCTTCAGTCCGACGTAGTCCAAAAGGGAAGCAATCTCAGTTCTGCTACATCACTCTGCATAGATGACACCTGTCTATGCTCCTGCCCCCCTCCACTGCTCCTGCCCCTCCTCCGTTCCCCGGGGCCCCCCCGCTCCTCCTGCCCCCCGCTCTTCCTGACCCCATCCGCTCCTCCTGCCCCTCCTCCGCTCCTCCTGCCCCTCCTCCGCTCCCCGCAGCCCCCCTCCATCTTCCCCTCCGCTCCCCACGGCCCCCCCGCTTTTCCCCCCGCTCCTCCACGGTGATAATAAAAAAAAAAAACCTCAGTGAGGATACTTACCCTCCGCCGGCTCGCTCCACCTCTGTCTTCTAGCTTCTATAGGGCTTGAGGACCTGTTGTTGCCTAGTATCAGCTGATCGGTTTCCCAGGCAATGACAGGTCCTGTCCTGGGAGCTACAAGACAGGTGGAGCGAGCCGGCGGAGGGTAAGTATCCTCACTGAGGTTTTTTTTTTTTTGTATTATCACCGTGGAGGAGCGGGGGGACCGCGAGGAGTGGATGGGCAGAGGGAGGGGGATGCGGGGAGCAGAAGGGGGCCACCATCCTGATCCCCCCCGCCACCATCCTGCCCCGCCGGCTCCATCCTGCCCCCCTGCCACCATCCTGATCCCCCCCCGCCGCCATCCTGCCCCGCCGGCTCCATCCTGCCCCCCTGCCACCATCCTGATCCCCCCCGCCACCATCCTGCCCCGCCAGCTCCATCCTGCCCCGCCACATCCATCCTGCCATCCCGCATCCATCCTACCCCGCCGTCTCCATCCTACACCCCCACCACCATCCTGCCCTCCCCCGCCACCATCCTGCCCCGCCGGCTCCATCCTGCCCCCCCACCACCATCCTGCCCTGCCGGCTCCATCCTGCCCCGCCAGCTCCATCCTGCTCCCCCGCCACCATCCTGCCCCACCTGCTTCATCCTTCTCCCCCACCACCATCCTGATCCATGCCCACCACCATCCTGCCCCCCCGCATCCATCCTGCTCTGCCGGCTCCATCCTGCCCGCTGGCTCCATCCTGCACCCCACCACCATCCTGACCCCCCGCCACCATCCTGCCCCCCCCCCCCACCATCCTGCCCCGCCGGCTCCACCCTGCCCTGCTCGCTCCATCCTGCCCCGCTCTCTCCATCCTGCCCCGCCTGCTCCATCCTGCCCCGCTGGCTCCATCCTGCGCCCCACCACCATCCTGATCCCCCCCCGCCACCATCCTGCCCTGCCAGCTCAATCCTGCCCCCCATCATCCATCCTGCCATCCCGCATCCATCCTACCCCCTTGATCCATCCTGCCCCGCTGGCTCCATACTGCCCCCCTGCCACCATCCTGATCCCCCCCGCCACCATCCTGCCCTGCCGGCTCCATCCTGCCCCCCCACATCCATCCTGCCATCCCGCATCCATCCTACCCCGCTTGCTCCATCCTGCCCCACCGGCTCCATCCTGCCCCCCTGCCACCATCCTGATCTCCCCACCACCATCCTGCCCCGCCAGCTCCATCCTGCTCCCCCCGCCACCATCCTGCCCCGCCTGCTTCATCTTTCCCCCGCACCACCATCCTGATCCCTCCCCACCACCATCCTGCCCCCCCACCTCTATCCTGCTCCGCCGGCTCCATCCTGCCTCGCTGGCTCCATCCTGCACCCCCACCACCATCCTGCCCCCCAACCACCATCCTGCCCTGCCGGCTCCATCCTGCCCCGCCGACTCCATCCTGCCCCGCTCGCTCCATTCTGCCCTGCTCGCCACCATCCTGCCCCGCCGGCTCCATCCTGCCCCGCTCACTCCATCCTGCCCAGCCGGCTCTATCTTGCCCTCCCCACCACCATCCTGCCCCGCCGGCTCCATCCTGCCCCACCGCATCCATCCTGCCCTGCCGGCTCCATCCAGAACCCCCCACTGCCACCATCCTGACCCTCCGGATCCATCCTGCCCCCCCGCCACCATCCTGCCCCGCTGGCTCCATCCTGCCCCGCCTGCTCCATCCTGCCCCCCTGAATCCATCCTGCCCCGCCGGCTCCAACCTACACTCCCACCACCATCCTGCCCCGCCGGCTCCATCCTGCCCCGCTCGCCACCATCCTGCCCTGCGGCTCTATCCGGCCCCACCGGCTCCATTCTGCCCCGCCGGCTCCATCCTGCCCTCCCGCCACCATCCTACCCCGCCGGCTCCATCCTGCCCCGCCGGCTCCATCCTGCCCTGCACGCTCCATCCTGCCCTGCTCGCTCCATCCTGCCCCGCTTGCTCCATCCTGCCCTGCACGCTCCATCCTGCCCCCCACATCCATCCTGCCATCCCGCATCCATCCTACCCCGCCGGCTCCATCTTGCCCCGCCGGCTCCATCCTGTACCTCTACCACCATCCTGCCCCCCCCCCCCCGCGACCATCCTGCCCTGCCGGCTCCATCCTGCCACCCCACCACCATCCTGCCCTGTCAGCTCCATCCTGCCCGCCAGCTCCATCCTACTCCCCCACACCACCATCCTGATCCCTCCCCACCACCATCCTGACCCCCGCCACCATCCTGCCCCCCCCACCACCATCCTGCCCCGCCGGCTCCATCCTGCCCCGCTCGCTCCATTCTGCCCTGCACACCACCATCCTGCCTCGCCGGCTCCATCCTGCCCCGCTCACTCCATCCTGCCCAGCCGACTCCATCTTGCCCCCCCCGCAACCATCCTGCCCCACCGGCTCCATCCTGCCTCTGCCGGCTCCATCCTGCCCCGCCGGCTCCATCTTGCCCCCCGCCACCATCCTGCCCCGCTCGCTCCATCCTGCCCCGCCGGCTCCACCCTGCCCCCCACCACCATCCTGATCCCCCCCACCACCATCCTGCCCCATTGGCTCAATCCTGCCCCGCTGGCTCCACCCTGCCCCCCACCACCATCCTGATCCCCCCCACCACCATCCTGCCCCGTTGGCTCCATCCTGCCCCCCCGCATTCATCCTGCCCCGCTGGCTCTATCCTGCACCCCCACCACAATCCTGCCCCCCCCCACCGTCCTGCCTCACCGGCTCCATCCTGCCCCCCCGCCACCATTCTGCCTCGCCGGCACCAACCTGACCCCCACCTCCATCCTCCCCACCCAGCTCCATCCTGCCCTGCTCACTCCATCCTGCCCCTTGCTGTTCTTGCTCTTCCGGCTCCATCCTGTCCCCCGCCTCCATCCTGCCCTGCTCGCGCCATCCTGCTCCTCTGGCTCCATCCTGCTCCTCCGGCTCCATCCTGCCCCTTCGGCTCCATCCTGCCCCACTCGCTGCACCCTGCCCTGCTCCCTCCATCTTGCCCCGCTCGCTCCATCCTGCCCCCCACTGTTCTTGCTCCCTCAGCTCCATCCTGCCCCCCGCCTCCATCCTGCTCCGCTCGCTCCATCCTGCCCCTCCAGCTCCATCCTGCCCCCCCTGCCTCCATCCGGCCCCCCCTCCACTCCATCCTGCCCCGCTCGCTCCATCCTGCCCCCCCCCCCCCCCCGATACAATCCACCCCCCCTCCCTCGGCTGATCGGTTTCCCAGGCAACGACAGGCCCTAAAGGCCTGTAGGACCTAGAAGACGGAGGTGTAGCGAGCCGGCAGACGGGTGAGTATCCTCACTGTGGATTTTTTTATTTTTAGTTTTACTGTGGAGGAGCAGGGGCCAGGAGGAGCGGGGGGCCGCCGGAAGCGGAGTATCGCCAAATACCTTAGTGCTGCTATACATGTACTATAATGTACCGCCATATACCATAGCGCTGCTATACATGTACTGTAATGTACCGCCCTATACTATAGTGCTGCTATACATGTACTGTAATGTACCGCCCTATACTATAGTGCTGCTATACATGTACTGTAATGTACCACCATATACCATAGCGCTGCTATATATGTGCTGTAATGTACCACCATATACTATAGTGCTGCTATACATGTACTGTAATGTACCGCCATATACCATAGAGCTGCTATACATGTGCTGTAATGTACCGCCATATACTATAGTGCTGCTATACATGTAATGTAATGTACCACCATAAACCATAGCGCTTCTATACATGTAATGTAATGTACCACCATACACTATAGTGCTGCTATACATGTGCTGTAATGTACTACCATATACCATAGCGCTGCTATATATATATATATATATATATATATATATATATATATATATATATATATATATAATGGCAACTTTATGTTAACATAAATAGTTCTGCATCCTTTTCTGTGTTTATGTTCTGCAGATCTGTACACTTACAATATTTTTCCTTCTTGTATATTGTATATCAGGATATTAAATTAACTTTCACTCTTTACGAACCTTCACAGAACCTTGGATTACAAATATTATATTTGCATTTAGACATAAGGCAAGGGATTTGCATTTCTTTCTTTCAATCAGATGTTTTTCATAGCTTGGGGCTTTTTGTTTGTTAGTGAATATATTGGAGTATTATTCAAGAGTAATTTTTTTGGGAGCCTGATAATGATAATGTAAGTAGAATATTCTTCTTTATGAACGCTTACTATATAGTGTTATAGTTAGACATTATAAACAGTGTTATATATAATTGAAATACCATAATTAAATGCATTTATATAATGAGTAGGTTTAAAAGGGAACTTATCATCTGATTCATGCAGCCTGAACCTCAGGGAGATTTAATCAAAGTCTGAAACATAAAAGTTTCAAAGTCTGAAACATAAAAACATACTTTGAAAAGTTGGCCAAGAAGTGAGGTGTGGAGAACTTGCCAGAGACCAACCTCATTCGCTGCACTTAAGATAGAAATTGATAAAAGTGTTTTGGGAAGAAAACTAGTGCACAACCATAAAAGAAGTTCACAAATATTTGTGAAACATGGAGTCATTCAAACATTTTGCGACATTTGCCATTTTCACGTCCGCTCATCAAATCCAGCAGAAGTGACAGTTTTTTCTTATGCTGGAAATGCTACTCCAACTCCAGTGAGAGAAATTTTTTTAGTACAGTTCCTGCCCTGCTACATGATGAAGCAGAGCTGCACACTACAGTTGAAGGAATTATAGATCTGTTATAAATCAATAAAATCCTACCTTCCTCCTCAGCTCTGACATCCACCTCATGGGACAGAGAATTTTCAGCCTAACATTCTCATGCTGCTGGTGAGAAGAGGAGGTGTGTCGGGGGCATGGATACTGGGGACGGCAGAATTGGCCTACATTCCAGCCCCCTCACATTTCTGTATAGGGAGGTGCATGGCAGGGGGCGTGGCCACTGTCCCCATGCTCACACATACAATCCTGTCCCTGATATGCTATCCTATGTGACAGGAGGGTCCAGGCTTGAAATAGCAATCATGTCAGCAAGCAGATAGAAATACATGCTGTGATCCTCTGCTGTAGGGTGATGCATAATGTGTACTATTATTGTGAGGCTAGCAGCAGAGGCAAATCATTACATTAATTGATTCAGCTCTGCATGGTCTCCCCTCTCCAATAGGAACATGGTGCCTTCCTATCCCTCCAACTTTCAATGGATCATCATTATCACTCACTGGTTGTAGGATGACCCTGCAGCTCCAACGGTCCATGCCCCTGACACACCTTATGTTCTCTGCTACTGCATGAAGCTCTCAATTTTCTGTCCCATGAGAGAGAGAGGAGATCAAAGGAGCAGATGTCGAGCCCACTGGGACGGGGTACTCTGTACCGGACCGGGTTTGCTGCTGGGGGATGTCACGGAGGTCCTGGTCTGGACCGTGTCCAGGGCCTGGCAAATAATAGGGGAATATTTACAGGGGATAATAGTTTGTCGTGATGCCACCCACGGCTTGTGGTCAATGATGGGACCACCGCTGCTGCAGAACCTCCGGGGATGATGTTATAGCAGCTGTAGATGGTATAGTTCTCCGCGGGTAGAACTTAGTTCCCCGGGGCAGTGATGTTAAAGTCAATAGTGTATGGTGCAGGCTTGTGATGGGTGCAGTGCACTTACTGTCCTGATGCTGCAGACTTCTTCCTTCCAGCCTGTGTGTGTGGAGCTGACAGGCTGTGGCTCTCCAGGTGGGATCTCTCTGCAGGGAATCATGTGCAGGCAACAGAGAATCATGCAAGGGAGTCAGAGGCAGGGTTCACCATGTTTACTTAGCAAGTTGTTCAGCATAACAGCTCAGTCACAGTTCACAGTACAAGTCTTTACATGGGTTACGCCTCTCCCCTCCGGGTTCCTTTACTCAATACAGGCAGGTTGCTCCTCTCTGTGACCCTCACTCTTGCTCTGTCCTTTCCAGGCTTTTTCTCTCTCACTTGGTGTGTGTGTCTCCGGACGGTATGGTGGTGGCGCCGACCCCTTTGGGCCCTCGTGGTTGCCACTGAGCTGCTCATCCTTTGGGGTAGGAACTCTAACTTGGAGCTAGAGTTCCCCGTCGGTTAATCTGGGGATACCGGGTAGATCGTCGGTCCCCTTCAGAGCCGACACTCTGCTGTTAGCCTAGCCTCCAATAATCCTGCTGTGCTAGGCTCTATCAGGCTCCTTCTAACCGTGACTCAGGTTCTATAGGAAGGCTACGCCACCTGCAGTCGGTCGTCTGAGCCGTGTTACTAGGACCCAGTACCACTGGTCCTCTCATCCCTCACACTCCTGGGGTGCTGGCTCTGGATGGGCTTTCTGTCTGTGGCTCACACTGGCTCTCCAGATTCTGCGCTCCTTACACCCCACTCCTCCAGGACGTGTGCTTCTTGTCTTTGCATCTCAGCCTACCTCAGCCTACTGACTCCTTCCTCCTCCCCTTCTCTATATCTACCCTCTATCACCTGACCTGCTTGCTGGCCCACCCACTGTCTCTAAACCCACCATCCCTTTCCCGCCTAGAGTTCCCGGGCTCTGGGTTGGGTGCTGCTCTCTAGTGGTTGTGTGGGCTGTCTGTGAGGGTGTTGTGGTGCAACTGTCTTCCCTATCTTACCTGGCTGCAGTTCCCTATGTGGCCTCCTGGTTGCAGGGGCGCCACACAGGTATGATTTTATTGATTTATAAGAGATCTATAGATCCTAGAGCTACAGTGTACAGCTATGCTTCATCAAGTTTTCTCTCCCGGAGTTCCCCTTTAAAAGAGTGCCTATGTCCAGAGAGATGCATAAGAAACAACAGTTCAGAAAGTGCTGGCAAGGCACATGAGATTTAAATGTCACAGGGCCGGGTGAAGACAGCAGCAGAGTGAGGGGTGGCAAAGCACAGGCAGCTGGAAGCAGGAGAGTAGCAGGAGAGATTTGCTGAAGTCCAGAGGTAATTGCTGGAGAAGCTGGAGCTGATCAGCAGTAGGTGGAACAGACTGGTACAGCACAGGAAGCCAGGGATTCAAACTGAATACTCGAAAATAGCTAGGCTGAGGCTAGGCTGAGGTTTATAAAAGCAGATGGGAGGATAATATGATCAGAAGCGAAGCAGTGGACACCATTTTGAAAAGGGGCTACAGTCAATCTCTAATCTATTGCACATGGCTCAACTTGTTCCTATGAAGACTTTTTTTCCTTGCTGCACATTTCCTGGTTTCATCTGTACAGGGTGGACAGGCCACCACCCTAGGAGACCTCAACTCAGACATTGCTGCCTTAAAGGCCATAGAGTTGTTTATCACACCTTCTAAGGAACCAGAGGGATATTGCTGAGCACCCAGGATAGGGAAAGCGTGCATAGGTAGTTGAGTATCCAAGGTGTGGAAACTTTAAAGACGTGCACAAGTGGAAAAAGGTGAAGCAGCTACTGCAAGTTAGAATAGCCTCCTACAAACAGAAGAAATTAGTAGGTTAGATAAGTGAGACAGCAAAGAGAATACACCAAACTGGTCTCTGTCTTGCATGCAAAATTTCTTTGCAGTGGGGCATGAATACTTAAGCAAGATCCACATAAAACTATAGCCAGCAGAGAAGAACATCGTGTCAAAGGTATAAATAGCCTCCCCTTAAATGAGATAGGACAGAAAAAAATAAACAAATGAAAACATGTGTTGACCATAAACAAAAAGGATAATATAATTTAATCATCATGTGACAGGCTAAGTTTATATGCAAAATCTAAAACATGTCCTTCATTGTATTCTGCTCTTATGTGGCAGAAAGGCATATTGGCCCATGTACATGATACAATGAGTCAGCCTAAAGGCCACTTTACACACACAGATATCTGTGTTCAACTTCTGAAGAGATCTCTGGTTGCAGTGAAATCATGGACACATTGCTCCATTTTGTGGCTGTGTACAAAATGGAACAATGTGTCCATGATTTCACTGCAACCAGAGATCTGTTCAGAAGTTGGACACAGATATCTGTGTGTGTAAAGCGGCCCTAAGAGACTATATAAAATATAGTTTAAGCTATGTGCTTTGATTTTTTTTTTCTGACCTCGGTATAGCTTATTTTTTATATAACAGACTTTCACTTCTTAAATATTTGCTTTGAGCACTTTCACATGAAAGTAACAATAGGTTATATAATATTCTGCTTAACTTGGTCATACATGATGAGGAATTTGCTTTTTGACCATTTTATATGTTAAGGATTAGACAGGTCCCAATTTCATAGGGTCCCTCTTGGGTCATTTTAAAATAGATGAGTTGGTAAATATCTATGATGATTTGTTCAAGGTGATATAACCTAACTGTTCACCTGTGGTATGTTCTAAGCTATGAAAATTGAGCAATTATGTGAAGGAACGATTTAGAAGTGTTGCGAAAGTAAAGAGTAGGCAGGAAGTGGCACTCACTCAGACATCTTTGCGGTTTAGGCTCTTTATTGTAATTCCATGGTGTTAGGCCGGTTTCACATCACGATTTTGTGCCTGTCCGAGGGATCCTCCTTTAAACTCGGATCCCACTGACAGGCACGGATCCACAGCCCTGCAGCAGTCGCCGGAAGGTAAAGTATCCTCTGGGAGGATTTTTTTTTTTTATTTACACATTCCGGAGGGGAGAGGACAGGGGGGAGGACGGGGGGGGGAGGATAGAAGAGAGAGGTAGAGAGCCTAGATAGAAGAGGGACAAGCAGTGACAGACAGGGACAGATAGGGTTAATTATGTACTGAGCACTGCCTCTGGCATGCTCAGTACATAAAGCACGGAGCTGACATGGGATCCGAGTTCAACTCAGATCCGATGTCCATAGGCTCCTATGCTATCGGGGCTCGGATCAGCTCTGATCCGAGGCTGTCCGATTTCATTCAGCAGGCTGCGTTTTTGTGTTCGTGCTGAAATCGGACAGGATCGGATGGTGCCAAAATCGGATGGCAAAAGGCACACATCCGATCCGATCCGAGCCCCATAGGAACACATAGGATCTGATTTCGGATCCGAGTGTATCCATTTTGAAACGGATACACTCGGATGCCTTGAAATCATGATGTGAAACCGGCCTTACAGTGCAGGGAGGGGGGTGACAGGACAACGGTCACCGTTTCGCACTTATTAGCGCTTCCACGGGTCTAGGACTGTTGTCCCGTCACCCCCCTCCCTGCACTGTAACCCCATGGAATTACAATAAAGAGCCTAAGCCGCAAAGATTTCCGAGTGAGTGCTGCTTCCTGCCTACTCATTACTTTCGTATGGACTGTCAATTTCTAGCAGAGCAACATCGGATAACGACGCCACCTTTGTGAACAAGTACGGAAAAAATTGCTACAGGTCAGTGCACGGTTCTACCCCGTTTTGCAAAAGTTTATAAGTCTTGACTTGTGCCTTATGTACAGTGCCTACAAGTAGTATTCAACCCCCTGCAGATTTAGGTGGTTTCATAAGATGCAAATAAGTTAGAGCCTTCAAACTGCAAACGAGAGTAGGATTTATTAACAGAAGCATAAATCTTACAAACCAAAAAGTTATGTTGCTCAGTTGAATTTTAAAAAATTTTAAACATAAAAGTGTGGGTCAATTATTATTCAACCCCTTGGTTTAATATTTTGTGGAATAACCCTTGTTTGCAATTACAGCTAATAATCGTCTTTTATAAGACCTGATCATGCCGGCACAGGTCTCTGGAGTTATCTTGGCCCACTCCTCCATGCAGATCTTCTCCAAGTTATCTAGGTTCTTTGGGTGTCTCATGTGGACTTTAATCTTGAGCTCCTTCCACAAGTTTTCAATTGGGTTAAGGTCAGGAGACTGACTAGGCCACTCCATCACCTTGATTTTTTCCCTCTTGAACCAGGTCTTGGTTTTCTTGGCTGTGTGCTTTGGGTCGTTGTCTTGTTGGAAGATGAAATTACGACCCATCTTAAGATCCTTGATGGAGGAGCGGAGGTTCTTGGCCAAAATCTCCAGGTAGGCCGTGCTATCCATCTTCCCATGGATGCGGACCAGATGGCCAGGCCCCTTGGCTGAGAAAGAGCCCCACAGCATGATGCTGCCACCACCATGCTTGACTGTAGGGATGGTATTCTTGGGGTCGTATGCAGTGCCATCCAGTCTCCAAACGTCACGTGAGTGGTTGACACCAAAGATCTCGATCTTGGTCTCATCAGACCATAGAACCTTGAACCAGTCTGTCTCAGAGTCCTCCAAGTGATCATGAGCAAACTGTAGACGAGCCTTGATATGACACTTTGAAAGTAAAGGTACTTTACGGGCTCGTCTGGAACGGAGACCATTGCGGTGGAGTACGTTACTTATGGTATTGACTGAAACCAATGTCCCCACTGCCATGAGATCTTCCCGGAGCTCCT
Organism: Allobates femoralis; assembly: GCA_033576535.1. Lineage (NCBI taxonomy): Eukaryota > Metazoa > Chordata > Amphibia > Anura > Aromobatidae > Allobates > Allobates femoralis. The sequence continues at coordinate 313,949,595 of JARQOC010000003.1, forward strand.
TCCTTGTTGTCCTTGGGTTAGCCTTGACTCTTCGGACAAGCCTGGCCTCGGCACGGGAGGAAACTTTCAAAGGCTGTCCAGGCCGTGGAAGGCTAACAGAGGTTCCATAAGCCTTCCACTTCCGGATGATGCTCCCAACAGTGGAGACAGGTAGGCCCAACTCCTTGGAAAGGGTTTTGTACCCCTTGCCAGCCTTGTGACCCTCCACGATCTTGTCTCTGATGGCCTTGGAATGCTCCTTTGTCTTTCCCATGTTGACCATGTATGAGTGCTGTTCACAAGTTTGGGGAGGGTCTTAAATAGTCAGAAAAGTCTGGCAAAAGAGATAATTAATCCACACATGTGAAGCTCATTGTTCTTTGTGCCTGAACTACTTCTTAATACTTTAGGGGGACCAAACAGAATGCTGGTGGTTTGAGGGGTTGAATAATAAATGACCCTCTGAATTAACTTTTAACGCTTTAAAAAAAAAAAAAAAAATTTAAAATCTTTTTGGCTGCACTGCATTTCCCACTTCCAGGCTGATCTACAGTCGAAATGTCACAATGCCAAGTTAATTCCGCATGTGTCAACCAGCTAAATCTGCAGGGGGTTGAATACTACTTGTAGGCACTGTACATGCTACGGAGGCAAGCTGTGGAAAAACTGAGTGCACACTGAGTACATGTAAGAATATAGATTTATTGGTTAATGTTCTATACATTTATTGATGTGCAGTACCGTATTCCATAAATTGTGCATAACTGGATAATCCTAAAATACGGATATAAATTCAAATTCAAAATTATAATTCTTTTCAAGATGTAAGGGAATTTGTAGTATCCAGACATGCTTTTTTGCTGGATGCCTATGGGCTGAGAAGGGTTTAAATAAATTATTGTTACGTATTAAGGACTGTCTGTATACACTCTAGTGCTTGGGAGCAAGGGAACACAGGAGACACAGGCTTGCTTAGGCTGGTTTCACACTGCGGTTTTTCACTGATCAGGTTCGATCAGGTTTGTGTGCCAAAACCAGGAGAGGAACCAGGAGAGGAACTTGCAGAGACAAACTATAATTGAAAGATTGACATCTGTTCTGAGTTTTGGAGACACTCCTGGTTTTGAAACACAAAACCTGACCTGACCTGACCTGATCTGACCGCAGTGTGAAACCAGCCTTGGAAAGTTCTTGCATTGTGTCATAAAAGTGCACAAAACAGGAGCAGGGATAAACACAATTGCAGATGCAGAGGCTGAAAGCACAGCAAGCAGTAACAAATGCTTAAGTCCAGCATAAGTATCTAAAAATAGTTTTAAAGTCACTCTCACTTTCCTTTCAATTGTCTATGGCAGTGTTCCTTTCTACACATGGGTTCCAAGGATTCAAGTAGAGGATGGCTGTAATAGAATGTCCAAAAGCCTTCAGGAGACCAGACCACTTGACAGGCTGCAGGCAGGATTCAGAGGCACTGATTGAATGGCTGAGGCTGCTTTAGGCCACGTGAACACGCTGAAAATGTGATGAGTTTTTTACCTCAGGATTTGTAGCCAAAACCAAGAGTGGGTGATTAAATACAGAAGTGGTGCAGGATTTTCTATTAGACTTTTCCTCTGATTGCTCCACTCCTGGTTTTGTCTACAAATCCTGAGGTAAAAAACTCTCCAAATACTGAACGTGTACACATGGCCTTAATGGGCAAAAGGCAAGGACTGGGCAGGAACATAGAAGCTGAGGACCTCATACTTATTGAGGGCAAGGTGGATACCGGTCATTTTGGACAACATTGGATCATTCAGAAATCCTCACTGAACATTTGGAATGAGTTTGCTGCACTGAAAGTAAAGGGTCCAAATAGTATTGCACTTCCCACTTTTCAGTTTTTTATTTATTAAAAAAGTTTAAAATATGCAATAAATTCGTTCCACTTCTGGATTTTGCCCCACTTGTTGTTGACTCTTCACAAAAAAACTTAGAATTCACACCTTCATGATTGAAGCCTGAAATGTGGCAAAAGGTTGAAAAGTTCAAGGGGGCAAAAACTACTAGAAAAAAAGCAGCATCAGAAAAGACTTACCATTGATGCCAAAAACAAAAACCAACATTCACTTGCAGGATGCAGTCAGACCCCACTATGTGAAGCAAGCCCAGGTGCAGGCTGATAAATCGCCTCAACCTACAACAAGGTGTGGGAGGCGACTTGCCATGCATACAATGGGCCTGCATAGAGCACCATTCACACTGACACATATGATGCAGAGTGTCTGAAAGCCACCCAACTGCTCTGCTGCCTGAGCAAATGGGCCGCACAGTACAATACTTCTGCACCACTAGATAAATGGCGCCCCATGGGGTCCAACTGCACTCTGAATTGATAAAAAAGTGCAAAAAGTCTTTTATATGATGAACAGAAAACTTTTATAAATGGAATATTGGTTCATGTATTGGCCAAGACACTTAAGCTCATGATCCTCATCACGGATTCCCATGCTCATGAGTCCTAACAAAATTGTTCAAAAACTACTAGAAAAAAGTAGCATCAGAAAAAAACTTACCATCAGTGCCAAAAGCAAAAACCAAATGCACTTGCAGAATGCAGTCAGACCCCACTATGTGAAGCATGCCCAGGTGCAGGCTGATAAATCACCTCAACCTACAACAAAGTGTGGGAGGCGACTAGCCATGCACACAATGAGCCTGCATAGGACACCATTCACACTGATACATATGATGCAGAGTGTCTGAAAGCTACCCAACTGCTCCGCTGGCTGAGCAACGGGCCGCACAGTACAATACTTCTGCCCCACTAGATGAAAGGTGCCCCATAGTTTTTGTTTTTGGCATCAACAATAAAACAGTTCAAGGGGGCCAAATACTTTCACAACACACTATATATATCTAGAAAAAATTCTCTGCAGCACTCAGTTACTACCAATGATGCACAAATGCTAACAAGCAGTATATATTTGAGGAAAAAATTAAAAAACTTACGTCTTTTTCAAAAAACTCAAAAATCTTCGTTTTTTATTTTCTTGGGGTTCTTGGTACAAACATTGGCAAATGTCCATTTGCTTATCAGCCGTGACAAGGCGACCCCAGGTCTGATTAGTCTTAACGCTGACATCCCTGCCCTCCTTGTCCTCCCTATCCCACTTCTAAGTGGGCGGACACCATCTCAACTTAAGACCACCTGTGAGTGATGAGAGTGCAAAGTTGCAGTCATAGAGCCAGATTCTCCATGACTAGAATCTGCTCTAGGTAACACAAGATCAAGCCTTCAAAGATTTACCTTAAGTTTTTTACACAAAGCTGCAGGGTGCGACCACAACGCGTTTCGACACACAAATCGGCGTCTTTCTCAAGTGGATGAGGGGCCCCTGCTCAGCTCTCACTTATATATACCTATCACATGATCTTAACTAGTCATTCATTAGCAACATCTGTTACACTCATTATACTTTCCTATGCTAGTTGTTATTACTGCAATAGGCTACAAGCTCTATGTATACATTCTAAATCATAATGTCATATTTTAAATGACAACATTTCTGACAATATTGGTAAAACACATTATAAAACCTAATAAAAAAAATGATAAAAAGAGGCGCATTAGCAATCTCTTAAAGAATTTCACAAATGATTCATTTACTCTGATTCTTTAGCAATTTTTTATATAGCAAGTTTTTTAGTAAGTTTTTTGGCAAGTTTTTTAGCAAGTTTTTTAACTAGTTTTTTAGCAAGTTTTTTGGCAAGTTTTTTTTAGCAAATTTTTTGTCAAGTTTTCTAGCAAGTTTTTTTGGCAAGTTATTTGACAAGTTTTTTAACAACTTTTTTAGCAAGTTTTTTGGCAAGTATTTTAGCAAGTTTTTTTAGCAAATTTTTTAGCATGTTTTTGACAAGTTTCTTTTGGCAAGTTTTTTTATCAAATTTTTTGGCATGTTTTTTAGCAGGTTTTTTGGCAAATATTTTAGCAAGTTTTTTCCAGAAAGAGGTTCAGCCCTTCTGGGGATAATGTCCCCAGTTTAAAGATCCAGTAAGATTCCTTTCTGTTTAATGTGTTCATTTTATCATGACAATGATTATTTATCTGATCAATTATTGTTAATCGTAATGTAGAGGGATCTTTGTTGTGTATTTGGGCATAGTGTCGGGAGACGCTGTGGAGCATAAAGCCTTTTTGGATATTATGCCGATGTTTATTGAGCCTAGCTCGCATGCTTTGTATTGTTCTTCCGACGTACTGATATTTACAAGGACACTCGAGTAAGTAGATAATATTTTTGGAATTACAGTCTAATCTCTGGTTGATCATAAATTATTGATTGGTGGTATTTGAGAAAAAAACTTTTCTACCATGATTTATTATTTCGCAACATTTACATTTTTTCGACCTGCAACTATAACAACCCAATTCCATTGGGGGTCCTCCTATATCAGATTTCCCATTATTTTTGATTTCTTGAATACTTTTTATCCTACTCGGGGCGAGTATTGCCTGTAAATTTTTTCCTTTCCTGAAAATGATTTTCGGATTATCAGGAATCAATTTTGTCAGTATTGGGTCCCCTTTTAAAGAAACCAAAGTTTTTTCATAAATTTATAGATGTTTTTATGGGATTGGTTATAAGTAGTTATCAGATTTCAGCTATAATAATTCTTTGTATCGATCTGATTATTAATCAATTTCTCCATTCTACGATCTTCTAATTTTTTTAAACAGCTCTTTTGTGTGTATTGCCCGCATTTTATTAATGCATCCTGTAGTAATTTATTCGGGTAGCCTTTTTCTTTAAATCTGTTCTTCAATATCTCAGCTTCATGGAGATAATCATCATAATAAGTGCAGTTTTTTCTAATCTTCCAATATTGCCCTTATGGGATATTGCGAATCCATGAGGGGAGATGGCTACTAGTGAAGTTTAAATAGCTATTCACATCCACTACTTTAAAAAAGGTGGAAGTACTTATTTCTCCTAGCGCCACAAAGGCATCTCACCCCTCAGGACTGAAACCGGTTCAGGACACTATAGATTCCGGTGGCAGGAGAAGGAATAGGGAAACACTCTTGTCCGTACCGGTATAGGAACAAACCTTACCTACTAGCTAGACTGTAGGACTGGCGGGAGAGCTCTGCAAGGGTGGTAAAGACAGAGAAAAGTTGATTAGACCCCGAAAGACTTGAGAAGGAACATCTGGAGACTCCATAGGGGGACCCTGAACCGGCAACATTCACCTGTTAAACCAGACTGTACCGTGTATCGTTTAACATCTGCTGGTACCCAGCAAAGTGGAGTTAGGGTTGAACTGTTCTCTGTCATGCTTCTCGTCGATGCCCGGAGGGCTTCAACACCATTAGCAGCATCTCATCAGAGGGGTAAGAACTACAACAACTACTCCCCTCATCCCCTTCATCATCCTCCATCACCGCTGCCCTGAAGTAAAAGCTCCACCTGTGGGGAGCTGCACCACACTCTGCTGTACCCATCATCACCTCAGCGGCTGGCTGGCAGCGCCGGTACCTATATTACCGGGAACTACAGGTGGCGTTACATTCTCTTGTAAATATCCCCTCCTCCCCACCATCTAACAAATGATAACCAGGGCACGGAACCGGGAACCTGACCACCCATGATCCCCCATCCAAGAGTCCATCAGTCCCGGTGTCCGTGTACCCCTTGCCCTGGGTTCATCAGATGGACTCCAAGTGATGGAGGAACTCTGGCTCCCATTTGGGTGATTGCATTGTAGCCTTGGCTGGAGTCCCTGAGAGATGGAGATGGATCTCTCAGGCTGGCAGGCAATGATGCATGTGACTGCTGGCATCTGTTGTGTGCCCGAGCTTATGTATCGGGATTCCCAGATGCACTGGACCATTCTGATGAGGATGGGGAATGCCATCTAGAGGGCAGAGATCTATGTCGGTTCCTATGTAAACTGGGTCCTATGGGAAAAAGAAGATAGCCTGTTTGGGGGTCAGCAAGAATAATGGTGGGAATCATCTGAGGAAGAGGTGAGGGATTTGCGTTGTCTGTCTATGCATGTGTGGTTCCCCAAGGGTCCAAGTGCCACAATGACGTTGCCTACCTGACCGGGGATAATGTCATGCCAGGGAGCAGAAGGAGACCCCACGTGAGGTATCTCAAGAATCCACATACCTGTCTTTACTCTGGCCAGAAGGGGGAGCTCTGAACCCTTGTTTGGAGGGGAGCTACCATCTCTGGTAGGAGGAGGGGTTAGGAGTAGGAAAAGACTGGGAGGGAGGTACAAGTAGATGACACCCTGAAGAAGAAGGCCGCACTTTAGCCTTTGAAATGCATAGGTAGTGATTATTCTAGCCTCCTTAGAGCTCCCTGGGATTTCGCTCATCCATACTCAGAGCCTTGTCTGAATACAGCCCCCAAGCACATGACTCTGACAGCTGAACGTGATGCAGGTATGAGGTAACTGCTTTCAGGAAGTGTGAGAGCACACACAATAGCACACACCGAGCAGGAGAAGCGAGAGCCGGTTTCAGTGACGGTGCGATCTTTCAGCGCTGTTTCCCTTCACAGCAGCAGTGATAAGGCACAGCTAATCTGCCAATTTGAGGAGCTGGTACAGAATATAAACTGAAGGCTCATTCTCATCTATAGCATACTATGATCATTAATATTTATAGTGCCACCTGTAAAAATTTACTGACATCCACTAAAGTTATTTGTGATATTATTTGATTACAGATTAACGAACAGACCTTGCATTTGATTAAATTAACTACCATGCCCTTCCAGCCCAGAAGTGGTAAGAGCATGTAAATTCATCTATTTAACACTCAATCAGCAACAGCACTTATTTTCTCATGTTTATATGATTTATAGAGCTCAAGATTATAATCACATCATATATAGCACTGAAAACTGCACACCTTGAATATTTACAAGGTGAGATATATATATATATATACATTTTTGCCTACATAGTTTCAGATTTAACAAATGGTTTGTTTTTTTTTGTATTTAGCGCCGAACACCCTATATGACATATACCCTCAGGATGAAGCACGCTAATTTCCACAACAGTACAGGTTGAGACTGTTAGGCTGAAGGCACACTGGGCGAGGGACTCGTGCGAGTTTAATGAGAGGGAAACTTGCATTGCACTCGGACCTGTGTTGCCCTATCAGGCAGGGCACATTGGTGCGAGTCCCCCGCAGCTAACTCGCATTGCGAGTCAGAAGCGAGTGCAATCGCAGCATGCTGCGACTGCACGCGATTCTGACGCGCGTGAGCACAATGCAAGTGGCGCGGGGGCGAGAAGTTCTCACCCCCATACAGCACACGGTGCGAGTGTGGCGCCAAAAACGCTTTAAACTCGCCAGCTGTTAAAGCCGACAAGTTTAAAATGACCGCTTTGCCGGTACAGAAAGCTATCATCTTGTACCGCTGTGACAGCAGCGGTAGAAGATGTTTAGCTAATACAATAATGATTGTTGTAAAATAATGTATTCCAGGGTTATTTTAGTGATAAACCCCATCAGCATCCTGTGCGCCGCATGTGTGCACAGAGCATGCTGATGCGGCTCAAAACCCAGTGATGAAGGGGTTAATATGCAGCTGGTGTTGTGGCACCATGTATGTTGAGAGTGTCCTCTCTCTCTGCAGACATGGTGTCATTACACCATGTGTGTGAAGGGGTTAATTGTTCTGTAAAATGGGTTAAAAGAACTGTCGGCTTTATAAATTAACTGAGAAAGCCGGCGCTCTGTTACTGCCTATGGGGAGCTGTCCCCTCTCATGGTGCTGAACAATGCAGGTGCTGAAGACGAGACAGGGCTTCAGCACCATGAGAGGGGACAGCTCCCCATAGGCAGTAACAGAGCGCCGGCTTTCTCAGTGAATTTATAAAGCCGATAGTTCTATTGACCTATTTTACTAAACAATTAACCCCTTCACACACATGGTGTAATGACACCATGTCTGCAGAGAGTGAGGACAATCTCAACATACATGGTGCCACTACACCAGCTTCATATTAACCCCTTCATCACTGGGATTTGAACCGCATCAGCATCCTCTGCGCACACATGCAGCGCAGAGGATGCTGATGGGATTAATCACTAAAATAACCCCGGAATACATTATTTTACAACAATCATTATTGTATTAGCTAAATATCTTGTATCGCTGCTGTCACAGCAGTACAAGATGATAGCTTACTGTATCGGCAAAGCGGCAAATACAAACTAACTGGCTATGACAGCAGCAGAGTTTCTATTCCCCGACAAATGCTGCCTGCGGTCCTTCAGGACCGTGGACAGCATCACAATCACGCAGCACACACGCACTCGCACCTCACAATCGCAGCACACTTACATACATATAGTCAGCCACACTCACCAGACGCACCACACTCGCATAACACACACCCACAAACACGCACAGCATTCGCATGACTGTCGTGCATCAAACACGGTTCGTGTTTAATGCACGACAGTGTGCCTCCAGCCTTACAGATAAAAACTGCTACACACTGGTAAGCTCACCAGCAATTTTTTTTTTTTCGAGTTTACAGGTTTTAAACACAAGCTTTCATCAACACATTATATATTTGTAGGCACTACAAGGACCCCTGTTGGAGAACATAAAGGGTACCGTTACACATCGCAACATTGCATGCAATTTCACTTCCAATTTGCTGGTTGCACTGAAATCATGGACACACTGTTCCATTTGTACACGGCAACAAAATAGACCAATGTGTCCATGATTTCACTGCAACCAGCAAATTGCAAGTGAAATTGCATGCAATGTTGCGACGTGTAACAGTACCCTAAGGCCATTTGCACACGCTGAGTATTTAATGAGTTTTTTACCTCAGGATTTGTAGACAAAACCAGGACTGGAACAGTCAGAGGAAAAGTCTAATAGAAACACATCACCACTCCTAGTTTTGGCTACAAATCCTGAGGCAAAAAACTCATCAAATACTCAGTGTGTGCATGTGGCCTAATGGCCACTTTACACGTCGCAATATCGTTCTGATATTGCATACGATTTCACGGGATCGCGCACGTTTTTTGCTCTTGTCCAAGATCGCATAGCAGATGTCACACAGGGAGATATCGGCAGGCAACGCAACTACGATGTAGTACGCCCCTTTTCCACGCTGTGTGTGAGCAACCCATGGAACGACCATTTAACATTGGAGTGAATAGGGGAAGTTGCGCTCCAAATCGTAGTTGCGCTGTCACACAGCACTATCATGTCACATCGCATATACAATATCGTACGGTTGAAGGGCTTGCACAATCTTCTTGCAATATCGTAGTTAGGTTGTTTTCGCGTCACATTGCCCATTTACAAGACACAACGCATGAACGATATCAACTGCAACGGGCACACCACGTGACTTTTTGTCGATGTTGTGTTGCGATATCGCGGCGTGTAAAGCGGCCCTAACAGACACCGGTGTGTCTACAGGAGAACCTAGAGCCTCTACATTTAAAGACTACACGCAAAAGATGTTTGATTTTCATATTTTTAATAATATTGTAAACATTTTAACTAAATTAATTGTACAGCACATATATGTAATAAATTATATGAAATTTCAGAAAAACCAACTCTTTTATTACTAATTATTGTCGCCATTCTAATAACGTTAGCGCCGAGCTGTCACATAAATTTAGTATCTATATATAAAATTCAGGTTGGACATACGTGGAACGCCCTAAGCTCTTGGCAGCAACTTTGTCACAGCAATATATAGCTGGCTCCGGTATATTAACAAATTTTACACATAAGTCAAGAAAGGCATTGTTCCATATTTTACTCCTGGTTTCCGTGTTTATGTGCACTTCTAGTGGGATAATTCTATAATTCTACATAAAAATATGTCTTTGTGCACGCTTGATAATTGAGGTGACGCTTTGGAGTCAGTTGAATTGCATAGGTGAGTCAACTATTGTACTACAACCTTAATGGCCAAGACTAGCTCATTCCCTTCTGTCTTACAAACATCCTCATATACAGTGTCATCTACGTTCAGTGAAAAACACTTACTGCTGTCTGACAGAAGAGGATGGACTCCAAGTGACGGAGGAACTCTGGCTCCCATTTGGGCGATTGCATTGTAGCCTTGGCTGGAGTCCCTGAGAGATGGATCTCCCAGGCTGGCAGCCAATGATGCATGTGACTGCTGGCATCTGTTGTGTGCCCGAGCTTATGTATCGGGACTCCCAGATGCACTGGACCATTCTGATGAGGATGGGGAATGCCATCTAGAGGGCAGAGATCTATGTCGGTTCCTATGTAAACTGGGTCTCCTATGGGAAAAAGAAGATAGCTTGTTTGGGGGGCAGCAGGAATAATGGTGGGAATAGTCCGAGGAAGAGGTGGTGGTTTTGCGTTGTCTGTCTATGCATGTGTGGTGCCCCAAGGGTCCAAGTGCCACAATGACGTTGCCTACTTCACCGGGGATAGTGCCATGCCAGGGAGCACAAGGAGATCCCACACGAGGTATCCTAAGCATCCACACACCTGTCTTTACTCTGGCCAGAAGGGGGAGCACTGAACCCTTGTTTGGAGGGGAGGTACCCTCTCTGGTAGGAGGAGGGGTTAGGAGTAGGAAAAGGCTGGGAGGGAGGTACAAGCAGAGGAGTCGAGTCTACTCTGTGTGCAGAATTATTAGGCAAATGAGTATTTTGATAATATGATACTTTTTATGCATGTTGTCCTACTCCAAGCTTGAAAGCCAACTACCAATTAAGTAAATCAGGTGATGTGCATCTCTGTAATGAGGAGGGGTGTGGTGTAATGACATCAACACCCTATGTAAGGTGTGCTTAATTATTAGGCAACTTCCTTTCCTTAGGCAAAATGGGTCAGAAGAGAGATTTGACAGGCTCTGAAAAGTCCAAAATTGTGAGATGTCTGGCAGAGGAATGCAGCAGTCTTGAAATTGCCAAACTTTTAGAAGCGTGATCACCAAACAATCAAGCAATTCATGGCAAATAGCCAACAGGGTCGCAAGAAGTGTGTTGGACAAAAGAGGCGCAAAATAACTGACCATGAATTGAGGAAAATCAAGCGTGAAGCTGCCAAAATGCCATTTGCCACCACTTTTGTCATATTTCAGAGCTGCAACACTACTGGAGCATCAAAAAGCACAAGGTGTGCTATACTCAGGGACATGTCCAAGGTAAGGCTGCAAAACGACTACCTTTGAACAAGAAACATAAGATAAAATGTCAAGACTGGGTCAAGAAATATCTTAAGACTGATTTTTCAAAGGTTTTATGGACTGATGAAATGAGAGTGACTCTTGATGGGCCAGATAGATGGGCTAGAGGCTGGATCAGTAAAGGGCAGAGAGCTCCACTCCGACTCAGATGCCAACAAGGTGGAGGTGGGGTACTGGTATGGTCTGGTATCATCAAAGATGAACTTGTGGGACCTTTTCGGGTTAAGGATGAAGTGAAGCTCAACTCCTGGACCTACTGCCAGGAAGAAGTCAGTATCATTCAAGAAAAACATGATTTTCATGCAGGACAATGCTCCATCACATGCATCCAACTACTCCACAGCATGGTTGGCCAGTAAAGGTCTAAAAGAAGAAAAAATAATGACATGGCCCCCTTGTTCTGAACCCCATAGAGAACCTGTGGTTCCTTCTAAAATGTGAGATCTACAGGGAGGTAAAACAGTACACCTCTTGGAGCAGTGTCTGGGAGGCTGTTGTGGCTGCTGCACGCAATGTTGATCGTAAACAGATCAAGCAACTGACAGATTCTATGGATGGAAGGCTGTTGAGTGGCATCATAAAGATGACACTATAGATGGCTATATTAGTCATTAATTTTTTTGTGTTTTGTTTTTGCATGTCAGAAATGTTTTTTTTCCAAATTTAATGCAGTTATATTACCGTGTTTCCCCGAAAGTAAGACAGGGTCTTACATTCTTTTTGTGGCCAAAAGTGGCCCCCTGTCTTACTTTCGGGGGGGCCTTACATTGGAGGCCCCACCATCCATCCATCCACACACTGCAGCCATCCATCCACACATTCCCACACATACAGACAGACACATGCATACACATATATACACATATATACACACCATACACACCACACACACCACACACACACATAGCACCGCTTCTTACCGGGTCCGGTGTGGGGTCCTCGATTGCCCTGTGCCGTCCTCTGTGCTCCAGTCCGGTCCCCGAGATGATCCGCTGCCGTCCGCCGTGTTCCGGTGCCGGTCCTAGGCTCCATGGTCCCTGCTCTTCCGGAGTTCAGGCCTAGCTCCGCCCAGGTCATAGTGTGGGCAAATCAGCATAGCGGCGCTCAAGCAAGCCTCATCGGGCGCTTGCCTCTGACGTCAGCGCCGCTATGCTGATTGGCCCACACTATGACCTGGGCGGAGCCAGGCCTGAATTCCGGAAGAGCAGGGACCATGGAGCCTAGGACCGGCACCGGAACATGGCGGACGGCAGCGGATCATCTCGGGGACCGGACCGGAGCACAGAGGACGGCACAGGACCATCAGGGACCCCACACCGGACCCGGTAAGAAGCGGTGCTATGTGTGTGTGTGGTGTGTATGGTGTGTGTATATGTGTATATATGTGTCTGTACGTGTGTATGTATGTATGTAAACCCCCCCCCCCGTGTTTCCCCGATAGTAAGACCCCCCCTCCCCCCTACCCTGCCTTACATTCGGGGGGGTCTTACATTAGCAGACCCCCCCCCCCCATCCTGTCTTACTATCGGGGAAACACGGTAGTTTACCTGGTGAAAATAAACAAGTGAGATGGGAATATATTTTGTTTTTATTACCGTATATACTCGTGTATAAGCCGAGTTTTTCAGCACAAAAAATGTGCTGAAAAGTCCCCCCTCGGCTTATACACGAGTATATACGGTAGCCCCAGCTGTATACAGCAGCCCCAGCTGTATACAACCCCCCTGTGGTATCCAGGGCCCCCCTTGCTTCACACTTGTAAAGGAAGATGTCAGTATACTTATCGCTGCTGCTGCCGCCGCTCCGCTGCTCGGTCACCGCGCTGCTCCGGGTCTTCATGCTTCCTGTTCCTTCTCCGGCGCTCAGGAAATGACGTCATTGTTCGAGCACCGGAGAAGGAACAGGAAGCATGAAGACCCGGAGCAGCGGGGTGACTGAGCAGCAGAGCGGCGGCGGCGGCAGCGATAAGTATACTGACATCTTCCTTTACAAGTGTGCAGCAAGGGGGGCCCTGGATACCACGGGGGGGCTGTATACAGCTGGGGCTGCTGTATACAGCTGGGGCCCCTGTATACTACCTATGGGGGGGGTCTGTATACCTCTGGGGCTGCTGCTGTATATACCCCCTGGGGCTGCTGCTGTATATACCCCCTGGGGCTGCTGCTGTATATACCCCCTGGGGCTGCTGCTGTATATACCCCCTGGGGCTGCTGCTGTATATACCCCTGGGGCTGCTGTATACTACTACTGGGGCTGCTGTATACTACTACTGGGGCTGCTGTATACTACCACTGGGGCTTCTGTATACTACTACTGGGGCTGCTGCTGTATATACCACTGAGGCTGCTGTATACTACTACTGTGGCTTCTGTATACTATCTCTGGGGCTTCTGTATTCTACCACTGGGGCTGCTGTATATACCTCTGGGGCTGCTGTATACTACTACTGGGGCTGCTGTATACTACCACTGGGGCTTCTGTATACTACTACTGGGGCTGCTGCTGTATATACCACTGAGGCTGCTGTATACTACTACTGTGGCTTCTGTATACTATCTCTGGGGCTTCTGTATTCTACCACTGGGGCTTCTGTATACTACCACTGGGGCTGCTGTATATATCTCTGGGGCTGCTGTATACTACCACTGGGGCTGCTGTATATATCTCTGGGGCTGCTGTATACTATCACTGGGGCTGCTGCTGTATATACCACTGGGGAGGCTGCTGTAACACTGCTGGGGCCTGTATGTACCACTGGGGAGGCTGCTGTATACCACACTTCTGGGGGCTGTATACTACCACTGGGGAGGCCTGTACACCACTGCGGGGGCCTGTATACCACACTGCTGGGGGCTGTATACCTGTGCTGGGGTCCACCCTCGGCTTATAGACGAGTCAATAGGTTTTCCCAGATTTTGGGGGCAAAAGTAGGGGGGTCGGCTTATATACGGGTCGGCTTATACACGAGTATATACGGTAAGTTGTCTAATAATTCTGCACAGTAATAGCTACCTGCACAAACAGATATCCTCCTAAGATAGCCAAATCTAAAAAAAAAACACTCCAACTTCCAAAAATATTAAGCTTTGATATTTATGAGTCTTTTGGGTTGATTGAGAACATAGTTGTTGAACAATAATAAAAATAATCCTCTAAAATACAACTTGCCTAATAATTCTGCACACAGTGTAGGTGGTTAGTCTAGAGGAGTCTAGAAGGGAAGACATGGAGGAAGGTCCTGGAGAGTAGAGCCACTGAGAGGCTCACTCTAGTCAGCACGAAGGAAGAATGCCAGGGTCATGGGTCAGTCGGTACCTGCAAGACCTGCTGACCACTTCAGGAGGACAGGAGACTCCAAGTTTCCCGGCCTCTCCTCAGACCCGGCGGCACAGTAGCGGATAGGGCGCGGAGATGCCAGCGATCTTGCACTGTCCAAAAAGGGCTCAGGCTGCCTGGGTTCACAATAAAGCAAGAAAGAGGGAGAGAGAGGGCCACAGAGTAGCACCAAAGCACTGGGAACCTAAACTGGGGAAGTGCAGCAGGCAGACCTCAAACACACCTGGCAGGGTGGAATCCAACTGCTCCCTGGCTGCTTGGATTCTCCTGGACCTAGTCATCAGTGCTCTGGACTGCACCACGTGGTTACAAGTAAAAGGTAAAGTGCTGCAACCCTGGTCTACTTTGGTTATTTCCCGCTACCCTCTTGCACCGCTACACAGACACGACAACCATCTCCATAGACTTTTACCATTACCTCTGAGCCCACGCTCTACCTGTGGGGAGTGATACCATCCAGGCTGCCATTCCACTGGCCCAGAGGACCCATAGCAGCGCTGGTCACTGTGACCAGAATAACCACAGGTGGTATTACAAACTCATCCCCTGTACATAATCCCCTTTTTCTGCTACTGAATCGGGTCACCGCCACCGTGACCTCCTAAGCAATCACCAGTTCAGTTACCGAGTACCCCACGGCCCTGCCGAGCGTCGGACGTGACTACTGTGACTATTGGGAGGGTCAGGAGAGTTGGCTATGTAAATGTCCGGTGTTGGTAATGCGACCGTTTACTCTTGTGCTATAGATTTCGTTCTGTAAACGTGGGGTGTCCCGTGGTAATTTGCATCAGTTAGTGAGGGATTTGCTTACAAGATGGGGAATGCTATTAAGGATGGTGATGACATTAGATGCGTTTTGAGGCATGAAGTCCAGGGGCCGCAGGGGTGAGAGAGGAAGCAACTGATCCTTGGTGTCACAACCCCATTGGACTCGGTGGCTGGTGTTCCTGCCTCGGCCGCTGGGAGGTGCCGGATTCCTTCGACTGATGGTGCCGGTGATAGGAGGGCCTTGTTCTCATATGGACCTGCTCCTTCGACGTCTCCCTCTGTCGCTGAACGTCGTCGTGTTTCTCCTTTGGGTGATGTTGGTATCAGAGGAGCGGGCCCTGCAGAGGTGTCTGATAGGTGCAGCCTTCGTTCTTCTGTCAGAAGTGGGGTGGTCAGTGCCAGTTGTGCATCACGATCTGGCCTGGTTCTAGGGGCGGTCCGGATGGGATCATCAGGCTGTGAACTCCAGCCTATGGGAGGTAACCGCGCCCTTCAAATACATTGGAGCCTGTCTTGCAGGCCGCCAGATATAGTTTTGGTTCCCCAGTGATAGTGTGTGTTTAGTTTTGTCTCTGACCTTTGCCTGGATTTTCGACTCTGCTACAGCCTGACGATTTTGTGCCTTCGCTGCCCTCTCGGTTTTGACTCGGACTCCTGACTACAATTTTCGGGTCCTGATTTTTCCCATCCTGGTGACCTTCCTGCTCTGCTGCTCATAATAGGCAGCTGCCCCCTGGGCTCCGCTGTAATTCCAAATCCCTGTATAGGAGTTAAGGGTCTCGGGGTTTCTCGGGGTGCTGCCTTACCAGCAGCTCAGCCTCACAGCGGATGGTCGTCTCACTTGGCACCTGAATTTAACCCTGTAGATATGGCTGGACGACCCTTCCCCTATGATCCCATTGTCTAATTGGGGCCATAAACCTGTATTCCAGCAAGCACGTTCCCTCATTAGTTTTAAACTTTTTGTTCAGCACAACTGCTAATGTTCAGTATTTGCATTAATACTTTACTGAAATGTGAAAAAACTTCTCAATATTTGCAATAGTATTAATGGAAAACAAGATGGATGATTTCTCTTGTATGTCAATATTTTTCACATTTGCAATGTTTGATAAGATATAATTATAATTGGTAATTAAATTACTGTGCTTGTTATTTATTCCACCGTTCTAAGCACATTTTGTAGCCAACATTTTTGTGGTGTTATTTCAAGTGTATACATTTTCGTACATCTGATTAAATTAAATATATTTGTATTATTACTGTAAAGTAGGATAATTAGCTCAAAAGCTATAGTTTAAAGGGTGATCCAGTTTGTCACCATGTGTGAGTGAATGAATGCGAATTACACGTCTGAGCAGATTTCATTAGTAGAAATCCTAAGAAAAATATTCCAACAATATGCTAATCCTTTAAGCCTTACTCATTTGCTGTTTAATTTTCATTTAGCTCAGTACGTTTTGTTTATTTACTATGTAAAACAAAGTGTTGAAGAAAGTCCTGGGTTAATGATTTAATATTTTTAAACATGAACTCGATTCTTGAGTCTAAAAGTTAAAGCACCCCTCCAGTGTTTGTTTGTTCAGCCTCGGATTGAAGCTTTAGGTTATGTGCACATTGCACGTTTACTTTGTGCTGAATTTATGCTGTGTTTGTCAGCTGCACAAATGCAGCTGTGTAAACACAAAAGCAGCACAAAGTTTGTGCTGCGTTTGTGCACATTACAAACGCAGCACAAATAAGGGGACAAAGACACACAGACAGACACAGACACCTTCTCACCCTCCCCTGTGACCCCACAGTGATCCCCTAGGATGTCTTCCTCCCGGGCACTGGTAGGAACTGTGTGTATTGTACTTCTCACAGACTATTGTATTGGCAATTAGACCGAAGTCACACTAGCATGTGACCCGCAAGACTGCAATGGGAGAAAATCTCAAATTACACTTAGCCCATTGTTAGGCGATGAGGCAGCTTAGATCTGTGGTGTTTTCCTCAGCCCTATTGGACTGAGGAAAAAAATGCAGCATGCTGTGACTGTCAGCGAATTCTCTCACATCCATACAAGTCTATGGGTGCACGTGAAACATCAGACTGACATTCGAGTGCAGCACAATATATGCAGAGAAAATTAATGGAGAAGATGGAGAGATTAATCACTGAATCAGATGACAGTGGAATGACACTCGACTTATAGTCGCAGCAGAGCCTGAACCGAGTGTTATTAGGATGTTCAGTCCGATGCTCTTGCATCAGACGTGTACGCTAGTGTGACTCTGGGCTTATGAGTGGCCTGATCTGATTTTGTGAATGCAAATTCTTTTCACAGACAAGCAATTTAGAGAAGAAGCATTCAGAATTTGGAAATAAATCTTTGATAAAGGTACATTAACTGTGCCCTTAACAACACAGTTTCCGTGAAAGTCCATCTAACCACGGACACGTGGACAAATGCTTGTTGACAGGGATGGTAAATCTTGCTGACGGCACACTGGGTTAATATAGTGGAAGCCGGGATCCAGTCAGACCTTGGGACGGAACACGTCCTCCCGATGCCTAGGATTGGAGGCCCTAACTCTCTCAGGGATGCCCCCATAATCTACAGCCCCTGTATGTTATCCTCCTCAGCCTCCCCATCCTCCTTCTTTACACCCTCCACAACAGTCACAAGCTGAAAGCACTGCCTCAGCCAAGTGACAACTGGCTGTGCTGAAGCTAATATTTATAGTTGACAAACCCCACAAAACTGAAGAGTTGTGGACAGCTCTGAAAGAGCAGACAGATCTGTGGATCACACCACTGAACCTACAGCCTGGCGTGGTCATGTGCTACAATGGCCAGAACCTGGTGGCGACTCTGAGGTGAGGTGAAGTCACACAAATACCATGTGTGGCCCATGTGCTCAACCTCGTGGTTCAGCGGTTTCTTAAATCCTACCCAGAGCTGTCTGGTCTGCATGTCAAAGTACTCCGCCTGTGTGCCCATTTTAGAAAGTCACCTACTGCTTTGGCCACCCTTGCAGGGTTTCAGCTGCATTGCAGCTTCTGGCTCAAAGACTGGTGTGTGATGTCTCCACGCGTTGGAATTTAACACTGCAGATGTTGGTCAGGATTTGTGAGCAGAAGAGGGCAGTTGTTGACTACCAGCATCAACAAGACCATCGATATTCGGTTTAGACTCCACACATAAGACCTCAGATGTGGACATGGATGTCCCGTCCTCCAAAACTTTGAGGACTCCACCAAGATGGTGAACGGCGATGATGCCATCATTAGCATCACCATCCCGCTTCTCTGTCTTCTGAAACGCTCTCTGCTCAAAATCAAAGAGGATGCATTGCAGGCGGAGCACAATGAGATGGAGCAAGGACCCATACAGGGGGATTACACACCGCCCAGCCTCATCTCATCACAACGTCGATTGGGGGACAATGAGGAGGAGGAGGAGGAGGAAGAAGAACAGGATCTAGTTTTATGCGCTATAGACAGTACTACCTGCACAACTCTCATACTGTCTGTTCAGCGTGGATGGCCAGAGGACAGGGAGGAGGAGGAGAAAGAGGAAAACGAGGAGAGCATGGTCAAACATCCTCTTCGGGAGGACATGGAAGTCTTGCCTTTTACCAGTCTGGCGCTCATGGCTGACTTTATGTTACGCTGCCTTACTTGTTGCCCTCGTGTTATCAAAATCTTAGACCAACGCTACAAGGAGAAATTTCTATCTCTTATTCCCGAGGCTGAGAGGTCTACAAAAGTGGTGAAGTACCAGAAGGCCCTTGTTGCGGAATTAATAAAAAAAATTCCCTTCTGAAAACACTGGCGGCAGAGGTCACAGTTCGGTGGACAACCAAGGAGTGCAGGTGAGAGAGACACAACTCCAATCCATCATAGGCAGGAGAACACTCTTAAAGATCTGGGAGAGTTTTCTCAGCCCCTCCCATGGTACAGGCCCTGAGACGCAGGGTACTCTCACAAGGACTGCAAAGTTTGGGAAGATGCTGAAGGAGTACCTTGACAATTGTACCAAAGTCCTCTGTGATTCCTCTGTGCCCTATAATTATTGGGTCTCCAAGCTGGAAACGTGGCATGGACTGGCTGTCTATGCTTTGGAAGTCCTAGCCCGCCCTGCTGCTAGAGTTTTGTCAGAGTGGGTTTTTAGTGCTGCAGGTGGAATTATTACTGATAAGCGCACCCGCCTGTCAACTGAAAATGCTGACAGACTGACTCTTATCAAGGTGAACAAGGCCTGCATTGGGCAAGATTTTTCAACACCCCCAAATGATAGCAGCGTAATATAAAGTCAAAGCCAGTGTCTTTTTTGGGGAGTTATATTCTCATGCTCCTCTTTCCCCCCCGACACAAGGGTATGCGCTTCCTGATTTTGGCTATTTGCTGTAGTTCTCCTCCTTCTCCTCATCCTCCACCACCATATCACCAGGGTGACCGTGGTCCATCATGCAACACCCACATAATATTTTTAAAGGGTGTTTATGATGCCTGTAGCCAAAAAAAGAAATGATACAGTATATTCATATATGCCCCCCAACGGTAAATGTTTCAGTCCATACTTAGTGCATGTGTAGGAGACCCACCCCTTTGTAATGGGAATGTTGTTTTTATGAGGCCCTCCTCCACATCTCTTAAAAGGGGCATCAGAGTGCCCCCCAATTTTTGGCAGCCTGCATAGGGCAACACTATGGAAGACTCACTTCCTAATAATGGGAACATACAATATTTAATGAGGCCCTCCTCCTCGTCTCTTAAAAGGGGCAACAGAACGCCTTCCAATTTTTGGCAGCCTGCATAGGGCAACACTATGGAAGACCCACTTTCTAATAATGGGAACATTATTTAAAGAGGACCTCCTCCACGGCTCTTCCATTGGGCATTGGAGTGCCTCCCAATTTTTGGCAGCCTGCATAGGGAAACACTATGGAAGACCCACTTCCTAATAATGGGAACATACAATATTTAATGAGACCTCCCTCCACGTCTCTTAAAAGGGGCATCGGAGTGCCTCCCAATTTTTGGCAGGCTGCATAGGGCAACACTATGGAAGACCCACTTCCTAATAATTTGAACATACAATATTTAATGAGGACCTCCTCCACGTCTCTTAAAAGGGGCATCGGAGTGCCTCCCAATTTTTGGCAGCCTGCATAGGGCAACACTATGGAAGACCCACTTCATAGTAATGGGAACATTATTTAATGAGGCCCTACTCCACAACTCTTCCATGGGGCATCGGAGTGCCTCCCAATTTTTGGCAGCCATGCATACGGCAACACTATGGGAGACCCACTTCCTAATAATGGCAGCATTATTTAAAGAGGCCCTCCTCCATGACTCTTGCATGGGGCATCAGAGTTCCTCCCAATTTTTGGCAGCTGTGCATAAGGCAACACTGTGGGAAACCTACTACCTAATAATGGAAATATACAGTATTTAAAGAGGCCCTCCTCCACGTCTCTTCCATGGGGCATCAGATTGCCTCCCAATTTATTTTTTTTAAATCTTAATGTAATAATAAAAAAATACACCAACACTGTCTCACAAGTGAGTATGAGCCCTTACCATTTTCCCCAGGAAAATACATTTTGGTTTAGTTTTTGGACGTTTTAAAAGTGCTGTAATTGTCAGACAACATTGTTCATACCAGGGACCTGGGAATCAGAAACGCTTAAAGGGGTCTTCCCAATGCTAATGCCATGTCATTTGAGCACTGTTCTTATACTTTTGTGAGATTTTTAGGGTTTATCCAGGCTGCCGGGGGTGCCACCGGAGAAATAATGCTCGGGATTCCCATAGGTTAACATTGGGTTCAGTGCTCGGGTCGAGCACCCAAGCATCTTGATATGCTCAACCCAAGCATAGAGCACACGAGCATTTTACTGCTTGCTCATCACTAGTAAGTATGGAAAGACAGGAGGGCAGATAGAGCTATGAGAGCATTACAAATAAAGTGGTCCTTTTAATATAGAAAGGAACGCAACAGCTAAACAAAGAAGCCCATGTTCTCATTTAATTTTTTTGTTGAAATGTCAAGTACTCTTTAGGCTTTGTTAACATCAAGTTATTGCCTCTGTTTACACTAGCTATACATTAAATAGATGACTTTGACAGATAACATGAAAGATATTAAACGTCGCTAATCCCCACCACTAGTTTGTCAACCCGCCATAACATCTGGGCCTGCACCTCCTTCACAGTGCAGCAGTTTAGCAGGTACACCTAATACACCCACTCTCAGCACAGGAGCCAGCCAGCCCTCTGTCTCACAGTTATGGTCTTTGAAAATATTTTTCCTCATACACATACCAAAGCAAAGACCTTAAACTTCACCATCTCCTATTTGTTGGCCATGGATATGCTGCCTTTCCTTTTGATGGATACAGACAGCTTCTGAAAGCTGATGCACATCGCAGCTTCCCTGAATCAGTTGCCCAATCGTTGCTAGTTTTTGAAGCAATTTGTGCCTGCGCTAAACCAACATGTCATAGACATCACCCATTCCTTGAGAACTTCTGTCTGTGGCAGGGTACATATCAACATTGAAAACGGGACAAGCAAACATGGACAGGAGTGTTACATCTCTCTCACTGGCCACTGGTTGATTCTGGTTACTGCGGGGCCAGGCATGGAAGGGGCTACTCCCCAAGTCTTCAAATCCGAAAGACTATTGGGAAAAAGTTCTACCTCTTCATTCACTCTTTCTTACTTGTCCACCTCCTCTAAGGCCTCCAGCTGCGCCCTTGACCTCTTCCTTAATATTGCAACACTTCAGACAGAATCCACCACAACTTCATATTGTGCTGCTAGGGCCATCAGGAAATGTTTAAATTACAATACCTTGGACAAGTGAGTCACTCAATTGAAGAGTTATGGACAGCTATGCAGGCTGAGTTTGAGCAGTGGCTGCTCTGCTTATCCTGGAGCCAGGGAAGGCCATGTGTGATAATGGAGCAAACCTGGTGACAGCCCTATGCTGGGTCAAACTTACACATGTGCCTTGAATGGCTTATGCCCTCAACCTGGTTTTCCAGCAATTTCTATGCTACTATCATGGCCTAGATGAGCTGCTGCAGAAGGCACGTTTGCTGTGTGCTCACTTCCATTGTTCTCACCCCGTGGTTCATTGACTAGCATGGCTACAGAGGTCTTTCGGACAACCAGTTAACCGTTTGATATGCAATGTGCCAACATGGTGGATTTCCAATCTGCACATATTGCAGTGACTATGGCAGCAGCGACAAGCCCTGGAGCAGCATGTAATGACATGTACAGTGACTCAAAGCCAATGTGGTGCAAATGACGTTTGCAGAGTTGATCTTTTAACCCTTCTGCACAGTTTCAAAATATCTTCTAAGCTATTAGCTAAGCTGTCTGCCCCTAATTTGATCTGTTTTGGCAGCTTTTAAAACCCCCTGTAGGTGTTTTCTATGCTTTTGATTTTGCCTCCCATTAAATTCAATGGGGTTCGGGAGATTCGTCAAACTGTTCGCCGAACTGTTCTGGAAGTTCAGTGAACTGATTTGAACTTCAAAGGGTTTGCTCATCTCTATTTCCAACTCAATGAACATTTCTTAACATTTCTAAACAGGTGCTGCAAATTCATAAGAAAGCAATATCCCAACGCATTTCCGGCATCCAATGGTGTATGAAAAATAGTAATACTATTATAATAATATATCTTTTGGTTCCAATTAATACATGGGTGGGCTAATTTGTCTGAATTAAAATTGCACAGAAAACATATTATATAGTGCAGCTAACCATTACTGGCACCCTTTAATTTTTTCCCAAAATGTACAATATCTTCAGAAATAAATGGAAATGTACCAAAGTCATATCCTCAGGATTTTTTAATTAGTGGTCTAAAGTAATACAACAATAAAACATTGTTTGTCAACTTACTTCTTGCAATTTCAGGAACAGAATAAACAGCATGTGCAGCAATAAAGGCATCCTACTGTAGTTAATACTTGGTTGCACACACTTTGGCATTGATGACAACCTCCAATTGATTCTTGTAGCCAACTATAAGCTTCTTGCACTTCTCAGCTGATATTTTCTCCTACTCTTCCTTTGCAGTTTGTTCAAGCTCTTGAATGTTTGCAGAGTTCTTTTTCCCAATGGCAGATTTCAGCTCACCCCAAAGATTTTCAATGGGATTGAGGTCAGGACTCATTGCTTGCCATTTTAAGACAGTCCATTTTTCTCTTTTTCATCCATTCCAGTGTAGTTTTGGATGTGTGCTTTGAGTTATTGTTTTGATGGAGGATCCATGATCTTTGACTCAAACCAAGTTTTCTTACACTGGGTAGGACACTTCACTGTAAAATATCTTGAGAAATCTCTGATTAAATGATTCCTGTGATACGGTCAAGTCCTCTAGTACCAGACAGCAAATCAACCCCACAGAATTATGGATCCTTCACCATGCTTAGTTTTTGGTATTGTGCTCTTTTCCTTATAAGCTTTGTTGCACCATCTGTAAGCAAAATGTTAGTTTACATTGCCAAAAAGGTCTATTTTTGTTTTATCTGTACACAGAACATTTTCCCAGAAAGACTGTGGTGTGCCAAGGTACTCCTTGGCAAACATTAGTTGTTACTTTTTATGTCTTTTCTTCAGCAATGGTTTCTTTCTTGGCCTTTGCCCATAAAGCTCTGCTTGATTAAGTGTGCAATGTATGGTATTTCCTGAAATGATGACCCCAGAGTGTTCCAGGTTGGCCTTCAGGTCTTTAGATATTTGACGTAGAGTCTTTTTCCACCATTCACACGCACCTTCAAAGACATCTTTTGTCAATTTTCTTTTTTTTTCCCAAGTCTAGGGAGGTTCTTGATGGTTCCATGCTTGTAAAACTTTTTAGCAACATTGTCCACTGTTGATCCTGGGATACTAAGGTCTTTTGAGATGGCCTTATACCCTTTGGAAGTAAAGTGTTTGCTAATAATAGCAGATTTGATGTCCTCAGACAGCTCCTTTGTCTTCACCATTGTGACAAAGGAATAGGGCCTAACATTTGGCTTCTGAAAACACCAAAGTCATTATTCATAGGCTATTCATGTCAAATGGGCACCCACAAGTTATCACACGTAATTCTCATTTGTAATTTACCACAGGCAAATCAAAATGTGTTTCCATACTGATTTAATGTAAAGGGTGCCAATACCAATGTGTCAGCAAGCTTTAGGTTTTTCTATTTTCTCTCCTATTACTTTTTATTTTAAATTTATGTTTATCATTTGCTCTTTTGTATTTAGCTATACAAAAATGCTTGATTCAATTTTTTCAGGCGATATTCCACATTATGTACTTAAACTTCATGGATGCCAATATTGATGAGCAGGACTGTATTACAGTAATATAATGAAATCATGAGTGCTCTCCAGTTGTATTGGAACTCTAGGCAGTAACATCAATAAGATTAACATGAGAAAACGAAAAAAAATTATTTGAATATGAATAACATACACTGACAAGAAAAAGGGTAGCAATGTAATAAACTATTGACTTTGAGGATGTCATGCTCAGACAAGGGAATGTCCATTGCACAGTGAAACACAAAAGGGGTACAACAGGATGGTTTAGGGAGAGGAAGACCCTGATGATAGGGAGCAGGGGATGAGACACTTCCTTACACTAACCTGTATCTGTCCCTGAGCTCCCCTTATGTTCCTAAGTAGGTCCTTTCCCAACCTCCATCATGTCGGTGAGTGTACTAGAATTCCTGTCTGTATTAATACCACACACATGGGAAGTTAAACAGACTGGGTAACAAGACAGAAAGGATACAACACAAATTTGGAAGTTGAAACCGAACAACAGAGGCTGCCAATGACACTTCTCCATACATGACTCTAGAAGCAGCAAGGCACCTCCTCACTCTGTGGTGGTCAGTAAAGAATGAATCTATTACTGGCATAAGGTGATGGGTCGTGTCACTATTTAAAGGGAAGTGGGTGTTGTCACCAACATGGCAGCAAGCTGAGATGAACTGACCTTGAGCTATGAGCAATGAAAAACTTACATTAGCCCTTGCTGGTATAAAAGAAATTAAACACATTTAAAATCAAACAGATCCAAGAGCTGTCACATGTCATGATTGCAAGATGATTGCAATGATGGGAGATACTCGTGTCAGAGGCTCCATATCTCATTAGCCTCTACAACTTTGAGTGTGAGGTTACCTTGATTTTTTAGACAATTATCTTGGCGATATTATGCGTAACTTTGACTTGCAACTATTCAGCATATGATTAGTTATGCAGATTCTTGTCATGCATTGTTAATGTTTTGTTCCTAAAAGTGTAAAGCTAAATTTTTATTATTTTTTAGTATTTTGTAAATCCTCCTTTGGCTTTAAACAATGCCTGAATCTTTCTGGGCTCTTGATCAGATTCAAGAATGTCTCGACTAAAATCTGACCCGGGTGCATTCTACATGTTTCCAATGTTGGTGCATACTAGTTGTATATGATCCGCCCCAGGGCCGTGCGGTACTCAGTTCCGAGCGTTGATTCATGTAGGATGTCACGGGGGCCTGTACCCGGTCCCGTGGCCCTGGTGGTCACTGAAAAGAGTCAGTAAGAATAGAAATAAAAGTAGTTTGTGACACCACCTATGGTTCCCGCATGGTTGCTGCAACTGCGGGTCAGGCCTTCAGGGTGATGGTAGGGCAACCAGATGGTTCGCTCCCCGTAGGTGGAGCGGGATCCCCGGGGCACTTGTTGTAGTTTTTACACAGGGAGGCAGCTTACCACACAGCTCAGCCACTTGTCCTTGCAATGCAGCAGTTGTGCGGCTCTTCAGGTGAGGGAAATAAAGTACATCATACAGTCTTTAACAATGGGTTTACTTGCAGTACTTCAGGCAAATTAACAGATGTACAGTCATTCAGGTCTCTCTCTGGCCTCAGAGAACCCGGGATGATTCACTCAGAACCCTCAGTGGTGTGCCTGCCATTTCCTGCTGGTCCCTCACTGCACTCTCTTCTCCTCACTACTGTGCCTCGAGCCAGCTCCCACGGGTCTTTGGTGGTCGACTCCCCTTCAGGTCCCCCTGACCCTAGTTCGGTATGCCTTTTCGAGGTGTACGCCAAGTGTTCGGCCGCGACTTCCTGAAGAAGGTTGGGGCCTCCAGGTTAATGGCTCGGGCTTGAACTCCCGCACCATGTTCAGGGCCGGTCCTCTGCCCGGGACCAGACTCCTCTGGTTGGTAGTCGTACCGGGATCAGATTCAGGCACACCATAACACCTGGAGCCCCTAGAGCCTCCCTCCTTCATGACGACCATCCTGCGTCATCCTTCACTCCTCTCTCCAACTGTTCTTTCACTAACTGCCTCACTGTCATCCCACCCATACACTTTTCTACCCACCTAACTCCTCTCACAGGACTGGTTCTTCCCTACAACGGATTCACCCACGGTCCTCTACGCTAGGGTGTGTATGAATGGGTGTTGTGAGGGTTCCTTGTTTACCATCCCAGTTCCCTTATTCACAGGAATACTACAGACTTTTCTTTGGGTGCAGTACCCCTCCGTGGCATCCTGACCAGTGGGGCACCACATATACAGCTTTTTCTTCAATTCTAACCACAAGTGTTCGATTGAGTTGAGGTATGGGCCAATCCAACATCTCTACTTAATTGTAATTCATCCATTTATTCACCAATCTTGACTAGGGATGGGCGAATCTACTCGTTACTACTCAGTACTCGCCGAGTAGTAAGGGATTCGCCCGACTCGTTACTGTGCGAGTAATCGCAGGGATTACTCGCACAGTACCGAGTCCGGTCCCCCCCCCCCGTCCTAAGTTAGGACTGGGCTGGGGGGAGCGAGCGAGGAGTGAAGGAAGGGAGGGGGGAGAAATGCTCCTTACCTCTCTTCCGGCTGTCTGCTCTCTGCTGGGCTCCGGGTCCTGCGGGCTGCGGCAGCTCCAGGGTCCTAGAGCCCGCCTGCTCTCCCTGTGTACAGACATCTATGTCTGTGCTCAGAGATGTAGCAGTGCTGAGATTGTTCTCAGTCTGCTCACTCCCTGTGCATAGACATGTATATCTATGCACAGGGATGTAGAAGAGTGGACATCGCGTTTTGGACTACGTCGGACGGAAGAGGATTTTTTTAATTAAAGATGGAGTCCCTAATGGCTTTTTTTTTTTATTTCTAATAAAAAAAATTTTCTCTGTGTTGTGTTTTTTTTAAACAATTTAATAGAAATTCATAGTGGTCATGTCTAATATTGGCGTGACCGCCATAAATTTCGGGCTTAGGGCCAGCTGATAATACAAAGCTGGCCCTAACTCCTTTATTACCCAGTGAGCAACCCGCCACCAGGGCCACTGGAAGAGCGGGGTTCAGCGCCAGAGGATAGCGCTTCAATGAACGCACCATCTTCTGGGATGGTTGCGGGCTGCAATTTGCAGCGGGGGGTGCCCAGAAAGCTTGGTCCTTCCTGCACTGCGGATTCCAGCCCCCAGCTGCCTAGCTGTACCTGGCAGGACATAGAAATTGCGCGGAGCCCCACGCATATTTTTTTTATTATTTCATGAAATTCATGAAATAATAAAAAAAAGGGCTCCCCTATATTCTTGTGTCCGGCCAGGTACAAATAGGCACCTGGGGGTTGGAGGCAGCCCGTCGCTGCCTGCTGGATCTGGCTGGTTACAGAAATACGGCGAAGCCCACGTAATTTTTTTCCTGAAAAATCAATTAACAATCCTAAAAAAGGGACTGCATCTTTATTAACCCCTCGGCCATGGTCCAGGGGTTAATAAAGATGCAGTCCCTTTTATTTATATTGTTTTATGGATTTGTCAGAAAAAAATTTGACGTGGGCTTCGCCATATTTCTGTAACCAGCCGGATCCAGCAGGCAGCGACGGGCTGCCCCCAACTCCCAGGTGCCTATTTGTACCTGGCCGGACACAAGAAAATAAAGGAGCCCTTTTTTTTTATTATTTCATGATTTTCATGAAATAATAAAAAAAAAATGCGTGGGGCTCCGCGCAATTTCTATGTCCAGCCAGATACAGCTAGGCAGCTGGGGGCTGGAATCCGCAGCGCAGGGAGGCCCAAGCTTTCTGGGCACCCCCCGCTGCAAATTGCAGCCCACAGCCGCCTCAGAAGATGGCGCGTTCATTGAAGCGCCATCCTTTGGCGCTGAACCCCGCTCTTCCAGTGGCCCTGGTGGCGGGTGGCTCACTGGGTAATAAGGGGGTTAGGGCCAGCTTTGTATTATCAGCTGGCCCTAAGCCCGAAATTTATGGCGGTCACGCCAACATTAGCCATGACCGCCATGAATTTCCAGTAATCAATAGAAAAAAAACACAACACAGAGAATTTTTTTTATTAAAAATAAAACAAAAAAGACATTAGGGACTCCATCTTTATTCCAAAAATCCTCTTCCGTCCAATGTAGTCCAAAACGCAATCTCAGCTCTGCTACATCCCTGTCTGTGCTTAGATACACAGGGATATAGCAGAGCTGAGAACTGACTAAACAGTCAGGGTTCAGCTCAGGTCATTATGACCTGAGCTGAACCCTGCTGTCAGCCAGACTCGCTCTGCCTACGGAGATTCCCGAGCCGTGACGGAAGTTAATTTATTCACTGCTTCTGTCAGTGCTCGGGAATCTCCGGAAAGAGCAGCAGAGACTCGGGGAGCGAGTCTGCGGCCGGCGCCGGCGGAGGCAGCGGTAAGTAGCCGGCCGGTCCGGTGCACCCCCACCCTCTCCACACTCTACCCCACCCCCCCTCATCCCCCTTCCCCCCGATCCAATCCTTTATTTTTCTTCTTACTATTCTTTAAAAGCCAGTGGCTTTTTGCCGCTGGCTTTAAAAGAATAACATGGGGATTTGCAGGTTTTTCCTCTGCTGCCAGACCCCTTATAGGGTCCGGCAGCAGAGGAATCGCTGCTAGTGATGAGCGAGTACTAAAATGCTCGGGTGCTCGAAGCTCGGGCCGAGCATCCCGAGATACTCGTGTACTCGGCCCGAGTACCGAGCCCAATGTTATCCTATGGGAGACCCGAGTATTTTTATGAAATGACTGCCTGCAGCATGTAGAAACCCTAAAAATGTCACAAAAGTCTCAGAAGAGTGCTCAAATGACATGGCAACACTATGGGGAAGACCCCTGGAAGCATTTCTCACTCAAAAGCCACAGCTGTGAACAATCTTGTCCGAGTTTCACGCCAATTTTACGGAGTCACCAGAAAACCTTCCAAAATGACACCAAAATGAATATTCAGGGTGGAAATGTTAAGGGCACATACCCAATAGTGAGATACAGCTGGTGTAAGTTACTTTTTGTGATTACATGAAAGATTTTACGTGAAAACATTGTGCGGCACTCCGATGACCCTGAGAAGAGACGTACATGCAGCCCTGTCTTGACATAATGTGCCCATTTTGAGGAACTGGGTCTATTGTAGTATTTTCCTTTGCCAGGGCAGTCCAAAATTGGGAGGTTCACCAATGCCCCAGGATAGAGACGTGCAGGAGGGCCTGTAAACCTGAAGTGGGTGTATTGTAGTATAGCCCTTTGGCAGGGCAGCCAAAAATTGGGAGGCTCCACAATGACCCATGCATACAGACATGCATGAGGGCCTGTAAACCTCAATTGGGTGTATTGTAGTATAGCCCTTTGGCAGGGCAGCCAAAAATTGTGAGGCTCCACATTGTCCCAGGAAAGAGACGTGCAGGAGGGCCTGTAAACCTGAAGTGGGTGTATTGTAGTATAGCCCTTTGGCAGAGCAGACAAAAATTGGGAGGCTCCACAATGACCCATGCATACAGACATGCATGAGGGCCTGTAAACCTCAATTGGGTGTATTGTAGTATAGCCCTTTGGCAGGGCAGCCAAAAATTGGGAGGCTCCACATTGTCCCAGGATAGAGACGTGCATAAGGGCCTCAAAACATTTTTCCCATTGAAAAGGAGTGGGTCTCCTGTCGTTGTAATTCCCATTCTAAAGGAATGGGCGAAAAAATTTACCACTGGGGGTATACCTGAAACAACAGCCTAACTATTGTAACGGTCATCATGGTGGCACATGAGGAGAAGGAGGAGCAGTCCAGCGATTAGCCAAAGTCCAGAAGTGTGTACCCATGGGTGAGTGGAGGTACATGGCAAATTCACATAACAAAATTTAAATTCCGCTGTCATTTGTTGGTGGTGGTGTGGTGAAGTCTGGCCCAATCCAACCCTTGCTCATCTTGATCAGAGTCAGCCTGTCAGCATTTTCAGTTGACAGGCGGGTGCATTTATCAGTAATGATTCCACCTGCGGCACTGAAAACACGCTCTGACAAAATGCTAGCGGCAGGGCAGGCCAGGACTTCCAAGGCGTAGAGAGCCAATTCATGACACGTGTCCAGCTTGGAGACCCAATAATTGTAAGGCACAGAGGAATCTCGCAGTACAGTTGTTCGATCTGCAAGGTAGTCCTTCAGCATCTGGCCAAACTTAGCATTTCTTGTAGCACTACCCCGCACCTCAGGGGCTGTGGTACGTGAGGGGCTGAGAAATCTGTCCCACATCGTAAAGACTGTTCCCCTACCTCTGGCGGATTGGACTTGTGCCCCTCTCGGCCGCACGCCTTGGTTGTCCACCGATTCCTGACCTATGCCGCTAGCGTTTTGTGAGGGGAATGATTTGCCTACTTCCGCGACTATGGCCTTCTGGAACTGCTGCATTTTGGCTGACCTCTCCGCCTCAGGAATGAGAGACATAAAGTTCTCCTTGTAGCGTGGGTCTAAGAGTGTTGCCAACCAGTACTGATTGTCGGCCAAGATGTTCTGAACGTGAGGGTCACGAGCCAGGCAGCTTACCATAGAGTCAGCCATGTGCGCTAGACTCTTAACAGCCATCACTTCAGTATCCAGACCAACACGATGACTGAACATGCTGTCTTCCTCCTCCTCATCTCCCCTGTCCTCTGGCCAGCCACGCTGAATCAAGGGTATGACTGGTGTGCATGTCATATCCTCAATTTGGCTAGAGAGTTGCTCCATGTCTTCATCCTCCTCCTCGTCATAATCCTCCACTGCACGTTGTGATGAGATGAGGCTGGGCTGTGTGTTATCACACACACCCACTACTGTTTCTTGCTCCAAGTCATTGTGCTCCGCCTGCAATGCATCATCTTTGTTTTTCAGCAGAGACCGTTTTAGAAGGCGGAGTAGTGGTATGGTGACGCTAATAATGGCGTCATCGCCGCTCACCATCTTGGTGGAGTCCTCAAAGTTTGGAGGACGGTACATAGGTCGGACATCCATCTCCATTCCTCAGGTGTTATGTGTGAAGTTTGACCAATTTCCCGACGGCTTAGGTGATGCAGGTAGTCAACAACTGCCCTCTTCTGCTTACATATCCTGACCAACATGTGCAGAGTTGAATTCCAACGCGTGGGGACATCACACACCAGTCTGTGGGCCGGAAGATGCAAACAGCACTGAAAGCCGGCAAGGCCGGCTGAAGCAGCAGGTGACTTGCGAAAATGTGCAGACAGACGGCGAACTTTTACCAGCAGTTCAGACAGCTCTGGGTATGACTTTAGAAACCTCTGAACCACCAGGTTGAGCACATGGGCCACGCATGGAACATGCGTCAGCTGGCCTCGCCTCAAAGCTGCCACCAGGTTCCGGCCATTGTCACACATGACCTTTCCTGGCTTTAGGTTCAGAGGTGTGAGCCAGTGATCTGCCTGCTGTTTCAGAGCTGTCCACACCTCTTCTGCATTGTGGGGTTTGTCACCTATGCAGACTAGCTTCAGCACAGCCTGTTGCCGCTTCGCAGAGGCAGTGCTGTAGTGCTTCCAGCTTGGGACTGGTGTGGAGGGTACAGTGGATGAGGATGCACAGGAGGAGGAGGCTGAGGAGCATGACATTCCGGAGCTGTAGAGTGTCGGTGAAACCCTGACAGAGGTAGGGCCTGCTATCCTTGGTGTGGGAAGGACGTGTTCCATCCCCCGCTCAGATTGGGTCCCAGCCTCCACAATATTAACCCAGTGTGCCGTCAAGGAGATGTAGCGGCCTTGCCCACAAGCACTTGTCCACGTGTCTGTGGTTAGGTGGACTTTGACTGAAACAGCGTTGTTCAGGGCACGTGTGATGCTTTGGGACACATGGTTATGCAATGCGGGGACGGCACATCTGGAGAAATAGTGGCGGCTGGGGACCGAGTAACGTGGGACAGCAGCCGCCATCAGGTCGCGGAATGCTTCCGTCTCCACCAGCCGGAAAGGCAACATTTCTAGCGCTATGAGTCGCGAAATGTGAGAACTTAGGACTGTGGCATGTGGGGCGTTGGCAGCGTATTTGCGCCTGCGTTCAAAGGTTTGCTGAATGGATAATTGAACGCTGCGCTGGGACAAGGACGTGCTTGATGGTGGTGTTATGTGTGCGTGGGCAACTTCAGGTGCAGGGCCGGAGGCTTGTTCGCAGCCAGCATGGATAGGGGATTGGCTCGCATGCACAACACGCGAAGACGTAGCAGTGACATCAGCAAGCACCGCTCCTCGACTCTGTTGTACTTCCCACAAAGTCGGGTGCTTGGCTGACATGTGCCTGATCATGCTGGTGGTGGTCAGGCTGCTAGTTTTCGTACACCTGCTGATGCTGGCATGGCAGGTGTTGCAAATGGCCTTTTTAGAGTCACCTGGAGCCAACTTAAAAAACTGCCAGACTCGGGAAGACTTAACATTTGCACAGGCACCTTGAGTCGTGTTGTTTTTCCGGGGAACGGTTGCTTGCCTTCTGCCTGCGGACACGACCCTGCTTCGTACTGCCTGTTGGGATGCTACGCCTCCCTCCCCCTGTGCACTGCTGTCTTCGCTCTGCATATCCTCCTGCCAGGTTGGGTCAGCTACTGGATCATCCACCACGTCGTCTTCCTCTTCCGCACCCTGATCCTCCTCCTGACTTCCTGGCAATTGTGTCTCATCATCGTCCACCCCTTGTTGAGACACGTTGCCAACGTTACGTTCGTGAGAACGTGGCTGCTCAAATATTTGGGCATCTGTACATACCATCTCCCCATCACTCACTTCAACAGGAGCTGGCGAGAGGCCAGATTCTGCGAATGGATACGTGAACAGCTCTTCCGAGTGTCCTAGTGTGGGATCAGTAATGTCCGTGGACATGTACTCGGCCTGGTGGTAGGAAGGAGGATCAGGTTGGGAAATGTGCGGTGCAGTATCACGGCTACTGACACTTGACCGTGTGGAAGACAGGGTGTTTGTGGAGGTGCCCATTTGACTTGAAGCATTATCCGCTATCCAAGTAACAACCTGTTGACACTGGTCTTGGTTCAAGAGCGTACTGCTGCGGCCAAAGAATTGACAGGGCGAGCGAGTTGATGTGCCCCTTTGTTGTTGCGAAATTAGTGCTTGCACCGACCTCGCCTTGCCTGCACCACCATCACGTTCACTCTGTCCTGCATGCCTTGCCAACGCCTTGGCATTTTGCTTATACAGCGACAACAGTCTGGTGACTGTTCAGGTCACGAGAGTAGATTTAGTCCCTAACCTGTATCAGCAGTAAGTACACTCTGGTGACTGTTCAGGTCAGGGAGTGGATTTATCTACTGTATCAACTAAATAAACAGTTGTGACTGTTCAGTCACGGAGAGTAGATTTTAGTCCTAACCTGTATCAAGCTAGAAGTACAACTCTGTGATGTTCAGTCCAGAGAGTAGGATTTTAGGTCCTAACTGTATCAAGCTAGTAGTACAACAGTCTGGGCTGTTCAGGTCCCAGGAGAGTAGGATTTTAGTCCTACCTTATCAAGCTAGTAAGTCAACATCTGTGACTGTATGTCACGGATGATTTTAATCCCTGACCTGTATCAACTAGTATCACATCTGGACTGTTCATGTCCAGGATGAGTAGGCTTTTAGTTCCCTACCTGTATAAGCTGTAATACAACAGTCTGGTGACTGTTATGGTCACAGGAGAGTAGGATTTCAATCCCTAACCTGTATCAAGCTAGTAAGTACAACAGTCTGGTGACTGTTCAGGTTACAGGAGAATAGGATTTTATCCCTAACCTGTATCAGCTAGTAAGTACAACAGTCTGGTGACTGTTCAGGTCACAGGAGAGTAGGATTTTAGTCCCTAACCTGTATCAAGCTAGTAAGTGCAACAGTCTGGTGACTGTTAGGTCACAGGAGAGTAGGATTTTAGTCCCTAACCTGTATCAAGCTAGTAAGTGCAACAGTCTGGTGACTGTTCAGGTCCAGGAGAGTAGGATTTTAGTCCCAAACCTGTATCAAGCTAGTAAGTACAACAGTCTGATGACTTTTAAGGTCACAGGAGAGTAGGATTTTAGTCCCTAACCTGTATGAAGCTAGTAAGTACAACAGTCTGGTAACTGTTCAGGTCACAGGAGAGTAGGA
Organism: Allobates femoralis; assembly: GCA_033576535.1. Taxonomy (NCBI): domain Eukaryota; kingdom Metazoa; phylum Chordata; class Amphibia; order Anura; family Aromobatidae; genus Allobates; species Allobates femoralis. The sequence continues at coordinate 313,984,296 of JARQOC010000003.1, forward strand.
TTTTAGTCCCTAACCTGTATCAAGCTAGTAAGTGCAACAGTCTGGTGACTGTTCAGGTCACAGGAGAGTAGGATTTTAGTCCCTAACCTGTATCAAGCTAGTAAGTACAACAGTCTGGTGACTGTTCAGGTCACAGGAGAGTAGGATTTTAGTCCCTAACTTGCATCAAGCTAGTAAGTACAACAGTCTGGTGACTGTTCAGGTCACAGGAGAGTAGGATTTTAGTCCCTAACCTGTATCAAGCTAGTAAGTACAACTGCCTGGTGACTGTTCAGGTCACAGGAGAGTAGGATTTTAGTCCCTAACCTGTATCAAGCTAGTAAGTACAACAGTCTGGTGACTGTTCAGGTCACAGGAGAGTAGGATTTTAGTCCCTAACCTGTATCAGGCTAGTAAGTACAACAGTCTGGTGACTGTTCAGGTCACAGGAGAGTAGGATTTTAGTCCCTAACCTGTATCAAGCTAGTAAGTACAACAGTCTGGTGACTGTTTGGTCACAGGAGAGTAGGATTTTAGTCCCTAATCTGTATCAAGCTAGTAAGTACAACAGTCTGGTGACTGTTCAGGTCTCAGGAGAGTAGGGTTTTAGTCCCTAACCTGTATCAAGCTAGTAAGTGCAACAGTCTGGTGACTGTTATGGTCACAGGAGAGCAGGATTTTCGTCCCTAACCTGTATCAAGCTAGTAAGTGCAACAGTCTGGTGACTGTTCAGGTCACAGGAGAGTAGGATTTTGATCCCTAACCTGTATCAAGCTAGTAAGTACAACAGTCTGGTGACTGTTCAGGTCACAGGAGAGTAGGATTTTAGTCCCTAACCTGTATCAAGCTAGTAAGTACAACAGTCTGGTGACTGTTATGGTCACAGGAGAGTAGGATTTTAGTCCCTAACCTGTATCAAGCTAGTAAGTACAACAGTCTGGTGACTGTTCAGATCACAGGAGAGATAGGATTTTAGTCCCTAACCTGTATCAAGCTAGTAAATACAACAGTCTGGTGACTGTTCAGGTCACAGGAGAGTAGGATTTTAGTCCCTACAACCTGTATCAGGCTAGTAAGTACAACAGTCTGGTGACTGTTCAGGTCACAGTAGAGTAGGATTTTAGTCCCTAACCTGTTTCAAGCTAGTAAGTACAAAAGTCTGGTGACTGTTATGGTCACAGGAGAGTAGGATTTTAGTCCCTAACCTGTATCAAGCTAGTAATTTCAACAGTCTGGTGACTGTTCAGGTCACAGGAGAGTAGGATTTTAGTCCCTAACCTGTATCAAGCTAGTAAGTACAACAGTCTGGTGACTGTTATGGTCACAGGAGAGTAGGATTTTAGTCCCTAATCTGTATCAAGCTAGTAAGTACAACAGTCTGGTGACTGTTCAGGTCACAGGAGAGTAGGGTTTTAGTCCCTAACCTGTATCAAGCTAGTAAGTGCAACAGTCTGGTGACTGTTATGGTCACAGGAGAGTAGGATTTTCGTCCCTAACCTGTATCAAGCTAGTAAGTGCAACAGTCTGGTGACTGTTCAGGTCACAGGAGAGTAGGATTTTAATCCCTAACCTGTATCAAGCTAGTAAGTACAACAGTCTGGTGACTGTTCAGGTCACAGGAGAGTAGGATTTTATTCCCTAACCTGTATCAAGCTAGTAAGTACAACAGTCTGGTGACTCTTATGGTCACAGGAGAGTAGGATTTTAGTCCCTAACCTGTATCAAGCTAGTAAGTACAACAGTCTGGTGACTGTTCAGATCACAGGAGAGTAGGATTTTAGTCCCTAACCTGTATCAAGCTAGTAAGTACAACAGTCTGGTGACTGTTCAGGTCACAGGAGAGTAGGATTTTAGTCCCTAACCTGTATCAGGCTAGTAGGTACAACAGTCTGGTGACTGTTATGGTCACAGGAGAGTAGGATTTTAGTCTCTAACCTGTATCAAGCTAGTAAGTACAAAAGTCTGGTGACTGTTATGGTCACAGGAGAGTAGGATTTTAGTCCCTAACCTATATCAAGCTAGTAAGTGCAACAGTCTGGTGACTGTTCAGGTCACAGGAGAGTAGGATTTTAGTCCCTAACCTGTATCAAGCTAGTAAGTACAACACTCTGGTGACTGTTATGGTCACAGGAGAGTAGGATTTTAGTCCCTAACCTGTATCAAGCTAGTAAGTACAACAGTCTGGTGACTGTTATGGTCACAGGAGAGTAGGATTTTAGTCCCTAACCTGTATCAAGCTAGTAAGTACAACAGTCTGGTGACTGTTATGGTCACAGGAGTGTAGGATTTTAGTCCCTAACCTGTATCAAGCTAGTAAGTACAACAGTCTGGTGACTGTTCAGGTCACAGGAGAGTAGGATTTTAGTCCCTAACCTGTATCAAGCTAGTAAGTACAACAGTCTGGTGACTGTTCAGGTCACAGGAGAGTAGGATTTTAGTCCCTAACCTGTATCAAGCTGGTAAGTACAACAGTCTGGTGACTGTTCAGGTCACAGGAGAGTAGGATTTTAGTCCCTAACTTGTATCAAGCTAGTAAGTACAACAGTCTGGTGACTGTTATGGTCACAGAAAAGCTTGGATTCCGATCTGGATCACCCTGCTTATATCCTCCTAGATTAGTCCTGAGAAGGACTGTTGTGGTCAGCAGCAGTTTGCAGCCCTGCTCCGGATCTACCTATGAGGGCCGCAAATCTGTCCCTAAGCAGCAGCAGACACTCTCCCTACACTCACTGTCTGGATGGCTGTGTGCAGAGCACAGCGCGGCCGGGTCTTATAAAGGCTCGGTCACGCTGTGCAGGCCGGCCAATCACTGCAATGCCACAACTAACAGGGCTGTGGCATTGCAGTGGTCTGCCAGCCAATCCCTACATGTGGGCTGGCTCTCTAAAGAGCGCCAACATGCAGGGATGAGGACCACGAGCACAGCATGAGTATCGCGAGATTACTCGGTGCTCGCTGAGTAGCCCGGCCAACGCTGTGCAGGCCGGCCAATCACTGCAATGCCACAACTAACAGGGCTGTGGCATTGCAGTGGTCTGCCAGCCAATCCCTGCATGTGGGCTGGCTCTCTCAAGAGCGCCAACATGCAGGGATGAGGACCACGAGCACAGCACGAGTATCGCGAGATTACTAGGTGCTCACTGAGTAGCCCGAGTACAGTGATACTCGTGCGAGTACCGAGTAGTCACAAGCATACTCGCTCATCACTAATCGCTGCAATACTCGTTCCCCATTAATTAACATTGGAATCGCTAGACTCACAACGAGTAGCGAGTCCTGGACTCAGACTCGTCGGAGTCTAGCGATTCCGAGTAGTTTAGGATTCGCGCATCCCTAATCTTGACATATGCTTTGGGTTGTTGCCCTACTTGAACACTATGTCGTCCTTTTCATACTCTTAGTACTTGAGTGTACAAAGTAACTCACCTTGGAGAAAACTCAGTGGCGTAACTACTAGCAGCAGACCATCCAGGCGTTATGAGGCCCATGAGCCATGAGAGCTGTTTCAACACTGGTGTCAGCACTGGCAACGCCTGTCGTTGAACAGTGCAATTCACATGCAGGGCCTGCGCTGATGCTCTGACATCCAGCCATGCAAGGTATGATAACGTCACTACAGACGCCACTGTACTGACATGTTCAGAGCTGCAGGACGTTCTCACAGAGACTGGAGCAACGGGGAATGTAGGAAAGGTGAGGTGAGTTCTTATTTTTTTTTTTTTAAATCAGTGAGTATTGTGTCCTAAGGACTATGGGGTGCATTAAATGATATGGGACTGCATTATGATTGAAGGGCTATGGGAGTGCACTCTAGTACATGGAAGACTATGGGGTGCACTATAATAATTGAAAGACTATGGGGAGTGCATCATAATAATTAGAGGACTGTGGAGAGTACATTATAATAATTGGAGGACTGTGGAAATGCACTATAATGGTTGGAGGATTATGGGACTGCATTATAATATATGGGAGACTATGGAAAGGGCATTATAGTAATTGGAGGACTCTGGTGGTACACTATAATACATGGAGGACTATGAGGAGTGCTTTATAATAATCGGAGGATTATAGATGTGCATTATAATAATTGGAGGAATATAGGGATGCATTATACTTGGAGTTCTATGGAGGGTGTACTATGATATATGGAGGACTAAAGGGAGTGCACTTGGAAAGGGCTAAAAAGTTGTAAGTAGAGATAAGCAAACATTTGGAAGTCCGAATTTGGAATGGTTCACCCAACGGCAATGTTTGATAAACAAGTTCAATGAACAGTTCGCAGAACATCCGAAACTCAAGGGCCTAGAAAAAGGTGCTCAAAACACAGCTCCAATTAGAGACAGACATCAGGAAAATTGTCCTTTATTTCTTAGAGTTAAAATTTTCATCATTGTGCAGTATAGATGCATGGGACAAGGCCTGTCTGAGTATTTCAATCTTCCGGTGTGATCATGGTACTCAGAGAGCATTCCTCCTGCCCTCCAATCAACCCCATGTCCTGCGATCACCCTCGTTCCCAGCTGCCTGCCCGCCACTGCGACCCCTGCAGCAGGCAGGCAGCAGGGGATGGTAGCTGATTGCTGGGCAGAATGGGTGATCGGAGGGCAGGGGAGTCACAGTAGCGGGTGTGGAGCCCACTGGGACGGGGTAGTCGGTGCCGGACCGGGGTGCTGCTGGGGGATGTCACGTAGGTCCTGGTCCGGACCGTGTCCCGGGTTCACACAAGTAAATGGGGGGTATTTACAAGGAATTAGGTTTGTCGTGACGCCATCCACGAGTTGTGATCAGTAATGGGACCACCGCTGTTGCAGAACCTCTGGGGATGATGTTTGGCAGCTTTAGATGGAACGGCTCCCCGCAGGAAGAGCCTGGTTCCCCGGGGAAGTGAAATTGAAGTCTGTGATGGTTTCTATAGATGTTGCAGGAAAAGGGGATGATAGTGGAGATGGTGTTGCTTATGGGGGTGATCAGGGCTGGAGTGCAAGGATCACACAAACTCACATTTTTTGTAGTTTTCCAAGTCTTTACTTTGCAGATGGTATAAGCAGAGTATTGTCCACGGAGTGTGTACCGGGACCGGGTTGCTCCCACCCTCACCGGGTCCTTGGCTTCCCACTCCTGCGCTTTGTGTGAGGCCCTGCTGCCGCCTTTAGCTGAACTGCTGGCCCTGTCTCCCCTCACGGGTACCAATCTACTAGGCAACTTGAGTCTTCCGTGTCACTGACCCCTCCATGTTGCTTTGTTATGGTACAGTGAAGATGGTGGACCTTCACTATTCTGGTATTCACTGTGCTGTCTGTTTCAGGCGCAGCATCAGATCCAGTATCCGTCCTATGCGCTTCTCCGGGGTGAGTTCAGGGTAACTCCTTGTCCTGGGTGTGTTCCTTTACTTTTCCTACTCCTTTCCTCAGACCCTGGCCGGTTTGGAAGTCGACAGTGGACCGTGGGTTGAGCTTAAGGCAGCTCCTTTACTCTCAGGTCCTTCCCTCGGTCCTCTCAGGTACTCCAACTCTAGCTCGACTCTCACTCAAACTGAACCCCCTTCTGACTAACTGTTACTCCTACTCTGAGGTAAACAACATTAGTTCCTCCCACTCTTGCAGGTGCCACTTAAGCTCCACCCACCACTCTGCTCTTCCCCACTTCCTAGTGTAGTGCCAGTGTTATGTGGTGTGGTGAGCTAACTCTTTGTGTTGTTTCTGTGGCACATTAACCCCTGGGATGCCACATTCCCCCTTAGTTAAAGACAGTACTCCGGGACTGTGGAACAACAAAGAAGCAAACAGTTAATACAATTAATATTTACAGAGACTTAAAAGTAAAAAGTACAAAAATCACTAAAGTTCAAAAATAGTCCAGAAATTCAAAATAATCAGTCTTTCCGGGGGTTTAGTCTATTGCCTCCGGGCTGATGAATATATACAACAAAGTTTGTACCACAACCAGTCCGTGGTAGTATGGTCCAAAAAAATAAAGAGGAAAAAGTTTGAAGAATATGCAAGAAGTTCATACAGGATAGTCTCTGTAGGTACTGGACTTTTTTAACGTTGCATTAACTATATACATTTGTCCACGGGCACTTTCTTACCCTAACTTAATGTGCATGGGGGTTAATCCAGTTCCTCCACCCTCTTGGTTACTATTTACCGGGTTTAATTTACATTTACACAAACCTATTTACATTTTACAGTTAATTTGACTTTTCAATCCCTGTACCTAGCTGGTAACTGACCTCTGGTACTACGCTCTGATCTGCATAAAACGGGTATACTGCTTGCATGTAGCCTATTGGTGCTGGTGGGCATGTACCTACTTGTAGTGTTTGGTACTATGGCAGATGGAGATCTGACTGTAGGATTGGAAAGTTCACTGGGACCAGGAATTGATTCTTCCTCTACGGGTTCTACTTCCAGTTCTTCAAGTCTTCGGACTTCTTCTGGTAATACGGGTTCTGGTGTTGGTTCCACCATTGGGGGGAAAGTGATCATTGGGACTATAACTGCTCCATAGTAATTTGGCCATGTTTTAGGGAAATCTCCTAGTACCGTATGAAATACTTCATCTTCTTCCTTCTTGACAGGTTGGACCTGTACGGGTACTGTTACTTCATGTGTCTTCAGGGTTTCAGGACACAGTTTGAGATGGTCTCTAGACACAACTACTGAAGTTCTTCCTTCATCTTTGCTTATTAGACACATTTTAGCATTGTCTAAGTTAGATTGTAAGACTGTGTATGGGGTGGTTTCCCACAGGTTATCCAATTTGTTAGTGCATCTCTTTCTCTTGAGAACTTGCTCACCAGGTTGTAATGGAGTTGCTTGAGCATGTTGGTTAAAGGTTCTCTCTTGTCTTGCTCTACCTTGCTGAAGATTTTTCTCTACGCACTCTTGTACTAGGCAATACTGTTGCTGACGTAGGGTTTCTCCAACTTCTGCGTATGGTTTTATAATTCCCATGTCTAAGTCAATTGGTAGCTGGCCGGGTCTTGCATGCATAAGGTAGGCTGGAGTGCAGTTTGTAGAATTCACTGGAACATGGTTGTATAAGTCTACCAAATCAGGTAATTTATCTGGCCACTGATTTCTCTCAGACTCTGGTAATATTTTCAACAGGTCAATTACAATATGGTTCATCTTCTCGCATAAGCCATTTGTTTGGGGATGGTACGCTGTCGTGCGGTTCTTCTTACAGCCGTACATATTGCAGAATTCCTGGAAAATCTCTGATTCAACAGCTGGACCTTGATCTGTAAGGACTTGTTCCGGGTAACCATGCGGTCTACAGAAATGTGTCTGAAACGCTCTTGCTGCCGTCTTTGCTGTTGGGTCTTTGACGGGTACCACCACTAAGAAGCGTGAGTAATGGTCCACGATAGTTAAGGCATAGACATAGCCTGAACGGCTTGGTGACAACTTGACGTGATCTAACACGACTAACTCAAGTGGTTGCTTGGTTACTATGGACTGGAGTGGGGCTCTCTGTTGATCTTTTCTTCTGAGGTTGCACGGGCCACATTTTCTACACCAATATTCAATTGATTTTCTCATGCCAACCCAGTAGAATCTCTCTCTCAGGAGCACTTCCAACTTCTTCCATCCAAAATGACCTGCACCGTCGTGGTAGGCTTCTAAAACCATTTTGACGTCTCGCTTGTGTACAATTTCCTGCCAGAACAATTCATGTGTTTTGCGGTTGGTATGCCTTCTGCAGAGATTCCCATGATACAAGAACAACTTGCCTCTCTCTTTCCAGAGCTGTTGAGCCTCAGCTGGGGCATTCTGGTTTGGGAGCACACCTTGTTGTGTAAGCAGTTCTTTCACTAGCTTCACAGCTTTATCACTATCTTGGGTATCAGCCCATCCATGGTGTGCTAACAGGTTAAGACTTGCCTGTTGTTCTCTTTGGTAGAAGCCGGGTTGATACTTGTCTACCTTTGAATGATGAAATGTAGGTAGTTCAATCTCTTCCAACACTTCCGGTTCCTCTTCCACGTCTTCCAGGTGTGGCATCCGGGATAAGGCATCTGCGTTCCCGTTCATGCGGCCTGCCCTATATTTGATGACAAAATTGTAGTTAGACAGCCGGGCTCCAATGCACCTAATTTTGCTGAATCCAGGTGAGTCAATGGATTGTTATCCGTGTAGATGGCGAATTCTGCAGCTGCCAAGTAGTGTTTGAAACATTCAGTTACAACCCAAGCTACTGCCAGTAGTTCTAACTTGAAGGAGCTGTAATTCTCAGGATTACTGTCCGTAGGCGGGAGCTTTCTGTTTGCAAAGGCAATAACTCACTTTGCCTCCTTGCTTCTGTGACAGTACTGCTCCCAGTCCCACGTTGCTGGCATCCGTGTATAGAATGAATGGTTGATGGTAATCAGGGTATCCCAGAATCTCTTCTCCCGTCAGTGCACACTTCAGTTTGTTGAAGGAGTCTTCCTTCTCTTCACTCCACCGGAAAGGAGAATTACAGGTTGAAGACTTTCTTGACTGTCCTACCAGGATGTCTTATAGAGGAACTGCTAACTTCGTGAATCCTCTGATAAATCTTTTATAATAGCCTACCAGGCCCAGGAAATGCCTCACTTCTTTCACGTTTGTAGGTCTTGGCCAATCCCTTATCACTGTGACTTTATCAGGATCCGGTGCTACTCCCTCTGAACTCACGACATGTCCCAGGTATTGTACCTTTGGCTTGAGAAGGTGGCATTTGGATGGCTTGATTTTCATGCCGTATCCAGATAAGGATTCATACACTTCTGCCAGGTCTTGTAGATGTTGCGCATACATCTTGGAGTAGACTATGACGTCATCTAGGTACAGGAGGACAGTTTCAAAGTTGTTATGTCCTATGCATCTCTCCATCAGACGTTGAAAGGTCCCGGGTGTGTTGCAGAGTCCAAACGGCATACAATTGAGCTCACAGAGGCCCATCGGCGTAGTAAACGCTGTCTTCTCCTTGTCGGCCTCGGCCACAGGAACCTGCCAGTACCCACTAGTCAGATAAAGGGAGGAAAAGTAGTTAGCAGAATTTAATGCAGCAAATGACTCCTCAATCCTAGGTAATGGGTATGCGTCCTTATGTGTAATGCGATTAATCTGCCAGTAATCTACGCACATTCTCATTGTCCCATCCTTCTTTTTAACTAACACTAGATGTTCAGCCCAGGGGCTACAACTGTCTCTTATTACCCTGCAGTTTTCATTTCTTTGAGCATGTCTTTGGTGGTTTGGTAGTGAGCGGGTGGTAATAGTCTATACCTTTCTTTTATAGGCTGATGGTTACCTGTGGGTATAGTGTGCTCTACCCTTTAATTTGCCCAAAGTCTAACGGGTGTTTGCTGAATATTTGCTCATATTCTTTCACTACCCAGTATACTCCATGCTTTGATGGGAAGGTGTAGAACTGGTACCCACATGTAGCTTTTGGCACCAATCCTCCAGCTTTTCCCCTGAGCCATTGTTATCCACCTGACTTGATGGGTCCAAGGGCTCGACGGCTGTGATGGCATTGTTATCAACCGTGTACAATTTGGCCATAGTAGCATACTTTGGTAATGTGATCTCATCCTCTCCGCAATTTAATAGGCGTAATGGCACTCTTCCCCGGTGAACCTCAACCACTCCTCTAGCTGTGAGTATAGGTCTACTGTCTGAGTACACGGTTTCTACCAGGGCTTGATAGTCTTGCCCTTTGATGCCTATTGCGGCTCTACACCAGGCCAACATTTCTGTTTTGGGAGGTATTACAATGGGTATTGGATCACTTACTCGTACACTGCCGATTTCACTTCCGGATATTTCTACCTGTTGCTTTAACATCAGAGCTTTTATTTCTTCGTGCAAAAGCCTCTGCTGTCTGATTCCGGCATGTCTTGCTTTAAGACAGTAATTGCCTCGGAAAAACATTTTTCAATTACGTTCATTCCTAGTAACATTACTGGTTCTCAATCTCGCTGGTCAACATCTATGATTATTATACCCTGGTTCTGCAATTCTACCTTTCAAATCTGAATGGTCATTTCTCTGTAACCAACCTGTGGTATTAATTGTCCATTACTAGCCCATACATTCATTTTAAAGTCTGATGGACCACTATTAATGTCTGAATCAGCCCAGTACCTTTTGTATAGAACATGTGGAATCGATGTTATCTGGGACCCAGTATCCAACAAGGCATTAAAGGGAATGCCATTCAACATGATAGGGATCACTGGCTGTCCTCCCACGAATCTGTCATACCAGGCTGAAGGACCTTCAGAGTTCATACCTGAGGAGCGGCCCGCCTGCCCAGGGAAGCGTCGTTTAAAGCACACTCTTGGGCAAAGTGACCTGGTTTCTGACAACAGCGGCAAATGGGCTGCCCATCTGGCTGATAGCGATCGCTGGGTCGTCCTCTTGTCGCTTGATATCTCCTGGGTCTCATCCACGGGACATCCTCTCTGCTGGTCGCCAACTTGATCTTGGGTGCAGGCTTTGACTCTCGCAGCTCCTTGATGACCTTGGCCATTGAGATAACGGTGTCTGTCAGGGCATCTAGCTTTTGGTTGAGGGCCTCATTAGAGATAGGCTCTCTGTGTTCAGCAGCAGTCATTGACATGGCAGATGTCGCTGATGCTATCGGTTGCTGAGGTGCTGCTGCAGGGCCCTGTATAGATTGCAGATTCCGGGGCTCCTCTAACTGCGGCAGATGAATAGCTCTGGATGAGCATCATACTCAACTGTCCTCTGTGGGACGGGGATAAGAGACCCTCTATAAACTGGTCAATTAACATTTTGTCAGCTCCCGGGGCTAAGGCAGGTTCTGCTAGCTTAAGTGCTTTGAGTGTTTCCTGCAGATTTAAGGCAAAGTCTCTGGCACTGTCTTCAGGCTTTTGTTGACATGCAAAGAACCTCATTTTAGCCCGTGTATCAGCAGTAGATTCAAATGCTGCTTTTAATCCAGCTATAAGATGCTCTACAGTGTCCTTATCTGTGTCCAGCCAGGATGCGACATCCCACTGTTCATTGCCTGTTAATTGTCCAATAATCATTCCTACACATTGGGCTTCAGTGAGGGGGTACATCACATAGTAAGCTTTTATCTTGCTGATAAAGTCATTAAGAGTGTTAGGCTCACCGGAATATTGAGGCAGCCACATTGCCCCTTGAGTATACAGCATCAGGAGCGGCATAATAGGCTCTGCTCCTTGGGCCACAGCACTGCTGGGTGCTGCTCCTTGATCCGGCGCTGGATTCTCACCGGCTGCTCCACCGCTGCTTGGCACCGCTGGCTGCGACATCCTGTGCCCCCTTAGTTAAGGTCCGTCCTCCTGTCTTCCGCTTCTGTCCGGATGTCTCACAAAGGTTCCGCTGCGCACCAGGGATTCTCTTCACTTCCGGATGACGTCAGAGAGGTGAGCGGTTTTTCTTCCCGCGCGTTACGCGCTCTATAATGGCGGATTTTGAAATATACAGTCTCTGTGGCGCAGTTAAATTCAGCTTGCCGCGCGCCCTGCAATGGCGGCTGATTCAAAACGGTCACTAATCATGGCACACAATGCCCGGTACCGGGCACAGTAGATCCTGTTCGTGACGCCAGGTTGTGGAGCCCACTGGGACGGGGTACTCGGTGCCAGACCGGGGTACTGCTGTGGGATGTCACGGCATTCCTGGTCCGGACTGTGTCCCACCGTCCAATCAGACGCCAGTAGCAACTGGCATCTGATTGGCCAATGCTTCTACATGTACTGCGACTGAGACCTCAGTATGGCGGCCTGGCATGCAGCGGTGAGAGTGTGAATGTGTGTGTGTATATGATAGAGGCTGCATATGGGGATGATGGGGGCTGCATATAGGGGATGATGGGGGCTGCATATGGGGATGATGAGGGCTGCATATGGGGATGATGAGGGCTGCACAGAGATAATGGGGGCTGCAGGTGGATAATGGGGCTGAATATGGGGATATTGGGGGATGATGGGAGCTGCAGAGGGATGATGGGGGCTGCAGTAGGATGATGGGGGTTGCAGGGAGATGATGGGCATATTGGGGGCTGCAGTGGAATAATAGGGATCAGGAAAAAATAAGACATCCACTGAATATAAGACATAGTGCATCTTTGGGGCAAAAATTAATAGAAGACACTGTCTTATTTTCAAGGAAACAGGATAGAGAAATTTCTTTGGTGGTCTAGTCTCCAAAATGGTGTTACTTGTGAGGGATTTCCACTGTTTAGGCACTTCAGGGGCTTTCCAAACATGACATGATGTCTGCTAACAATTGTTGTTAATTTTCCATTCAAAAAGTGAAATGACTCTGTTTCCCTTCCAAGCCCTACCGAAGGCCCAAACAGTGATTTTTGACCACATATAGGGTATTGGTGTATTCTGCAGTAATTGAACAACACATTTTAGGGGTCCTTTTTGTGCTGTTATCCTTGTGAAAATGCAATAATTGAGGCTAAAATAATATTTTTGTTGGAAAAATTAAAATGTCCATTTTTTTCTTCCACGTTGCTTTAGTTCCTGTGAAGCCCCTGGAGGGTTAATAATCTTCTTGAATGTGGCTTTGAGTAGCTTGAGGGGTGCAGTTTTTGGAATGGTGTCACTTTTGGGTGTTTTCTGTCATATACGCCCCTCAAAGTGACTTCAAATGTGATGTGATCACAAATTTATGGTTTTATATATTTTGCTGGAAAAATGAGAACCCTTATAACTTCCTAACAAAGAATAATTTTCTTTCAAAAATTGTGCTGATGTAAATTAGACATGGGGGAAATGTTATTTATTAACTATTTTGTGTCATATAACTTTATGGTTTAACATAAAAAAAAATAAAAATGTGAAAATTGTGAAATTTTCAAACTTTTCTGATTTTTTCACAAATAAATGTAAAAATTATCTACTTATATTTACCACTGACATGAAGTCCAGTATGTCACGAATTGTTTGGATTATTGTTTATATGTATATACTTTAGCTAGTGGGTATCTTATCTAACGGTAGCATTAAGTATGGTTGCAGTTTATACCAGGCCTTGGGAAGTACAGATTGCAATTACTTTCAATGGTCTTCAGTATCAAACACATGACATTAGTAAACAAAAAGAGTCTGTTGTCTCTGTAGCTTTTGGGGGCAAAGTATGTTCACCTGGAGACACCTTACCAAGGCCTGCAGTCTCACTTTAGTTCCTTACAGCAGGGATTCAGTGTTTCATCTCACAGCCTGACTGGTCCATCTCCACCAATACACCCCCCCCGGCAGTAGTCCACATGCGTCTTCTCAGGCAATAAGCGATTGGTCCCCTCCTGGGGCACTGCTGTTGAGTTAATCAGCATCCGTTCTCAGCTTCATCTGACACAAACTTCCCCAAAGTCACTCTCCTGCTCACAGCACCTCAGGATGCTTGTCTCCCCCAGCTCCTCAAAATGTCTTTTTCTTGCATCACAACAACTCCCTTGGCTCTCAGCCCCCACATTTTTCATTCAGAAAATCTCTGGGTCCTATTGGGTCCACAGTGTTGGAAGGAAATGTCACTATGTACAGATCTCTTCTCACCCTTACAAAGGTACCCATAATTACCAAACTAGGTCAGAAAGACTGAATATATTCCACGAATTGTCTATTATGCTCATACAGTAATGATATAGGGTAACAAAACTGTGGCACCCCAAGGGTTAAAGTGCCACAGAAACAGCAACACAGGTTTACTCCCCACACAACACTACACTAGAAAGTGGGAGGAGCTTGGGTGGCACCTGCAAGAATGGGAGGAGCTAATGTTGTTTATCTCAGAGCAGGAGTGACAGTTAGTCAGTTGAGTTTAGTTTGAGTCTGGAGTTGGAGGAGAGTCGAGTGGAGTGGAAACCCTGAGAGGTCTGAGGGAAGGAGTCAGAGAAACAGAGGAACATATCCGGGACAAGGAGTTACCCTAAAGTCACCCCGGAGAGGCGCTTAGGATGGATACCGGATCGGAGGCTGTGCCTGAGACAGACAGGACAGTGAATACCGGGATAGTGAAGGTCCACCATCGTCACTGCACCATAGCAAAGCAACACGGAGGGGTCAGTGACACAGAGGACTCAAGTTGCCCAGGAGATTGGTACCCATGAGGGGAGACAGGGCCAGCAGTTCAGCTAAAAGTGGCAGCAGGGCCACGCACAAAGTGCAGAAATAGGAAAACAAGGACCCGGTCAGGGTGGGAGTAACCCTGCCCAGGTACAGACTCCGTGGACAATACTCCGCTTTAACATCTGCACAGTAAAGACTTGGAAAACGACAACAAACGGGAGTGTGTGTGATCCTTGTGCTGAAGTCCCACTTTCCCTCATAAACTGCCATTGCCTCCACTCTCATCATTTCTACTACTACCCCTACTTTCCTGCAACAACTATAACCACCATCACAGACTTTAATTACCACTGCCCCGGGGAGCCAGGCTCTACCTGCGGGGAGCCGTTCCATCTACAGCTTTCAAACATCATCCCCGGAGGTTCTGCAGCAGCGGTGGTCACCCTGACCACAAGCCGTGGGTGGCGTCACGACAAACCTAATCCCTTGTAAATACACCCCATTTACTTGTGTGAACCCGGGACACGGTCCGGACCAGGACCGCCGTGACATCCTCCAGCAGTACCCCGGTCTGGCACCGAGTACCCCGTCCCAGTGGGCTCCACACAACAATGACCCAAGCCTCTGTGTAAACACTTAGCACATCAAGCCAGCAAGTTATTAAACATTCTTATTCAACACTCATCGTGTTTCCCCTTGAACTTGTGGGTTTATAAGGAGTGATATTTTTACTTATCTGTCAGATGAGACAGCATATGATAGATTACATAGTGGACTACTTGATGTTCACCCCACATGCTTTATAAGTCTGAGCACCAAGATGGTCCTACTGCCAGAGGGTGTTTGTGCTGCCCTGTACGCCTATATAGTATTTTGATGCACAGTTTAAACTGGCAGTAATGTAGTAATTAGCCTAATATTGTATTACACAACATTTGTTATGTAATAATAATACATTTTAGTACATTAACACATTATTATTTGCACAATTAATAACAAGACAGAAAAAACATGAATAGAGTTATTGGCTTCTGGATGTAACTTTCACATTTTAAGTTTCATTCTGAGTTAATCAACTTCAACATGTCGTAACTTCTTATGACAAGCTGCTGGAAACAAATATACAAGTGAAACGTGCGATTGATATTCGTTATTTAAAATGCGATTATGTTGTCACAGCATGTGTTCTTGAAATATTGAAATCAGCAGCTGAATCATGTACTTGCTGTTTAGTCTTTCACATTTAACAAGCGTACTCTTTTTGTATTGCCCATTTTACCTGGCAGCAGTCAAGGTATGCATTTAATAGCTGCTAAAATTGTATAAAAGTTGCTATGTTATTTTCCAATTTTAAACTTTTTTTTAACTATGTTTAAAAACTCTCATTAATTATACTCAAGGCAGCAATGTAAGTTTTATACTATTTCTACATATAACATGCAATTCAGCTTGCAATAATGGCTTGACATTCAGGGTGCGTTCACACCCTGTGTATTTGCTGCGTATTTTTACGCTAGTGTTGTTGCAGTTTTTGTAACCAAAACTAGGAGTGGAACAAACAGAGGAAAAGTCTAATAGAAACAAGTGCTCCACTTCTGTATTTAATCCACTGCTGGTTTTAATCAGCCACTCCAGGTTTTGGCTGCAAAAACTGCAAGAGCGCTCGAGTAAAAATATGCAGCAAATACGCAGCGTGTGAACGCACGCTTAGCTTTGAAAAAAGAGCCAAGATGTCTGCATTGCTTATTCCTCTTTATAAAAATGTTAAATTGCACATTCCAAATAACATATTATGAGGTGGGGGCTTTTTGATATTTACCACTATACCAGATTTCATCAGTTACTTTTTTTATAGGAAGCCCTTAAAGAGGACCTGTCACCCCCTGCTGCATAGCAATCTAAATGCAGCACTGAATGCAGTATGTCTGCTGCATTCAGGGAAGGGGTCCCCCATGTGTCTATGTGCTGTGTACCCCGAGATATAGCCTTAGGAAAACTCACTGTTATAAGCCATGGAGGCATTCCCTGGTGGCTGGAGTGAGCTTGATTGATGGCGGCCATTTACTCCCCCTGCCTCTCTGTGCTGCTTCAGCTGTGCAAGGTCTGCCCTCCTCCTCTCTGTCACTCATCCTGCCGCACACAGCATGCAGATCATTTGTCCTGCCCTGCTGCCTGAACAAAGCATAAACAGCACAGCAGGAGGCGGCGCAGAGAGGCAGAGGGGGAGAGAATGGTCCCGTCAATCAAGCTCACTCCAGCCACAGGGAATGCCTTCATGGCTTCTAACAGTGAGTTTTCCTAAATCTATATCGTGGGGTACACAGCACACAGACACATGGGGGACCCCTTCCCTGAATGCAGCAGACATACTGCATTCAGTGCTGCATTTAGATTCTCATGCAGCAAGGGGGTGACAGGTCATCTTTAATTATTGCAGATCTTTAATATTTTTGGTCATTTCATGTGAGTCAATGAGACTTTTTAAGCCCCTTAGGCTCCAGGTCCCAGGTGTGATTGCAACCCTTGCATCTATAGTAGTTACAAGCCTGTTTCTGCTGTTCTGATACTTCAGGGGCTCTTTCAAAACAACTTGGGGTCCGCTATTTATACCAGCCAAAACTGTGCTCTTCACATCAAGCGGTGCTTTTTCCATTCTGAGCCAATTCTTTACCATTCACTATCATTGGTTTCAAGTGAAGTTGCATAACTTATTGTGGAATCAATTTTTTTGAATAAAAATTTCAGTCCAAAGTAACATTTTAGTAGAAAAAAACATACTTTTTCACTTTCACAGCCCAATGCAGTGTAGGTTCAAAATTCTCACCACACCAGTAGAAGGTTCCTTATGGGAATTGGTTTATCTAATAGTGTCACTTGTGGGCGGCTTTCTGCTTTTTGGAAGCTTAGGTGCTCAATTGGAATCCACAATCTTTTCCGGTCAAATTTGTAATCCACAAATCTAATATTGTTCTTTCCTTTCCATGTCCTGTTGTGTGCAAAAAGATTAATTTTTGACCACATTTGTGCTATCATTGTATTCAGAAGTAATTATGCAACAAGTTTGGGAGGAACTATTTTCTCGTATTACCCTTTGTGAAAAAGAACCATTTGGGGATAAAACCTAAATTTACTGGAAAAATATAATTTTTTGTTGTTTTCGTTAAAATGTAATAAAATCCTGTGAAACACTTGTGGGTTAAAAATTCTAAACAAATCACTTATTAAAGAGAAACAAAAAAGGGAAGAAAAACTGTGTTGCTCAGGAATAAGAGTTTTTTTTCATCTCAGTAGCTGTAGCTAATTCGTAGACTTTATCATAGTCTTCTTGAGCTTGGCATATATTTGTAGCAAGGCGTGGTAAAGTGAAATCTAAATAAACTTGCCATGTATTATTAGCACATCGTGAACATCTTTCATAGCATAGCTTTCACAATTGATGCACAGTTCAGTGTTGTTGTGGTATCTGTGACCGTAGTCTTGTAAGAAATGTTGTTTAAATTCATTCCACAATTCCAGTGGATTTGTAGGTGATCCAAAAACACAGATGTAAGAGAACATCTCCCAAAGTTGTGTAGGCATGTTCAGAATGGTGGCATCTAGTATAGTATTTCTCTAGACACTATCATCCATCCATCCACGCTGAGTATTTCATGAGTTTTTTACCTCAGGATTTGTAGCCAAAACCAGGAGTGTATAATTAAAAACAGTAGTGGTGCAGGTATTTCTATTAGTCTTTTCCTCTGATTGCTCCACTCCTAGTTTTGTCTACAAATCCTGAGGTAAAAAACTCACCAAATACTGAACGTGTGCACATGGCCTTATAATCCGAGTGCTAAGGCAGCATCTTGAAGGGTCTCATGTGTAATACCATTTACAGATTAAAGGTTCTGAAAACTTGTTGCTCCTTTTATGTGCAATAACAACAAACGTAAATAATAGCATTCTTGGTCTTTCAGACTAACTGTATACATTTTTCCTATTACAGTGTGGCCTCTTTGCTTTCTGGGTTCCCATATGCCATGTTTCCAAACATAGTGTTCTGGAATGTCTCTGTAATAATATTGATGTGCATTAGGGTCGATCTTATTAAGGTTAAAGTAGGCCATGAGTGTTTAATAATGAAGTAGTTTTTGTTGTATGTTGTCAATGGGCTCATCTTGATGAAAATGTAGTAGCTGAGAGTTAGGTAGATGTACAGCTAAGCAAATAATGGCATGAAATTGTTTATGCATACAAAAAGCAAAGATTCGCCACACAGCGTCTAATGCACTGACATATCGTGAATCAACAAATTGGTTTGTTTCATCATGTTGGAGGTGTTTTTGAGCTATTTCAATATTAGCCTTGTCATGTCCTTTGTATATGTATTTAAATAAATACTTGACACTTTGGATGCTAGCACAAATTTCCACATTAATATGGCAGTTGTATTTTTTTTAGCAAATATGGGCTATATGGAACAAGGCATGTATGGTCGATTGTTTTAGAATTATGTTGGTATGTTGTCCCAATGTTTCTGCAGTAAATTGGATAGCCATCCATTTCTTTAGTGGTATTTTGTTGTAATTTTTTTGGAAATCCTTTGGTACAGTGTCCATGATCCATACAGGTAGAGTTAGGATCGGCTTCACCACAGGGACTGTAAATCATGTTTGTCTGAACAATGTTGTGGAGCTGAGGGTATGTTGTCTTGTCAGGAATTTCAGCCCATACAATGTTGTCTATCTCTTGTTCAGGTCTGATTTTTGAATTGTTGTCAAGTATGATTAAAATATGAGCATGTGGCAGATCACGCTTTTAAAACTCGATAACATGCCCGATAGCACAGACCTGTCCATATAATTCACTGTTAATATCAGATAACAAGGATTCAAGTTTAATTTTATAGACCTGTGCAACCAAGTCTGGGCAATGTTCAACACGTTGCTACTGTTGTAAATTTTCAGTAATTTCCCTCCACTTCGGATTACACATCATGGTGAGAAAGAGATCAGGGCTAGTGATGGGCGAGTCCTAAATTACTCGGAATCGCTTGACTCTAGCGAGTCCGAGCCCGGGACTCGCTACTCGTTGCGAGTCTAGCGAGTCCAATGTTAATGAATGGGGAAGCGAGTAATAGCGAGTAATGTGCGATTTACAAATTGCAGATGTGTCTCGGAAGCTTCAGGCTCTATCTGCTACTCTGCGAGTTTCCCAGCGTTTACTCCACAGTAACCAGCCCAATGCAAATCAACTTGTATTGGATTCCCTACTGTGCCAGTGATAGCAGGGAATCTCGCAGAGTAAGAGCTGTCTGCTCTGTGCAACTCCAGGGTCCTAGAGCCCGCCTGCTGCCTGATGTAGCAGAGCTGAGATTGTTCTCAGTCTGCTCATTCCCTGTGCATAGACATCTATATCTATGCACAGGGGATGTAGCAGAGAGGACATCACGTTTTGGACTACGTCGGACGGAAGAGGATTTTTTTAATTAAAGATGGAGTCCCTAATGGCTTTTTTTTTTATTTCTAATAAAACATTTTCTCTGTGTGGTGTTTTTTTTAACCCTTTATTGGAGATTCTTAGTGGCTGGGTCAAACCTGGCCTGACATTAAGAATCTCGGGCTTAATACCAGCTTGTATAACAAAGCTGGTATTAACCCCTTTATTACCCAGCGTGCCACCGCCACCAGGGCCGCTGGAAGAGCGGGGTTCAGCGCCAGAGGATGGCGCTTCAATGAACGCGCCATCTTCATGGGTGGCTGCGGGCTGCAATTTGCAGAGGGGGGTGCCCAGAAAGCTTGGGCCTCCCTGCGCTGCGGATTCCAGCCCCCAGCTGCTTAGCTGTACCTGGCTAGACATAGAAATTGCGCGGAGCCCCATGCATTTTTTTTTTATTATTTCATGAAATTCATGAAATAATAAAAAAAGAGGGCTCGCCTATATTCTTGTGTCCGGCCAGGTACAAATAGGCACCTGGGGGTTGGGGGCAGCTGCCTGCCTGCTGGATCCGGCTGGTTCCAGAAATACGGCGAAGCCCACGTCAAATTTTTTTCTGACAAATCCATAAAACAATGTAAATAAAAGGGACTGCATCTTTATTAACCCCTGGACCATGGGCGAGGGGTTAATAAAGAGGCAGTCCCTTTTTTAGGATTGGTTTATTGATTTTTCAGAAAAAAAATGACGTAGGCTTCGCCGTATTTCTGGAACCAGCCGGATCCAGCAGGCAGCGACGGGCTGCCCCCAACCCCCAGGTGCCTATTTGTACCTGGCCGGACACAAGAATATAGGCGAGCCCTCTTTTTTTATTATTTCATGAATTTCATGAAATAATTAAAAAAAAATGCGTGGGGCTCCGCGCAATTTCTATGTCTAGCCAGGTACAGCTAAGCAGCTGGGGGCTGGAATCCGCAGCGCAGGGAGGCCCAAGCTTTCTGGGCACCCCCCGCTGCAAATTGCAGCCCGCAGCCGCCCCAGAAGATGGCGCGTTCATTGAAGCGCCATCCTCTGGCACTGATCCCCGCTCTTCCAGCGGCCCTGGTGGCGGTGGCACGCTGGGTAATAAAGGGGTTAATTCCAGCTTTGTTATACAAGCTGGTATTAAGCCCGAGATTCTTAATGTCAGGCCAGGTTTGACCCAGCCACTAAGAATCTCCAATAAAGGGTTAAAAAAAACACCACACAGAGAAGATTTTTTATTAGAAATTAAAAAAAAAGCCATTAGGGACTCTATCTTTAATTTAAAAAATCCTCTTCCGTCCGACGTAGTCCAAAATGCGATGTCCTCTCTGCTACATCCCCTGTGCATAGATATAGATGTCTATGCACAGGGAATGAGCAGACTGAGAACAATCTCAGCTCTGCTACATCATCTCTGTGCACAGACATTCTGCAGCAGCCTGCACAGATCAGACAGCCTGACTCAGCTCGCAAAGTAACAGCAGTTACTTTGCGAGTTTCCCAGCGATTACTTTAAAGTCTCTGACAAAACTAGGATTGCCATTGATTTGCATTGAACTCGTTGCTGTGCGAGTAATAGCTGTGAAACTCGCAGAGTACCGAGTCCTGCGAGTCCCTTACTACTCGCCAAGTAACGAGTCCTAGCGAGTAGATTCGCCCATCCCTAATCAGGGCGACCATATTTGGTAACAATAGGCATATCACCCAGGTACAGCTGTTGCATATTTTGTGGACTGCCTTCAAAAGATGATGGTAAAATGACAGTTTATCCAATTGGGATGCCCTTTTGAATAGATTTGTTGAGTAAACGTTCTTGAAGAACACAATAATCTTCTACTTTTAAATCTTTTTGATGCATTCTAATGTAATGTAGTCGATTAGATTCGGTTTTGACGAATGCATCAACCAAATATTGCTGTGTTAGTTTGCCCCAATTTAAAATCCTTTCTTACTGATAGCTGTAGTACTGTAGTTTGGTGATCCTTTGTGTACTATGTCCTTGGTGTTTTAGAGCGTCATGCCAGCATTGTTCTCCATAAGGGAAAAAGATAGGATACATCAGGACATCTAAATTGCTATGCAGAATGCTGATTCTTTGTGTTTTTGGAGCCAGATAATTTTATGGATCAGGTTTTAAATGAATTAAAATGTCTCTATGAAAGGGAGGCTCACCATCATCATTCTGAAAGACCATTGCCACTTCATTCACAGTTGATTATTGTATTGTCTGGGATCTTGAGTCCTACCTTGTTTAATAGCCATTGTGATGTTTGGCATGACATTTCCATTTTGTAGAGCTTTGATAGTCTCTTGTTTTTCAACATCACGTAGCATTCGATAGGCAGCAGTGAAAGGATTTTATGTTTGCATTAGCTGAGCAATAATGGTCATTAAAATAGGATAGCATTTTTCATTTTCTTTACATTGCAGTTATTGTTCATTAGCGTGGGTAGTATTTAGTATGTGAAGTTGTGCAAATTTAGGTAGTTCTTCGTCAGCTGGATGTAGTGTGCCTGTTCGATGATAGATCTGTCCATGAATTCTAAAACGGTATGGGTTATACCCAGGAGGTGGTGAAAGACTTCCTCCCATGGACACAAAAGCAAAAGAACTGTTGATAGAGCGAATATTGTCCATTAAATTTTTGCTGTATTCATGTTCTCCTGTCATCAACATTGTCAACACATGGGGATACTGTATTTTGGGTAAATGGACCTTACCCTTCTGACAGCACTGTGTAAACTTTTTATCCAGAGGCATTTAATTTGCAAAATGTAAAGCTTGGCCACTTTCACATACGTAGAAGAGTCATGTCACGGCAGCTGTGTTCTTTAATAGTATTTTCATCTTCGGTAAAATATTGTTGTTGTTGTAGTAGTCGTGGAGTAGTCAAAGGCCTACTTCACATCTAAGCCTGGTTTGCGTTTGTCTGCGTTTGTATTTGTATACTTTTTTACTGCTAAAAACGCATACAAACACATGCGTTTTTGCCCCCATTGATTTCAAAGGAAAACGCATGGAAAACGCTTGCAAAAACGCATGTGCAATTGCAAAAATGCAAAGCACATACATTTTTGCAAAAGCAGCCAAAAATGTGAGATGGTGGGTCTAGGGCTGCGTTTTCAAAAACGCATGTGTTTTGTGTTTTTGCAAATGCACATGCGTTTTTGCTTGTGTTTTCTATGCATTTTCCATTGAAATCAATGGGGGCAAAAATGCATGCATTTGTATGCATTTTTAGTGGTAAAAACACATAGAAATGCAAACGTAGGCAAACGCAAACCAGGCTTAGATGTGAAAGGGGCCAAAGAATCACTGGGTCTTGTTTTCTGCCAAATGTTGATTAGTCGTTTGTTTTGTAGTTGGAGTAGTGTGACGGTTTGTGTTTCATCTTATGGCTGCAGAGAGTATGGGTCAGTACTGTGTAAGGCTGTGGTCACAGTTGACATGGTTTTTTTTAGTGCCTTTTAAAAACGCATGCTTTTTTACATGCGTATTTCATGTCATCATGAGTTTTTTAAGGTGTCTGATGGCTCCCTGCGTTTTTGGCTGCATTTTGAAATCTGCACCCAAAAATAGTGCATGTAGTATTTTTGGTGCGTTTTGAAAAACGCATGCGTCTTTGAAGAAAACTCATGCGTTTTTATAACATGGGCCCCTATGGAAAACACATGCAAAAACGCATGTACAATTAGTACCTTTTAGTGCCATTCAAAAACGCATGCGTTTTCCATAGGAGCCCATGTTAAAAAAATGCATGCGTTTTCTAAAACGCATACGTTTTTTTAACATGGGCTCCTATGGGAAACGCATGCGTTTTTGAATGGCACTAATTGTACATGCGTTTTTGCATGCGTTTCCCATAAGGCCCCATATTAAAAAACGCATGCGTTTTTGGAAAAGTACCAAAAACGCATGGGACTGTCACACATGCTTTTTGGCTATTAGGGCATGCGTTTTTTAACATGGGGCCTATGGGTGCGTTTTTTACATGCATTTTTGAAAACGCAGGTCTCCAAAAACGCATGTGAAAAATGCTACTGTGACCCCAGCCTAACAGTGGCATTGATGTGGCTACTGGAAATAGTTGCTGAGAGGTCATACACCTTCAAGTGGTAGAATCTGTGGTGTGATGTTCAGATTGTGATGCGTCACCTTGTGGTTGTCGTAGAAATGTGGAAACAGAATGAGCATTGTGGCAGTGTTTTTGTTGGCGAATAGCCAATCTAATAGCTTTAGAGCGAGGTGACTCCTGAGCGAGACGTCTACATTTATATGCAATGTCTTTGTCCAGACTATGGCGTTTTTGTTCAGGAGTCTCATTAGCGCGACATTGCTGTTTACGGAGATCCTGAGCCTTTTTTTTCATGTTGATTTTTGTATTTTCTATGAGGAACCATGTTGGCACTGCTGCGGGAGTCCAGGAGCAGTGATATACAATAAAATGTACAGGCGGGTATGTGGGCCTGTTTAGGGAAGTGAGGAAGCTTTCTTGTGTGTAAGAAGCTGCACTTCAGTAAGTAGTACTGCTGTTAGATTCATTCAGCGATAAGTGCTATTTGGACGTGCGGTAGTTATGTAGATTTGTAAAAAACAGGCGTGTATGTGGGGCTGACGGAATTCACTGCTGCCTTAGGTAATAAAAAGAACACATATATTGCCATGGTACTGACTTTCTTTGTGTCGTAATGGTGATAAGGCCAAAATGTTTTTTATATTTTTTTTTGAGGACAGTTAAAATGGCAAATCCATAAGCAGTGCGTCAGTGATATCAAGTGTGCACATACCAGTATTAGAGAGAATTTGTGTATCTCAGATAGTAGAGACAATTGTATACAGTATGGGACCGTGTTGAATTTGCTGCTGGCTGAGGTAATAAAAATAATGTATATATTGGTGTGGTACTGGCTTTCTTTGTGCTGTAATGGTAATGAGCCAAATATTTTTAGTTATTTTTTGTTGAGTACAGTTAAAATGGCAAATCCAGAAGCAGTGCCTCAGTGGTATGAACTATGTACATACCAGTAGACAGTATTTTTGTGTCTTAGATAGCAGACAAAATTGATACACAATATGGGACTGTGGAGACGTTTGTGCTGCGTAAGGTAATCAAAAATCGTAAGTGGGCATACGTGGGTACACCACGCAGTTATGGCTGTTACTGGGAATAGCGATGACATATCTGTCACTTGCGCAGGTGCAGTTAGTGGCTGTAAGGCTGTTTCTGCACCTGCGCAAGAAAACATAGACATTACCGCTATTCCCACCCAGGCACAGTAACAGCCGCATCGTTACCGCGTATGCGCAGATACAGCATGCAGTTTTGGCTGTTACTGTACATGCATAGTAATGACGCAGCTGTTATTGCACCTGCGTGGGAATAGTGGTGATGTGTGTGTCACTTGTGCAGACGCAGTTCATGGCCTTGTGGCCACGAACTGTGCTTGCGCAAGTGACACTGCCACGGTGCCCCAACTGGCGATCATATATGTATGTATGTATAAAATTTCCACAAATATTATCCATCTCTGTGCCTGTCTCCCCTGTATACTGTATCTCCCCTCTCTGTGCCTGTCTCCTCCTGTGCACTGTCTCTCTCTGCTCTGGGCCTGTCTCCTCCTGTGTGCTGTGTCTCCGCCGCTCTGTGCCTGTCTCTCCTCTATGTGCTGTGTCTCTCCTCTGCGTCTGTCTCTCTCCTGTATGATGTCTATTCCCCAAGTGTGCTGTCTCCCCACTCTGTGCTTTTCTCCCCCTGTCTGCTGTGTCTTTCCCCTCTGTTTGTCTCTCCGCTGTATGATGTCTCTCCCCTGAGTGTGCTGTACCCCCTCTCTGTGCCTGTCTCACCCTGTGCACTGTCTCTCCCCTGCATCTCTGTCTTTCCTGTATGATGTATCTCCCCCCTGTGTGCTGTTTTCCCTCTCTGAGTCTGTCTCCCCCTTGTACACTGTCTCTCTCCCAGTCTCCTACCTTCCTAAGCACTCGCTTGTTTTCTCTCTTTTTTTCCACCTGTCTCCCAGAAACATTAATTTGGTAGAGTCTGGAGCAGAAATTAAAACAAAAAGCACACCTTATCAACAGCAAAAAAAAAACTCACCGTTGGCACAGCTATTTTTCTTCTGCAGTGACAGCAAAGCACACCGAACGGCAGAACACACAGACAGCAGATCCCACTGACAGCAGAACACAGTGATAGCAAAGAACACCAGATTGCAGAGCACACAGACAGCAGAGACCACTGACAGCAAAGCACACACAGCAGAGCCAGAGGCGTAACTACAATAGGTGCAAGGGTTGCAATCGCACACGGGCCCTGGAGTCTAGGGTGCCCCAAAAGTCCCTTTGACCTTTAGAAAAAGACTAAATGCTATTAAAGATATGCAATAATTGGGGGTCCCGTTGGAGTTTTCACATCGGGGCACATGATCTTCAAGTTACGCCACTGAGCAGAGCCCACCAGCAGCAGAGTCCTCCAGTCTACATCGTTGTGATATGCGTCTGCCACACAGGTTAGGAGGGAGAGGGGGCACACAGGGGGGCACCTTTCAGGGGCAAATATATAGCACCCAGGGGCCCACAGCCATCAGAGGATATAGTGCAAGTGCAGGGCAGAGAACGCTGTCCTGCAGCAGACAGAGTGGGGCCCCCCCAGGCACTTCAGGGTCCCGGCACTTGCTCGAGTGCTCCAGGTGCTGATGTCGGCCCTGTCCACATGGACAAAAATCAGCAGGTCCACATTGGTAACTCCGGATGCTATTTCTGTGTCCGGATCTGGGGTTTTGAGGGATCTGGACAGAGAGAGAGCTGGGGGGGGAGACGAGCCAAGCAAGTGGTATCAGCACTGTTAATTTCACTTTAGCAGTGTGTCTACATACACTGTTAAAGTGAAATTAAAGAAAGGAATGGTTAAAAATAAAAAAAGTGCTCACCTCTCTGCCAAGTGTCCCACAATACCAGGTGTCAGAGCATGTCATGTGATGCACTAGGAAAAATCACTTAGATGCCGGCATTTGAGCTGCGCTCGGGACTCTGTCATCATAAGCATGAATTAGCAGCGCTGACGCAGGGTTACCATGCTGGTAACAATGCGTCAAGGCTCCCAAATTTTATGTTTTTAACGGAACCCCCTGACTCTAGCATTACTGGGTTAATTATTGAGCTTTGGATGAAATCCAATCTGATTTTATTGCATGCGAGAATCAGAGCACAAACAAGGTGATGATATTAAACTTAATTTTTTCATCTAATTTCATCATCTGTGTCATCAGTAATTAGACTATTCTTGGATGACATCTGAATGACATCTGATATTTCATACGCACCCACAGACTTTTATAGGTACACGTGATCGAATATCAGAGCCACTCGCAGCATGCAGCAACTATTTTTTCATGTCAAATCATCATGAGAAAAATATTGCAGATCGACATTTCCCTATAGTATAACCCTGATAAAACATTAGATTGCACTTGACTATATGCTCGTGTGAGCGAGCCCTTAATAGCAAAACCTGCTTTAGATTCCCGTTAACATTGTTATGAATTAATAAAAAAAGTTTATTCAAGATGTATCAGCTAGTTAAATTAACTACTGAGCTTGGTCCTAGATCTTTATAAAATGTATTATAGTAACCCTTTAGCTTAACCATGAACCTGTGTTTAAATGAAACTTTATTACTGTAGAATCCAGCATACCATTACTAAACACAACATTCTTTTAGTAAAATATTGTAAGTTACATTCTAATACATATTCAAAAATCATAATACCTTTGATTTTTTAAAAGCTTGTTAAATCAGTCAAGCAGTCACTTTGGCAGATGGAATGGCATAGTATTAAACCTCTTTTTTTGTCATGGTATTCGATGTTCGCTCATTCCTGAATTCCTTATTGTCTCATTTTTCTGGATAATACTTGCCACTCAGTTACAGTCTGTAGCCCCGTGTCACTTTTGTCCTACTGGATGGCTGTCATGGGAAATGCCCAATGGTGCACCACTAATGAGGCAGTTTAAAGGCCAACTGGGGATGTGAATTTACTGGATTAAAGTCAGGTCTAGCAGAGCAGACTGATAAAAGAGACAGTATCTGAATCGCTGCCAGCAAGTGGGTCTTCGATTATACTGCTAAGGCAGGACATTCGTTAGCATTCATTGTACTTGAATTGAAGCTCAATCACACTACAGTATTTTTTCTGCAGTTGGTATTCATGAAGTTTAAGCATAGTCATGCCGGATCAGATCTTGCTACTTTTGTCTTCATTGTGTACTTTATCCTTATAACATTTTGTGTAAAAGGACTCAGCAGGTAAAGTGTAAATGTTACATAGCTTCACAAAGGATTGCAGTTCAAACATCCCAAATTCATCGCACAAATCCTCATTCAGCTAAGGGGATGAAAAATACAATAGAAGGATCAGAATATCCAATGAATTGAAGTCTGTAAGCCAAGAGTATGATTTAGCATTATACAAATGTTACCTATCTTTCAAAGTTTAGATATAACTAGCTGTAGTACCCGGCTACGCCCGGGTTAATAAATAACTGCTGTTAGCTATAACAAAATAGAATTTGAATATGTCATATTAACCTTCCTAGCGTTATTCCCGAGCCTGACTCGGGGTTAACATTCACTACCAGAATCGTTAACCCCGAGTCAGGCTCGGGCTTACCCGCGTTCGCGGCAGATGCGGTAAAAAAAAACCGCATCTGCCGCACTTGCCGCATAGCTGCCGCACTTGCCGCACTTGCGGCGCGGTTGCGGCGCGGTTGCGGTAATCTGCTTAGTAAAGGGAACCTAAGTGACATACACTTACATGCCTGCGTTCTTCTGGGGGTCTCCCTGTGTGTGCTGGGACTTGTGGGCTGTGCCCATCATGGCTGCTCTCCCCCTCCCTTATGCACGGCCCCTCTCAGCCTGCTATTGTGATGTGAGGCTGATCGCGTCATAAAGGGGCGGGGCTACCGGGATGCCGCGATTGAGCCCCGCCCCTTTATGACGCGATCAGCCTCACATCACAATAGCAGGCTGAGAGGGGCCGTGCATAAGGGAGGGGGAGAGCAGCCATGATGGGCACAGCCCACAAGTCCCAGCACACACAGGGAGACCCCCAGAAGAACGCAGGCATGTAAGTGTATGTCACTTAGGTTCCCTTAAGGGCCCTTTCACATCAGCGTTTTTTTAAATTTGCGGCAGATGCGGTGAAAAAACCGCATCTGCCGCAACTGCCGCATAACGGTTCCACTTGCGGCACGGTTGCGGTTTTTTCCATAGGAAGTATAGGGGGACTTGCGGCAGATGCGGCAAGTGCGGTATTGCACTTGCGGCAGGTGCGGCAGAGAAAAAAACCGCGGCTTACTGCGGTTTTTTTCTCTGCCGCACCTGCCGCAAGTGCAATACCGCACTTGCCGCATCTGCCGCAAGTCCCCCTATACTTCCTATGGAAAAAACCGCAACCGTGCCGCAAGTGGAACCGTTATGCGGCAGTTGCGGCAGATGCGGTTTTTTCACCGCATCTGCCGCAAATTTAAAAAAACGCTGATGTGAAAGGGCCCTTACTAAGCAGATTACCGCAACCGCGCCGCAAGTGCGGCAGCTATGCGGCAAGTGCGGCAGATGCGGTTTTTTTACCGCATCTGCCGCGAACGCGGGTAAGCCCGCTTTTTGTTGATTTTTTTGCAAAGAAACAGACCGCCAGGGAGGTTAATGACCTGTAAGAAAATAGAAGCTGAGCTGTGATTGGTTGCTATAGGCAGCCTAATAAATCTCCAGCCAACAGTAAACCCTCCCCCTGGCCGGGCAGTATATGTTACCTCACACATACACATAAAAGACAGCTCATGTGACTGACATCTGCATTAATTCCCTATATGGCACATGTATTGCACATTGGCTGTTTTTAATCAGATGTTTATGTTTGGAAAATAAAGATAGCACACGTATGAGGCGAGTTGTGTGAGCTGATTTGTGCACATCTGTGTCTGTCTGTGTGGTGTGTGTGTCCCTGGGGTTTGTATGTGTGTGTCCCTGTGGGATGGGGTCTGTGTGGTATTTGTCTGTTGTGTGTGTCTCTTTGTGGTGTGTGTATGTCCCTGTGGGGTGAGTGCATGTGCCCCTATAGGGTGTGTATGTGTGTGTCCCTGTGGAGGGGGTCTGTGTGGTGTGTGTCTCTGTTGTGTGTGTCTCTTTGTGGTGTGTGTGTGTCCCTGTGGCATGAGTGCATGTGTCCCTATAGGGTGTGTATGTGTGTGTGCCCCTGTGTGGGGGTCTGTGGTGTGTGTGTGTGTCTGTGTTGTGTGTGTGTTTGTGGTGTGTGTGTGTGTGTGTGTCCCTGTGGGGTGAGTGCATTTGTCCCTATAGGGTGTGTATATGTGTGTCCCTGTGGGGGGGTGTCTGTGTGGGGTGTGTGTGTCTGTGTTGTGTGTGTCCCTTTGTGGTGTGTGTGTCCCTGAGGGGTGAGTGCATGTGTCCCTATAGGGTGTGTGTGTGTGTGTTCCTGTGTGGGGGGGTCTGTGTGGTGTGTATCTGTGTTATGTGTGTCTCTTTGTGGTGTGTGTGTCCCTGTGGGGTGAGTGCATGTGTCGCTATAGAGTGTGTGTGTGTGTGTCCCCTTGGGGGTGTGTGTGTGTCTCTGTGTTGTGTGTGTCCCTTTGTGGTGTGTGTTTGTTCGGGTGCGTGGTGAGTATCCAATGTTGGTGCTGCACTTTAGCGACTATACACTTGCTGTTACTCTTTGTGTGCGTGTGGTGTATATACATGTCCCTGTGTGTGGTGAATATCTCATGTTGGGGCCCCACCTTAGTGACTATATGCTGGTATGTGCCGTTAGTCTTTGGTGCTATCATTAAGCCCCTCTCATTCACAACTGTCAACTGGTAACTGTCACTTTTTCCCCATTATGTCGATAGGGGCAAAATTGTTTGGTGAATTGGAATACGCGGGGTTAAAATTTCACCTCACAATATAGCCTATGACGCTCCCGGGGTCCAGACATGTGACTGTGCAAACTTTTGTCTGTATAGCTGACAGCTGTCGATTTTCCTCCCACACGTTTCCTTTCCCTTTTTTCCCATTATGTAGATAGGGGCAAAATTGTTTGGTGAACTGGAACGCGCAGGGTTAAAATTTCGCCTCACAACATAGCCTATGACGCTCTCGGGGTCCAGACGTGTGACTCTGCAAAATTTTGCGGCTGTAGCTGCAACGGTGTAGATGCCAATCCGGGATATACACACACACATACACACATACACACATTCAGCTTTATATATTAGATAGCTGTAGTACCCGGCTACACCCGGGTTAATAAATAACTGCTGTTAGCTATAACAACATTGAATTTGAATATGTCATATTAATAACCTGTAGGAAAATAGAAGCTGAGCTGTGATTGATTGCTATAGGCAGCCTAATAAATCTCCAGCCAACAGTAATCCCTCCCCCTGGCCGGGCAGTATATGTTACCTCACACATACACATAATAGACGGCTCATGTGACTGACATCTGCCTTAATTCCCTATATGGCACATGTGTTGCACATTGGCTGTTTTTAATCAGATGTTTATGTTTGGAAAATAAAGATAGCACACGTAAGAGGCGAGTTTTGTGAGGTGATTTGTGCACATCTGTGTTTGTCTGTGTGGTGTGTGTGTGTCCCTATAGGGAGTGTATGTGTGTGTGTCCCTGTGGGGGGGGTCTGTGTGGTGTGTGTGTGCATCTGTGTTGTGTGTGTCTCTTTGTGGTGTGTGTGTGTCCCTGTGAGGTGTGTGCATGTGCCCCTATAGGGTGTGTATGTGTGTGTCCCTGTGTGGGGGGGTCTGTGTGGTGTGTGTCTCTGTTGTGTGTGTCTCTTTGTGGTGTATGTGTGTCCCTGTGGGGTGAGTGCATGTGTCCCTATAGGGTGGCTATGTGTTTGTGTCCCTGTGGGGGGGGTCTGTGTGGTGTGTGTGTCTGTGTTATGTGTGTCTCTTTGTGATGTGTGTGTGTCCCTGTGGGGTGAGTACATGTGTCGCTATAGAGTGTGTGTCCCCTTGGGGGAGGTGTGTGTCTCTGTGTTGTGTGTGTCTCTTTGTGGTGTGTGTGTGTTTGTCCGGGTGCGTGGTGAGTATCCAATGTTGGTGCTGCACTTTAGCGACTATACACTGACAGCTGTCGATTTTCCTCCAACACTTTTCCATGCACTTTTTCCCCATTATATAGATAGGGGCAAAATTGTTTGGTGACCTGGAACGCGCAGGGTTAAAATTTCGCCTCACAACATAGCCTATGACGCTCCCGGGGTCCAGACGTGTGACTGTGCAAATTTTTGTAGCTGTAGTTGCGACGGTGTAGATGCCAATCCCGGATATACACACATACACACATACACACATTCAGCTTTATATATTAGATTTGTTAGGCTAGGGTCACACTTGCATTTGCAATCCAGTTACTGGATCCAGTTTTTCATCCTGAAAACCTGATCAGGTACCTGACCCATAGACTCCAATGTTAACAATTGTTTGCCAAAGTGCAATCTGTCTACTGGATCCAGATTTTGAGGAGTCAGGTTTTAATAGGGTCTGCAAACATTTTTTGGCCTTTTAGCAAAACCTGATCAGTTTTTTAATATGGGACCCTATGGGAACCTGATCCAGTACCTGATGGTACATATAGGTACCATCAGGTACCTGATCAGGTACCTGATCCGGTAAAAATGCCTCTAAACAGACAAGGGGAAAAACTGGATCCAATAATGCATCCAGTTACTGGATGCAGGCTCCCAAGTGTGACCCTAGCCTTAGACTGATGTTGGTCCAGAAGTCATATGTTCTCAAAGAAATGAATGGAGTGACTGATCACACATGTGACATGCTTCCCTTATCTAATTACATAACTAATTACATAACTCTGACACAGGCTAGGGTCAATAGGCTATCGAGCATCAATGCACACGTACGATAGAAGTGAACAGTTTATTTACAATTTCAAGGTGAAGCGACAGGCTAACGTTTCGGCCAGGTAACTGGCCTTGTTCACAGAGTCGCTGAAAAACATTGAGAATATTTACAGTGAGTAACCAAGAGGTTGCTGTATTTACAAGATTACAGTATACGTATCTACATATATACAAGTGGAAAAATCTCATAGTTTCAAATGGTATACTGGTGATGGCACAAGACTGTTGGGTCAGCGAGTTTTACAAAATCAAAGGAGAAAGAAAGGATCAACTGTACTAAGGGGTTTCATTGAGGTATTGCGATAGTGGTGGTATAGATATGTAAAAGTGGCTAGACATACCCTTAGTTGTTGAGGCTTGAGATATGGTTGTTCAGGTCCAGAAAAAAACAGACAGGGTGTTTATTACATCCAATCCGTTTTTCTATCAGTTTTTGGACTTAGAAAAAAAAAAAGCCAAAAACGGACCAAGGGCTTATGTGTGACCCCAGCCTTAACAATCAGAGACAAGGAGATAAACCAGAGAAACCTGGAATGAAAAAAACAAAGAGGTATGCAAAGATTAGTGTAAGAAAGGATCGTTGGTGCACAAACAGTGCAACCACATCCTGAGTATAATTACCGGCATCCCCATCAACCACAAGACTAGACGCTCGAAATGCCCGACATCCTATATAATAAATGATATATTTTTCTTGATTTCCTTTTGGAGTGTTTCTTATTTCCCTGATCCCGGTCAAACATACATGCTTCTTTGTTCTCCTTCTAAATATGGATGCGGGTTTAGGGACACATTTAGAATGCAAAATGTGTCTGAAGGGACATGAGATTACCGCATACGAATCTGGATGCAGTAACCGCATTTTGCATTCTAAATGTGACCCTAGCCTATGGCTGCGGATCCGTATCTGGTTTTGCCCATTTTTAATGGTCAAATCCGGATCCGGATTTGAAAAAACAACCGCATATCTGACCCTAGCCTTACACAGCCAAACAGGCAGGTGCCTCACTTCATATGATGGGACCCTTAATGATTGCTAGAGCAGAGGACTTGGACCCCCAGTTCTTTGGAGTGACTGGTCAGAATGCATCCTGCTGCTTAGCTTTAAGATTTAGCTATCTTTGGCTAGGGTATGGCCATCAGTTTTTTCCCTTGTTTTCAATAACTGATCTGTTTTTTTAGGGTGATTTTTGACCCTCCATTGCAGCTCTGCATTTTGGGGACTTTGCCATTTTTTCCATAATCAATGCTCTAAAAAAGGGATCCGTTTTCCCATGAAACAGATCAGTTTTTTTACTTTACCCAAAAACGTTGCTTGCAACGTTTTTTGGGTCCTGTAAAAAAGCTGACACTATTGCAGTCACACTTGAGTGCAGTATCCATTTTTGGCATAAGTTTTTGGACTTAGAACACAAAAGTGCAAAAACTGATGCCAAAAACGGATACTGGGCTTATGTATGACCCTAGCCTGTATAGGAAGTTCGAAGGCTAGCACTCAAATATGGCAATGGTCACGGTGCAATTGAAAGGGGCCAAGGGTCCCGTAGTCAATAGGCTATCGAGCATCAATGCACACGTACGATAGAAGTGTTTGCATCAAGTGAACAGATTATTTACAATTTCAAGGTGAAGCGACAGGCTAACGTTTCGGCCAGGTAACTGGCCTTGTTCACAGAGTCGCTGAAAAACATTGAGAATATTTACAGTGAGTAACCAAGAGGTTGCTGTATTTACAAGATTACAGTATACGTATCTACATATATACAAGTGGAAAAATCTCATAGTTTCAAATGGTATACTGGTGATGGCACAAGACTGTTGGGTCAGCGAGTTTTACAAAATCAAAGGAGAAAAAAAGGATACAACTAATTTTACAAGAAGCTGAAACTGACGTCAGGACCCAGGACCTGTGTATCGACCTACTTGACTTAGTACTCAGGGAGAATTTTTTCCGATTTGAGGACGAATTCTTTTTACAGACATGTGGGACCGCCATGGGTTCCAATGTTGCGCCATCCTACGCAAATCTGTACATGGACCGCTTCGAACGAGAATTCATATACACTGATAACAACTTTATCCAAAACGCGATCCTGTGGCTCCGTTATATCAATGATATTTTCTGTATTTGGCGAGGTACCGAACTCAGCCTACATGAGTTTCATAACAGGCTCAATGTAACCAGACCCGGTCTGACATTCACAATGACACATCACCATGACGAGGTGTCTTTTCTTGACACTAAAGTTTTGAAAGATTCCCAGGGCAAATTGACAACCGACCTTTTTTGCAAACCCACGGACTGCAACAGTCTCCTGAGATTCGACAGCTGTCACCCTAAATACACTAAAAACAGTCTCCCCCGGTCACAGTTTAAGAGGGTGACCAGGATAGTTACTGATGAGACCAAGAGAGCCAATCGGTTGAAAGAGATGTCTGATAAGTTCAAAGAACGTAATTACCCTACCCCTTACTGGATAGCGAGATGACACTAGCCCTAACAGATACAGAACAAACCACCATCAGAACAAACCGGAACACTCCTAGACTCCCTTTGTCCATAACTATCACCCCGCCATTCTACGGGTACACAAACTTATACGCAACCACTGGCCACTCCTGACCAAAGCATATCCTCTGATTCAAGAATTCCAACAACAACCCATTATGTGTACTAAAAGGCCAGTTAATATCAGAGATAGACTGGTCAGAGCTGACATGCCCACTACATCACAACTACATCAAACTACCCTTTCAGGACATAGGAGAGTTGGCACATTTCCTTGCTTAGGACGTACATGCCGATGCTGTTCAAACGTCATCAGATTACATGAGGTAGTACATCCGCGTATCCTATTTAAGGTTACTTCACCTGCGAAACTAATTTTGTAGTTTACGTAGTCAAATGTCCTTGTGGCTTGTTATACGTCGGTGAAACCACTCAGGCAGTGAGGGATCGTATTTCCAGCCACAAATCGACGATAAGAACCGAAAAAAAACTGGTTACCACTACCAGCACACTTCCATGAGGCCAAACATAACGTCTCCCAACTACGTTTTCAGGTGTTGGAACAAGTTCACAGACCAAAACGAGGGGGTAATCATGTACATCTATTACGCCAAAGGGAAACCTATTGGATTTATACTCTTGACACACTGACACCTAAAGGTCTCAACCGCGAGATAGATTGGCTAATATGAATGTGGTTTTTCTCCTTTCTCCTAGACAAATACGTAGTAGCCTCCCTGTAGTCACCTCCACAGTGTTCCTCTTCCCGAGCGGTAAGACCACAATTTGCATAACCTAGCTTGCAGTTTCCCCCCCCCCCTTACCCCCCCTCTTTTTTTGTTCTTTTTCCTTTTTATTCCTCCCTTTATTATTTGGACTCCACCCTGATCAATGTTACTTGATGGTTCCCCATTTATTGTTTTCATTTTCAGGTCTCCATTTGTAACGTTTTACATGCTGTTTTACATGTTTAATGTATGTGGTTGCCGTATGTTCTACAATCATCATAACCGGAAGCAGATGGTGTCTGATTACAACATCTTCAATGTATGTAATTACTATATGGCTTGGTATGTTCCAGTACAATAGACCTACACATCCACAATGTCGTCATACCCACTAACAATCGGGTTTTACAGCTCTTCACCTATTACACCCCACAAGATTAGGGGCTCTTCATTCAATTTATTCCCCCCTTTTTTCTTTCCCCCCCCGTCCTCTACAGCATTATAACTACTATCTTAGTCCTTTCAGCCTCCGGGTCCCTAAGCAGTATGTAGCAGTCACAGCTTTCCTATAACAGCTCCCCTAAACTCCATGGGTTAACAAACTAACCCAGGTAACGATACGTCACTTCCGGTGATGCCCCCTGATATCCCCATTTGGATTTCCACAACAATGCTCCTAGGCGCGGAACGTCACTTCCGGTGACGTCACCCGCTCCTAGTGCGCATGCGCCGGCGTCCGGCGGCATTTCCGGCCTGGCCACCGGTCTGTTAGGATATAAGGGAGCGCGCTCCCTTCAGCTCTTGCCAGCCACTAGCTTGGGCACAGTTGTGTCAGCTGCCTACACTGCGCCACCAATATAAGTGAGACCGGACTCCTACATCACACTAAGCTAAGTATCTCATCCTTCCCCTATTTCACTGATGTTATGCTTTGTGTCTCTTCCCTTGTGTATTCAGAGAGCTCTGCTCTAATATACCTCCATACAGGTGACCAGCTACTACCGCAGGCTGAGATACAAAATACAACTTTCCCTGGGTAACTATGTATATACTAATATACCTCACCTGTGA
Organism: Allobates femoralis; assembly: GCA_033576535.1. Lineage (NCBI taxonomy): Eukaryota > Metazoa > Chordata > Amphibia > Anura > Aromobatidae > Allobates > Allobates femoralis. The sequence goes on from JARQOC010000003.1 coordinate 314,021,005, forward strand.
CACATTTGAGTTGGCCTTAGACAGACACAGCAGTTGTGCACACTTTATTCCAGTGCAGGATTCCATAATATATCCTCCCCTATCACCCAGATTACCATTTAACCACTTAGCTCTCATGCTTTATACTTATGGTATATATAACTAGGGGTCTGATACCTCCAGGGCTCTTGCCCACTAACACACCACAATAGCTATCCTCACTGTTACACCATTTACCTATACTGCTGCCCTGATTTAAGTGCACTCAATTTTACAGGAAACTTTCAAACAAGGTTACCCTCTATGCTTATAGCATGAACAACCATATCTCAAGCCTCAACAACTAAGGGTATGTCTAGCCACTTTTACATATCTATACCACCACTATCGCAATACCTCAATGAAACCCCTTAGTACAGTTGATCCTTTCTTTCTCCTTTGATTTTGTAAAACTCGCTGACCCAACAGTCTTGTGCCATCACCAGTATACCATTTGAAACTATGAGATTTTTCCACTTGTATATATGTAGATACGTATACTGTAATCTTGTAAATACAGCAACCTCTTGGTTACTCACTGTAAATATTCTCAATGTTTTTCAGCGACTCTGTGAACAAGGCCAGTTACCTGGCCGAAACGTTAGCCTGTCGCTTCACCTTGAAATTGTAAATAAACTGTTCACTTGATGCAAACACTTCTATCGTACGTGTGCATTGATGCTCGATAGCCTATTGACTACGGGACCCTTGGCCCCTTTCAATTGCACCGTGACCATCGCCATATTTGAGTGCTAGCCTTCGAACTTCCTATACAGGCTAGGGTCATACATAAGCCCAGTATCCGTTTTTGGCATCAGTTTTTGCACTTTTGTGTTCTAAGTCCAAAAACTTATGCCAAAAATGGATACTGCACTCAAGTGTGACTGCAATAGTGTCAGCTTTTTTACAGGACCCAAAAAACGTTGCAAGCAACGTTTTTGGGTAAAGTAAAAAAACTGATCTGTTTCATGGGAAAACGGATCCCTTTTTTAGAGCATTGATTATGGAAAAAATGGCAAAGTCCCCAAAATGCAGAGCTGCAATGGAGGGTCAAAAATCACCCTAAAAAAACAGATCAGTTATTGAAAACAAGGGAAAAAACTGATGGCCATACCCTAGCCAAAGATAGCTAAATCTTAAAGCTAAGCAGCAGGATGCATTCTGACCAGTCACTCCAAAGAACTGGGGGTCCAAGTCCTCTGCTCTAGCAATCATTAAGGGTCCCATCATATGAAGTGAGGCACCTGCCTGTTTGGCTGTGTAAGGCTAGGGTCAGAAATGCGGTTGTTTTTTCAAATCCGGATCCGGATTTGACCATTAAAAATGGGCAAAACCAGATACGGATCCGCAGCCATAGGCTAGGGTCACATTTAGAATGCAAATGCGGTTACTGCATCCAGATTCGTATGCGGTAATCTCATGTCCCTTCAGACACATTTTGCATTCTAAATGTGTCCCTAAACCCGCATCCATATTTAGAAGGAGAACAAAGAAGCATGTATGTTTGACCGGGATCAGGGAAATAAGAAACACTCCAAAAGGAAATCAAGAAAAATATATCATTTATTATATAGGATGTCGGGCATTTCGAGCGTCTAGTCTTGTGGTTGATGGGGATGCCGGTAATTATACTCAGGATGTGGTTGCACTGTTTGTGCACCAACGATCCTTTCTTACACTAATCTTTGCATACCTCTTTGTTTTTTTCATTCCAGGTTTCTCTGGTTTATCTCCTTGTCTCTGATTGTTAAGGCTGGGTCACACATAAGCCCTTGGTCCGTTTTTGGCTTTTCTTTTTTCTAAGTCCAAAAACTGATAGAAAACGGATTGGATGTAATAAACACCCTGTCTGTTTTTTTCTGGACCTCAAAACAGTGCTATGTCCGTTTTTGAGCCAAAAACGTTGCTAGAAAGTTTTTGGCATCAGTTAAAAAACGCATGCGTTTTTTTAACATGGGGCCCTATGGAAACGCATGCGTTAACGCATGGCACGTATAGGCACCTGCGTTAACGCATGCGTTAACGCATATCCGTTTTTAATGAAAAAAATGAAAAAATGACTAAGTCTAAAAAACGTCCAGGGGTGTAGGAGGCTCAAAAAGCACCCAAAAAAAAACGGATTGGTCATGGAAATCACTTCCAAAAACGAACTTCTATGTGTGACCCCAGCCTTACACTGCTTGTTTCATCTTTAGGGATCAATCCCACATAAGCATTACCTCGCACCCTATATATGAGTTACTGGCTGGGCAAACTTTGGTACTCTATTCTGTGCTCAGTATTTTGATCCTTATATCTTTGGTTTTGTTCCCCTACTTATTAGGTGTGCTCTATTTTTTATTTTTGTTATCAGATTCGTTCATCTCTACTCTGTTTTTTGATTCCCTAATGCAGTGTCTTTCTATGTGACAAGGTTTACTTAATGGTATATGACTCTTATTTATAACCGGGTCCCCTATCATCCCCCAATTTATATTGGTTGACATGCCCACTCCATTTATGTGTGGTTTGTTTTGATCCATATTGCAAGACTGCTGTCTCTGTTGGTGGGTGTTCCACCTTTTTAATGGTTTTTAAATGTTTGTTGGTCTCTGCTTTTTCCGATGGTGTATAATAAATTATATATATTTTTCTTGATTTCCTTTTGGAGTGTTTCTTATTTCCCTGATCCCAGTCAAACACACATGCTTCTTTGTTCTCCTTCTAAATATGACTCATTTATAGGCATGTGACTGGTGGATCATTTGATTGTGCCCCCTAACCACTTTGTTTTAAACCCGCATCCAGTAACCAGATTGCTCCTTAATGTGCAATCCGGTTGCCAGATGCTTTGTTCAAGCCTGCTGCTGCGGGGATGAACAAAGGGTTAATCTGTTAAATATATGTGGGCAACATGTCTCCAGGGAGTGTCCACCCTCCCTAGAGACATGTTGTCCAAATACCGTGGCATGTTAATGGTTAATAGGTTGTATTACTTTATCGCCGCTATTGTCAGCTTTCTAAACTTCTGAATGAAAGCCGGCGGTTCCTCTGTGTAAGCAGGAGTATTAGTATGTAATGTGCGTAAGCACATTGCAGGGCAGCATTCTCAATAAGAAGCTGTCCTTGGTGGTTACGCCAATTGCGTACTGCAGCCACTGCTATCCATGGTGCTGAAGCCTTAAACATCAGTTCTATGGCCAGCGCACCAGAGTTTCAATGTGCACTGGCCATAGAACTGATGTTTAAGGCTTCAGCACCATGGATAGCAGCGGCAACAGTACGCAATTGGCGTAAGCACCAGGGCCAACTCCTTATTGAGGATGCAGCCCTGCAATGTGCTTACGCACATTACGTACTGATACTCCTGCTTACACCGAGGAGCCGCCGGCTTTCATTCAGAAGTTTAGAAAGCTGACAATAGCGGCGATAAACTAATAAAGCCTATTAACCTGCCACTGTATTAGGACAACATGTCTCTAGGGAGGGTGGACACTCCCTGGAGACATGCTGCCCACATATATTTAACAGATTAACTCTTTGTTCATCCCCGCAGCAGCAGGTATGAAGAAAGCATCCGGCAACCACAGGCATTCACATGTGCCTTGCGGTAGCCGGATGGGCTCCCATAGGCGCACATTATAGCAATCCTGCTGCGGTTTTGAAACCGCTTCAAAAAATGCAGCCTGTATGATTTTTCACGCAGGCTACAAAATCCGGATGCGTTAACCGGATTGCATTAACTGCAATCCGGTTTTATAATGGGTGCCTATGGGCTGCGGATCCTCATCTGGTTTTGGGCATTTTTACAGCTCAAAACCGGATCAGGATCTGTAATCCCAAGCGCAAATGTGACCCTAGCCATAGGCTGGAATAGAAAAACCGGATTGCACTTAATGCAATCCGGTTACCGCATCCGGTTTTGCAGCCTGCGGTAAAAATCATGCAGGCTGCATTTTTCGGAGCCGTTGAAAAACCGGATCCGTTTTCTTTATATTGGCAGCCTATGGCAACCGGATTCGGTACCACAAGGTAAATCAATGTACCTTGCGGTACCGGATCCGGTTGCTGGGGCCACAATGTTTTCTCATCGCAGATCTGGATCCATTACTGGATCCAGATCTGCAATGTGATGCCAAATGTGACGGCACACGGTAATACCGGATCCGGTAATAGATACGGTTACCGGATTGTGCCTTCCAAATATGACCCCAGCCTATCACCCTTGTAATGGGGGCTTTCCATTCCACTGCTATCCACCCACACACAGCATCTACAGCCAAGAATGGCTAGGGTCGCATATGGCCATCATTTTTTTTCCCTGTTTTCAATAACTGATCTGTTTTTATTAGGGTGCTTTTTGTCCCTCCTGTGCAGCTCTGCGTTTTTGGGACTTTGTCATTTTTTACATAAACAATGCTCTAAAAAACGGATCCATTTTCCCATAGGGTCCCATGTTAAAAAAATGGATCCCTTTTTTACTGCACCCAAAAACGTTGCTTGCAACGTTTTTTGTGTCCTGTAACAAAACTGACACCATTGCAGTCACACGTGAGTGCAGCATCCGTTTTTGGCATCAGTTTTTGGACTTAGAACACAAAAGTGGAAAAACTGATGCCAATAACGGATTCAGGGCTTAAGCCTGGGTTCACACTTGGCCATCAGTTTTTGTAAAAGGCTCAAATACTGGATCCTTTTTTAAAGGATGTTTTTTAGCTGGTTTATGACCCTCCTGTGCTGCTCTGCTTTTTTAGACTTTGTAATTTCTTCCCAAAAAATGTTAGAAAAAACTGATCAGGTTTTTTGTGCCATTAAAAACCTGATCAGTTTTCCCATAGGGCCCCATGTTAAAAAACCTGATCAATTTTTTTACTGCACCCAAAAACGCTGCTAGCAGCGTTTTTGGGGGCCAGGTAAAGAACTGACACCATTGCAGTCATACTTGAGTGCAGCATCAGTTTTTGGCATCAGGTTTTGGACTTAGAAAAAAAAGTGCACAAAATGATGCAAAAACCTGATCCAAGGCTCAAGTGTGACCCTGACCCTTATCGTTATCAGCAGGTAACGCTATGCGCTGCCTGTCTATTGATCTCTATGGCAACCGGACGCTTACTGCAGCCTCAGGTTCCAGAGAGATCACCCGGATATGCGATTTTGCAGAGCGCAAAGGAAACGCTGTTTGCAGTGTTTTCCTGTGCGCTCTGCAAAATCACATATCTTGGAGATCTCTGTGGAGCTGGAGGCTGCGATAAGCGTCCGGTTGCCATAGAGATCTATTGCCTGGCGGCACATAGTGTTACTTGCTGTTAACGCTATGCGCTGAGGCAGAAAATGCCAAAGTTTCTGCCGGATCCGCCAGGCTAGGGGCCAGGCGCAAGTCTGACCCTAGCCTAACAGTTGCTTTACTTCAGTAGGAACAGGGAAATATAACATGGTGTAACTTCTTCAAAGTTTCACGTAGGTAGTCCACAGCAAATATAGTTCAGAGTTAGATTCTGGCATGGAATTGAGGTTCAGGAGCTTTAAGAACGTATTATTTAGAACCAGACAAATATGGGTCATGCATAGATTGAGCGCTTATGTAAAACCACGTCCAATGCCCACCAAGAAAACTGTATTAGAAACTGGTGCAAAAGATCCGCATGAGCGTCACACATAAAAACACACTGTTATAAGAAAAAATTACAAAAAATAGCAAGTGCAATAAAAAAGGGACAAAAAACAGGGTTTTTGGTTCATAAGTTTTTTGCAAAAAAGGTAATTTAAGCTGCCTCACCTCCACACGGTAACCCTGATCAAGACAGTCCCTATCTAATGTGTTAAAAACCTGCTAGTGTGTACATACCTCTAAGCAAGACACAGGAAAAATATCTTATAATATGGGCGTCTGTGTAGCAGATTTAAATATGCAGACCTCATAAAGGAGGGGCAGGTAACCTCCAGTATTTAGAAATAGTATTTGTAGGTAGTTATAGGAAAGTTCAAAGTCTTTTGTATAGTAGATATAGAGCAAGAGGTTTATAGACCTGGAATCCTGTATTACTTTTACAGCTGGTCACATGCAGAAATATATGAAGCAAATAATGGACAATGATGAGTGAGGTGGGAGACCCTCAAATTCCTCAACATGTGAGCAATAGGTTCTTCTGTACAGTTAGCATGACCTACTGCTAAAGAAGCATGCATAAATGTGGACAGCGAGGAGCCAGGGTTACAAGTCTTAAGCCATCTTGGCTGTAGAAGTCAAAGGAAGATCCGAGGCATTAGGCCTGGCTGTAAATCTTGTGGTAAAGGGAAGGATGAACTTCCAGGCATGGAGCCTGGAAGTGGTGAGGAGACCATTAGGCTAGGGTCAGATTAGCGCTATTTTCTGCGCTCAGGGGGGTTCCGAACAAAAAAACATGGAATTTGGGAGCCTTGACACAGTGTTACCGTCATGGTAACGCTGCGTCAGTGCTGCCGATTCATCCCCATGGTGACGGAGTCCAGAGCGCAGCTCAAACGCCGGCATCTAAGTGCCAGTGTTTGAAATATTGTGCTTTTTCCTAGCACATCACAGACACTTTAGATCACGTCATGTGCACAGCAAATAGCGGTAATCTTACCCTGGCCTAACATGAGGTCTGCTCTGTGTCACATCTTGTACCAGACTAGGGAATTTCCAGCCCTGCCTATGCAGCCAAGAGGCTGGCGTAGTTCCACCTCTTGAACACTCAATTCACATGTCAAATCTTTACAATGCAAAGGGGATATAAACTACACATCTTACCAGCAGATGTGCTGGAACATAACGCTTGGAAAAATGCATTAATTTTACATGAAATTGTATTTAAAACTCATTAATGAGTGTACAGGGAAAGCTAAAGAGCGAGCTGCAGTGTAAAGAGCTACTCACGGTCCATGCATACTTAAAGGGACATACATAATCTGGATCAGGTCACTGTAGCTGCATCTCCGCTTCTGTGTGTGTGTCCCCGTGTGTGGTGTGTAACATTCATACACTCCAAGAGAATGTCATCAGTCTTCTCATCCTCTTCTGCAGGGGCAGGCAAGCAGGAACCGCAATGCACCAGGGCTTTTTTTTACTTCAGGTTATCACTGACAAGTCATACATAATATTTTGCATCCTTTCTTGCTTCCTTACTGGGTTTCCTTTTCCGCCCGACTCCCATTATGGCTATAGCAACAACTCTTCTTCTGTTCCTTGGATCCTGCAGTCCATAGCAACAGCCACCTCTTTTTCCTGGCTCCTGCAATATGCTGTAATTGCCACTTTTCCTCCAGCAGTACCCTCAGTCCTATTCCCTGTGGCTCCTTGACACCATGGAATCGTTCCATTCAACCTAGCCCATCTTCCTCATTCATTGATTCCCTGGTGCTATGACTAATAGACACACCCCGCAGGGCAGTGAGGTACTCGGAACCAAGCAACAGTTCTGCTGGGGAATCACTGGGGTCAAGACCCGACTCCGTGAACTTGTCGGTGTCAAAAAAAAGTTTGGGGATTATGGTTTAGGCATTGTGACTCCACCCGTGGTCTTCTGCTATGGATGGCGGACGCTGTGGAACCTCTGGGGATGATGGTATAGCAGCTGTGATGGTGTTCCCCCCATGGGTAGAGCGATTCCCCAGGGCAACTGTTAAAGTTTATGGCGGTGGTAGGCCGGTGCGGTGCAGGACTGAGGGCACAGTATAACCGACAAACACGGAGTTCTCAGTCTCCTTTACTTTTACTGTTGGTTCAAGGTGCAGCCTGGGACACTGACAACAGGTGGTTCAGTGAGTCCGTGTGGCCTGGAAGCAACTTGAGGATCTCCTCATCTCGTGAGTTCTGAGGTCTCCCTGCTGCGCTCCTCTTTGTTGGACCCTGCTGCTTCCTCTAGCTAAGCTGCGACACTCTTTTCCTGCTCACAAGTCTCACACCCGCATGGCAGGCAGCTCGAGCTCTTCTTTGGCACCTCTCCTCTGGTTGAGGTCCTGAACTTTAGTGCGCTGCTGTGCCTTCAGGTGCTTGGTGTGACTGGGTGACTTGGAATCTCCCGTCCTCTGGTATTTGCTGCTGAGTCATTAGTGACCTCACAGCCTCAGTCTCCGGTGTGCATTTCTGGTGCACTGCTCTGGGATGAGCCCATCACTGGCTCCACTCCCCAGGCCCTTTCCTCGACTTCCTCAGACCCTCTCCAATGGGTCCCTCATGATCACTCCTGTCCTGGGATGAGTCTGACACTGCTCCAGTCCTCAGGATGTCAGTCCTGTTCTTCTGCTCAGACTTTCTAAGACTTTTTGACTAACTTCCCCTCCAGACTAGAAATTATAGGGAAGCTCCCCTGAAACCAGGTTCAGAGCTCACCCTTCAGGCCTGGAGTCAGAAAAAGTGTTGCATGCTGTGGGCTTACCTGATGTGAAGACCCCCGCTTGCTTTCAGGCATGATATCACCCCCCAGAGGGAGATAATGCCATTGTGGCAACCGGACTCTGGGGTGCCGCATAAGCACACCAGGCCGAGCCATAGGCTGTTAACTATGGAGCCAGGCTCCCATGTCTACAGGACTGGACCTCCATCCCATGCCCTCATCCTCTCACTTCTCTGGCATAGCCCTCACTGACTATGAATCTAAAATGTATGCTCAATACACACAATAGCGCCTCTCAAGCCATTCCTTAAATCTTTATTACAAATATTCTTCAGCAGCCGCACTACCATGACTGGCAGCTAGGTATCACTATAACACCAACTATTCTTAGTCTTGTGCTAAAACCCTAGCGAACCAATTAACTTTCCTACACATTTTACATGGACATTTAACCCCATTATGACCAATGATGGGTATAGCCGTCTTGAAAAAATGTCAGTTCCCACACTATGGCTTTGAACTGTCACTGCGTGTAAACATGCAGTGACAGTTCCATGCTGACAGCTGTAAGTGATAGCTAAGGGGCAGGGGAAAGGGGGTGGAGACTGATGTGAATTCATTGGAGCTTCTTCCGGTGGTTGTTGCTGGTGATGCAGCTGACTGTGTGGGCTTCACCGGTGATGGTGATGATTGACAATCTGGTTCTTTGAGCATATAATGGTTTGAAGTGGATCAATCCTTGCCAGTTGTCTTTGCTTCCTGGAGGAGTTCACATCTCTCTGGTTTCTTCTGCTCAGTGGAATTCTTTGGAAGCTAAGTGGATGTTTTTTTTATATTTTGTGCCACACTTTTGTGTGCTTAAGGTTCTGCTTATGTTTTGTCTTATTCTGAGCTGTGGGTTTGCAATTTAGTCTGTAAATTTTGTTATCTGCTCTCACATAGGAAGTTTTCTTCCTAGGAATTTTACCATTCACTATTATCTGTTATTTCCAGTTCTGCTGGCAATTGATTTATAGAAGTCTGCAGATATAGAGGGCGCCGAGTCTTAGTCTTGACTCAGGGTCATTTTTGTTCTATCTGCTGTTGGTGGTTTTTTGATAGTGTTTTATACTGACCACAATACTATTCTATCCTGTCTTTCCTATATAGCTAGAAAGCCTCTTTTGCTAAACCTTTTATTCTGCCTGCGTTTGTTTTTCTTTGTCTGGTTTCCCAGTTAATATCTGTGGAGGCTTGCTATTCTTTTGGGGTTCTGATCTGAGGAAAGATAGCTTTTTCTACATCCATCTTTAGAAGCAGTTAGTTCTCCGGTTGTGCAGAGGTGTCTAAGTCTGGTTAGTTACATCCCACGGCTACTTTTAGTTGCGGTGTGTAGTCAGGGATTGCGGTCAGTACAGTTACCAACGACTTCTATGGAATCTGAATGTTACTCCTGAGTCATCGGTTCATAACAGGGGACCCTTTTTAGTGATCCCCACATTCAGAGTAATGTGATCAATCAGTCAATCTGACTGACCAATCATATCATGGTTGCACAAGAAAGTGCTGAATATGAGTACTTCACTGCATGGTATCTGAAGGAGCCATGCTGTCAGCTGTGCCCGAGCTCCTACACTCATCACGCTGCCTGTGGCCATCACCCCTCAACTCATGTGCCCGCTCCCCTCTTCTTTTGTCTGCCCCCCTCTTTCATCTTCTCCACTCCCATTCTGTACCTGCTCCCATCTTCCTCCATCTGCTCCCCTCCACCATCTGCTCCCCTCTTCCACCCCTACTCCTCCTTGCACTCCCCTCTTATTCTGTCTGCTCCCCTCCTCCGTCTAATCCCCTCCCCTCCTGTACCCGCTCCCCTCTTGCTCCTCCTGCTCCCCTCTTCTTCTGTTTGCCCCCCTCCACTGTCTGCTCCCCTCCATTCATGAGGCTGAGGATCAGTGATCTGACAGCCATGGACAGCGATCACTGTGTGCTCACTGTCCCTGGCTCTGTGAAACTCCCTAAGTGCTGTGATCTTAACGATCTCAGCACTTGGGGTCCGTCAAGATGGAGTGCACGGTCACTCACCTCTCCCCGTGGTGATCGACCCATCGTAATGTAATTGCAATGGGCCAATCATCACCATGGTAACCCAATGTTGCCTTGGCAATTTGAGGTTGCCATAGTGACATCTGGTCACCTGACCCAAGCCTCAGAGATCATGTGATCTTTGAGACCTGGGTTTTCAGCACTGACAGGTGCACTGTATGGCAGATCAGTGCCATACAGTGCACCATCAGTGTGAACCCAGAGACTGCAGCAAAAGGACCCTTGATCTCTTGCTGCAGTCTCAGGAGGTGACTCAGCCATAGGCGAACATCGTTGTGGATTACGTCAGAGGATATGTGGGATAATAAAGATGGAGTCCAAATATGTGTTTTTATTTTTTGCTTTAATAAAATCATTTTTTCACAGTGTTGTGTCTTATGTACCATTTTACTTATAGGTTCCTAATGTCGGCTCTAACATTGGCCCGACATTTTGAACCTTGGGCAACAGAACCAGGAAATGGTGCTTCAATCAAATGCACCATTTTCTGGGACAGCCGCTGGCTGCAATTCACAGGGTCATGGGTGCAGAAAGCTTGGGCCTCTTTACGCTGCAGAATTCAAGCCCCCTGCTGTCTAGTTGTACCTTGCTGGAAAACAAAAATATGGCGAAGCCCCACATCATCTTTTTTTTAATTATTTCAAGAAATAATAAAAAAATGGCTCTGCCTTATCTTGAATACCAAATCATCCAAACAGGTCTGGCTCTAACCCTCAGTTGGTGCCCAGGGAAGACTAATAACAGTAATATATAATAACCTGGCACACAATTATATGAGAAATTATGATAAGGAGACGTCAGCTCAGACCATCAAAGTTTTTATTCAGAGATAAATGTAGCTCAATCCTTGCCGGTTCGACCACACTGGTCTTCGCAGAGGATACAGGAGCTGTGGCAGTGTATACAGAAACAAAACAAAACAACAGTCAGTTCTTGACAAAGAAAATCAGAAACAAAACAACAATCCTTATAAAAATTGGTTAAGGTAACTACAACTTAAACGATAGGAGATATACAGCTGCAGTTGTAAATAATGTAAATATTCCAAAGTAGGGTAATGCTACCCTGAAAGTGACACCCGTTACTATAATACATATACCCAAAGTGAGTGCCGTACAGTGGTATAGTATCTACCTCAAGTGTAGAATGACAGCAATTTCTAGTCATTCAATTACCTATGTTAAGTAGTGTCTAAATGAGGTGAAAAACAGCTGAGTCACAGATTGTACAAAAAGGACTCTCATTCTGCCCGACACCAGTATTTAGCTCATTCACACTCGACCAGGAGCTCAGAAGATTCTATAGGAATCTTCGCCTCAAGGCCCACTACATGAATACTGACGACACAGAACTCACGGGGACAGTTGACACAGACTCAACCCACTTTTCCTTCAGACAATTGGGTCTGAAGGTTCCGAGTAACTTTCAACCTCCTAAGGTTTATCACCCTATCGAGACATATATTAACCTGGTCTCTAGAGATATTGACACCTTACTCAGAGACATCGGTAGGGGTAATTTCCCAATCAAAATGAATTTGACTCCGATAGAAACACAGGCGATTAACTGCCTCAAAAATAACAAACAACTGGTTATAAAACCAGCGGACAAAGGAGGGGCGATTGTCGTAATGGACCGTGATAAGTACATCAAGGAGATTGAATCACAACTGGGAGTCATAGGGACATACGCACCACTTCCCTATAATCCTACCTCCCATATACGGGAACGGATTAAGGAGAAGGTTGATCATTATTTACGACAGGGCACTATTGATGCCAAACTGGCAGACTATATGGTCCATCTTAATCCGGTGACACCTGTTTTCTACACGTTACCGAAAGTGCATAAAAACCTTTATAACCCCCCAGGACGCCCAATAGTTGCTTCTACGGATTCGTTACTCTCACCACTGGCAAAAACGGTCGAACGCATTTTGACCCCACTGATACCTCTAATCACATCTTGCGTGAAGGATACTGGTGACTTCCTCGACCACGTCCAGAACCTGAGTGACATACCTTCGGGCAGCCGCTTGGTTACTCTTCACTATGTGAACAGTGTTGTGTATTTGCAGAGAATTTTGAAGCTGACATGGAGCTTTATGGGTGAAAGTCATGGCAAAATACTCTAAAAGATTTTGAAATGCTCCAGATTTCTCCTTGGGAAAATGCATGCCATTTCCGCTGCAGGAAAATCTGCAGCATGGGCACAACACTTCTAATTTCCCATACACTTTACAGGGAAGGTGCTGTACTGCGGAATTGTCAAAAATTTGAAGAACAAGCATGAGAAAATCACGGTAAAAAACAGGAAATCTGCAGCATCGTCCAAGCCCAGCCGTGCATCCAAAAATTGTTTTCTTACCACATATAGAGAATCAACATGCTCGGGAGAAATTGCCCAACGTATTTTGGAGTCCATTTTATTATGTTGCCTGTGTGAAAATGAAAAAATTCTATTTTTTTCCACAAAAATGTTCTTTTAGCCTCCATGTTTTCATTTTCACAGCTCAACGTTATATAAAGCTGTGAAACAACTGGGGATTCAAGGTGCTCACCACATATCCAAATAATTTCCTTCAGGGGTCTAGTTTCCAAAATGTGGTCACTTGTGGGAGGTTTCCACTATTCGGGACACAAGGGCTCTCCAAACAGTACACAACACCCACAGTCCATTCCATCAAAATCAGCATCTCAAAATGCCACTATCTCCCTATAGAGTCCTGCCGTGCGCCCAAGCACATATGAGGTATCAGTGTACTCCGGACAAATTGCCCAAGAAATGTTAGTATCCATTTTATCATCTTGTTCTTGTCTCAATTAAAAAATTGATGCTAAAAGAACATTTTTGAGGAAAAAAAAAGGACTTATTACTTTTCACAGCTTAACTTTTTAAAATTCTGTGAAGCACCTGTGGTACAAAGTGCTCACCACCCATCTAGACAAATTCCTTGTAGGGTCTAGTTTCCAAAATGGGGACACCTTGTGAGGGGTTTTCAATGTTTTGGCACACAGGGTCTCTCCAAACACAACATGGTGTCTGCTATTGATTGCAGCTAATTTTCTGCTTGAAGCGTCAAATGGTGCTCCTTCCTTTCCGAGCGGTATCATGTGCCCAAACAGTGATTTTTTACCACATGTGGGATATTAGCATACTCGGGAGAAGTTGCATAACAAATTTTAGGGTCTATTTTTTGTTGTTACTCTTACAGAAATGCAATATTTGAGGCAAAATAACTTTTTGTTGGAAAAAGTAATATGTTCATTTTTTTCCCTTCCATCTTACTTTAGTTCCTGTGAAGCACCTGAAGGGTTAATAATCTTCTTGAGTGCGATTTTGAGCAGACTGAGGGGTGCAGTTTTTGGAATGGTGTCACTTTTGGGTGTTTTCTGTCATGTACGCTCCTCAAAGGGACTTCAAATGTGATGTGGTCACTAAAATATGGTTTTATAAATTTTGCTGGAAAAACGAGAAATTGCTGATGAACTTTGAACCCTTATAACTTCCTAACAAAAAAAAATATTTCCAAAATTGTGCTGATGTAAAGTAGACATGTGAGAAATGTTATTTATTAACTATTTTGCGTCACTTAACTCTGGCTTAACAGAATAAAAATTCAAAATTTGAAAATTGAGAAATTTTCCAACTCTTTGCCAAACTTTCAATTTTTTCACAAATAAACACAAATATTACCAACCTAAATTTACCACTAACATGAAGCCCAATATCTCACAAAAAAACTGGCTCAGAACTGCTAGGATCCATTGAAGCATTCCCAAGTAGATGTTTTTTGTCATATAGGCAGTTTTGTACATTTTGTTGGAAAAATGAAAAATTGCTGGTGAACTTTAAACCCTTTTAACTTCCTAACAAAAAAAAAGTTTCCAAAATTGTGCTGGTATAAAGTAGGCATGTGAGAAATGTTATTTATTAACTTTATTAACTATTTTGTGTGACATAACTCCCTGGTTTACCAGAATAAAAATTAAAAGTTTGAAAATTGCAAAATTGATTTTCTCACAAAGAAATGCAAAACATATCGACCTATATTTATCACTAATATGAAGTGCAATTGGTCACGAACAAACAATGTCAGAATCACTGGGGTCTGTTGAAACATTGCAGAGTTATACCCTCATAAAATGACAATGGTCAGAATTGCAAAATCAAGCTTGGTCATTTGTGTACAAAGTGACTCGGCCCTTAAGTGGTTAAGTTACATTACACAGTACAATACATTTCACATTAGTATTTACACTTTACTGTAGGAAGGGATCATCATCCTCCTACACATACACCAATCTAAAAAATAACTTTCACTTATACAGTTGTTAGTTTATAATTTATGAAGACTGCAGTCCTGCAGACCCACTGTCGTGGCCGCTTCTACTTCCAGTTCCACTCATTAAATTCTGGGGATATTCACTGCATCGCTGAGAACTCAGAGGTTTTCGGCTGTTTTCAGTTGTGTTCGCGGTGACATCAGGGTTCAGCCTGCTTGTCACTCTGTATAGACTCTTGTCTGTACAGAGCGATGAAGCAAAGCTGACATTGCTCTGCCTATGGACTGTTGGACTGAGGGTTTTTTCCCAATAAATAAAATGTGTTTTTTGGTTTATTTCTAATAAAAAAAACATTTCTCTGTGTTGTATTTTTTTTTTTTACTGCTAACTAGAAATTCATGGTGACCATGTCTAATTTCACATGACACCATGAATTTCAGGCTTTGTAACAGCTGTCAATAAAAAGCTGTCACTAACCCCAGTATTACGCAACGTGCCACCGCCACCAGGGCCGCTGGTAGAGTACCTATGAATGCACCATATTCTGGCGAGGCTGTGTGCGGCAATTCGCAATGGTTGTAGCTCAGCTTTCCCACCCTGCACTAAAATTTCAGCTCCCATCTGCCTAGTTGTACCTGGCTTGAAACCAAAAATATGGCGAAGCCCATATTGTTTATTTTTTAATTATTTCGTGAAATTCCTGGAATATTTTTTTTTTTTTTATAAAAAGAGCTTCCCTATACTTTTGGTTTCCAGCCAGGTAAAAATAGGCAGTTGGGGTTAGGGGGCAACCCGTAGTTGCTTACTATACTTGGCTGGCATTTAAAATATTGTGAAGCGCCATATGTTTTCTTTTAGTATTTCAAGGATTCATTTTATAAAAAGCTCAAGTGTGTTTTGGAGTTTTTTTGTCAAAAAGTGCCAAATTTTGCCAAATTTACACCAAAAATGAAATCCTTGGCAAAAAAAAGCAGCAAAAATGTTGTGCTTTTGGTGTTTTATTTGGGCTGGAATTGCATATAAACACAGTGCATCTAGCTTTAGTCCAAAATTGCATAAAAAAGCATGAAATCCGCAGCAAAAAACATGGCAAAAACACCATGGTTTTGGTGCTTTTTTGGGCTGGAATTGAATATAAACACATTGCATGCAGCTTTAAGTTAAACTTGCACTGAAAAAAGCATGAAATTCAGGTCTCCTTATCTTCTTCATTCAGCCCTGCTACATCTTTGCCAACAAAGACATCTGCTGGCAGAGACGAGCATGCAGGGAATAACAGGGTGCTGTGTGAAAGAGTTCACATAAACTCAGAAAACCCCAGCATCACATGGCACCCAGAGCAGCTCACTTAGGCTTACTTAATCAGCAGAGGGCAAGTATTCTCAGTGGAGTGTGAGCAAATCATTATTGCCCCCCACAGTATAGAATAGTATCCCACAGCTGCGCCAGAAATTTGCACATTTATAAGAAGCTCCAATTCCTGGCGCTTTCCCCATATCCTCCATTGGCCAAAGGAATTTTAGGAATTTTGGGCTTAATGCCAGATGGCAATACAAACCTGGTATTAACCCCTTATACTCAGTTTGCCATTGCTACATGGCAACTAGAAAGGTATCTTTACACGCCGCCACTGCGGGGTAGCAACTGCCTGGCAATCGGGAGCCGCAGGCTGGCCAATCATGACGCTATTGCGTTGTCCAATCAGCGTGTTAGCATCACGGAATACACAACTCTGTCACACCTATGTTCTTGCAGCGCTAAAGATGTACGCCCATATTCCTTTGTGGATAGTGGCGTGTGATGCGGCGACGGTATTCAACAGCAAGTTATCCGCAGGATCTGTTGGAACTTCCCGGGAACCACGATACCTTGAGTTGACAACGCAATTGCGGCGTGTACATGCTGAATCAGCGATCGTTAGCAACCATTAAAAACGTGCACGCACACATACGGTTGCTACCGATTGCCAGTGATAGTGGCGGCGTGTAAAGGTACCTATAGAGCCTTGTAAAGCCCTAGGAATTGGAGCTTCTTATGAATGCACCAATTCCTGGGGGGGCTGCAGGTAGCTATTCTAGAGTGTGGGGGGCCCAATAATGATGGGCCCTCAGCATGCTGAGAATGCCAGCTCTCTGCTGCCTAGTTTTACCTTGGCTTGCAGCTAAAAATAGGGCAAAGCTCTATGCAATTTTTTTTCCCATTATTTTTTTGACACTCTATGAAGCCAGATTGGTTGCCATACACTAATGTGTATGACAGGGGTGGGGAATTCCAGGTCTCAAGGACCACTAACAGGTCATGTTTTCAGATCTCCTTAATATTTCAAAGGTGACAATTGACCACCTGAACTAGTTATTATTCCAAGCGCTTTGTAATACTAAGAAAATCCTGAAAACATGACCTGTTGGTGGCCCTTGAAGCTTTGAGTTTGAAGCACAGACACCACCCAGACGAAGGAAATGCAGTCTGATTTCAACAGCCAATCACAGACACTCCTATAGAGCATGGGTGTCGGTGATTGGCTGATACCATTCAGTAAAGTGAATATGCATGAAGCTTCATGGGCGGTACGAGAAGTAAGTGAGAGGGAGAGCAGACCCGGAAGTAAGCAAGAAAGCAAACAGTAATGGGCCCGTCACATGGGGAGATATCGCCGGCGATGTCGCCGAGATCTTCCTGTTCAGGCAATGTTGAAGCGACATCGCCTGTGCGTCGCCGTGTGTAACAAGGCAACTGAATGGCGATTAATTTCTGTTTCTGAGTTCAGAGATTTCCCAACAGTTTCGGGAATCAGGCGATGTAGCTTGAGTGATCCCTATGCCTACTGCCGTGTGACACGGCGATAGCAATGGCACAGGCGATGTCTGTGTTCAGGCAATCCATTCTGTATGCCACATTGATGGTGAGGTGGTGCTGTGTGACACGGCAATCTGAAAAGCCAACATCGCTTCAAGGTTGATTCAGGCGATTCCTGAATCGCCGGTTTGACCTAAGTTGACGGTAAGATTGCTACGTGTGACGTCTCACGAGCGATGCTGCAGTGATGTGCGCATTCATGAGATCGCTGCAACGTCGCCGGCGAGATCTCCCCATGTGACGGGCCCATAAGAGACCGGTAGGATGATCTGTGTGTGTTTATGTGTGTTTGGCAGGTTTGGACACCTTTGATGGTGTTTTCTACGTGTTTCATGTTGCCTGCCATTGATTTCAATGGGGTTTGAAAGTTTTGGCGAACTCTTCGTTGAGCACCCCGCATTTGACAAACCAAACCGAATTCGAACACTCAAGGTGATCGCTCTTTTCTAGTCATTAGGTGACTGAAAAAGGACAATGCTAAAATACTATATTAAAAAGTTGACTGTATTTTGGCAAATCACATGGATAGATATTTTTCTGTTACCGAAATCAATGCAGAGCATTTTTCTTTGCTTTGAAGGAGGAACAGCACCTAATGATTAGCACTTAAACCCATAATTTCCCTTTACACAAACACTAACAGCTGCAGCTGTGAATGTCAGCATTAAATATGTGTAATTATGTATACTAAATATTCAACTACATTTTTCTGTCATTTATTTAACTGAAGAACATTTTTCTTTTTAAAATGAATAGACAAACTGAGGAAGAAAATATATTGTTTATCAGATTTCACCAGCACAAGATGACAATTCACTAATTGTTTATGCCATGTAGTTTCCCCATCGTAATTCTTAACCTGGTCTGCCTTTTTATATGTCAATCAAGATATTATCATGAGTCAGAGCTGCTTTTTTTCTGTTTAGAAAAACTTTATGAGAATGCAATAAATAATTGCTTTATGGACAATTTTGCTCAACATTATAGAAAGTAATGATGTGCGAAACTAATGATGTTTATGTATTTTAAAGTCCCCGACCCCACAAAACTAAAATGGCACCTTTACACACAGAGATATATTGCTTGCAAATCACTGGTTGCAGTGAAATCGTGGACACATTGTTCCATTTTGTTGCCGTGTACAAATGGAACAATGTGTCCATGATTTCACTGCAACCAGTGAGTTGCAAGCAAAATATCTCTGTGTGTAACGGTACCTAAAGAGTTAAAATAATTAAAGCGAAGTTGCCATAAAACTAAAAGAAAATTCAACTATTCAACTAAGTATTAATGTTTTCAAAAATATTATAATTTGTTTTTAATGGAATAAAATATGAGAAATAATTTTAAAAGGTTTGTTATTTTCCACTTTTAATACATAGGGGAAGCAGATGCTGAAATTTGCCATGAATCCTAATGTACTGCCAGCTCACATTACCACTGCAGTAAATGTGGCTGGATCAGCTCCGTGTGTCTGATGTGTCCCTTCCCCTTTTGAATGTTTGCAAATGGATAAAAGATGAACTTGAGTGTGGAGCCATTTTGTTGGTGACTGCAAAGTTATAGGGTACCGTTACACATCGCAACATCGATGTGATATCGCCTGCAACTTCACGGGAGCAAGCACGTTTTTGGCACTTTCCCAAGATTGCCTTGTAGATCTCACACAGGGAGATATCAGGCAACGCAACTAGGATGTAGCAAGCAACTTTTGTTTGCTGGGTATGAGCAACCCAGCAAGCGATCCTTTAACATTGTACTGAATAGGGGAAGTTGCTTTCAACATCATTGTTGCGTTTTCACACTGCACGATCATGCCACATCGCTTATGCAACATCGCCCGGTTTAAGTGCGTGAGAAAAAATCTGGCGATGTCACTCCAGCGATTTTTTGCAGTCGCATCGCCCTGTAACACGACACGGCGCACTCACGATATCAACTGCAACTGACCAGACTCCTTCCTTGCTCTTTCCTGCCCCGCTTGCTCCTTCCTGCCCCGCTTGCTCCTTCCTGCCCTGCTCGCTCCTTCCTGCCTTGCTTGCTCCTTCCTGCCCCGCTTGCTCTGCCCTGCCCCACTCGCTCCATCCTGCCCCGCTCGATCCGTCCTGCCCAGCTCGCTCCATCCTGTCCGACTTGCTCCCTTCTGGCCCGCTCGCTCCTTCCTGCCCCGCTTGCTCCTTCCTGCCCCGCTCGCTCCATCCTGCCCCGCTAGCTCCGTTCTGCCCCGCTCGCTCCATCCTGCTCCCCTGGCTCCATCCTGTCCCCCCGCATCCATCCTGCCCCCCCCGCATCCATTCGGCCCCCCACATCCATCCTGCCCCCTTCTCATCAGTCCTGCCCCCCGCATCCATCCTGCCCCCCTGCATCCATCCTGCCCCCCTGCATCCATCCTGCCCCACCCGCATCCATCCTGCCCCCCGCATCCATCCTGCCCCCCCCCGCATCCATCCTGCCCACCCGCATGCATCCTGCCCCCCCGCCACCATCCTGCCATCCGGCCCGGGCTCCATCCTGCCCCCCTGGCTCCATGCCCTGTCGGCTCCATCCTGCCCCCCTGGCTCCATGCCCTGCAGTCTCCATCCTGCCCCCTGCCTCCATCCTGCTCCCCTGGCTCCATCCTGTCCCCCCGCATCCATCCTGCCCCCGCATTAATCCTGCCCCCGCATCCATTCTGCCCCCCTCGCATCCATCCTGCCCCCCTCGGGGGAGAAGGGACCACAGCTACAGCACAGCGGTCAGGATCAGGTATACATCTTAACACTCTATAGGGGGTTTTGTTTGGACTATAATAGAGATAGTGGGAACTGGTTAATGCTGAAGGCTTAGGTTTGGTGATACCATATGAATACAAGATACCTCAGTGAGAGTGTGGTTATCAATGGTTAAAGCAACCGGTTCTTTGGCAGTCCAGCTACTTTTTGGTTTCCCTCTATACATATGATTAATACCACAAAACCGTGCCACTTGAGATAATGGTAATATACATTTGTGTGGCTATTGAAAGAATGTTAAGCATAAATTGAATGTTATATACTATGTAATATATACTGCTGTGGTTGTACTCCTGTGGATCCCTAAGAGGATATGCTCTGGATTTTTTAATAATTTTATGGATTTTTTGATATGAAATATAAATAAAATTTGGAATCATTTATATCTTGATATCATTTGTCATCATTCCTGTAGAAAAGGTATCCTTTTCTGTTGTAATATATTGTTTTTTGGAGTGAATAATTCAATAGGGATATTGTTTTAGTTTTTTCCCCCTGCATCCATCCTGCCCCCCGCATCCATCCTGCCCCCCTTGCATCCATCCTGCCCCCCCACATCCATCCTGCCCCCGCTCGCTCCATCCTGCCCTGCTCGCTCCATCCTGCCCCCCGCCTCCATCCTGCCCCCTACCTCCATCCTGCCCCCCCCCCCCCGCCTCCATCCTGCCCCCCGGCTTTATCCTGCACCTTTGGCTCCATCCTGCCCCGCTCGCTCCATCCTGCCCCCACCACCACCATCCTGCCCCCCGCCCCACCATCCTTCCCTCCCCCATCACCATCCTGGCCCCCTGCTCCATCCTGCCCCCCGGCAGTTAGCGGTCATGTGACTGATCAGCTGATCGGCTTCCCAAGCAACAACAGGTTCTAAAGGCCTGTAGGACCTAGAAGACGTAGGTGGAGCGAGCCAGTGGACAGGTGAGTATCCTCACTGAGGATTTTTTTATTTTTACTTTTACTTTGAAGGAGTGGGGGCCAGAAGGAGCGGGGGGGCCGCGGGGAGCGGAGTATCGCCATATACTATAGTGCTGCTATACATGTACTATAATGTACCGTCATATACTATTGTGCTGCTATACATGTACTGTAATGTACCGCCATATACTATAGCACTGCTATACATGTGCTATAATGTACTGCCATATACCATAGCGCTGCTATACATGTACTATAATGTACCGTCATATACCATAGTGCTGCTATACATGTACTGTAATGTACCGCCATATACTATAGTGCTGCTATACATGTGCTGTAATGTACCGCCATATACCATAGCGCTGCTATACATGTACTGTAATGTACCGCCATATACTATAGCACTGCTATACATGTGCTATAATGTACTGCCATATACCATAGCGCTGCTATACATGTACTATAATGTACCGTCATATACCATAGTGCTGCTATACATGTACTGTAATGTACCGCCATATACTATAGTGCTGCTATACTTGTGCAGTAATGTACCACCATATACCATAGCGCTGCTATACATGTGCTGTAATGTACCGCCATATACCATAGCGCTGCTATATATGTACTATAATGTACTGCCATATACTATAGCGCTGCTGTACATGTACTATAATGTACCCCTATATACTATAGCGCTGCTATACATGTACTGTAATGTACCGCCATATACCATAACGCTGCTATACATGTACTGTAATGTACCGCCATATACCATAGCGCTGCTATACATGTACTGTAATGTACCACCATATACCATAGCGATGCTATACATGTACTGTAATGTACCGCCATATACCATAGCGCTGCTATACATGTACTGTAATGTACCACCATATACCATAGTGTTGCTATACATGTACTGTAATGTACCACCATATACCATAGCGCTGCTAAATATATATATATGTAGTTCACTCACGTTGACTGAACAAGTTCTGTCAGTCACAGTATGATGCCATTGCGGCATCATTTCCGCACCTGCTTAATGCTTAACGCTAAATGCGCATGCTCAGCCGTCCTACCTGATGGCTCGGGCCTTCCGTGTATGCGCACTGAGCATAATGAAGCCACTCAGTGCACTAAGGAAGTCTTTCTAATACGCAGATGCAGAAATGATGCCAGAACGGTGTCATACACACAGAGGGGGAGCTTTGATTCCAAAAATCGGGACTGCGCCAGGGAAATCAATGATGTCACTCAGTGGGGTTTGATAACAGCAGAGAGGGGGGGAGACAGAGCCCTGTAGGCCACCTATGTCAGTCTATTGATGTATACTAGATGTCTCATTTCCATGGAAATATGTAAGATACCAAGTCGTTTTTTGCAAACATTATAGTGTAGTTTTAGCTCAGAGAGAGATGGTTAGGGGTGTGCTATGAAGGTGCTGGAACAGGTTGTAATAGGTTAGGGGTTATGTGGCGCCCCACTATGTAGGTGCCACAGA
The DNA here is from genome assembly GCA_033576535.1 of Allobates femoralis. NCBI lineage: Eukaryota > Metazoa > Chordata > Amphibia > Anura > Aromobatidae > Allobates > Allobates femoralis. The sequence continues at coordinate 314,043,773 of JARQOC010000003.1, forward strand.
GAGGTACTGCACACATAAAAGAGATGTAGTCACCCCAGCTGCAAAATGGATTTATGGATGGTAGGCGGAACCCTAAACCCACATCCCACGTTAGATCAGGCAGTGGGAGGGAATCCGGGAGGTTATTTAGGCACCCCCAGGGGGAGCAAGGTGGTACTTTGCCGGAGCCTGCCTAGGCTTCAGGTCCCTGCCTTCGGGTTGGAGGGCTAGAAAAGATCCAGGCAGGGAGCCTGCGGCAAGAAGGAGGGTCTCCTCGGCTGAGGGACCCAAGGACAAATAGAACAGATCCCAGACAGAGGAGAGAAGGGAGCAAGAAGCTCGGAGGGAGTTCGCTCAAAGAGAGAAACCGGGTACTGGAGCCCGCACCGGTAGGAACCTCTACGGCCTGCAAAAAATCTGCGACACGGGGATATCTCTAGATACGGCCCTGATTCTCAAGAGACCATTAGAGGGGACCAGACACAGTTGGCAAACTGCTGTGCAAAGAGTCACAGTGCCCAAAGTGCCGCTGTGCTCAACAAAAGGTTACCCGACGGGAGCAAGGGAAGGAAAGAGGAACAGCAGGAGGTCAGACTTTCTCTATATGAGGTCAGGTTTCACACAGCTACTGGGAAGCAGAGAAGAAAAGGAACAAGAAAGGCACATAACGGGGGTTCCGTCTATCTACCAGAGATCTGCCTGCAGCCACCCGTAGCCACTTGTCATCCTAACACCTAACTGCACTGAGGACTGTAATAACTCTGCTAAGTTCCAGTAAAGTACCCGGTGAAGTGACTTTTAACTCTGCTAAATCTTTCTTTGCATGAACTCATTACTTCTACAGGAATCGCTGCCCCGGAGGTCCCAGTCCTTCCTGCGGAGGACTAAACCATCTCAGCCGCATTACCACCGAACAACTGTGGCAGCGCTGGTGACAACTCACCAGGTACTGCAGGTGGCGTCACGGCAAACTATAAACTTGTACATACTCCCCTATATATAAATAACTCTTTTTCAAGAGAATAGTCCCCAAGACACGGGGTCAGGCACGGACACCATTCCCCGTGACACAATTAACCCTTTTGCCACTTGATACTCGAGTACCCCACAACCTGGACAACACAGTTAAATCGCGCTGACAGGTTCCCTTTAACACTGATATTGCCACCATACATTAACTGTATAGTGCAGGGGCATAGATAGAAATCAGGGGCCCCGTAGCAGAAATTCTAATTCACCCTGCCAGATTCCCCCAAAAATACAGCCCTTGCAAAGTAATTCTCCTATTGAATCCCCTAGATTGCCCTTTCATTGCAGCCATAAAGTATGATGCCACCAAAATTGCTCCCCAAACACTTTATGATCCCCCACCGTGAAGTAATCCACAATATCCTCCACATGCATAGTATAATGACCATACTATACCCCTCAACTACCCTGACAAAGTTTGGAGACTCCAACACTGTATGATCCCCAGCTATGACACCACAAATCCCTTCATGCAGTAAAATGGACCTACATACAGTATAATGACCTCGCACTTCTTCACACTGAATAATGTCCACCAACACAGCCCTCAAATAGCTCGTCATGAAGTAAAAAGGCATCTTCATAGCCCTCCAAATATAATAATGGCTCCCCCATAATCTTCTATATAATATAATGCATCTCATAGAAGTCTATAAATTATAATGCAACACTATAATCCTCCATAGATCATAATGCCGAACCCATAGCCCTCTATATATTATATTTTGAAGGAGCCCCAATAGCCTTCTATTTATTATAATGCACCTCCCATAGATTATAATACAGTCCTCATATTTCTCCATATACAGGGTGAGCCATTTATATGGATGCACCTAAATAAAATGGGAATGGTTGGTGATTAGAGATGAGCGAGTACTAAAATGCTCGGGTGCTCGAAGCTCGGGCTGAGCATCCCAAGATACTCGTGTACTCGGCCCGAGCACCGAGCCCAATGTTATCCTATGGGAGACCCGAGTATTTTTCTGGCATGACCCCCGGCAGCATGGATAAAAAGTCACAAAAGTATCAGAACAGTGCTCAAATGACATGGGAACAGCATGGGGAAGACCCCTGTAAGCATTTTAAACTCCAAGGTCACTGCTGTGAACAATGTTGTCAGAGTATTACGCCACTTTTACGGACTGTCAAGAAAACTTTACAAAATGAAACCAAAATGGATTTTCATGTAGAAAATATTAAGGGCTCATACCCACTTGTGAGACAGAGTTGGTGTATGTTAGTTTTTTGGATTACATGAAAGATTTTTTTTTAAAAATTGTGTGGCACTCCCATGCCCCTGGGAAGAGGTGTACATGAAGGCCTCTTTAAATAATGTGCCCATTTTAAGGAAGTGGGTCTTTTGTAGTATTGCCCTTTGGCAGGGCAGCTAAAAATTGGGAGGCACCCCAATGCCCCTGGATAGAGACGTGCATGAGGGCCTCTTTAAATATTGTGCCCATTTTAAGGAAGTGGGTCTTTTTTAGTATTGCCCTAGGCAGGGCTGCCAAAAATTGGGAGGCACTTCAACGCCCCTGGATAGAGACGTGCATGAGGCCCTCTTTAAATATTGTGCCCATTTTAAGGAAGTGGGTCTTTTGTAGTATTGCCCTAGGCAGGGCAGCCAAAAATTCGGAGGCACTCCAATGCCCCTGGACAGAGACGTGCATGAGGGCCTCTTTAAATAATGTGCCCATTTAAGGAAGTGGGTCTTTTGTAGTATCATCCTAGGCAGGGCTGCCAAAAAGTGGGAGGCACCCCAATGTCCCTGGATAGAGATGTGCATGAAGGCCTCTTTAAATATTGTGCCCATTATAAGGAAGTGGGTCTTTTGTTGTATTGCCCTAGGCAGGGCAGCCAAAAATTCGGAGGCACCCCAAAACCCCTGGAAAGAGACGTGCACGAGGGCCTCTTTAAATATTGTGCCCATTTTAAGGAAGTTTGTCTTTTGTAGTGTTGCCCTAGGCAGGGCTGCCAAAAATTGTGTGGCACTCTGATGCCCCTGGATAGAGACGTGCATGAGGGCCTCTTTAAATAATGTGCCCATTATAAGGAAGTGGGACTTTTGTAGTATTGCCCTAGGCAGGGCTGCCAAAAATTGTGAGGCACTTCAATGCCCCTGGAAAGAAACATGGAAGAGAACCTCTAAATATTGTTCCCATTACAAAGGAGCGGGTCTCCTGTACTTGTAATGCCCATTCTGTAAGCATGGACTAAAACATTTACCCCTGGGGGTTATACATGAAACTACTGCCTAACTTTTGAACGGTTAGGGTCATCATCATTATAAATATGATGTAAAAAAATTATGTTTTCGTGGCATCATGAACCACGGTCGCACTGATCATATGATGGTGGCGGATGAGGAGAAGGAGGAGAAGTACAGCAAGTAGCCAAAGTCATGAAGTGTGTACCCATGTGTGGGTGTGCAGAGGTGCATGGCAATTTACCGGCACAAAATTTAAATTCCGCTATCATTTGGTGGTGGTGTGGTGAAGTCAGGCCCAATCCAACCCTTGTTCATCTTGATCACAGTCAGCCTGTCAGCATTTTCAGTTGACAGGCGGGTGCGTTTTATCAGTAATGATTCCACCTGCGGCACTAAAAACACGCTCTGACAAAACGCTAGCGGCAGGGCAGGCCAGGACTTCCAAGGCGCAGAGAGCCAATGCCACGTGTCCAGCTTGGATACCCAATAATTATATGGCACAGAGGAGTCTAGGAGCACTTTTATACGATCGGCAAGGTACTCCCTCAGCATCTTTGCAAACTTTGCAGTCCTTTTGACACTACCCCGCACCTCAGGGCCTGTGCTACGGGAGACGGGAGGTGCTGAGAAAAGTGTCCCAGATCTTTGAGAGTGTTGCTCTACCTCTGCTGGATTGGACTTGCGCTTCTCTCGGCCGGACGCCTTGGTTGTCCACAGAATCGTGACCTCTGCCGCTAGCGTTTTCAGAAGGGAATTTTTTGACTAATTCCGCTGCTATGGCCTTCTGGTACTGCAGCATTTTTGTAGACCTCTCCGCCTCGGGAATAAGAGAAATAAAGTTCTCCTTGTAGTGTGGGTCTAAAAGTGTCACCAACCAGTATTGAGTGTCCGCCAAGATGTTGATAACGCGAGGGTCACGACACAGGCAGCGTAACATAAAGTCAGCCATGTGCGCCAGACTGTTAACAGGCAAGACTTCAGGGTCCTCACCAACAGCATGACTGTCCATGCTGGCCTCATCATCCTCCTCCTCCTCTCCCCTATCCTCTGGCCATCCACACTGAGCCGACGGTCTGACAGTTGTGCATGTATTATCGTCAATTCCGCCTGAATGTTGCTCTATTTCTTCATCCTCCTCGTCATAGCCCTCTAATGCACGTTGGGATGAGATGAGGCTGGGTGTTGTGAATTCTGCTTGTGGGCTCCCTCCTGTGGTTGTGGCTGATAATGCAGTTGATCCTGTTTTGCACTCTTGGTCAGGTGAATTGGATAATTGCAATTTTGACTGGGGTATTTAAGGTTGCAGGATTTCCTCAGTCCTTGCCAGTTGTCAATGTTCCTGGAGGTGTTTCACCTCTGTCTTGTCTCTCCTGCCCTGCTGCAAGACTTCCAAGCTAAGTGTATGGTTTAGTCTTTTTTGGCACACATGCTGTGTGCTTGTTTTCTGAAATCGTCTATTTTTGCTCAGAGTGCATGATGTGTTAACTTGCTCTCTGTTAGGAAGTTTTCTTCCTAGGATTTTTGTGCTATTCATTTGTTATGGGCTTGTTCAGCTTTTTGTGTCAGTATACATATATTGAGAATTGTAGGATTCACAGGAGGTTTGCAGATCTAGAGGGACCCGAGGCTTGAGTAGACTCAGGGTATTTTTGTATTATCTGCAGTGGATATTTTTTAAGGATTTTATACTGACTGCAATAGTATCCTGTCCTGTCTTTATCTATCTAGCTAGAAGTGGCCTCATCTTTGCCTGATTCTGTTTTCTGCCTGAGAGTGTCTTTTCCTCTTACTCACAGTCAATATTTGTGGGGGGCTTTCTATCCTTTTGGGGTTCTGCTCTGAGGCAAGATAGCATTCCTGTTTCCCTCTTTAGGGGTAGCTAGTTCTCCGGCCGTGTTGAGGTGTCAAGGGTATGGTTAGTCACATCCCACGGCTACTTCTAGTTGCGGAGTTAAATAAGGAATTGCGGTCAGCACAGGTACCACTTCCCCTGTGAAATTTACTCATGCAGCTCCAAGGTGACCGGATCATAACAGCTGGGCTGTGTGTAATTACCAAGTACGGTTTCTTGCTCCAACTCATCATGCTCCGCCTGCAATGCATCGTGTTTGATTTTGAGCAGAGAGCATTTTAGAAGACAGAGAAGCGGGATGGTGATGCTAATGGTGGCGTCCTCAAAGTTTCGGAGGACGGTACATATGTCAGACATCCATGTCCACTCCTGAGGTCTTATGTGTGGAGTTTGAACCGTATACCGACGGCCTAGTTGATGCTGTTAATCAACAACTGCCCTCTTCTGGTCACAAATCCTGTCCAACATGTGCAGTGTGGAATTCCAACGCGTGGGGACATCACACACCAGTCTGTGAGCCGGAAGCTGCAAACTCCGCTGAAAGCCGGCAAGGGCGGCAGAAGCAGTAGGTGTCTTTCTAAAATGGGCACACAGGCGGTGTACTTTGACAAGCAGAACCAACATATCCGGGTAGGATTTAAGAAACCACTGAACCACGAGGTTGAGCACATGGGCCATGCATGGAACATGTGTCAGCTCGCCTTGCCTCAGAGCGACCACAAAGTTCCGGCCATTGTCACACACAACCATGCCTGGCTGTAGGTTCAGAGGTGTGAGCCAGTGATCTGCCTGCTGTTTTAGAGCTGTCCACAACTCTTCAGCATTGTAGGGTTTGTCACCTACGCATATTAACTTCAGCACAGCCTGTTGCCGCTTAGCTGAGGCAGTGCTGCAGTGCTTCCAGCTTGGAACTGGTGTGGAGGGTGAAGTGGAGGAGGAGGAGGCTGAGGAGCATGACGTTCGGGAGCTGTTCACTGTGGGTAAAACCCTGACTGAGTTAGGGCCTGCAATCCTTGGTGTCAGAAGGACGTGTTCCGACCCAAGCTCAGACTGGGTCCCGGTAGGGATGGGCGAGTCTACTCGCTAGGACTCGTTACTCGGCGAGTAGTAAGGGACTCGCAGGACTCGGTACTCTGCGAGTTTCCCAGTGATTACTCGCACGAGTCCAATGCAAATCAATATCAATCCTAGTTTTGTCAGAAACGCTGACAAAACTAGGATTGCCATTGTTTGCATTTGACTCGGCTACTGTGCCAGTGATAGCAGGGAAACTCGCAAAGTAACTGCTGTTTCTTTGCGAGCCGAGTCCAGCTGTCTTCTCTGTGCAGCTCCAGGGTCCTAGAGCCCGCCTGCTGCCTGATGTAGCAGTGCTGAGATTGTTCTCAGTCTGCTCATTCCCTGTGCATAGACATCTATCTATGCACAGGGGATGTAGCAGAGAGGACATCACGTTTTGGACTGCGTCGGACGGAAGAGGATTTTTTTAATTAAAGATGGAGTCCCTAATGGCTTTTTTTTTATTTCAAATAAAAAATTTTCTCTGTGTTGTGTTTTTTATTGGAGATTCTTAGTGGCTGGGTCAAACGTGGCCTGACATTAAGAATCTCGGGCTTAATACCAGCTTGTATAACAAAGCTGGTATTAACCCCTTTATTACCCAGCGTGCCACCGCCACCAGGGCCGCTGGAAGAGCGGGGTTCAGCGCCAGAGGATGGCGCTTCAATGAACGCGCCATCTTCTGGGGCGGCTGCGAGCTGCAATTTGCAGCGGGGGGTGCCCAGAAAGCTTGGGCATCCCTGCGCTGCGGATTCCAGCCCCCAGCTGCTTAGCTGTACCTGGCTAGACATAGAAATTGCGCGGAGCCCCACGCATTTTTTTTTTTATTAGTTAATGAATTTCAGAGTCAGAGGCTCAGAGTCAGAGTCTCGGAGTCGGAGTCTCCTCAGAGTCGGAGTCTCAGAGTCGGAGTCTCAGAGTCGGAGTCTCAGAGTCGGAGTCTCAGAGTCGGAGTCGCCTCAGAGTCGGAGTCGCCTCGGAGTCGGAGTCGTCTCGGAGTCGGAGTCGTCTCGGAGTCGAGTCGGAGTCGGAGTCGTCTCGGAGTCGGAGTCGTCTCGGAATCGGAGTCGTCTCGGAGTCGTCTTGGAGTCGGAGTCGTCGCGGAGTCGGAGTCGTCTCGGAGTCGGAGTCGTCTCGGAGTCGTCTCGGAGTCGGAGTCGTCTCGGAGTCGTCTCGGAGTCGGAGTCGTCTCGGAGTCGGAGTCATCTCGGAGTCGTCTCGGAGTCGGAGTCGTCTCGGAGTCGGAGTCGTCTCGGAGTCGGAGTCGTCTCGGAGTCGGAGTCGTCTCGGAGTCGGAGTCAAAAAAATGCGTGGGGCTCCGCGCAATTTCTATGTCTAGCCAGGTACAGCTAAGCAGCTGGGGGTTGGAATCCGCAGCGCAGGGATGCCCAAGCTTTCTGGGCACCCCCCGCTGCAAATTGCAGCCCGCAGCCGCCCCAGAAGATGGCGCGTTCATTGAAGCGCCATCCTCTGGCGCTGAACCCCGCTCTTCCAGCGGCCCTGGTGGTGGTGGCACGCTGGGTAATAGAGGTTAGGGCCAGCTTTGTATTATCAGCTGGCCCTAAGCCCGAAATTTATGGCGGTCACGCCAATATTAGACATGACCGCCATGAATTTCTATTAAATTGTTTTAAAAAAAACACAACACAGAGAAATTTTTTTATTAGAAATAAAAAAAAAGCCATTAGGGACTCCATCTTTAATTAAAAAAATCCTCTTCCGTCCGACGCAGTCCAAAACGTGATGTCCTCTCTGCTACATCCCCTGTGTATAGATATAGATCTCTATGCACAGGGAATGAGCAGACTGAGAACAATCTCAGCACTGCTACATCATCTCTGTGCACAGACATTCATGTCTGTACACAGGGAATGAGCAGACTGAGAACAATCTCAGCACTGCTACATCAGGCAGCAGGCGGGCTCTAGGACCCTGGAGCTGCACAGAGAAGACAGCTGGACTCGGCTCGCAAAGAAACAGCAGTTACTTTGCGAGTTTCCCTGCTATCACTGGCACAGTAGCCGAGTCAAATGCAAACAATGGCAATCCTAGTTTTGTCAGCGTTTCTAGGACCCTGGAGCTGCACAGAGCAGACAGGACTCTTCTCTTATCTGTGCGAGTTTCCCAGCGATTACTTACAAAGTAAACGAGTCCAATGCAAATAAATGACAAAACTAGGATTGCTTCAGGCTGAAGCTTCCGAGACACATCTGCGATTTGTAAATCTCACACTACTCGCTATTACTCGCTTCCCCATTCATTGACATTGGACTCGCTAGACTCGCAACGAGTAGCGAGTCCTGGGCTCGGACTCGCTAGAGTCAAGCGATTCCGAGTAATTTAGGATTCGCCCATCACTAGGTCCCGGCTTCCAGAATATTAACCCAGTGTGCCGTCAGCGATATGTGCCGGCCCTGCCCACAAGCACTTGTTCACATGTCCGAGGTTAGGTGGACTTTGCCTGAAATTGCGGTGTTAAGGGCACGTCTGATGTTTTGTGACACGTGCTTATGTAATGCGGGTACGGCACACCGGGAAAAATAGTGGCGGCTGGGGACCAGGTAACGTGGGACAGCCGCCGCTATCAGGTTGCGGAATTCTTCCATCTCCACTAGCCTAAAAGGCAACATTTCCAGCGCAAGCAGTCGCAAAATGTGTGCATTTAGAATGGTGGAGTTGGCAGCATATTTGCACCTGCGTTCCAAAGATTGGTGTATGGATAACTGAACGCTGTGCTGGAGCAAGGACGTGGTTGATGATGGTGCTATTTCTGCTTTTGTAACTACAGGTGAAGGACAGGAGGCATCTTTGCATGCAGTATGGACAGGAGATTGTCTTGCACGCACAACAGTGGAAGACGCAGCGGTGTCACCCCCAGACACTGCTCCTGGACTCTGGTGTGCATCCCACAAAGTGGGGTGCTTTGCTGACATGTGCCTGATCATGCTGGTGGTGGTCAGGCTGCTAGTTTTGCTACCCCTGCTGATACTGGCATGGCAGGTGTTGCAAATGGCCTTTTTGGAATTGTCTGCAGACACCTTAAAAAACAGCCAGACTTGGGAAGACCTAACAGTTGTACTGGTAACTTCTGTCGTGGTGTTGTTCCGGGGAACGGTTACCTGCCTTCTGCCTGTGGCCACCACCCTGCTTCTTCCGGCCTTTTGTGATGCTATGCCTAACTCCCCCTGTGCACTGCTGTCCTCGCTCTGCATGTCCTCCTGCCAGGTTGGGTCAGTTACTGGATCATCCACCACGTCATCTTCCACTTCCGCACCCTGGTCCTCCTCTTGACTTTCTGGCAATTGTGTCTCATCATCATCCAACTCTTATTGAGACACGTTCCCACCATTGCCTTCGTAAGACCGTGGCTGCTCAAATATTTGGGCATCGGTACATACGATCTCCTCATGACCCACTTCAACTGGAGCTGGCGAGAAGCCAGAATCTACGAATGGATAAGTTAACAGCTATTCAGAGTGTCCAAGTGTGGGATCAGTTATGTCCGGGGCCGGCCACTCGGCATGGTGGAAGGAAGGAGGATCAGGGTGCGTAATGTGCGGTCCAGTCTCACGGCTACTGACACTTGACCGTGTGGAAGACAGGGTATTTGTGGTGGTGCCAAACTGACTGGAAGCATTATCCGCTATCCAACTAACAACCTGTTGACACTGGTCTTGGTTTAATAGTGGTGTACTACTGCGGTCCCCTAGAAATTGAGACAGGAAGGTCGAGCAAGATGATGTGGGCGTTTGTCGTGGCGCAATTCGAGCTTGCACACGGGCTCGTCCTCTACCTGCACCACCATCACGTCCAGTTCCTTGTCCCTTGCCACCGGACTTGCGCATTTTAAATGTTGTGCCGCCTGTATACAGCTAAATGGAGGCATCCAAAAGATGTTTTTTAGCTGCACACTGAGATTACAGATTAGAGTGGTTTAATCCCGGCAGCTGGAACAGTCAGACACAAACGCTGACGCATATACAGTGTTTTGGCGTATACTACTTGGAGCTACAAGCCACTCCTGCCGCACTAAGATGCTAAATGAATGCAGACAAGAGTTGGTTTTTAGCTGGACACAGAGATTAGAGATTAGAGGTTAAGTCCCAGCAGGTGGATGGGTCAGACACAAATGCTGACGAGAATACCGAGTGTTTTGGCGTATCCTATGACCATGATGGCCATTTTGAAGTCAGCCATTTTGGATCCAACTTTATTTTTTTCAGTAAGTTTCATAAGTTTATGACCACTTATAAAATGTGTTCAAAGTGCTGCCCATTGTGTTGGATTGTCAATGCAACCCTCTTCTCCCACTCTTGACACACTGATAGAAATATCGCAGAAGAAATGCTAGCAGAGGCTTCCAGTATCCGTTTTTTTTAGATGCTGCACATCTCGTATCTTCACAGCATAGACAATTACCTTCAGATGAGTGATGATGCAAACTTTTTTTGTGAATGGTGAAGTGAATAAACAAAACCACCACTATTGGTCTGACACTAACCCACAGTGGATAGATCCCTCCAAGACTGTTGGAACACAAAAATTGATGGTATGGTGTGGTATATGGGGGACAAAGATAGTGGGGCCATTCTTCATCAATGTAAATCTCAATGTAACTAGATATCTGAAATTGCTGCATGATTCAAATATCCAGTGGCATTGAGGTTTTGATTGATGTAAATAACTCATGAAAGAATGAAGTTACGTTAAAACCAAGCACATCAATGTTTTTCTTATGAAATTTTCAATATGTTTGATGTATCACAATGCCCTCTTCCAACTGAAAAAAATAGTTGGATCCAAAATGGCTAACTTCAAAATGGCTGCCATAGTCACTACCCATCTGGAAATGTTTCCCCACTTCCACATACTAATGTGCCACAAACAGGAAGTTGATATCACCAACCATTCCCATTTTATTTAGGTGCATCCATATAAATGGCACAGCCTGTAGTATAATGCACTCCCTATAGTCCAACATATATTATAATGCAGCCTCTATAGTCCTTAATATAATATAATGCACAATTCATATTCCTCCATATCTCATAATGCAGCTCCATAGATTATAATGTAAACTCCATAGATTATTATACAGCCTCCATAGATTATAATATAGCCTCCATAGATAATACTCCACAGATTATAATGCAACCTCTATATGTTATAATGCAACCTGTATATATTATAATGCTCTTGCTTAGATTTTAATGCAGCCTCTATATATTAAAATGCTCCTCCTAGATTATATTGCAAGATCTATATATTATAATACTCTTCCATAGATTATAATGCAGCCATAGTCCACAAATATTTTCCCCACCAGCAAAAAAATAAACAAACACATTTTACACTCACATACCCGTGCAGTGCATTCTGAGGTGTCTGGCACAACAGAGGATCAACACGATGATATCATTGCGCCAGGGCATGCAGAGTCCTAGTGTGATGACATCATCACACTACTTCACATCCCTGCCACATATGTGAGTCTCATCGACATCACGTATGTGAGTCTCCCCATTCCTGCTGGTGCAACTTGCAGCCTACAGAGAAATAGTGCACGGAAATCGTGTCTCCCTGCTCTAACGTGGAGATTAACTGTATCTCACTCAGCCCATACAGATATGACGTTAACTGACAATTGATCAACCGTTGTTAAATAGCCTCTATAGATGGACATTTCCTATGTGTGCAGTACAATCAGTAATAAATCAATTTATGAGCATAGACTGTCACTATTCTTATCAAGATAAAAGATCATTGCACCCAATAAACATGTATTTTGCTTGTTTGTCATGTGGACAGTTGCAAAAATATCGGGGTTATCAATAAACACCCTTTCGCAACAATTGTGTAGCGTAAATGCACCTTAAAGAATTTCTTCAAAAATGACATAAAAGTCACATGTAAGTATGGGCTGCAGACTGAAGATATACAGCTACTTTGTTTTATCTCACAAGAGCTGTATTACATACCTTAGTCAGCATCAGGCTCCATTGTGTGAAAAAATATTTTAACCTATGTTGTGCTTGACGAGGAGATCTCCATCTATGCAAGCCTCCACTGTCAGTAATACAGGTTTATGACTGACTGTGCCAGATTGGTTTAACAACTAAACCTAAAGTTGAATGAAACTGGAGATCCTGGAGATATCCCCCTGTTGTGCTCAGTATGAATGAAATGTATTTTCTCACTTATGACAGCCTGACTGAGATATGTGTGATACAGCTCTTGTGAGTCAACACACAGATCTTGCTAGCTATATATCTTCTGTACTGACTTTCACAACTAGGCAGAAAATGAATAGTTCTGGTTACATGTCTTTATCTCTCTCCATTCACTTCTATAAGAGCACTTCAAACAGTTTTAATGTGCTTAAATCCTAAGGGAATCAGCAGCATTAGGGATGAGCGAGTACTAAAATACTCGGACTCGCTAGACTCGTAACGAGTAGGTCCTAATACTCATTACTCATTGCGAGTCTAGCGAGTACAATGTAAGTCAATGGGGAAGCGAGTAATTGTGAGTAATTCCTCTGCTGCTGGACCCTATAAGATCTGGCAGCAGAGGAAAAACCTGCAATTTCTCCATTTCATTGTTTAAAAGCCAGCGGTAAAAAGCCGCCGGCTTTTAAACAATGCTGACAGCCACTGACAGCTTCCCTGCAGCCTGACAGCAGGATCCTCCATTCCCCCCCGCCGCCTCCCCACCCTATCCTAACTTAGGATCGGGGGGGGGGGAGCGGAGGATCCTGCTGTCAGCAGTGGCTGGCACTATTTTGCGGGGGGGGATGGGGGTGTCGATTCACTCACCGTCCTCCGCAGCCGCCGTCTTCTTCTGTGTCTTTGCTGCTTTGCGACACCAGCCACACAGAACAGCGGTGGCTGCAAAGCACGGCCGCTGTCACAGCATTAAAGGGAACCTGTCAGCTAGTTTATGCCTCCCCAGCTATCACTATCTGTACCTGTAGCTTTATAATACCAGTCTAATCATCCCTGTCTGAGCTCATAGTGTAATGTGAAAGGTGAAAAAAAAGCATTTATACATTTACATCTCCTTATGTAATGAGGCAGTCAGTCCCCAGCTTGGAGGACGGGGACTGTTTGGCAGGTTAATAGTTAACATTTCAGGCTTGTGTTAGTACATGTTGGGAGACCTGATGTGATGTCACAACCATGTGACTACAAGAGGCGGAGCTAAGTTCTCATAGAACATAATACGTTTGCTGGCTTAGCTCCGGCCTCTATGGTCACATGATCGTTACATCACACAGGTCCTTTAGTTATCCAAGTTAAAAGTGAGTTAACTATTATCCTGACAGTCTCCCTCCTCCAAGGTGGGGACTGAAATGTAAGTGTATAAATGCTTTTTTTTCACCTTTCACATTACACTATGAGCTCAGACAGGGATGATTAGAATAGTACTATGAAGCTGCAGGTACAGATAGTGATAACTGGGGGGGCATAAACCACCTGACAGGTTCTCTTTAAGTAAAAACCTGATTCTCCCGGATTGCCCCGGTCAGTATACTACTGTCTTTGGAAAGTCTATGCAACCAGTTGTAGGCAATTAAATACTTGTATATTTTGCTTCTTAAACATAGTTCATTGCTGAAAACCAAATCTGATGGGTTAATTGCATTGAAGCTCAGTATGTCTGTAACAGATCTGTATGAAAAGAGAGACTACATTACAGCATACAAAAATAGCAATGACTTAGTTTAATGCGTTGTCTAATAGCCATGTCTACTTTTATGCTAGTGTAGAAGACATTTTATTGTTTTAAGCTTTTCAGAATTTCTCAAGGCTTTGGTAAATGTGATACCTTGAACATCTCTCAGGTTTCCATAAATAATAAGTGGATGGTATCAAATACACAGAACAACAAAGCAGCAAAGTGCTCACTTTAGTGAAGATAATTAATTTTTCATTGACTTCTAATGTAACATTGCCCAATCAATGGAGCACTGTGTTTACAGACTTGTAGCAAGAGAAGAGACCAAGACTTCATTTGTCTTCTCAGCTGACCCATTCTGTCTGTTAAATGATCCTAAGGGAATTATAAAGAATATGAGTAGGGTTTTGTACGTACATTTACTTTTAATTACAGACAGAACAGTTAGTGCTTGAAGAACAACCTTCACATATGAACCAAAGGATAAGTTCTCTCCATTAGGCGGCCGTCACACGGAACGATTTCTTGCCCGATATCATTTAAGCGATCTCCTTTTTGATCGCTTAAGCGATATCGGGCAAGAAATCGTTGCATGTAATCAAGCGATTTACAATGGTAAATCGCTTGATCGTAACATCGCTGATCTGAGCTCCGGTTCTCAGATCTTGCGATGAGCGATTTGACTATCTGTCTCATCGTGGTGTATAACACCACGATGAGCGATTTCCCAGCGCAGAGTCTATGCTGGGAGATGGTAACTATGGTACACGTCGGGTAACTAAGTGACGCGCGGCGCCTAGTTACCCGATGTGTACCATAGTTACCAGCGAGATCGCGGCTCCACATCGCTGGTGAATCTGTCTGTGTGACATCTCACCAGCGATGTGAGCGATATTGTAAGCGATTGCGCGTGCACGTGATCGCTTACAATATCGCTCGAGATATCTCAGCGTGTGACGGCCGCCTTAGGAGCAAGAAGTGGATGCAAATAACAATGCAAGCTTTAATTTAGGGAATTTTAATTCACCACTGTGTCTTCTAGGATTACACATTTGTCCTATAGTAAGAAAAAGGATATTCCACATCACCAAGAACACACTGCTGAGGCCGGCTTCACACCACGGCCAGATCCGATCCGGGGCTGTCAGGGTGAACCTGACAGCCCCGGACTGGATCTGGATACAGAACCGGAGGGCAAATTATGCCTTCCGGTCAGATGTGCAGCTGGATGGCTCAATTGCAGCCACAGGTGCTGATAATGAACTGTCAGCAGGGGACAGCTCTGTGGTGCGGATGTTCAGCGCCAATCGGTGCTGAGCTTCAGCATCCGGCGTCCGGCACCCCGGGTGCAACTCCAGTGGGATCCAGCACCATTGACCCCCATGTCAGGGGGGGTTAGGGGGTTAGGGGGCACCGGATCCCACCGGACTGGGAGGAGATGGGAGCATCCGGGAGGATCAGCTTTTTATCCCCGGACACAAAAATGCTGCTCTATCTAATATATATAGCTGAATGTGTGTATGTGTGTGTGTAGGTATGTCCGGGATTAGCATCTACACCGTCGCAACTACAGCCACAAAATTTTGCACAGTCACACATCTGGACCCGAGAGCGTCATAGGCTATGTTGTGAGGCGAAATTTTAACCCTGCACGTTCCAGTTCACCTAACAATTTTGACCCTATCTACATAATGGAGAGAAAGTGACAGTTACCAGTTGACAGTTGTGAATGAGAGGGGCTTAATGACAGCGCCAAAGACTAACAGCATATACCAGCATATAGTCACTAAGGTTGGGCCCCAACATGGGATATTCACCACACACGGGGACATGTATACACACCACACGCACATAAATAGTAACAGCAAGTGTGTAGTCGCTAGGGTGGAGCCCCAACATTGGATACGCGCCACGCACTCAAACACACACACACCACAAAGAGACACACACAACACAGAGACACACACCACACAGACCCCCCCACAGGGACAAACACACATACACACCCTATGGGTACGCATGCACTCACCCCACAGGCACACACACACACCACAGGGGGACACACAGGGATGCACACACATACACACCCCACAGGGACACAGAGACACACATACCCCACAGGAACACACAGACCCCACAGGGATGGACACACACCACAGAGACACCCCTCCCCCCCACAAGGACACACACCACAGGGACACACACACACCCCAGGGACACACACATCCCAGGGACACACACACCACAGACAGACACAGATGTGCACAAATCGCCTCACACAACTCGCCTCATGTGTGTGGTATCTTTAATTGTTAAAAATAAACATCTGATTAAAAACAGCCAATGTGCAACACATGTGCCATATAGGGAATTAAGGCAGATGTCAGTCACATGAGCTGTCTATTATGTGTATGTGTGAGATAATATATACTGCCCAGCCGGGGGGATGGTTTACTGTTGCCTGGAGATTTATCAGGCTGCCTATAGCAACCAATCACAGCTCAGCTTCTATTTTCCAACAAGTCATTAATATGACATATTCAAATTCTATTTTGTTATAGCTAACATCAGTTATTTATTAACCCGGGCGTAGCTGGGTAGTACAGCTAGTCTAATATATAAAGCTGAATGTGTATATATGTGTGTGTATGTCCGTGATTGGCATCTACACCGTCGCAACTACAGCCACAAAATTTTGCACAGTCACACGTCTGGATCTCAAGAGCGTCATAGGCTATGTTGTGAGGTGAAATTTTAACCCCGCGCATTCCGATTTACCAAACAATTTTGCCCCTATCTACATAATGGAGAGAAAGTGACAGTTACCAGTTGATAGTTGTTAATGAGAGGGGCTTAATGACAGCACCAAAGACTAATAGCATATACCAGCATATAGTCACTAAGGTTGGGCCCTGACATGGAATATTCACCACGCACGGGGACATGTATACACACCACATGCACACAAAGAGTAACAGCTAAGGTGGAGCCAAAACATTGGATACTTACCACACACCAGAAAACAAACACACACACCACAAAGAGACACACACAACAGAGAGATACACACCACACAGACACCCCCCCCAGGGACACACGCACATACACACCCTATGGGTACACATGCACTCACCCCACAGGGACACACACACCACAGGGACATACACACATACACACCACACTGGGACACAGAGGCACACACACACACCCCACAGGAACACACAGACCCCATAGGGATGGACACACACCACAGAGACACCCCTCCCCCCAAAAGGACACATACCACAGGGACCCCCCCTACAGGGACACACACACACCACTGGGACACACACACCACACAGACATACACAGATGTGCACAAGTCGCCTCACACAACTCCCCTCATACGTCTTGTATCTTTAATTTCCAAAAATAAACATCTGATTAAAAACAGCCAATGTGCAACACATGTGCCATATAGAGAATTAGGGCAGATGTCAGTCACATAAGCTGTTTTTATGTGTACGTGTGAGGTAATATATACTGGGGGAGGGTTTATTGTTGGCTGGTGATTTATTATTCTGCCTACAGCTCAGCTTCTATTTTCCTACAGGTCATTAATATGACACATTCAAATTCTATTTTGTTATAGCTAACAACAGTTATTTATTAACCCAGGCTTAGCCGGGATATATATATATACACATATATATATACTGTATATATCTATATACTAGATGGTGGCCTGATTCTAACGCATCGGGTATTCTAGAATATGTATGTAGTTGACATGCTGTGACTGACAGAACTTGTATTTATAGCAGCGCTATGGTATATGGTGGTACATTAAAGCACATGTGTAGCAGCACTATAGTATATGGCGGTACATTACAGTACATGTATAGCAGCGCTATGGTATATGGCGGTACATTACAGTACATGTATAGTAGCACTATAGTATATGGCGGTACATTACAGTACATGTATAACAGCAGTATAGTATATGGCGGTACATTACAGTACATGTATAGCAGTGCTATGGTATATGGCGGTACATTACAGTACATGTATAGCAGCACTATGGTACATGGCGATACTCCGCTCTCCGCGGCCCCCCGCTCCTCCACAGTAAAAGTAAAAAAATCCTCAGTGAGGATACTCACCTGTCCGCCGGCTCGCTCCTCCTCTGTCTTCTAGGTCCTACAGGCCTTTAGGACCTGTCGTTGCCTGGGAAACCGATCAGCTGATACGGTCACATGACCGCTAACTGCCGGGGGGGTAGGATGGAGCAAGGGGGCAGCATGGTGACGGGGGGGAGGGGGTGCAGGATTGTGTTGGGGGGGGGGGTGGGATGAAGCGAGCGGGGCAGGATCAAGCTGGGGGGGCAGAATGGAGTCAGATGGGCAGGATGGAGCTGGGAGGCGGGGCAGGATGGAGGCAGAGGGGGGACAGGATTGAGGAGAGGGGGGCAGGATGGAGGAGTGAGGGCAGGATGGAGGCAGGGAGCAAGAACAGCGAGGGTCAGGATGGAAGCGAGGGGCAGGATGGAGCGGGGGGCAGGATGGAGCGAGCAGGGCAGGATAAAGGGAGCGGGGCAGGATGGAGGGAGCGGGGCATGATGAAGGGAGCTGGGCAGGATGAAGGGAGCTGGGCAGGATGGATCCGGGTGGGCAGGATGGAGGCGGAGGGGAGGCAGGATGTAGGTGGAGGGGGGGCAGGATGGAGGAGAGGGGGGGCAGGATGGAGGGGGGGCAGGATGGAGGCGGGGAGCAAGAAAAGCGGGGGGCAGGATGGAGGCGAGGGCAGGATGGAGCGAGCAGGGAAGGATAGAGGGAGAGGGGCAGGATGGAGGGAGCGGGGCAGGAAGGAGGGAACTGGGCAGGATGGAGGGAGCTGGGCAGGATGGAGCCGGAGGAGTAGGATGGAGCCAGAGGAGCAGGGTGGAGCTGGAGAAGCAAAATGGAGCTGGAGGAGCAAGATGGTGGCGGGGGGGGCAGGATGGTGCGAGCGGGGGTAGGATGGAGCGAACGGGGGCAGGATGGAGCGAGCGGGGCAGGATGGAGCAAGCGGGGCAGGATGGAGCGAGCAGGGCAGGATGGTGGCGGGGGGCAGGATGGAATGAGCGGGGGCAGGATGGAGTGAGCAGGGCAGGATAGTGGCAGGGTGCAGAATGGTGGCGGGGGGGCAGTATGGCGGCGTGGGGGCAGGATGGTGATGGGGGGGCAGTATGATGGCGGGTGGGCAGAATGGAGCCGGCGGTGCAGAACGGAGACGGCGGGGCAGAACGGAGCCGGTGAGGGAGCAGGATGGTGGCAGGGGAGCAGGATGGTGGCGGGGGAGCAGGATGGTGGCGAGCAGGGCAGGATGGAGCCGGCGGGGGCAGGATGGAGCCGGCGGGGCAGGATGGAGACAGCGGGGCAGGATGGTGGGAGCGGGGTAGGATGGAGCTAGTGGGGCAGGATGGAGCCGGAGGAGCAGGATGGTGGTGGGGGGGGCAGGATGGTGGCAGGGGGGCAGGATGGTGGCTGGGGGCAGGATGGAGCCAGTGAGGCAGGATGGTGGTGGGGCAGGATGGTGGCGGGGGCAGGATGGTGGCAAGCGGGGCAGGATGGAGCTGGGGGGGCAGGATGTAGCAAGCTGGGCAGGATGGAGCCAGTGGGGGGCAGGATGGTGGCGGGGGGGCAGGATGGAGCGAGCGGGGCAGGATGGAGCCGGCGGGGCAGGATGGAGCGAGCGGGGCAGGATGGAGCCAGAGGAGCAGGATGGTGGCGGGTGGGGGACAGGATGGGGGCGAGCAGGGCAGGATGGAGCGAGCGGGGCAGGATGGAGTGAGTGGGGCAGGATGGAGGTGGCGGGGCAAGACGGAGTCGGCAGGGGAGCAGGATGGTGGCGGGGGAGCAGGATGGTTGCGGGGGAGCAGGATGGTTGCAGGGGAGTAGGATAGTGGCGAGCCGGGCAGGATGGAGCCGGCGGGGGCAGAATGGAGCCGGCGAGGGAAGGATGGTGGGGGGGGGATGGGATGGTGGCGAGCGGGGCAGGATGGAGCGAGCAGGGCAGGATGGAGCGAGCGGGGCAGGATGGAGCCGGCGGGGCAGGATGGAGCTGGCGGGAGCAGGATGGTGCCAGTGGGGGCAGGATGGAGCCTGCGGGGGGGGGGGCAGGATGATGGTGAGCAGGGCAGGATGGAGCTGGCATGGGCAAGATGGAGTTGGCGGGAGCAGGATGGTGGCGAGCGGGGCAGGATGGAGCCAGCAGGGCAGTATGGAGCTGGCGGGGGAGGCAGGATGGAGCAAGCAAGGCAGAATGGAGCCGGCGGGGGCAGAGTGCAGCCGGCGAGGGCAGGATGGTGGCGGGGGGATAGGATGGCGGCGAGCGGGGCAGGATGGAGCGAGCAGGGCAGGATGGAGCGAGCGGGGCAGGATGGAGCCGGCGGGGCAGGATGGAGCCGGCATGAGCAGAATGGTGCCGGTGGGGGGCAGGATGGAGCCTGCGGGGGGGGGGCAGGATGGTGGCGAGCAGGGCAGGATGGAGCTGGCATGGGCAGGATGGAGCTGGCGGGGGCAGGATGGTAGCGAGCGGGGCAGGATGGAGCCAGCGGGGCAGTATGGAGCTGGCGGGGGAGGCAGGATGGAGCAAGCAAGGCTGGATGGAGCGAGCGGGATAGGATGGTGCCTGGGGGGGGCAGGATGGTGGCAGGGGGGCAGGATGGTGGCGGGGGCAGCAGGATGGTGGCGGGGGAGCAAAATGGTGGTGGAGGGGCAAAATGGTGGCAGGGGTGCAGGATGGTGGCGGGGGGCAGGATGGTGGCGGGGGGTGCAGGAAGGTGACGGGGGGGCAGGATGGTAGAGAGCGGGGCAGAATGGAGCCGGCGGGGCAGGATGAAGCAAGCTGGAGCCGGCGGGGGGGCAGGAGGGTGGAGAGCGGGGCAGAATGGAGCCGGCGGGGCAGGATGAAGCAAGATGGAGCCGGCGGGGGGGGCAGGAGGGTGGTGGGGTGGCAGGATGGAGCTGGCAGGGGAGCAAGATGGTGGCAGGGGAGCAGGATGGTGGCGAGCGGGGCAGGATGGAGCTGGCAGGGCAGGATGGAGCCAGCAGGGCAGGATGTTGGGAGCGGGGTAGGATGGAGTCGGCAGGGGAGCAAGATGGTGGCAGGGGAGCAGGATGGTGGCGAGCGGGGCAGGATGGAGCCAGCGGAGCAGGATGGAGGTGGAGGGTCAGGATGGAGCCGGAGGTGGTGGGGGCAGGATGGAGGCGGCAGGTGCAGGATGGAGCCGGCGGGGTCAGGATGGAGTGAGTGAGGCAGGATGGAGCCGGGGGGGTCCCACTGTGCCTCTGTGCCCCCTGTACCTCTGCACCCAATGCTAGCAGCATTTTTTTGGATGACAAACAAAAACGCATGCATTTTTGGAAAACGAAGTGACAGTTAAATGCCGCATCTGCTAACGCATATGCATTTTTGGACTTAGACAAAAAAATGCAAAAATGATCCTGGCCAAACACACTAGCTGATGGGGACTCAGAGATGTTCAATATGAATGAGTTCTGGGTAATTTGGAGGTCAATTCAACAATTGAACTCATGTTCCTAAAAGTAAAAGCAGCCCCAGAACAATGTTACATTATCCTGCTGAAGAAGGACAATGGTTATTTCTTCCATTAGGAAATGCTACTGATAGTGACGAGTGAGTGTAATCGATACTATTCGCTAACTCACACGAATAGTGCAGTATTCAGAGTACTCGTTACCTTAAATTTATGTACTCACCTCGTAATATTCTTATTTCCCGCCCAGCATGTTTGGTGCCTGACTTGCAGCCACAAAAAAATGCTGGGCTTTTTAACCAATCACAGTAATGCTGCAACCATCATGGTTGTGGCATTACTGTGATTGTCTAGCCACTCAGCATCATAGGGTCTTTTTAGCCCTGTCGCCACCATTTTGCGTATATTAAATCTGGAAAATGGGTTGTAGTAGTGTAGAGAGATAGAGGGAGCAGCGGCTAGGGTGAGGTTTTCACTAGAGATGAGCGAGTATGCTTGTCACTACTCGGTACTCGCACGAATATCACGGTACTTGGGCTACTCGGCGAGTACCGAGTAATCTCGCAATACTCTTGCTGTGCTCGGGTCCACCTCCCTGCATGTTGGCGCTCTTTTCAGAGCCAGCCAGCATGCAGGGATTGGCTGACAGACACTGTAATGCCACAGCCATGTAGGTTGTGGCATTACAGTGATTGGCTGGCTGCACAGGGTGATCAGGTCTTTATAAGGCCTGACCGAGCTGTGCTCGTCACTCTGTGCCATTAGACAGTCAGTGTAGGGAAAGCTGCTGCTGATTGAGGGACAGATTTTTGGCCTTTCAGCTAGTGTAGGCACAGGGCTGCCAGACTATTTACCACAACAGTCCTTCTGAGGACTAATAGAGCAGTATACAAGCAGGCAGGGTATCTACCAAACTTCGCTGTGCTAGTATACCACCCTGCATCACATCTGGGGCTGGTTTCCAGGCTCATCCATCCCAAAAACCGTGCTTTTAGGGATTCATTTAGCTCACTTTAGGCAGGAGTAGGTTTTAGCTCAAATTAGGGTACACCAAAAGCCTTGTGCTAAAAACCAACTCTTCTCTGCACTAATTTAGCATCTAATTGCTGCTACTGTAGGTTGCAGTGTTAATTAGGGTACACCAAAAGCCTTGTGCTAAAAAACAACTCTTCTCTGCACTAATTTAGCATCTAATTGCTGCTACTGTAGGTTGCAGCGTTAATTAGGGTACACCAAAAGCCTCGTGCTAAAAACCTACTCTTGTCTGCACTAAATGTGCATCTAAGTGCTGTGACTTTAGGTTGCAGCGTTACTTAGGGTACACCAAAAGCCTTGTGCTAAATACCTACTCTTGATACGCCAAAAGACACGCTATTATAGTCAGCGTTTGTGTTTGACTAGTCCACCTGCAGGGCCTTAATTTCAAAACTTAGGGTCTTGCTAAAAACCTACTCTTGTCTGCACTAAATTTGCATCTCAGTGCTGCTACTGTCTGTTGCAGCGTAAATTAGGATACACCAAAAGACACGCTATTGTAGTCAGCGTTTGTGTCTGACTAATCCACCTGCAGGGCCTTAATTTCAAAACTTTTGGTTTTGCTAAAAACATACTCTTGTCTGCACTAAATTTGCATCTCAGTGCTGCTCCTCTAGGTAGCAACGTTAATTAGGGTACACCAAAAGCCTTGTGCTGAATACCTACTCTTGTCTGCACCAATTTAGCTGTATACATTCAGCAACACATTGAAAATGCGCAAGTCCGGTGGCAAGGGACAAGGAACTGGACGTGATGGTGGTGCAGGTAGAGGATGAGCCCTTGTGCAAGCTCGAATTGCGCCACAACAAACGCCCACATCATCTCACTCGACTTTCTTGTCACAATTTCTAGGTGAACGCAGCAGTACTCCACTATTAAACCAAGATCAGTGTCAACAGGTTGTTAGTTGGATAGCGGATAATGCTTCCAGTCAGTTTGGCACCACCACAAATACCCTGTCTTCAACACGGTCAAGTGTCAGTAGCCGTGAGAGTGGACTGCACATTCCACACCCTGATCCTCCTTCCTCCCACCATGCCGAGTGCCAGGACCCGGACATAACTGATCCCACACTTGGACACTCTGAAAAGCTGTAAAGTTATCTATTCGCAGAATCTGACCTCTCGCCAACTCCAGTTGAAGTGGGTCATGAGGAGATCGTATGTACTGATGCCCAAATATTAGAGCAACCACGGTCTCACGAAGGCAACGGTGGGAACGTGTCTCAACAAGAGGTGGATGATGATGAGACACAATTGCCACAAAGTCAGGAGGAGGACCAGGGTGCTGAAGTAGAAGGCGACGTGGTGGATGATCCAGTAACTGACCCAACCTGGCAGGAGGACATGCAGAGCGAGGACAGCAGTGCACAGGGGGAGTTAGGCGTAGCATCACAACAGGCCGTAAGAAGCAGGGTGGTATCCGCAGGCAGAAGGCAGGCAACCATTCCCCGGAACAACAACACGAGTGATGTTAGCAGTACAACTGCTAGGTCTTCCCGAGTCTGGCTTTTTTTTAAGGTTTCTGCAGATAATTCAAAAAAGGCCATTTGCAACACCTGCCATGCCACCATCAGCAGGGGTAGCAAAACTAGCAGCCTGACCACCACCAGCATGATAGGCATATGGCAGAAAAGCACCCGACTTTGTGGGATGTACAGCAGAGTACAGGAGCATTGTCTGCGGGTGACACCGCTGCGTCTTCCACTGTTGGGCGTCCAAGCCAATCCCCTGTCCATACTGCAGGCGAAGATGCCTCCTGTCCTTTCCCTGTATTTGCCCAAGCAGAAAGAGCACCATCATCAGCCACGTCCTTGTCCCAGCGAAGCGTTCAGTTATCCTTACCCCAAACTTTGGAACGCAGGTACAAATACGCTGCCAACGCCCCACATGCCACAGTGCTAAATGGACACATTTCACGCCTGCTTGCGCTGGAAATGTTGCCTTTTAGGCTGGTGGAGACGGAAGCATTCCGCAACCTGATGGCAGCGGCTGTCCCACGTTACTCGGTCCCTAGCTGACATTATTTTTCCCGGTGTGCCATCCCCGCATTACATAAGCACGTGTCCCAAAACATCATACGTGCCCTTAATAACGCAGTTTCAGGAAAAGTTCACCTAACCACAGACACGTGGACAAGTACTTGAGGGCAGGGCCGGTACATCTCTCTGACGGCACACTGGGTTAATATTGTGAAAGCCAGCACCCAGTCTGACCATGGGACGGAACACGTCCTTCCGACACCGAGGATTGCAGGCCCTAACTCTGTCAGGGTTTCACCCAACGTGTACAGCTCTGGCACGTCATGCTCCTCAGCCTCCTCCTCTTCCTCCTCCACTTCACCCTCCACAACAGTCCCAAGCTGGAAGCACTGCCTCGGCTAAGCGGCAACAGGCTGTGCTGAAGCTAATATGCATACGTGACAAACCCCACAACGCTGAAGAGTTGTGGACAGCTCTGAAACAGCAGGCAGATCACTGGCTCACACCGCTGAACCTACAGCCAGGCATGGATGTGTGTGACAATGGCCGCAACCTTGTGGCGGCTCTGAGGCGAGGCAAGCTGACACATGTTCCATGCGTGGCCCATGTGCTCAATCTCGTGGTTCAGAGGTTTCTTAAATCCTACCCGGATATGTTGGTTCTGCTTGTCAAAGTACACCGCCTGTGTGCCCATTTTAGAAAGACACCTACTGCTTCTGCCGGCCTTGCCGGCTTTCAGCGGCGTTTGCATTTTCCGGCTCACAGACTGGTGTGTGATGTTCCCACGCGTTGGAATTCCACACTGCACATGTCGGTCAGGATTTGTGAGCAGTTGTTGAGTACCAGCATCAACTAGGCTGTCGGTATACGGATCAAACTCCACACATAAGACCTCAGGAGTGGGCATGGATGTCCGACATATGTACCGTCCTCCAAAACTTTGAGGACGCCACCAAGATGGTGAGCGGCGATAACGCCATCATTAGCGTCACCATCCCGCTTCTCTGTCTTTTAAAACGCTCTGTGCTCAAAATCAAAGACGATGCATTGCAGGTGGAGCAGGATGAGTTGAAGCAAGAAAACGTACTGGGTGATTACACACAGCCCAGCCTCATCTCATCCCAACGTGCATTGGAGGACTAAGACGAGGAGGAGGAGGAGGAAGAAGAAATGGAGCTACTTTCATTTGGAATTGACGGAAATACCTGCACAACCGTCAGACCGTCGGTTGAGCGGGGATGGCCAGAGGACAGGGGAGAGGAGGAGGAGGAAGAGGAAGAGGAGGATGAGGAGGAGGAGGTCAGCATGGCCAGTCATGCTGTTGGTGAGGACCCAGAAGTCTTGACTGTTAACAGTCTAGCGCACATGGCTGACTTTATGTTACGCTGCCTGTGTCGTGACCCTCGTGTTATGAAGATCTTAACGGACTCTCATTACTGTTTGGTGACACTTTTAGACCCACGCTACAAAGAGAACTTTATTTCTCGTATTCCCGAAGCGGAGAGGTCTACAAAACTGTTGTAGTACCAGAAGGCCATAGTGGCGGAATTATTAAAAACATTCCCTTCTGAAAACGCTAGCGGCAGAGGTCACGATTCTGTGGACAACCAAGGTGTCCGGCACAGAGAGGCACAAGTCCAATCCAGCAGAGGTAGGGGAACACTCTCAAAGATCTGGGACACTTTTCTCAGCACCCCCAGTACCGCAGGCACTGAGGTGCAGGGTAGTGTCACAAGGAATGCAAAGTTTGCATAGATGCTGAGGGAGTACCTTGCTGATCGTACTAAAGTGCTCCTAGACTCTTCTGTGCCTTACAATTATTGGGTATCCAAGCTGGACACGTAGCAGGAATTGGCTCTCTATGCCTTGGAAGTCCTGGCGTGCCCTGCCGCTAGCGTTTTGTCAGAGCGTGTTTTTAGTGCCGCAGGTGGAATCATTACTGATAAACGCACCCGCCTGTCAACTGAAAATGCTGACAGGCTGACTTTAATCAAGATGAACAAGGTTGGATTGGGCCTGACTTCCCCACACCACCACCAAATGATAGTGGAATTTAAAGTTGGTTGCCAGTAGATTCCCATGCACCTCCGCACACCCACACATCGGTACAGACTTCATGTGTTTGGCTACTTGCTGAACTGCTCCTCCTTCTCCTCATCCGCCACCATCATATAATCAGTGTGACCGTGGTTCATGATGCCACAAAAGCATAATTTTTGGACATCATATTTATGATGATGATGCACCTAACCGTTGTAAAGTTAGGCATTAGTTTCATGTATACCCTACAGGGGTAAATGTTTTAGTCCATGCTTCCAGAATGGGCATTACAAATACAGGAGACCCTTTGTAATGGGAACAATTTTTCGAGGCTCTCCTCCATGTTTCATCCCAGGGGCATCGCAATGCCTCCCAATTTTTGGCTTCCCTGACTAGGGAAATAGTACAACAGACTCACTTGCTTGAAATGGGCGCATTAGTTTATAAGGCTCTCATGCACGTCTCTATCCAGGGGCATTGAAGTGCTACCCAATTTTTGCCTTCCCTGACTAGGGAAATAGTACAGCAGACTCACTTGCTTGAAATGAGCACATTAGTTTATAAGGCTCTCATGCACATCTCTATCCAGGGGAATATTGGTGTCTCCAATTTATGGCTTCCCTGCCTAGGGCAATACTAAAAAAGACACACTGGCTTATAATGGGCACATTTTTTGAAAAAGCCCTCATGCACGCCTCTATGCAGGGGCATCTTGGTGCCTCCAAACCTTTAGTAAAAAAGACCCACTTGCTTCCAATGGGCACATTTTTTTAAAAAGCCCTCATGCACGCCTCTATGCAGTGGCATCTTGGTGCCTCCAAACCTTTGGCTTCCCCGCCTGGGGCAATACTACAGCAAATACACCTGCTTCCAATGGCCACATTTTTTAAAAAGGGCCTCATGCACGCCTCTATCCAGGGGCATATTGGTGTCTCCAATTTATGGCTTCCCTGCCTAGGGCAATACTAAAAAAGACACACTGGGTTGCTTAGGATGTGAAGTGGTATAGGTTAACATGCTCCTTGAACACCACTAATGGGAGTCGAGGGAAGTGTACAGTGGATTGGGGTGGGGAGGGGTGGGAGGGTGGATGTGGGAGGACTGATTTATGTGCATACTGCAATTGTATATGCTAATGGTTTAATGCTATGTACAGGTGTTTTGTTTGTTGAAAAAAATAAAAATAACTGGTTTAAAAAAAAAGACACACTGGCTTACAATGGGCACATTTTTTGAAAAAGCCCTCATGCACGCCTCTATCCAGGGGCATATTGGTGTCTCCCAATTTCTGGCTTCCCTGCCTAGGGCAATACTAAAAAAGACACACTTGCTTACAATGGGCACATTTTTTGAAAAAAACCCTCATGCACGCCTCTATGCAGGGGCATCTTGGTGCCTCCAAACCTTTGGCTTCCCTGCCTAGGGCAATAGTAAAAAAGACCCACTTGCTTCCAATGGCCACATTTTTTAAAAAGGGCCTCATGCACGCCTCTATCCAGGGGCATATTGGTGTCTCCAATTTATGGCTTCCTTGCCTAGGGCAATACTAAAAAAGACACACTGGCTTACAATGGCCCCATTTTTTAAAAAGGCCCTCATGCACGCCTCTATCTAGGGGCATTGAAGTGCCTCCCAATTTTTGGCTTCCCTGCCCTAGGGCAATGCTACAAAACACACGCTTCCTTATAATGGGCACATTATTTAAAGAGGCCTTCATTTACATCTCTTCCCAGGAACATGGGAGTGCCACACAATTTTTTTGGAAAAAATCTTTGATATAATCCCAAAAACTAACATACACCAACTCTGTCTCACAAGTGGGTATGAGCCCTTAATATTTTTTCCATGAAAATCCGTTGTGGTTTCATTTTGTAACGTTTTCTTGACAGTCCGTAAAAGTGGCGTAATGGTCTGACAACATTGTTGACATCAGTGACCTTGGAGTCTAAAATGCTTCCAGGGGTCTTCCCCATGCTGTTCCCATGTCATTTCAGCACTGTTCTGATTAGTGATGGGCGAATCTACTCGCTAGGACTCGTTACTCGGCGAGTAGTAAGGGACTCGCAGGACTCGCTACTCGGCGAGTTTCCCAGCGAGGACTCGCAAAGTAGCGAGTCCAATGCAAGTAAATGGGAATCCTAGTTTTACTAGCGAGACTCGCTATATCACATCGCTATGTAGGTTGAATCTCCCCCAAATCGTTTAGAGAATGGCACCGCTTCACGGATACCCGCTGTAAGTAGCGATTCCGAGCGAGTCGTAGCGACTCCTAGCGAATCCTAGCGAGTCTACGAATCCGAGTCCTGTATTCTGTATTCGGGACTCGCGAATACAGAATCTGTTATGTTCCGACAAATCTTCCGAGACAGCCTAGCGTGTTAGGTCAGACAAACTTGTGAAGATGGACAAGGATGTTAGCCAATCTTATTCAGTAATGCCACAGCCCTCTTCTTGTGGCATTACTATGATTGGCTTCTGTCCATCGTGATGGCTATGTCATCGATGACAGGCAAGGCTGTATATAAGCCTTGCCACCGCCATTTTGAGCACATTTCTCTGAAGATCTGAGCTAGAACAGGGTGAGGTAGATTCTGGAGCAGATCATAGGGATTGTCAGTGAGTGTAGGGAACTTCAAGATTCCTTATATTAACCCACAAACAGCTCTTGTGAGAGCTAGCAGGAGGACAGAGGAGTACTGTGTACAGTGACACTGTAGGCAGGCAGGGAAGCAGGGAGCTGCAGCCTTTACAGTGTTCACAGGAGCGACCTCATAGCTTCGCTTACTCACTCAGCTGTTCTAATAGCTGAAGTGAGAGGCTTAGCTGAGGTACTATTTACAATTTTTTGCCAGCTGATAGATTTTGGGTCCTAAAAACCCCTTCAGCGTTATTTTGTCTGTGGCAGAACAGTGCGTTGCTGCTCTCCTAGCTGCAAATAGCACGTACGCCACCTACTTCTGCGACTAATTGTGCGCACTTAATAATTTTTTTCAGGGAATAGTGTGCTGCTTCACTGCCAAGTGTTAGCACACACTTAACCCGCCAGTAAGTGACGCCTACAGCAACACCAAACTCCATCTCGGTGGCTGTGCGCACTTTCTAATTTTTTCAGGGAATAGTGTAGTGCTTCACTGTCAAGTGTTAGCACACACTTAACCCGCCAGTAAGTGACGCCTACAGCAACACCAAACTCCATCTCGGTGGCTGTGCGCACTTTCTAATTTTTTCAGGGAATAGTGTAGTGCTTCACTGTCAAGTGTTAGCACACACTTAACCCGCCAGTAAGTGACGCCTACAGCAACACCAAACTCCATCTCGGTGGCTGTGCGCACTTTCTAATTTTTTCAGGGAATAGTGTAGTGCTTCACTGTCAAGTGTTAGCACACACTTAACCCGCCAGTAAGTGACGCCTGCAGCAACACCAAACTCCATCTCGGTGGCTGTGCGCACTTTCTAATTTTTTCAGGGAATAGTGTAGTGCTTCACTGTCAAGTGTTAGCACACACTTAACCCGCCAGTAAGTGACGCCTACAGCAACACCAAACTCCATCTCGGTGGCTGTGCGCACTTTCTAATTTTTTCAGGGAATAGTGTAGTGCTTCACTGTCAAGTGTTAGCACACACTTAACCCGCCAGTAAGTGACGCCTGCAGCAACACCAAACTCCATCTCGGTGGCTGTGCGCACTTTCTAATTTTTTCAGGGAATAGTGTAGTGCTTCACTGTCAAGTGTTAGCACACACTTAACCCGCCAGTAAGTGACGCCTACAGCAACACCAAACTCCATCTCGGTGGCTGTGCGCACTTTCTAATTTTTTCAGGGAATAGTGTAGTGCTTCACTGTCAAGTGTTAGCACACACTTAACCCGCCAGTAAGTGACGCCTGCAGCAACACCAAACTCCATCTCGGTGGCTGTGCGCACTTTCTAATTTTTTCAGGGAATAGTGTAGTGCTTCACTGTCAAGTGTTAGCACACACTTAACCCGCCAGTAAGTGACGCCTACAGCAACACCAAACTCCATCTCGGTGGCTGTGCGCACTTTCTAATTTTTTCAGGGAATAGTGTAGTGCTTCACTGTCAAGTGTTAGCACACACTTAACCCGCCAGTAAGTGACGCCTGCAGCAACACCAAACTCCATCTCGGTGGCTGTGCGCACTTTCTAATTTTTTCAGGGAATAGTGTAGTGCTTCACTGTCAAGTGTTAGCACACACTTAACCCGCCAGTAAGTGACGCCTGCAGCAACACCAAACTCCATCTCGGTGGCTGTGCGCACTTTCTAATTTTTTCAGGGAATAGTGTAGTGCTTCACTGTCAAGTGTTAGCACACACTTAACCCGCCAGTAAGTGACGCCTGCAGCAACACCAAACTCCATCTCGGTGGCTGTGCGCACTTTCTAATTTTTTCAGGGAATAGTGTAGTGCTTCACTGTCAAGTGTTAGCACACACTTAACCCGCCAGTAAGTGACGCCTACAGCAACACCAAACTCCATCTCGGTGGCTGTGCGCACTTTCTAATTTTTTCAGGGAATAGTGTAGTGCTTCACTGTCAAGTGTTAGCACACACTTAACCCGCCAGTAAGTGACGCCTACAGCAACACCAAACTCCATCTCGGTGGCTGTGCGCACTTTCTAATTTTTTCAGGGAATAGTGTAGTGCTTCACTGTCAAGTGTTAGCACACACTTAACCCGCCAGTAAGTGACGCCTGCAGCAACACCAAACTCCATCTCGGTGGCTGTGCGCACTTTCTAATTTTTTCAGGGAATAGTGTAGTGCTTCACTGTCAAGTGTTAGCACACACTTAACCCGCCAGTAAGTGACGCCTACAGCAACACCAAACTCCATCTCGGTGGCTGTGCGCACTTTCTAATTTTTTCAGGGAATAGTGTAGTGCTTCACTGTCAAGTGTTAGCACACACTTAACCCGCCAGTAAGTGACGCCTGCAGCAACACCAAACTCCATCTCGGTGGCTGTGCATTTGTCAACAATGTCCCAAAAACACCAAATTCCCAAAAACCAGTCTGCTAAGGGACAGGGACGAGGTCGGGGCCCTAGCAGTCGTGAACAACAAGGCACTGGTAGGAGTAGACAGACAAGGATTGATCGATCCACCTTCCTGCTGTCTAAATTTCCCAGTACTCAACCGAAACGTGTCTTGAGGCCGGAAGATCAAGACCAAATAACATCTTGGATGGCTGACAAGACATCAACCACGGGTTCTGGCAGCACACAATCATCCTTTACACCATATTCAAGTGCCGCTACTGACAACGCGGGGTCATCTAATCCACAAAATCTTCCTATTTCCTCAAGCCATCGCCAGACGGAGGAAAATTTAGACCGCGAACTTGGGCATTCGGAAGATTTATTTGGTTCTTATCAGCCATTCAGACAACCGGACCTTTCTTTGTCACTGCCTGAACAGATACTTGAACCAGACGTACATTCCATCTATGGACAACGTTTGGATTCACCTCGTCCTGAAGAACGTCCCTTTCAACAAAGCCATAGGCCGTCTCAGGAGGTGGAGGATGATGATGATGATGAGACACACATCTCATCTGGCCAGCCTGACCAGTCACGTTATCCAGATGACTTTGAGGAGGAGGGGGTGGATGATGAGACCACTGATCCAACCTGGACACTTGACATGCAGAGCCAACAGAGCAGCCAGGAGGAGGAAAGTGGTTATGTACCACCGCCTAAAGCACCCAGGCTTACTCCTTTATCCCGAATCCAAGCTGTGACAACAGTAGCCCAAATTGTGTCAACTGTTGCACAAACTGTACCAACTGTTGCCCCAACTTTAAGAACAGTTGGCCAAAATGTGTCTACAGTTTGTGTTGGCCAGACTCATCCTTCAGTTCCTACACCACAACCTAAAGGACGAACATCCATTGTCTGGAAATTTTTCAAAGATAGCCCATCAGTACCAAATGTGGTTATATGTAACATCTGCTATGCCAGGCTGAGCAGAGGCCAGGGCAAAGTAAACTTGAGCACCAGCAGTATGCGAAAACACATGACTCTTAAGCACCCTAGTCAGTGGTTGGCCCATCAGGGTTCGACAGCAGGGCCTTCTGACCTCAACACCGTTATGCCACTTCAGAATCGTCCTTCACCATCTACTGTTCATGCAGCAGCTCCTACTCATACGATCTCACCACAAGCTGCATTAGACCAGAGATATGACAGTAGTCAAGTGACTTGTGAGTCTGCGCCAATTGTCCAGTTGTCTGTTCCACAGCTGTATGAGAGGCAGCGGAAACACCCATCCACACACCCTTTTTCTCGACAAATGACAGCGCAAATTTCTAAGCTGTTAGCTGTAGAAATGCTGCCATTTAGGCTTGTTGATACTGAGGCTTTTAGGGAGTTGTTGGCTGTGGCAGCACCACGATACACTGTCCCCAGTCGCAATTTTTTTTCACGTACTGCCATACCCGCGCTACATCTGCACGTGGTTAACAACTTGAAGCGTGCACTGACAAATGCTGTGAGCGGAAAAGTTCACCTGACAACTGATACCTGGACAAGTACTTGTGGACAGGGCAGATACATATCCCTGACAGCTCACTGGATCAACCTTGTCGAGAGTGTCCCAAAGTGTAATAGTGGAATATCTGCGATCCTACCAACTCCACGAATAGCGGGCACAGCATCATTCCGGGTGTCCGCGGCCTCATATACTTCTACAACACAATGTGCGTCTTCAACTTCCTTGACCACTGCTGATTTGTCCGCCACATCACGTCAAAGTTGGGAGCTTTGCAGTACTGCATCAGCCAGGCGACAACAGGCTCTTCTTAAGCTCATCTGTCTAGGTGACACACCTCACACTGCAAACGAGCTGTGGAAAGGTGTTAAACAACAGACAGATGAGTGGCTGGCCCCACTGCAACTACAAGCAGGTCTTGTTGTCAGTGATAACGGACGAAACCTTGTTGCAGCAATAAAGCTCGGTAAACTTCAACACGTGCCTTGCATGGCTCACGTACTGAATCTTGTAGTTCAGAAATTCTTGAAAAATTACCCAGAGTTATCTGATCTACTAGAGAAGGTGCGTAGAAATTGCGGACATTTCCGACATTCATCAACGGCACTTGCAAGTCTATCTGCCCTTCAACAGCAATTTAATTTGCCCAAACACAGATTAATTTGCGACATGCCCACACGATGGAATTCTACATTCCATATGTTGGCTAGGTTCAATGAGCAGCAGAGGGCTATAGCGGAATATCAGCTGCAACATGCCCGTCACCCAGGAAGTAATACAAGACACATTGGTACGATGGAGTGGGTCTGGATCGCTGACCTTTGCGAGGTTCTAGAGAACTTCGATTACTGCACAAAACTGGTCAGCGGTGATGAGTCCATTATTAGTCTCACCATCCCCATGCTGTGTTTGCTTAAAGATTCTCTCCTGAATCTTAAAACAGAATCATTGAGGGCACAGCAGAGGGCTATGGATCCACATTTTAACATCCAGGATCAGAGCCAGCAAAGCCAATTTCAGCCGGCAACATTGGCTGCAGAACAAAACAGTGATGAGGAAGATGAAGACGATTTATTTCTCCATGGTACTGAGGTGCACCCTGATGGAACTCCCAACCCCAGTTTTATGTCGGTACAGCATGGGTGGGCTGAAGAGCAGGAGGCGGAGACCGATTTTGAGACCATGATGCCTATTGTTCATCAGTCAGGTGACACAGAAGACATGAGTCTTTGTAGCCTAGCACACATGTCTGACTTCATGTCTCAATGTCTGTCCCAGGATCCACGCGTCATTAACATCTATGACAGCGACCTCTACTGGTTGTCAACATTCCTTGACCCACGCTACAAAGACAAGTTTCCATCGCTGCTGTTGCAGTCACCAAGGGGCTTAACGATGGATTATTTCAAAAGTGTGGTGGTTGACAATTTAATGTCAATTTCACCATCTGACTCCGCTATACCACGAACAAGCAGCTCTTTGCCACAGCAGCCTTTGGTTCGAACACAAACTGCCACATTGTCAAGAAGAGGTGGTGGTAAGATGTCCACCAACTGGGCGATGTTTAACAGACCTTCCAATCTGCAACGGATTGTGCCTACGGTCCCCTTGTCTAGGAGACAAACATTGTCAAACATGTTGAACGAGTATGTGTGTGACACTACCAGCTTCTTAACCGACCCCTCTGTACCCTTTAATTACTGGGTTTCCAAGCTTCACGCTTGGACTGAGCTGTCTTTGTATGCCTTGGAGTTGCTGGCCTGCCCAGCTGCTAGTGTGACATCAGAGCGTGTTTTTAGTGCCGCTGGGGGAATTGTCACTGATAGAAGGTCACGGCTGACAACAGAAAATGCCGACAGACTCACTCTCATTAAGTTTAACAAGGACTGGATATCATCAAAGTTCTTAACCCCTTCAGACGACAGTACCCAAACCTAGAGGGACATTTTCAAATTTGTTACGTTTGGCTCAGTGCGGTTTAAACATTATGTCCTCTTCTGACACAAAGGATAAACAATGTCCCTCTGCTAAGAAGATTGGATAAATAATGTTCCTGCAACACTTGCTGCATGACAACAAAACTACACAATCAGTGTCAGTAATGTTACTTTAATAATGCATGCACTTGTGATGTTTTTTGACCGTTGAATTATGTCAAACAATCCAAAACAGTCTCTTGGCTGAATTTTTTAAGGCAACAAGCCTATGCCTGCATTGTGGGCATTTCTCAAACTGAAATAAAACATATAGTTTGGCTCAAGTGCCTTGCATAAATTTTAAAAATGTTGATCCCGCCCCTTGGGCTAATTTTTAGAGGCAACAAGCCTATACCTGCATCGAATACGTTGCTTGTACTATGCTCTCAGGACAAGCAAATAGTATGGGCCACGCGCCCTCCTCAACTTCAAAATAGAGTTGATCTCGCCCCTTGGGCTAATTTTTTGAGGCAACAAGCCTATACCTGCATCGAATACGTTGCTTGTACTATGCTCTCAGGACAAGCAAATAGTATGGGCCACGCGCCCTCCTCAACTTCAAAATAAAGTTGATCTCGCCCCTTGGGCTAATTTTTTGAGGCAACAAGCCTATACCTGCATCGAATACGTTGCTTGTACTATGCTCTCAGGACAAGCAAATAGTATGGGCCACGCGCCCTCCTCAACTTCAAAATAGAGTTGATCTCGCCCCTTGGGCTAATTTTTTGAGGCAACAAGCCTATACCTGCATCGAATACGTTGCTTGTACTATGCTCTCAGGACAAGCAAATAGTATGGGCCACGCGCCCTCCTCAACTTCAAAATAAAGTTGATCTCGCCCCTTGGGCTAATTTTTTGAGGCAACAAGCCTATACCTGCATCGAATACGTTGCTTGTACTATGCTCTCAGGACAAGCAAATAGTATGGGCCACGCGCCCTCCTCAACTTCAAAATAGAGTTGATCTCGCCCCTTGGGCTAATTTTTTGAGGCAACAAGCCTATACCTGCATCGAATACGTTGCTTGTACTATGCTCTCAGGACAAGCAAATAGTATGGGCCACGCGCCCTCCTCAACTTCAAAATAAAGTTGATCTCGCCCCTTGGGCTAATTTTTAGAGGCAACAAGCCTATACCTGCATCGAATACGTTGCTTGTACTATGCTCTCAGGACAAGCAAATAGTATGGGCCACGCGCCCTCCTCAACTTCAAAATAGAGTTGATCTCGCCCCTTGGGCTAATTTTTTGAGGCTACAAGCCTATACCTGCATCGAATACGTTGCTTGGACTATGCTCTCAGGACAAGCAAATAGTATGGGCCACGCGCCCTCCTCAACTTCAAAATAGAGTTGATCTCGCCCCTTGGGCTAATTTTTTGTGGCAACAGGCCTATGCCTGCATCGAAAACGTGGCTTGTACTAAGATCCTGCTGGAGCATGGCGAAGGGTCCCACTGTACGCTACGGAGATAACGCGTAGACGCGCTCTGTTGCAAGTAGACGTCCCAGCCTATCGCATCTATGTTCCCAGTGTTGTTGCCATACCGAGTCATTAAGTAACCCCCCCACAAACACAGGCACTATTTATTTGTCAGCAACATTTGTATGTGCAGTCATGATTTTCCACATAATAACCAAGGTGCCTTCATGCGCTATGCGGGCCGTAAAGTACTTGCTAATGATGATGACTTTAAGCCCACCCACAAAAAAAACCTACACATCCATTCCCTGAAAAAAGACAGACACAAAGCAGTTTTTGTCAACTGGGTATTATTTCGCCATAATGGCAAAGATGTCAGATTTTTTTTTTTTTTTTTTTTTTGGGGTTTAAACTTTGTAAAAACAAATAATAACATAACAAACAAATTGTGCAATGCACAGGAACAAAAAATAAACAAAAAAAAAAAAAGGGGTCTACAGCTGGTGGTAGGTTGCCGCATCCTCCGGCCTTGGCTGTAACGTGGCACCATCACCCTGCTCGTTGAGTAGGTCCAGGGCCCCATGCAGTACCTCACCCAGTGGTTGGAAGCCTGTAGGCTGGGGCATCTGGGCCGGTTGGCCTTGGCTTGGTAGGCCCCTGATTCTGGGACACCACCTCTGGGTCGCAACATACCTGTCCCGGGGTGTGGCCCTGTCCAGGATGTTTGATCTGCTGAGCCGCCACTCCTCCAAAAAATCAAACACCTGCCCAGGATGGTTTGGGGGCATCGAGGACAATGTGTATTGCTGACCATGCCCGCAGTCGTCTCTCGAATGGAATGTCATCCAAGAACGGTATGAGACTGCGGGCAAAGTCAGCACTACACTGTCCTCTGCGGTCTTGTGGTGCCCCCGGGATCAGAGCAGGGCTGCTGGGGTTCCAGTGACTCCCCACACTGCTGCTGGCAGTCGGCACTGGAGGGCGCTGGTGTGGCCCTTCATCCTCCTCTTCTTGTCTCTGCGGCCCCAAAGGTGGTGGTGGTGGTGGCGGCGGTGGTGGTGGTGGTGGTGGTGGTGGCGGTGGTGGTGGTGGTGGCGGCGGTGGTGGTGGTGGTGGCGGTGGTGGCGGTGGTGGTGGTGGTGGTGCTACTCCCTCCTCCTCATCTGGTGGGGGTTGAGGGGCCTCCCTCCCCTCCTCAGGAAGCTGTGGTGGCGGGTTCCAACGCCGCCTCCGAAAGTGAGCAGCTCTGTGGGTAAATATAAAAAACATTTGGTGAATGGGTTGACTTTGGAAACAAAACCATAGGCCAAACATAACATGTGCACGCTTTTTTGACTCAGTGTATCTGTGTATTCTGTGTCTTTTCATTGTTGCCCTTAAGATGGAATTGCAGCAAATAAATTAATGACATTTTTGGCTCATGCCTCAAACTATATTGTATGTGTGGGTACTGTTGCTCCACGATTTTTTGCCATTACATTACAAATTTTAAAATTAGTCTGCACTATTACACTGTGCCCTGACTTAGGCAGGACAGCTATGTAGTCACTTGAAGACATATTAGTGGCCACAACTATTGTTTTGACTTTTTGTGGAAACTTTATGTGGACAAAGCTATAGCCTGACACTGTGAGGCAAACACATTATTCAGGGTTGTTTGCCATCAGATGGACACAAAAACACACAGTGTGGACGGCCTTGGTCTCAATGCACATAACCCAGATCTATAGGGCAGGTGAGCAAGACAGGAAATGGAGTCCTGCAGCATAGGTGACACATGAGCATTTGGCGTTAGTGGCCTACACTCCTTGTTGCTGCCATGTATGCTAATCAGGAATGTCTTGGTAAATAAAACACACCAAACAGATGGCTTGGGATTTGAAACGACTGTAATGGACATAGAGTATGGGGTTGTCTTTGAGCAGCAGGTCACACATTGTTGGTGCCAAACAAGGTGGTATGCACAGATGGACAGTTTTAGTTATTCCAACGGGGCCGAACAAAAAAACGGGAACAGCAAGGACAAACCTCGGGTTTCCTAAAGGACCTTGGACATAAAAGGCTGTTGCACTTAAAATATGGCCCTCTTTAGTTTGATTTAATACAGCATTAATACGCTATCTTTTCCGGAGGATTCGTAATGTGGCCATGAGTTAACGACAAAAAAAGTAAAATTCACATGTGGGCCCTAATATCTACACCATCACCTTGCAGCCCCAAATAAACCCATGGGAAAACTGAACCACACATATTTGTAGTGATACAGGGTATGTTCTGAAATGTGTGTGAATGTGTCAGCAATCTGGGATGGTGTACAAACAGTTTAGTGCAAAAGGGGTATATCCTTGCAACGTTATTTTGCTGAAAAAAACACCCACAACTAAATGTGTAGGGATGTATGTGGCCCTTATGCAAGTCGAGGCCATTAGGAACTGATACAACTGAGGCTTATGACAGGCAAACCAGACAGGGCCACACACCTTAGAGGCCATTGGAGGGAAGAACATGGCTTTGTTCCACAAACATGCCAACAATAATAGCTAATTGTGAGGTCACGGAACATTGTGTCTGACCACCCTGCAGAACATTGCTTATTTGTCCAAACGTCACAATGTGACTATAAATGTGTATGTCCTGGATCATTGCCAAAGGTAATAGAATTGTGTTGCACCATGGCAGAAACAAACCCCTGTGTGGGTATGTAAACCAGCACACTCATTATAGAGCTTCATACGTACATTGTGTGCCCTCGTGGACAGGGTCCTCTCCTCTTGTACCTGTATGACCTGATTGTCTTCATGTACTGTTTTTTGTCGTTAACCCTTATCCTCATGTAAAGTGCCATGGAACCTAATGGCGCTATATTAAAAAATAATAATAACAATAATAGTAAACAACAGTGCGGCAGACACATACCTTGGCATACGGGCCACCGGTTCCAGAAATGACAGCCGTTCATAGTGGCAATATATGATCCCGTGACCAGCTTCCGGGCCCCCCTCCATGATCCTCCGGTGTTGCCGCTTAAATTGGTCGCGGCAGCTCCTCCAGCGCTTCATAATGTGGTCAACTGTGAAATGATTTCAAACCGGGTTTAGACCTCTTTAACATTTGAAACACTAAAAGTATGTGTACAAATCAACAATAACATTTTAATGATGTTGTGTGTGAAATGTGTATACAAGGCACATGGAAACGACAGTGTGGAACATCATCAACAGCATTACGGACATTGAGCTCACGTGGCCACAATCACAAATGGGGCAGGGCACATGTCAACGCATAGAGAATGTAATAGTGCGGGCACCAGACTCCGCTCATTAGTGGTATTTATATACACCCAACCCCTGGCCTTCAGAGCCAGGAGGAACAGCCCTTAAACTAAGTGTACTATTGTGAACCCATCCAAATATAGGCAACCATGCAACGGCGCATTATAACACATTGAGGGCCCTGTATACCCTACTATGGGGGCCCTGTATGCCCACGGGGCCCTGTATACCCACTGCTGGGGTCTTGTATACCCACGGGGGGGCTGTAGACCCTACTATGAGGGCCCTGTATAACCACTGGGGGCCATGTATACCCAGTCTTGGGGGACCTGTGTACCCACGGGGGGGCTGTATACCCTAATATCGGTGGCATATATACACACTGGGGGGCCCTGTATACTCTGCAGGTGGAGCTGTATACTCTGCTGGGGGGATGTCTAACAGTGATAGCCGCTGTATACAAGAATGGCGGTCAATATGGTTTCCCACTTTTTTGGGGCTAAAGTAGGGGGGTCGGCTTATACACGGGTCGGCTTATACACGACTATATACGGTAAATGCAATATAACGTGTGAACACATTTAACTCACCCATATTGGTCTGCACATCATGGCCACAACGATGAAACGTTGGGAAAACGCCCTGTGCGATCTCCCTCCAGGCCGTAGTCCGCTGGACATTATCCCCATATGCAGGGTCAGTGGGCAGCCAAAGCAGGGGCCGAGCCTCCACCAGAGCAATTAATTGCAGGGTGTCGACAGGAGCCATGCTTCCTCGCTGTGACTTTCTGCGCGTCCAGCCAGGAAGCTCGAGTCGGCTTATTTCCTGTTTGCACAAAGCATGGGGTTTGCTGCAGAAAGTCGCTTGCCTCGCCTCCAACACATGCGACTTTGGCCTCGGAGACAGCAGCAAAATACAGTTGCCAGTGGGGCTTCCGACACGGCAATGCGAGCGCTTTCCGACACACATATGCGATTTTTAAATCACACATTACTCGCTATTATTCGCTTCCCCATTCATTAACATTGGACTCGCTAGACTCGCTACGAGTAGCGAGTCCCGGGCTCGGACTCGGTAGAGTCAAGCGAGTCCGAGTAATGTAGGATTCGCCCATCACTAGTTCTGATACTTTTGTGAAATTTTTAGGCTTTTTCCATGCTGCTGGGGGTCATGTCAGAAAAATACTTGGGTCTCCCATAGGATAACATTGGGCTCGGTGCTCGGGCCGAGTACACGAGTATCTTGGGATGCTCGGCCCGAGCTTCGAGCACCCGAGCATTTTAGTACTCGCTCATCACTAGTTGTTTTCTATGTGTTTTCTATGAGTTTGTTTTTTCCTGCCATTGTTTTCAATGATATTCGACGGTGTTTGACGAACATTCGACGAACATTCGACAAACACACCCCCAAATCGACAAACCGAATTGAATTCAAACACTAGGGTGGTGATAATTTTAATATTCAGTGACAGGTTCCCTTTGACTCTAACTGGCCTACTAGGCACAAACAGGTCTCTGACGCATCTCTCTGTTTTTTCTATAGTATTCCACAAAACTAATTGTGGTCACACCTGTGTGTGGTGGGGCATGACTTTTATGGGAACGCTTGCACAAGCTTTGACTTTATCCGGCCTACTAGGCACAAACACAGGTCTCTGACCTACCTCTCTGTGAATTCATGTAGTACTTGACATAATTAATGGTGGTCCCACCTGTGTGTGGCGGGGCATGACTTTATGAGAACGCTTGCACAAACTTTGACTTCATGTAGCCTTCTAGGCCTAAACAGGTCTCTGATGTATCTCTCTGTTTTTTCTATAGTACTCCACAAAACTAATGTTAGTCCCACCTGTGTGTGGCGGGGCATGATTTTATGAGAACGCTTGCACAAGCTTTGACGTCATATGGCCTTCTAGGCTTAAACAGGTCTCTGATGTATCTCTCTGTTTTTTCTATAGTACTCCACAAAACTAATTGTGGTCTCACCTGTGTGTGGCGGGGCATGACTTTTATGGGAACGCTTGCACGAGCTTTGACTTCATGTGGCCTTCTAGGCCTAAACAGATCTCTGACTTACCTCTCTGTGAATTCATGTAGTACTCCCCAAAACTAATTGTGGTCCCACCTGTGTGTGGCGGGGCATGACTTTTATGGGAACGCTTGCACAAGCTTTGACTTTATCGGGCCTACTAGGCACAAACACAGGTCTCTGACCTACCTCTCTGTGAATTCATGTAGTACTCCACAAAACTAATGGTGGTCCCACATGTGTGTGGCGGGGCATAAAATTGACGGCAGTGCTTGCATCAGCTTCAAGGGGATATGGCCCACTAGGCCTATTCAGGTCACTTGCCTGCCTCTGTAGTTTTTATTGTAATACTCCACAAAACGTTTAGTTGCTGAGCAAGGTTTAACCTTGAAATGCTCGGCCAGGTCCTGTCCAGACCCTGTGCCATGCATGCAAGCTGGGCCATTCAGCAAGTTTGGGTCTGGGAGAATTGATGCCATTTTGCTATAGGTGTGACCCTTTGAAAGGAGTAAGGATTTTTGTTGGAGTCCCCTTGCCATGTTTTACATGATTTAAGAAGGGTGTGACATGCCCATACCTGTGTCTCATTTTTCTTTTACTCCTCCAACTCTATTTACTTAATGTAGAAAACTTAAGCCACTTAGCCTGTGACTATTTATTCTGTGTTTGAATTGTTGTCACCTTTTGTGGTGTTTGTTGTCCATTCTGAGTAGTTTGGCAGCTTTTGGAGCCCTTTGAAGGTGTTTTCTATGTGTTTTCTGTAGCCTGCCATTTATTTCAATGGGGTTCGCGTTGTTCGTCGAACATTCGACGAACAAATCTCAAATTTGACAAATCAAATACAAACATTAGGGTGGTGGCTCATTTCTATTCATCAGTCCATAAAACCTTTGAAAAATCAGTCTTAAGATAATTCTTGGCCCAGTCTTGACGTTTTATCTTATGTTTCTTGTTCAAAGGTGGTCATTTTTCAGCCTTTCTTACCTTGGCCATGTCCCTGAGTATAGCACACCTTGTGCTTTTTGATACTCCAGTAACGTTGGAGCTCTGAAATATGGCAAAACTGGTGGCAAATGGCATCATGGCAGCTTCACGCTTGATTTTCCTCAATTCATGGGCAGTTATTTTGCACCTTTTTTGCCAAACACGCTTCTTGCGACCCTGTTGGCTATTTGCCTTGAAACACTTGATTGTTCGGTGATCACGCTTCAAAAGTTTGGCAATTTCAAGACTGCTGCACCCCTCTGCAAGACATCTCACAATTTTGGACTTTTCAGAGCCCGTCAAATCTCTCTTCTGACCCATTTTGCCTAAAGAAAGGCATTTGCCCTATAATTAAGCACATCTTATATAGGGTGTTGATGTCATTACACCACACCCCTCCTTATTACAGAGATACACATCACCTGATTTACTTAATTGGTAGTTGGCTCTCAAGCCTATACAGCTTGAAGTAGGACAACATGTATAAAAAGTATCATGTGATCAAAATACTCATTTGCCTAATAATTCTGCACACAGTGTATGTAATCCATGAAGCAAGTGAAGAGTCATGGAATTTCTATTAGGACCAAGAAAGTGTTAATACAAGATATGAAGCAAACTTCAAAAGAGGCTAACTGGGCAGAATCCATAGCTGATGAAATGGAAGGCAGCACTTTGTTAATGACTGTCATATAATGTAAGGGGCAATTTGGAACATTACAATAGTATCGCACTGAACTATTTCTTATGCAAATCTTCCAAGTGAAATGGTTCAGTGTAACATATGTCTACAAAGAAATGCACATACTATTAAACAATGCTGCTTAATTAGTTCATTATATCACATAGTAATTATAGGATAATTGTAGAGATGCTTGAATGTAAATCCTCTAGCTAATGAAAGGTGGAAAAAAAAGTGATATCATTTCCTTCTGCAATTTTAACTACAGTGACAAAATTATGCTGCATCTAAGAAATAAAGCTGGGTATTGGTTTTGTGTGTTCCATTATGCATTGTGGGCATTATTGAAATTCCACTTGATGGAGCCCAACTCTTGTGCTTCATTAGCCAGGCATAAGGTATCTTAAGATTTCTAGGGGGAATACATCAAAAATGAGATTTGTTATACTGAACTACTTCATTAAATCCAACAGCAGCGTGATTTCAAAGAATAAAACACCTATTTATTGATGTTACTCAATGTGAATTTTGATGTAGTACTGTATCATATTATGTTATATGATGCAGATGAAAGGTAAATCGAGCTATTCTCTTGCTATAAACCATTCACAAACTAAAGTCTATATAAATGCTTAAGTTAGCCCCATAAGAGCCATATTGTGGTGAGAAATCTTGGAGGAGAGTCAAAAAAATGTATTTCTTTTTTTTGTATCACCCTGTTGGCATATAAATTCTTTATATGAGTGCACAACCTCCTTTTAGTATTTTTCTTACATAAAATAACAATAACAATCTATTTGCAACATGATTAAAATTAAATAAAATAAATAACTACTCGACTCCTATAGCTGTTTGAACTGCAGTGGCACAGAAACAAATATACCAATTTAGATCACGTCTGTGGTTTAATTCTTTTTTTTCGCTTTTTTTTCAAGCAGAAAAAAAAACAGTAATCAAACTTGCGTAACCCATTCCTGCCAAAGCCGGTTTTCACTTTCCTGACAAGACCAAATTTTCCAAATCTGTCATTTTTCACTTTAAAAAACTTGGAATTATTTTAAAAGTTACAGTGGTTCTTCAGCCTCCTTTACACGTCAAAAAAATGTACGTGAAAAAAATAGTACCGGTGTCATCAGTGTTTTGGTTCATGGTGTCATCATTGTACAGTGTTTAAAGGAATTAACAGAAATGACCCGCACTACTGCCTGTAGATGTGGAGCTCTGGTTGTGCCACTATTTGGCTATGGAGGAAATACAGACCCTCCCCCGCTGATGAATTGTGGTGCTGTGCCTTTGTTTACAAAGTCCCAAAGTTCACTTGAAATAATAGTAGGCAGCACCCACCATTCACACACGTGTTTCGACTCTGTGGACCTGTTAAAGCTCATTTGAGCGAAACACGTGTAGCCCCTGGACGCACCCTGCATCCACCACCACGCCGGCATGTCACCCGTGTGCAGCTGGAAATAAAGAAATCCCTATGCAACAGAATGGTGAGAGATGCCTACTATTATTTCAAATGATCATTGTACAGTGTGTTAAACCACAGAAGAAAAAAATTCAAAAATAACTCACCATAGCCACTTAATACTTTGCACAAGCTGGGTGCAGAGGACTTCCCAAGATGGACATGAGGGCAGCGCTGGTGCATCATGCAAATGTACCAGCCACTCAAAGCTGAAGG
Source organism: Allobates femoralis (assembly GCA_033576535.1). NCBI lineage: Eukaryota > Metazoa > Chordata > Amphibia > Anura > Aromobatidae > Allobates > Allobates femoralis. The sequence goes on from JARQOC010000003.1 coordinate 314,088,691, forward strand.
GGAGAAGCTGCTTGCATAATGCACACTAATGATGCTACATATGGAGTCTGTCATATATATAGGTGTGATACACAAAGTGTTTGAACAGGGCCTATTAGTTATGCAAGTTGCGGCGAGCTAGTTAATACTACTTGAATATATGCACCGCTTCTATACAATACTATTATTGAAATCCAGAATGGCGGGTGGCGGGCTAATTAACACTATATGTGTGTATCTCACATGATAGACTCACCATAACAAAGCAGTACTACTAGCATTTTGTGCTGCCTGATACAATAAACACACTGATCCTTTTCCCCCAATATTTTGGGGTCATAGCTTGTCTTGTGCTGTCCACATCTGCATTATTAATACAGTGCTAGTTCCCTTGCCAAAAACAAAGCTATACAACAAGCACATTATGCTGCCTGATAAACTAAAACACACCAGTCCTATTTCCCAATATTTTGGGGGTCACAGCTTGTGAAAACCACTTTGGGGAACCTGATTGACTGTCTCCAGAGGTGGAGACAAATGATCATGAGACACAGTTGCCATCAGGTCAGCCTACAATCTCAACTTGGAAGGAGGATGAGATGGAAGATGATGTGGTCAATCATGAGTCCACTGATCTGACCTGGAAAGTTGACATGCATAGCCAGCACAGCAACACAGGGGAAGATGGATATGTAGCACCAACACAGGCACCAAGGGGTCATGGTTTGCACAGAGTGAGAACTGGGTCAACTGTTCCCAAGAGCACCCCTGCTGCCCAAAGTCAGTTCAAGGGGGCATTCAGCCGCTGTCTGGAATTTCTTTTCTGAAATTTGTTCAGAAAACATTATTGTAGTCTGTAGCATCTACTATACCAAGTTGAGTAGAGGCCAGGATATGTTGCTGTTTAGGCTTGTGGGGACATGGTGTTTCCGCGATCTCTTGGTCTTGGCTGCCTCATGATACAGTGTTCTCAGCTGCCAATATTTTGCCCAGTGTGCCATCCCCACGTTACACAAGCACGTTAAACAATCTTAACCGGGCTCTCACCAACACCGTAACTGGGAAGGTCCACATTAGAACAGATACCTAGAATAGTTGTTGTGGATAGGGACAATACATTTCTATCACAGCACACTGAGTGAACCTGTTGGTGGGTGTGATAAAGGTGCAAACTGGAACATCACACATCCTACCCATGCCAAGAACAGTGGGCCCAATTTCTATCAGGTTTTCCACCTTGTCATATGCCACTTCCTGTCTCCCCTCCTCATCCTCTGCTGAATTACCCTCCCCATAACTGCCAAGCAGCAACACACTCTGCTAAAGCTAATCTGTTTAGGTCAGAAATCACACACTGTAACAGAGCTGTTGCAAGGTATAAAGCCACAAACCAACTAGTGGCTCTCCCCGCTGCACCTCTAAGACGGTCTGGTTGTCTGCAATAATGGGCATAACATGGTGGCAGCTTTAAAGGTCGGCAAGCTAGTACATGTGCATGGCTCGCGTGCTGAACCAAGTTGTTCAGAAATCTCTCAAAACATTCCCTGACTTGCTGTACCTACTTGAGAAGGAGCGCCCTATTAGTGCCCATTTCTGCCATTCCTCTACTGCTTCTCTTGGTCTTACAGCACTGCAAAAGAACTTGAATTTGTCAACTCACCGACTCATTTGTGACCTGCCCACATGGTGGAACTCAACATATCATATGTTGGTGAGGGTTAGTGACCAGCAGAGGGCAGTAGCTAAATACCAGCTTCAACATGCCTGTCAGACTGATAGTCAGCCACCACATATAACAACTGTTGAGTGAGTGTGGATCACTGACATTTGTGAGGTACTAGAGAACTTTTAGTACTGCATCAATCTCGTGAGTAGTGATCAGGCTATTATCTGTGAAACCATGACGCTGCTGTGTCTGCTGAAGCAATCACTGCATAATCTCAAAGAGGAAGCTTGGAGTGCCCAGCTTCTGGATATGGAGCCAGATTCCCAATGAGTGATGCTACCCAGCCCAGCCAATATTCTGAGGCAACATTGGATAATGATCAAGAAGATGAGGAGGATTAGGAGGTAGAGGACTCATTTTTCTGTACTACCAAGGGGGACCCCAATATTGCAGAGGGGATTCCCAACACCAGTTTCATGTCTGTCCAGCATAGTTGGGCTTGATAGGAGTAGGTGGAGGAGGCGGAGGCAAGTCTGCGTGAGGAGAGGATGAGTATTGTTCCTCCTGGTCAGGGCACAGAATATTTGCATGTTTGCAGCTTGGCCCTCATGGCACGGTTCATGTGCAAGTGTCTGTGGCAAGACATTTACGTGATACACATTTTATCCAACAATCAATACTGGTTGGCCACCTTTCTCAACCCACACACAGTACAAGGAGAAATTTCCTTTTCTCATGGTACCGGCTCTTTTCAACACCAAGGATTAACGGGGAAGACAATAACACAAGATCTAATACAGGTGGGGGAAAAATGTGCACAAACTGTGCCATTTTCAATAAACCAGCACATCAGTAAGGGCTATTTGTGCCTGTAGCAATGCCAAGGAGGGAGACGTTGCACAACATGGTCAAGAGGTACTTAAGTGACCATACCTGCTGAACACTTGGCTCGACCTATCCTTATATGTCTTGGAGTTTGCTGGCCTGCCCAGCTGCTAGGGTGATGTCAGAGCGGTTTTCAGTTCTGATGGGGCAATCATCACTGATAGCTGCACACGACTCTCCGTGGAAAATGAAGACAGACTTACTCTGATTAATTTAACAAGGACTGGATTTCTCCACAGTTTTTAATCCCTCCAGATGAGAGCAAGCCAACCTAAATTCCCCCAAAATGTTGATATAGACTACTGCTGTTAACATCCACCTCTTCTCATAGAAAACAGTTTCCTTCCTGCATCAACCATGACTCAGCCCCTAGAGCTAATTTTTGTAAACACAATTCAAATTGTGCAGTGGAGAATTCAGGACAGTACTCCTACTCCAACCTCTCCAGCTTAAGTAATATTTGTCATTGAAGGCCTTTGACATGGGTTATGCCCCATTGTGACTGAGGTAGGGGTACATATTCGATGGAAGTGTACTGTTGTCAGTCATCGTAGTTGGCAAAAATACATATCTGGGTTGTGCCACACTGTGACTGAAATAAGGGATACATAGTAAATAGCAATTTACACTGTTGATGACCAACTGATGGCTATCTGCAAACTTGAATTGAGGGCCACAACTACTACAGTAGTCCAACGTAGATAATGTTTGTCATGGGAACCCCTTGTCTCTATGTCTTCCTGCGTTTATGACAGCCCCCAGGAGTAATTTTTGGAAATCCGATTCACATTCTGCACTGGACCAAGTACTAGAGTATCAACAAGTCTTCTCTTCCTATATAATTTTAGGAATATTGCCAATGAAAATCTCTGAACCATTTGGAGGAGGTTCTCCAACTCCAACCCAACCTGGATGGGGGGCATCATATATCCTTTGTCCATTGACTTGCACAAGTGATATATTTGAGCTTGTCATTAAGTTGACTATTGCAGATTTATTTTTTCGACTGGTAAAGTTCAGCCAAACCTGCAGCTGACAGGCCGTAGTCACTCCTCCCTTCTTGTACTCCATGTTGCTTGCCCTTCTTCTATGTAGTCTTTAGCCTTAACAGAGTTAAATGAGCGGGTTACGTCTCTACAATATGAATAAGTAAGGGCACGCTCAAATGCACAGAAGAGAGCCATCCAAAATTTCTTGAGGAGTGCTCTTCCAAATGTAAGTTACTGTGCAAAACAAAAAGGAAAAGGGGCGCAAACGTGTAGGATCCCCTTATTAAAAACGTCTAAGTGGAGTGGGTAGGTGGTCACTCACCTTATCGGGTTGTGCAAGTCCTGCACAACCCGGTTTACCAGCCTCTGCCGCCGGCGGTGTGTATGCTGCCTCTCCGCACTCCTCTCTCCTGGTCCTCGGAACAGGACCTATCTGGTCACGTGACCGCGAAACCGAATTTGCGTCACCGCTCTTTGTTGTGGGTTGCCAGGAAAACGCCAGGTCCTCAAGGCAGATTGTTTGTGCTGTTCCTGAGCTGCTCCAGCCGCCAGTCCCTCACAAAGGGAGTCGTTTTCATGCAAAAAATAGTAATGGTGGTCTGATTAGGAGCGCTCTAAGGATCAAGCAGACATGTAGGATGTTTTAATAAATGGCAAATCTTTTATTAATTTCTTAGCTCCCCTCACAGCTCCACTACGTGTTTCAACTCTATAAAACATTCTTCATCAGGTGTGTCATTTTTTTTATGTTTTGTTTTTTTTCTGGAAGAAGCTACATATTATTTGCTTGTTTCGTAGGCAAAGGCTGTTTTATTTTTGTGTATATTATTGGAACTTAGATCTGCTGTTTTTTTCATTGATAAGATGTTTTTTTCAATTTTTTTTCAAAATGTGAGGGTTTTTAAAATGAGATATACAAGAGCTACAATTTTTGATTTTCCTTCTACGCAAAAAGCGTTACTTTTTTGTGTACAGGTGTGTGGGATTGTAGATGGGGTGAAAGAGGATGAGTGGCCATATGGGATGTCTGTGTGGTTGGGTAGTGCGAACCATAGAAATGATGGGGTTGGTTTTTTGGTAAAAGGGTGTGATGAGGTTTTGTGAGTCTATTTGGTGATAGAAGTGGGGAGATGCATTTTAGGAAATTTTCAGTGTAAAAATGTAAGTTTTTTTGTTATAAATATGTACGTTCCTGTGGAATAACGGGATCGCAAGTTATTATTTGACAAAATTAAACTTTTTGTTCCAGGGTGAGTGCCTGTGGTGATAGTGGGTGACATGAATTGTGATGTGGGCCACACAAATGTGAATGGGTCTGGGAAAACATTATTAGAATTAGTTCATGATTTTGGTTTGAAAGGATTGCAGCATGAGTGTACATTTAATCCTGTTTTGGATACTTTTTTTCTGACAGTGTCAGGTGAGATCCAGGTCGGATTATTGTTTTATTTAAGAAAATCTGATACCAGTCAGTTATAGACATGAAAATGTTTTTTTCTCTAGTCATGTGGGCATGATGTGTGAGTTAGATATTAATGTTAATGGGGTGTTTGGGAGGGGTGTGTGGAAGTTGATTGTTAAGTTGTTGGAGAGTGAGGATGTGAGGAAGGAGTATTAATGTCAGTATAGGGAGTGGTGTGCATGTAACGGCCCCGTTCCACGGGACGACGTTGTTAGGATGTTGGCTGCGATCTCGGGGACGTGCGGTTGTTTTTGAGATCCATTCAACTTCGCTGGTGAGATGTCACACATCTAGATATCGCGGACAACTCACCAACGATGTTGTGAGCAGATATCGTTCGCAAACACCGCAAACGATCCCTGCTCATTGCTGTGGATGGGCGAAGTCATCTGTGACATCGTTATCGCGGTGTCACGCAGTACGATGCAGCAGGTTGGTTGAGTTGAAGTCACCAGGTTTTTGAACATGTTCATAAGCCTGTCAACTCCGACTCGACGATTTATCGTAGTTGAATCATTCGGTTACACACAACGACACAATAGCGATGTCGTTTCAACATCGTTGAACACGTCACTTTTGAACAATGTTGAGCATGATGTTGTGCCATGTAACGGGGCCTTTAGGATGATTTTGAAAACGTGTGTGGGTGGTGGGATTGGGTTAAGTGGAAAACAAAAATTTTTTTTAAAAAGGCAGGCTATATATTTGCTAGTATAGGAGAGAGAATTTTGTTAGTATGAATGCCAGATTGTGTTTGGATGTGGATGAAGAAATGGCGGAAGTGAAAAAAGAAATAAATTAGTTTTTGTTGGAAAGAGGGAGGAGTATTGTCTGTAGGCCAAAACTTTAAAACTTGATAAATTGGAACATGATGAAAAAAGTTTGTGCTTCTTGTTTCAAAAGGTTTTTGGGAAGAGACATGGTATGCATGTTCTGAAAAGAGAGGATGTAAGTGAAGTGAGTGGAATCAATATTTGTGAAGAAGTGGCTAAGTTCTATGAGGAGTTGTATGCAGTTAAGTGGAGAGATGAGAACTTGGAGGGTGATGTGGTGATTGTATTGGAGAGTAAGTTGAATGAGACAGAAAGGGAGAAGGTGATGTGCGAGATAACAAGTGAGGAGGTATGGAAGGTGGTGTTCAGTATGGCTTTGAACAAAACACCAGGAGAAGATACATTGCTGCCAGTCTCCTAAAGTCAGGAGCTGTCCGAGGTACTGTACACCATTAGTGTACAGTACCTCGGAGAGCTCCTGACAAAGATGTCGTGTATGCACTGTACGCAAATTGCGTACAGTACCTCGGAAAGCTCCTGTTAGGAGCCACCGGCATTTAGTGATAATTTCAAATACCCGACAATTAGCGGCTTTCATTTAAACAATGTATTAACCACTGCACAGCCAGGGTGTGATGTCAGGATGTGTCCAAGGAGTGTGGACACTCCCTGGACACAAGCTGCCACCACACCAACATTGGATTTATCCTTCAAATACCAGATTATTAGCCGCCTCTGCAGCCTCTGTGCTGACATGCCACACAGAGGCTGCAGATGGGGTTAATATGCTGCTAAACCCCAGTAATTTAATAATTGCCACAGTAACTGCTGTGACAGCAGCAGTGCAAGATGATTTGTTACTGTACCGGGAAACTGGCAAATTCAAACAACGTGGCTTTGACAGTCAATTTTTAATGCACATGCATGCGACTATCGCACACTGTGCTGTATGAGTGCAAGATTTTCTCGCACCCATAGACTTTCATTGTCCACTCGCACGGAAAAAATCACATTCAAGCATGCTGCGATTGAACACGCATTTCTCTCGCAATGCGAGTGTAATGTGAGTAACTCGCACTAATGGGACCAGTATCATTTAACGGTACTGGTTCGAGTGCAATGCGAGTCTCCCTCGCATTACACTCGCGCGAGGAAATCTGACAGTGTGCCTTCAGCCTTACTGTTGCTATTTAATATAGGAACTTGTACTCACAATTGAGTATGCTGCAAGGCAGAATATAATAAAGCAAAGTTAGTGTTTGTTCCACTTTAAAATTTCAACCACAGGATTATAGTCTTAAATGAAAATTCAAAGGGAAACTCCAATTATTTTATCTAAATTTTATTTATTATCTTTTTTTTTATCCAAAAGTGATTCTTGACAGTGATTAATAAAAATTATAAAAATGCCCACTTACCCAGATATAGTGCATCTCAGAGCAATTTTAAATAAGACAAGGAATAGATTCAAATTATTGGCCCATGTGAACCAATGAATGAGCAAAATATATATTTGTTGTCTAATTAGTTTGACTTTGTAGGCCATTAAATCATTGCTGGATACAGAGCATTTGATTCTTTAACAAGCCTAATAATATGACTTAGGATTTGTGCCAGATCAGAGCTCCAATCTGCAGGCGCTACGTTTCAGGGTGATTGTCCCTCATCAGTGCAGTGTATGGGATTCTGATCCGGCTGTGCACACTTGTTAAAGGTTATGCTTGTTAAGGAGTCAATTATGACTTAAAAAATATTTTATTAGTATTTTGTAAATCTATATTTGGCTTTCAACACTTTTTGAATATTTCTGGACATGCCTCCAATCAGATTCAAGCACGTCTGTACCGAAATCTGATCCCAGGTCTATTCTACACATTCTAAATGTTGGTGCATACTGGGTGACTCACTTTGGTTTGTATACAACTTTTTCTTCAACTTTGCCCACAAGTTATTAATTAGGTTATGGTCTGGGGACTGTGGGGGCTGATCCAACAACTCTATTTAATTGTCAATGAACCATTTTTTGGCTATCTGGACATATGCTTCGAGTTGTCCTGCTGGAACACAATATCACAATATTGTCCTTTTCATGACCATAGTACTTGAGTGTATGAAGTAACTTGTCTTGTAGGACACTCCCATATAGCTCAGCATTCAGACCACCATTGATCCTGATCAAGTTTGTGATCTCATTATTATGAAGCATATGAGCCCTCTCCATTGTGGTGTTAGTCACGCAATAACTGATAGACCTTGTGATTAGTCATATTGTTGGCTCTTGGCATTTGAATGGATGGATGGACTTCATTTTATATTCTTCCAACTACCATGGCACTCACATGATGCAGTTTGGCAAATGTTTTCCCTGAGAGACTGCTATTGATGAGTTGGATGATGCTGTTTCTCTTTTCTTGAAAAACTTTTACGGCTTCTCCATGATTTGAACTATGTTTCTTTTGCTTAGGAATAAATCTAATAACACACTGAGCGATTAGGGAATGTGAGGAAAGGTTGTAATTTGTAGTATGCAGAAAGAAAAAGATTTTTCAAGGACTAGAAGAAAAGCAGTAATAATGCAGTGACATGACAAGAATCTGCATAACTGGTCATATGCTAAATAGTTGAAAGTCAAATATATGTGTGAGATAGCAAAATTATTGTCTATAAAATAAAGGTAGTCTCAAAGCTGTAGTGGATGGTGAAATATGAAGCCTGAAAGTCAAAAGTTCAAAATATTGTTACCCTTTTGCTTGCCACTATGTTTTGGTTGTATACTTCATTTAATTGTAAAACATTTAAATGTACTAAGTGTATATAAACTATTTAGTATAACCAATTATATAAAACTTATATTGCATTTTTATACTTTAACTATATATTCTTATATGTACACACACACACAAATACAGTGCCTTATGAAAGTATTTGGCCCCCTTGTTGCCCTGTACACACTGGATGGCCAAATAAAGGCATAAATCTATCCTTAAATTAAGGAGTGCTGTGTTCTGTTTCTTTTGGTCTATCTGTCTATAATAAAAAGTTTATATATTTGTTTGCATATACATAAATATATATACAGTGCCTTGTGAAAGTATTTGGCCCCCTTGAACTTTTCAACCTTTTGCCACATTTCAGGCTTCAAACATAAAGATATAAATTCTAATTTTTGTGACTAATCAACAACAAATGGGACACAATCGTGAAGCGGAACAAAATTTATTGGATAATTTAAACTTTTTTAACAAATAAAAAACTGAAAAGTGGGGCGTGCAATATTATTCGGCCCCATTGAGTTAATACGCCTCTATCAGTTTTGCACATCGAGAGACTGAAATTCTTGCCCATTCTTCCTTGCAAAACAGCTGGAGCTCAGAGAGGTTGGATGGAGAACGTTTGTGAACAGCAGTTTTCAGCTCTTTCCACAGATTCTCGATTGGATTCAGGTCTGGACTGTGACTTGGCCATTCTAACACCTGGATATGTTTATTTTTGAACCATTTCATTGTAGATTTTGCTTAATGTTTGGGGTCATTGTCTTGTTGGTAGATAAATCTCTGTCCCAGTCTCAGGTCTTTTGCAGACTCCAACAGGTTTTCTTACAGAATGGTCCTGTATTTAGCTTTGTCCATCTTCCCATCAATTTTAACCATTTATTATCTATTTGTGAGACTATGCGCTAGCTCTTAAAATAATAAATTAATAAATAAAACTATTCCTTCCACTTTCTTTACCCTTCTAGGGGATATTTATTAAAAATTATCTGTATAATTACAACTTATGTAATTTAGATGCCTACTTATATTTTTATTATTCATTACTAATTATAGCAAAAAACTAAAATAGCTTTAAACAATCAAAGTAAAAACTGATATATCAATAATTAAAAATTAAAAATTAAAACGTAAAAAAGCCCTATGATTAATATTCACAGCATTTGTAAATATCTTATTATTCAGTATCCACTACAACATTAGGGTCTATTAATGGATTGGTTCTTCTTCTCCTATTACTGATATTCGACAGCTGTCTTTATTTCTTCTCCATTATCCTTTTCAGAGGAGTATCTCTGGATTTTAATTATAGTTGTGGTGTGTGGCTATTATCCTCCGGTAATCTGTGTTCTAATAAAAATAACAAGGTATTGTTACTCTCCCTTTAGGAGTATATATCTTTCTACTCTGCTTAATACTATTTTCATTCTTACCTCTAAATATTGAAGTGCTTGTTATCTGTATCTCCTAATGATGATGGTTATGGGTGGCAGACTTCCAGTTGGGGTATCTATTAACGCAATATAATTAGAAAAATGTAGTCTTTATGGTCTATTATGGGTTCTAGTCCTGTATTCTAATATATATCTTCAAATAGTGCATATGACTTACTTGTTCCCTTTGGTGTATATAAAAAGGTTGGTTGGTTATAAAGCTTGTATTTCATCCACAGGAAAATGCCCGTCTATTTTGGTATCTGCTGGTGTAATCAACATATATTAGGTAATAAATTGGGGCCCTCAAACTTCATGTTGAAAGAGAGGAGAGAAAAAAAAAAAAAAGGGAATGAACTATTCACTTACTCATTTCCTAGGAGTATGTTTTAGGTGTCCAGAAGTTAATATATCTTTCAGGGATGTGCCGTCTACTTCCTATTGGCCTTATAATGTACTTGTTTATTGTCCTAAAGATTACGTTCTGTGTAGAAATAAATTAAGTTGTAATTAAACTTCTATAGTATGGGTGTCACCTTTACTTAGATGCAAGGTGTCTTTTTACATAAAATGTGCTATTACTATGGTGTTGAACTAATGCCCTAATGTGTCTCTAAGATTACTTTAGTTAACCTTTTTCTCACTGTATATAATCATTAATCACCTCTATGTAGTGCAGGCTAATATAATGACATTTAACTTTTGTGCAAGCACTTAGCTGAGTAGATGTGTAATAGGCTGCAAGGGTTTACCTTATGAATTAGGTGCAGGCTTTCCCAATAAGTGCTATGACTTTAGCGTTCACCCTCTTTCTCCGGGCTTCTGCTGTTCGGTCGATACCGTCATGTGGTTGCGTGGCGTTCCCGGATTCCTCAGTGTACGTGTGCACTGCTCCGTGCACTCATGCGCTACGCGACTACTTGCCACTATTCACGTCATTGAATCACGTAAGTACAGTGGTTAATGCTGTATTGTCAAACCGTCAGGCTCACTTACGTCTTGTGCACCACAGTGGGTGGACCTATACTGTCAGGGAATGGTCTGCGTCACTGATGCATTTCGGGGGTCAACGGCCTCCTTCTTCTGAGTGGCCAGCTTTATAACCAACCAACCTTTTTATATACACCAAAGGGAACAAGTAAGTCATATGCACTATTTGAAGATATATATTAGGATACAGGACTAGAACCCATAATAGACCATAAAGACTACATTTTTCTAATTATATTGCGTTAATAGATACCCCAACTGGAAGTTTGCCACCCATAAACATCATCATTAGGAGGAACAGATAACAAGCACTTCAATATTTAGAGGTAAGAATGAAAATAGTATTAAACAGAGTAGAAAGATATATACTCCTAAAGGGAGAGTAACAATACTTTGTTATTTTTATTAGAACACAGATAACCGGAGGATAATAGCCACACACCACAACTATAATTAAAATCCAGAGATACTCCTCTGAAAATAATGGAGAAGAAATAAAGATAGCTGTCGAATATCAGTAATAGGAGAAGAAGAACCAATCCATTAATAGACCCTAATGTTGTAGTGGATACTGAATAATAAGATATTTACAAACGCTGTGAATATTAATCATAGGGTTTTTTTACGTTTTAATTTTAAATTTTTAATTATTGATATATCAGTTTTTACTTTGATTGTTTATAGCTATTTTAGTTTTTTGCTATAATTAGTATTGAATAATAAAAATATACGTAGGCATCTAAATTACATAACTTGTAATTATACAGATAATTTTTTATAAATATCCCCTAGTAGGGTAAAGAAAGTGGAAGGAATAGTTTTATTTATTTATTTATTATTTTAAGAGCTAGCGCATAGTCTCACAAATAGATAATAATTGATTTAAACAACAGTAAGGCGATTAAATACGCGGTACTGCCTTCAGACTACTGCAGCAGCTCAAGTGCTAACTGCTAGCTCCAGTGTACTCTTGCAAATAATATATAATTTTAACCATTTACCTGTCCCTGCTGAAGAAAAGCAGGCCCAAACCATGATGCTGCAACCACCATGTTTGACTGTGGGGATGATGTTTTGAGAGTGATGAGCTGTGTACCTTGTTTGCCAAACACATCGTTTTGCATTGTGGCCAAAAAGTTTGATTTTGGCTTCATCTGACCAGAGCACCTTATTCCACATGTTTGGTGTGTCTCCCAGGTGGCTTGTGGCAAACTGTAAACGAGACTTTTTATGGATATCTTTGAGAAACGGCTTTCTTCTTGCGACTCTACCATAAAAGCCAGATTTGTGCAGTGTACGACTGATTGTTGTCCTACGGACAGACTCTCCCACCTCAGCTGTAGATCTCTGAAGTTCATCCAGAGTGATCATGAGCCTTTTGGCTGCATCTCTGATCAGTCTTCTTGTTCGAGATGAAAGTTTAGAGTGACTGACAGGTCTTGGTAGACTTGCAGTGGTCTGATACTCCTTCCATTTCAATATGATCACTTGCACAGTGCTGCTTGAGATGTTTAAAACTTGGGAAATCTTTTTGTATCCAAATTCGGCTTTAAACTTTGCCACAACAATATCTCGGAGCTGCCTGGTGTGTTCCTTGGTCTTCATGATGCTCTCTGCACTTAAAACAGAACCCTGAGACTATCACAGAGTAGGTGCATTTATACGGAGATTTGATTACACACAGGTAGATTCTATTTATCATTACCAGTCATTTAGGACAACATTGGATCATTCAGAGATCCTCACTGAACTTCTGGAGTGAGTTTTCTGCACTAAAAGTAAAGGCGCCGAATAATATTGCACGCCCCACTTTTCAGTTTTTTATTTGTAAAAAAACTTTAAAATATCCAATAAATTTTGTTCCACTTCACAATTGTGTCCCACTTGTTGATTCTTTACTAAAAAATTAGAATTCATATCTTTATGTTTGAAGCCTGAAATGTGGCAAAAGGTTGAAAAGTTCAAGGGGGCCGAATACTTTCACAAGGCACTGTATATATATTTATGTATATATAAACAAATATATAAACTTTTTTTTATAGACAGATAGACCAAAAGAAACAGAACACAGCACTCCTTAATTTAAGGATAGATTTATGCCTTTATTTGGCCATCCAGTGTGTACAGGGTAACATTTTGGTTACAATAGACCTTCCTCTAGCCCAGTGTTTCTCAACTCCAGTCCTCAGGACCCACCAACACGTCGTGTTTTCAGGATTTCCTTAGTATTGCACAGGGATTTGAATTATCCCCAGTGCAGGTGATTAAATTATCACCTGTGCAATACTGAGGAAAACCTGAAAACAAGATCTGTTCGTGGGTCCTGAGGACTGGAGTTGAGAAACACTGCTCTAGCCAACCAAAAAACATCGCCCTGTACACTGGTTGGCTAAATAAAGGCATAAATCTACACTTGAATTAAGGAGTGCTGCTTTCCATTTCTTTTGGTCTGTATATACACAATTGAAGATTATCTGAAAATAATTTGCCCCTATTTGCATAAAATTTTATTTTAGGCTAGATAGATAGATAGATAGATAGATAGATAGATAGATAGATAGATACTTCCCAAAAATCAGGCAGCACTCCAAATTCCATCAACAGGACATCTTTATCAAGACCTCATAGAGGTTGAAATGTTGTGCCACGAGGGTCTACATTAAAGTTGTCCTGTTGATGGAATTTGGAGTGCTGCCTGATTTTTGGGAAGTATAATTAATTGCAGATGGACATTGCAATTCTCAGGATTCTTTGCTCCTGGCACTTTTAAGGAAGTTTGTGCTGTTTTCTATTTTTCAGCATAGATAGATAGATAGATAGATAGATAGATAGATAGATAGATAGTAGATAGATAGATAACAAGAAAAAAAAACAAGAAAAAAAAAAAGAAAAAAAAAAAAAAAAAAAAACATTGGCCAATGTATGTACCAAGAACTTCAGAATTAAATAAAAAATTGGAGATTTTTGAGTTTTTTGAAAAAAACGTAAGTTTTTAAACTTTTTCCTCAAATATATATAGCTAGTAGCTTATGTACATCATTGGTAGTAGCTGTGTGCTGCAAGGATCTTTTTCATATTATAAACCCTGCAGCTTTGCTAGCACCAGTTCACATTTGTCTTTGAGTGCTGTGCAGTTTTTTTTTTTTTTCTTGTTATTTATCATATGGAGTTGCAGGATCCATGCTGCAATGTGCACCCTCATTACCTACAGGTGATGGAGGGTCTAGATGGTGTCTGCCCACTTAGTAGTGGGGAAGCGGACAAGGAGGATAGGGATATCAGCGTAGGACTCATCAGACCCTGAAGTCACTTTGTCGCAGTTGATGAGCAAACAGACATTGGCCAATGTATGTACCAAGAACTTCAGAATTAAATAAAAAATTGGAGATTTTTGAGTTTTTTGAAAAAAACGTAAGTTTTTAAACTTTTTCCTCAAATATATATAGCTAGTAGCTTATGTACATCATTGGTAGTAGCTGTGTGCTGCAAGGATCTTTTTCATATTATATAACCCTGCAGCTTTGCTAGCACCAGTTCACATTTGTCTTTGAGTGCTGTGCAGTTTTTTTTTTTTTTTTCTTGTTATTTATCATATGGAGTTGCAGGATCCATGCTGCAATGTGCACCCTCATTACCTACAGGTGATGGAGGGTCTAGATGGTGTCTGCCCACTTAGTAGTGGGGAAGCGGACAAGGAGGATAGGGATATCAGCGTAGGACTCATCAGACCCTGAAGTCACTTTGTCGCAGTTGATGAGCAAACAGACATTGGCCAATGTATCTACCAAGAACTTCAGAATTAAATAAAAAATTGGAGATTTTTGAGTTTTTTGAAAAAAACGTAAGTTTTTAAACTTTTTCCTCAAATATATATAGCTAGTAGCTTATGTACATCATTGGTAGTAGCTGTGTGCTGCAAGGATCTTTTTCATATTATATAACCCTGCAGCTTTGCTAGCACCAGTTCACATTTGTCTTTGAGTGCTGTGCAGTTTTTTTTTTTCTTGTTATTTATCATATGGCGTTGCAGGATCCATGCTGCAATGTGCACCCTCATTACCTACAGGTGATGGAGGGTCTAGATGGTGTCTGCCCACTTAGTAGTGGGGAAGCGGACAAGGAGGATAGGGATATCAGCGTAGGACTCATCAGACCCTGAAGTCACTTTGTCGCAGTTGATGAGCAAACAGACATTGGCCAATGTATGTACCAAGAACTTCAGAATTAAATAAAAAATTGGAGATTTTTGAGTTTTTTGAAAAAAACGTAAGTTTTTAAACTTTTTCCTCAAATATATATAGCTAGTAGCTTATGTACATCATTGGTAGTAGCTGTGTGCTGCAAGGATCTTTTTCATATTATATAACCCTGCAGCTTTGCTAGCACCAGTTCACATTTGTCTTTGAGTGCTGTGCAGTTTTTTTTTTTTTTTTTTTTTCTTGTTATTTATCATATGGAGTTGCAGGATCCATGCTGCAATGTGCACCCTCATTACCTACAGGTGATGGAGGGTCTAGATGGTGTCTGCCCACTTAGTAGTGGGGAAGCGGACAAGGAGGATAGGGATATCAGCGTAGGACTCATCAGACCCTGAAGTCACTTTGTCGCAGTTGATGAGCAAACAGACATTGGCCAATGTATGTACCAAGAACTTCAGAATTAAATAAAAAATTGGAGATTTTTGAGTTTTTTGAAAAAAACGTAAGTTTTTAAACTTTTTCCTCAAATATATATAGCTAGTAGCTTATGTACATCATTGGTAGTAGCTGTGTGCTGCAAGGATCTTTTTCATATTAGATGATAGATAGATAGATAGATAGATAGATAGATAGATAGATAGATAGATAGACAAACGAAATTCACAACAGCACTCTGCAAATGCCAACACATACGCCTGTGCTAGACAGATGGAAATAAATGTAGGTTAAAATTCTGACAAAATTTTTAATTATTTTCAAAAAATTGTAGCTGAAAAAAGTGTTTCCTACATTTTTGGATGAAAATAAGGTTCTTAGTGCATATATTGGCAAATACATGTATGTCAATCAACCACACAATGGAATAATTGCCCGAAGATAGGACCCAGTGCCCGGTTTTCTTTCTTCAAGTCTGCAACCATGTTTTTTATAAAACATATCTGCCCATGTACTGTATACACATACACATATATTTATGTATATATAACCCCTTCACGACCCTTGGCCCACCGTTTGGGCCATGGAAACAAGTTCGTTCCCGACCCTTGGCCCAGGGGGTGGGCCATGGATTGATCGGGCTCCTGCAGGCCGAGTGAGGGTCTCACTGACCTGTCATTCGGCCTGCAGGTACATGGGGTGTTGTACAACACCCCATGGGGGGTCGATTTGCCCCCACCCCCACCCCCCGGCTACAGGCGCGGTGATTGGCGCTCAAAAGTGAAAGTGAAAATCACCGCGCCTGTCATGCTTCCCTGCCTGCCCCTGCTCTCCCTACCCTCCGATCTGCTACCCTGGCATCCTCTAAGTGCCCCCCTGTCCCCCACCTCTCTATCCTGCCCCCTCTTCATCTTTCTTACCCCCCCCCCCCGCTTCCTGTCCCTGCGCCCGCTTCCTGTCCCTACCGCGGGCTTCCTCTTCCTGCCTCCCGCCTGCTCCTGCCTGCCCCCGCTTCCTGTGAGTGCCCCCCCATCCCCTGTCACCCCCCCTCTTCCCCTGCCTGCCCCCCCCGACCACCGGAGCGGCGATCGCTTCTCCCACTCACCCCTCCGGCGATCGCGCTCCATCCTGCACCCGGTGCACGGCTGCGTCCCGCTCCTCCTCCTCTTCTCCCGGCCGCTTCCGCGATCTGACAGCTCCGTGCTGGAGCTGTCAGATGACTTCTACAGCTAGATCCTGAGGATCCAGCTGTAGGAAGTGATCTGACAGATCCAGCACAGTGATCCACAGTGACCATTATGTGATCACTGTGGATCACTGTACTGGATCTGTCAGATCACTTTCTACAGCTGGATCCTGAGGATCCAGCTGTAGGAAGTGATCTGACAGATCCAGCACAGTGATCCACAGTGACCATTATGTGATCACTGTGGATCACTGTACTGGATCTGTCAGATCACTTTCTACAGCTGGATCCTGAGGATCCAGCTGTAGGAAGTGATCTGACAGATCCAGCACAGTGATCCACAGTGACCATTATGTGATCACTGTGGATCACTGTACTGGATCTGTCAGATCACTTCCTACAGCTGGATTCTGAGGATCTAGCTGCAGAAAGTGATCTGACACCCCGGGCGCAGTGACCCACTATGTGCATCACTGCGCCTGGGCTGCCAGATCGCTTTCCGCAGCTCGATCCCCATGCATGGGGATCGAGCTGCAGAAAGCTATCTAACAGCCCGGGCGCAGTGATGCACATAGTGGGTCACTGCGCCCAGGCTCTTAGATTGCTGCTCTGCAGCCCGATCTCCCTGCATGGGCATCGAGCTGCAGAAAGCAATCTGACAGCCCGGACGCAGTGATGCACATAGTGGGTCAATGCGCCTGTGCTGCCAGATCGCTTTCCGCAGCTCGATCCCCATGCATGGGGATCGAGCTGCGGAAAGCGATCTGGCAGCCCAGGCGCAGTGATGCACATAGTGGGTCACTGCGCCCAGGCTCTTAGATCGCTGCTCTGCAGCCCGATCTCCCTGCATGGGCATCGAACTGCAGAAAGCAATCTGACAGCCCGACGCAGTGATGCACATAGTGGGTCAATGCGCCTGTGCTGCCAGATCGCTTTCCGCAGCTCGATCCCCATGCATGGGGATCGAGCTGCGGAAAGTGATCTGGCAGCCCAGGCGCAGTGATGCACATAATGGGTCACTGCGCCCGGGGTGTCAGATCACTTTCTGCAGCTCGATCACCATGCTGGCGGATCGGGCTCCAGAGTAGCGATCTGAAAGCAAAGGTGATCGAGAGTCGTGGGACCTTCGTTGTGGACTACGTCGGAGACAAACGTCGTGGGACCTTCGTTATGGACTACGTCGGAGCGATCGAGCGTCGTGGGACCTTCGTTGTGGACTACGTCGGATCTTTTTATAATAAAGATGGAGTCCGAATTGTGTCTGTTTTTTTTTCAAATAAAAAGATTTTTCTCTGTGTGTATTTATTGACTATTTACTGTACTAGAGATTCCTAATGGCGGGTCTAACATTGGCCCTATATTATGAATCTCGGGCTTAGTGCCAGCTGCCAATAAAAAGCTGGCATTAACCCCTTTATTACCCAGTTAGCCACCGGCACCAGGGCAACTGGAAGAGCGTGGGTACAGCGCCAGAAAATGGCGCTTCAATGAATGCGCCATTTTCTGGGGCGGCTGCGGGCTGCAATTCGCAGCATGGGGGGCCCAGAACGCTTGGGCCTCTCTATGCTGAGGATTCCAGCCCCCAGCTGCCTAGTTGTACCTGGCTGGACCAAAAATATGGCGGAGCCCCACGTAATTTTTTTTTCTAGAAATATTTCTAGAAATAAAAAAAAAATAGGCTTCGCTGTATTTTTGGTTCCAGCCAGGTATGACGAGGCAGCTGGGGTGGGTGGCAGTCCGTAGCTGCCAAGTTGTACCTGGCTGGACCAAAAATATGGCGGAGCCCTATGTCATTTTTTTTCTAGAAATATTTCTAGAAATAAAAAAAAAATAGGCTTCGCTGTATTTTTGGTTCCAGCCAGGTATGACGAGGCAGCTGGGGGCTGGTGGCAGTCCGTAGCTGCCAAGTTGTACCTGGCTGGACCAAAAATATGGCGGAGCCCTATGTCATTTTTTTTCTAGAAATATTTCTAGAAATAAAAAAAAAATAGGCTTCGCTGTATTTTTGGTTCCAGCCAGGTATGACGAGGCAGCTGGGGGCTGGTGGCAGTCCGTAGCTGCCAAGTTGTACCTGGCTGGACCAAAAATATGGCGGAGCCCTATGTCATTTTTTTTCTAGAAATATTTCTAGAAATAAAAAAAAAATAGGCTTCGCTGTATTTTTGGTTCCAGCCAGGTATGACGAGGCAGCTGGGGGCTGGTGGCAGTCCGTAGCTGCCAAGTTGTACCTGGCTGGACCAAAAATATGGCGGAGCCCTATGTCATTTTTTTTCTAGAAATATTTCTAGAAATAAAAAAAAAAAATAGGCTTCGCTGTATTTTTGGTTCCAGCCAGGTATGACGAGGCAGCTGGGGCCTGGTGGCAGTCCGTAGCTGCCAAGTTGTACCTGGCTGGACCAAAAATATGGCGGAGCCCTATGTCATTTTTTTTCTAAAAATATTTCTAGAAATAAAAAAAAAAATAGGCTTCGCTGTATTTTTGGTTCCAGCCAGGTATGACGAGGCAGCTGGGGCCTGGTGGCAGTCCGTAGCTGCCAAGTTGTACCTGGCTGGACCAAAAATATGGCGGAGCCCTATGTCATTTTTTTTCTAGAAATAATTCTAAAAATAAAAAAAAAATAGGCTTCGTTGTATTTTTGGTTCCAGCCAGGTATGACGAAGCAGCTGGGGGCTGGTGGCAGTCCGTAGCTGCCAAGTTGTACCTGGCTGGACCAAAAATATGACAGAGCCCCATGGGTTCCCTATGCTGCGAATTGCAACTACTAGACTAGTATGTTTTTTCACATAAAGTTTCTTTATTCATTTATACGTCTCAATTTGTGAAGCACATGGTGGTTCAAAGTGCTCACTGTGCATCTAGATATGTTCCCTGGGGGGTCTAGTTTCCAAAATGGGGTCACTTGTGGGGGAGCTCCAATGTTTAGGCACACAGGGGCTCTCCATACGCGACCTGGTGTCCGCTAACAATTCCAATTGTTGGCAAACACCAGGTTGCGTATGGAGAGCCCCTGTGTGCCTACACATTGGAGCTCCCCACAAGTGACCCCATTTTGGAAACTAGACCCCCCAAGGAACGTACCTAGATGCATAGTGAGCACTTTGAACCCCCAAGTGCTTCACAAATTGATCCATAAATATAAAAAAGTACTTTTTTTCCACAAAAAAAGTATTTTTTCATTTTTACAGATCAATTTGTGAAGCACCTGGAGGTTCAAAGTGCACACTATGCATCTAGATACATTCCTTGGGGTGTCTAGTTTACAAAATGGGGTCACTTGTGGGGGAGCCCCAATGTTTAGGCACACAGGGGCTCACCAAACGTGACATGGTGTCCGCTAACAATTCCAATTGTTAGCGGACACCATGTCGCATATGGAGAGCCCCTGTGTGCCTAAACATTGGAGCTCCCCCACAAGTGACCCCATTTTTGAAACTAAACCCCCCAGGGAACATATGTAGCTGCATAGTGAGCACTTTGAACCCCCAGGTGCTTCACAAATTGGTCCGTAATAATGAAAAAATAAATTTTTGTGGAAAAAAAAGTGCTTTTTCATTTTTATGGATGAATTTGTGAAGCACCTGGGGGTTCAAAGTACTCACTATGCATCTAGATACGTTCCCTGGGGGGTCTAGTTTCCAAAATGGGGTCACTTGTTGCGGAGCCCCAATGTTTAGGCACACAGGGGCTCACCAAATGCAACATGGTGACAGCTAACAATTTGAGCTGATTTTTATTCAAATTGTTAGCGGACACCATGTCGCTTTTGGAGAGCCCCTGTGTGCCTAAACATTGGAGCTCCCCCACAAGTGACCCCATTTTGGAAACTAGACCCCCCCAGGGAACTTATCTAGATGGATAGTGAGCATATTGACCCCCCAGGTGCTTCACAAATTAATGGAAAAAAATTGTTTTTGCGGAAAACAAGTACTTTTTCATTTTTACAGATCAATTTGTGAAGCACCTGGGGGTTCAAAGTGCTCACTATGCATCTAGATACGTTCCCTGGGGGGTCTAGTTTCCAAAATGGGGTCACTTGTGGGGTAGCTCCAATGTTTAGGCACACAGGGGCTCACCAAACGTGACATGGTGTCCGCTAACAATTTGAGCTCATTTTGCATTCAAATTGTTAGCGGACACCATGTCGTGTTTGGAGAGCCCCTATGCGTCTCCACATTGGAGCTCCCCCACAAGTGACCCCATTTTGGAAACTAGACCCCCCAGGGAACATATGTAGCTGCATAGTGAGCACTTTGAACCCCCAGGTGCTTCACAAAATTGGTCCGTAATAATGAAAAAAGAAATTTTTGTGGAAAAAAAAGGGCTTTTTCATTTTTATGGATGAATTTGTGAAGCACCTGGGGGTTCAAAGTACTCACTATGCATCTAGATACGTTCCCTGGGGGGTCTAGTTTCCAAAATGGGGTCACTTGTGGGGGAGCTCCAATATTTAGGCACACAGGGGCTCACCAAACGCAACATGGTGTCCGCTAACAATTTGAGCTCATTTTGCATTCAAATTGTTAGCGGACACCATGTCGTGTTTGGAGAGCCCCTGTGCGTCTCCACATTGGAGCTCCCCCACAAGTGACCCCATTTTGGAAACTAGACCCCCAGGGAACATATCTAGCTGCATAGTGAGCACTTTGAACCCCCAGGTGCTTCACAAATTGGTCCGTAATAATGAAAAAAGAAATTTTTGTGGAAAAAAAAGTGCTTTTTCATTTTTATGGATGAATTTGTGAAGCACCTGGGGGTTCAAAGTGCTCACTATGCATCTAGATACGTTCCTTGGGGGGTCTAGTTTCCAAAATGGGGTCACTTGTGGGGGAGCCCCAATGTTTAGGCACACAGGGGCTCACTAAACACAACATGGTTACAGCTAACAATTTGAGCTGATTTTTATTCAAATTGTTAGCGGACACCATGTCGCGTTTGGAGAGCCCCTGCGTGCCTAAACATTGGAGCTCCCCCACAAGTGACCCCATTTTGGAAACTAGACCCCCAGGGAACATATCTAGATGGGTAGTGAGCATATTGAACCCCCAGGTGCTTTACAAATTGATCTGTGAAAATGAAATAGTACTTTTTTTTTCACAAAAATTTTCTTTTAGCCTAAATTTTTTCGTTTTCACATGGCAACAGCATAAAAATTCATCCTAAAATTTGTTGGGCAATTTCTCCTGAGTACACCGATACCTCATATGTGGTCATAAACCACTGTTTGGGCGCACGGCTGGGGTCAGAAGGGAAGGAGCGCAATTTCACTTTTTGAATGTAAAATTAGCTCCAAAAGTCAAATTGCGCTCCTTCACTTCTGAGCCCTGCCGTGCGCCCAAACAGTGGTTTATGACCACATATGAGGTATCGATGTACTCGGGAGAATTTGCACAACACATTTTAAGATCCATTTTATCCTGTTGCCCATGTGAAAATGAAAGAATTGAGGCTAAAAGAACATTTTTGATAAAAAAATTAAAATACCATTTTTTGTTTCCACTTTGCTTTAGTTCCTGTGAAGCACCTGAAGGGTTAATAATCTTCTCGAATGTAGTTTTGAGTAGCTTGAGGGGTGCAGTTTTTGGAATGGTGTCACTTTTGGGTGTTTTCTGTCATGTACACCCCTCAAAAGGACTTCAAATGTGATGTGGTCACTAAAAAAAATGGTTTTGTAAATTTTGGTTGAAAAATGAAAAATTGCTCATGAACTTTGAACTCTTATAACGTCCTAACAAAAAATTTTTTTTTTCAAAAATTGTGCTGATGTGAAGTAGACATGTGGGAAATATTATTTAATAACTTTTTTCTGTCACATATCTCTCTTGTTTATCAGAAAAAAAAATTAAAAATGTGAAAATTGTGAAATTTTCAAAATTTTTGCCATATTTTTGATTTTTTTCACAAATAAACGCAAAAATTATCGACTTAAATTTAACACTAGCATGAAGCCCAATATGTCACGAAAAAACAATCTCAGAATCGCTAGGATCGGTTGAAGCGTTCCTGAGTTATAACCTCATAAAGGGACACTGGTCAGAATTGCAAAAAAGGCCAAGGTCTTTAGGGTCAAAATAGGCTGGGTCATGAAGGGGATAAACAAATATATATATAAATTTTTATATCGATAGATAGATAAATACCGTAGATAGATAGATAGATAGATAGATAGATAGATAGATGATAGAGTGCAACACAGCACAATGCAGTGAGAAAGACCCACAGTCAGCCTTTATGGGATTTTTATTTGTAACAAGACAAAAATAAGTTGTCAACTTGACAGATGAAATATGTTCTCTTATCACATATAATTGATGCCAGACATATCTTTGCCCTTAGCGCTAGAGTAGATCATTTGAACTGTTAGCAGGTCTGAGAGCCAATTCTACTTTAGGTTTATCAGAAGGTCCTAGTTTATAATCAGCTGCAGGCAATCCAAGTGTGTTGTTTTCCTGAAACATAAAAAAATAAAGAATCAGATTGTAACTGCAGTCATAAGCCAGTGGTCGTCCAATTCTAGATTAGCTGAACATATACTGTATATGTATATATAGTTAGCACTATCTAAATATGTGTGATATGCTTTGCTGAATCTGTAATCAAACAGTAATAATAATAATAATAATAATAAATCTTTATTTATATAGCACCAACATATTCCGCAGCACTTTACAATACAGTATATTAAGGTATTCTGATTTGTGGGTTCACATATACATAACACAATGGTGGATATTTATCTAGTTAAAAGCCCCAGAATTCTAATGCACTTTGAGCCAAAATTGTGTCTTTCAAGTAATAGCTGAACGAAGCTAACGTACAATACTGATTGCCAAAATTGTGCCAAACATTTGACAAATGTCTAGCACGAAGTAAGGCTACTTTCACATAACGATTTTGTAAAATCCGATGCTGTCCGATATAAATCGGACAGCATCGGATTCTTCTGATGCCTGGAATCGGGTGCCAAATAGGCATCCGATTCCGACAAAAAATAGGATGCCCGCCCTCCTGTCAGATCGCTCCCTGAGCTGTCAGTCTCTCCCCCGGTCCTCTTCTTTATCCCCAGTGTCTCCCCTCTTGGCCCCCTGTCCTCTCCTCTTATCGCCCGGTCCTCCCTCTTGGCCCCCGGTCCTCCCCTCTTGGCCCCCGGTCCTCCCCTCTTGGCCCCCGGACCTCCCCTCTTGGCCCCCGGTCCTGTGTCTCCCCTCTTGGCCCCCGGTCCTCCCCTCTTGGCCCCCGGTCCTCTCATCCCCTGTGTCTCCCCTCTTGGCCCCCGGTCCTCCCCTCTTGGCCCCCGGTCCTCTCATCCCTGTGTCTCCCCTCTTGGCCCCCGGTCCTCCCCTCTTGGCCCCCGGTCCTCCTGTGTGTCCTCCCCCAGTCCTTCAATGTGCTGCCCCCATGTGTCCTCCGATCCCCCCATGTGTCCCCCTCCTCTCCTCCTCTCCTTTCTCACCTGTCCACGACTCCTGCACGGTCCCGCGAGTCTCCGGTATCTTGCTGTTCTGTGCTGCCAGGACCTCTCGTGATGTCACAATCACATGACTGCCGGCTATTGGTTCCTGGCAGTCATGTGATTGTGACATCACGGCAGGTCTTATCAGCACAGACAGCAAGATACCTGGAGATACCGGAGACGCCGGGGGCCTCGTGGACAGGTGGGCATAGCTTTTTTTTTTTATTAATTAACCCATTCATTCACTTTTGGAGCGATTTTAGTGTACTGAGCATGCTCAGTACACTAAAATCGGTCCGAGGAGACATCAGATGTTTCCTCGGACATTGCTCCATAGGGCCCCATTTTAAATTGATCGGGTCGGATCGGATGTGCACTAAATGCCATCCGATCTGGTCCGATCCGAATCTGTCAGATTTTATTTTCGGTGCAAAAATCGGAGCAAGCTCCGATTTTTGCACCGATAAAAAAATCGGACAGATTCGGATCGGACCAAATCGGATGGCATTTAGTGCACATCCGATTCGGTCCGATGCCCATAGGGCTGCATGGGGTCCGAAAATCGGTCCGATGCTGTCCGATTTTTATCGGACAGCATCGGAAATGCTAAAATCGTTATGTGAAAGCAGCCTAAGCCAATAGGTGGTGTATATTCAAACGACTTTCATGTGGCACATAAGACTATCTAGTCTAAGTGTGCAGTGTATAAGAAAAAGACAATATTGATAAATATGCCACAATGTG
The DNA here is from genome assembly GCA_033576535.1 of Allobates femoralis. Taxonomy (NCBI): domain Eukaryota; kingdom Metazoa; phylum Chordata; class Amphibia; order Anura; family Aromobatidae; genus Allobates; species Allobates femoralis. The sequence continues at coordinate 314,113,654 of JARQOC010000003.1, forward strand.
AACAAAATTCATCACTTTCCAGAAGATTTTTGGAAAAAGACCAAAGAGCTTAAAGACGTTATCCACTACCATAACTCATTTCATTTTTTTAAAGGGAACCAACCACCCCCAATGACCCCCCCCGGACTATTAATATGGCTCCCTACACCCAGCACATACATGTGCTGCAATGTTTTTTGCTAAAAAAATCTGGTTTTTAAAAGTAAAGATAATGCTTTATAAAGTTTCAAACGAAGGGACGGTTGGGCGTTACTTACATGTGGCTAAAGCCGATTTGCAGCTGCCACTCATTCTCCTCTCTCCCCTCACAGCCGTAACGGCCAGCCCTTTTTGGAGCGTCACAGCCTGGTGCACGGGCTCGCATGCCCGTGCACACGTCATCAGCTGCAGCCGGGTAGCGAGCGCGCGCTCTGACTTCCACAGTCTGGCCACTCAGAAGAAGGAGGCCGTTGACCCCCGAAACGCATCAGTGACGCAGACCATTCCTTGCGTGTAATTTTCCTTTCCCCCACATGTATTTTTTGAGCAATTAGAAGATTTCCACTATTGAAATTTGCTCAAATTTATTTGCCGCAATCAAATTATGAGGGAAAATTGTTGATGCCAGGAAAATCAGATTAAAATTATTTCACTCATTTCTAAAAGCTACACATAAAATGTTTTAGAAGTTAGAAAAATTTCAGTCCATCGTACAGAATCAGTATAGGAGGTGGTATTTAGGGTGGTGCATGGATATAAGGAAAGCTCTGCTCCGACCTAATGACAAGGGCAAAAAGGAGAAAAAAATCCAGCAACAACAGTGTTTAAATTTTCCTGAAAAAAGTTAAAGGTCCATTTTATTTAGGCATACTTCAAGACCCATGACATTTTAAAACGTCATGGGACGTGTCCCGGTATTTGATGATCAAACACCCAACACCTCAGCTGATCTCATTAGCTGAGATGCTGGGCTAACAGCACTGATCAGATCTGGGATCTGCTGTTAACCCTATGGATCCCGCTGTCAATCACTGACAGCAGGATCCAAAGGCGCTGTTCCCTGCCTGCACCAGAGATCCCGCGATAGTATAGTGAGATTTCCGATGCTCACGTGACAGCCCGGGGTACTGGCTTGACCCCGGAAGCTGTCACGGAGCACTTCCTGTGAGTGGTTGGCAAGCGCTGACAAGCACTCACCATCCGAGATTCTGACAAATACAGGTGAGCTGCAGCTTATCGATATCTGTCAGAAGCGATTGGATGGTGCAGCAGGGTGCCTCTCTGTGGGGCTGTGTAAACATAAGAATCAATGAACAAATAAAGTTTTTACAAATGTGTGAAAAAAACATAAATGTTCAAATCACCCCCCTTTTCCCCCATTCACAATAAAAGTATTAAAAAAATAAAAACAATACACATTTAGTATTGCCGCGTTCATAATCACCTGATCTATCAATATATAAAATCAATTAATGAGATCCGTAATCTGCGTAACAGAAAACAAGGTCCAAACGCCAAAATTACATTTTTTTGGTTGCTGCAACATTGCTGTAAAATGCAATAACAGGCGATCAAAACAGTGCATCCACCCAAAAATGGTATCATTAGAAACGAGAGCTCAAGACACAAAAAATAGCCTGTCACACAGCCCCAAATCCTGAAAAATGAGGACGATACGGGTCACAGAATATGGCGCAAAAAGTGGGATTTTTTTCAAACTTCTGAATTTTTTTCACCATTTAGATATCAGTATAGGTATACATGTTTGGTATCTACGAACTCGTACCGACCTGAGGCATCCCCCCGTCATGTCGTTTTTACCATATAGTTAACATGGCGACTAAAAAACCCAAAAAACAAACATGTAATTGCACTTTTTTTGCAATTTCACTGCACTTGGAATTTTTTTGCAATTTCCCTGTACACTATATGGTAAAATAAATGATTGCGTCTGAAAGTAAAACTCGTCCTGCAAAAAACAAGCCGTCATATGCCTATATTGATGGAAAAATAAAAAGGTTATGGCTCTTGGAATCAGGGGAGCAAAAAACGAAAATGAAAAATGAAAAATTCCAGGGTCATGAAGGGGTTAAAAAGCAGAAATGCCAGACATGAGTCAACCATTACATGTTTCAAACAACCTCTTGGTTCTTAGTTCAGGATGTTTATGTTAACATAAAATGAACTTTTAACTTTTTCCAAGAAAATGAAAAGGACGTTGTTGCTGGACATAAAATGTTCTGTATACCTAGCATTTAGTATTTAATAGCATCCGATTGTAAAGTGGTTAGCGCAATTCTCCTGGGTTTTTCTTGTACACTAAGTACATACACCAATATGTTTATATGCTACCTATTAAATGGGAGTATGGTGACAATTTCTATACAGCACTTCAAAAATCCTAATTTGATCTGCCTGTTTAAGTGTCCTCAATGCCTCCCTTTCTGTATAGACAAGTACTCCTTCTATATGATACAACCAGTGGGGTTAGTTCAGAAAATCAGGCAGATGATTACACCTCAGGGTTGATGCACTATGAGTGTCATGAACTGGCTATTCTGTCTGTGAGATGAGAGGTAAGTAATTATGGATTATGAAAAATCTACACATCCCAGAGCAAAAAAAATACTTAGAGACTGACTTTAAAGATCATCATATGAACATTAGTGATTTGATCAATCCAAAATAAGCCACTAAAGAGAAAGAAATACCAACTTAACATTCCTCTCATGTCTACCTTTAATGATTTTTTCATTTTCTTTTAACATAAGATACATCTTAAGAGCTTATTTGTTCCACATTGGCTTTTCATTTTGAATATAAAGATCAAACAGATACTGATACTTGTTATATTACTTATCTCTCAGCAAATGATGAAATGTTTATAATGAAGGCAAATATACAGTAATTTACGAGACAGGTTCACAAGCTGCTCTTTTCGGCTTGATATATCTGCCTCACATAGGAAGAATACAAATTAACCTTGCTACCTTCTTATCTTTAAGGATGAGAAAGACCAAATCGATGAAGATGCAGTAGCCTCCAATCCTTTCCCAACCCCAGTAATGACTGTATACAGAAGGTCATAATACCTTGTAGGAAGAGACGAAATTGAGGTCATATTGAAGGTTATACCAGAATACAGATGAGTTTACTGTAAGTATATTTTTATTCTACAATTTACTCTTATTCACCACAGCTATAATGTTGAGGTTTACAAAAATGTGATTTTTATTAGTAGAATTAAAAGTAATACATTGTTAAGTAAACTCTATTAAGGTTAAAGCAAGCTGTAATTATAAAGTACCCTCTTTCAATAAATGTTATTATCTTAATAACATTAATCTACTAAAAAAGGTTGATAGGAAACCAGGGTAATCAACCTGCCCAACAGTTTTATCATTTTATCAGACGTTATGCTGGGAAACTGCTTTACTTTGGAAGGAACACATTCGCTGATAAAGCAGAACGAACGCAAAGATAAACTGAACTGGGAACAATGTATTTTTTATAATATTAGCAAAAAAATGTGACACAAATTCAGGCATAAGGTGGCACCCCTCCGGGTAAACCGCCACCAGGGGTACTGCACCTCTGCGGTTAGGAAGTGTAGTGCCCCTGTTCTCCAGGTGTTGGAATGGTATGGTTGAGCCCAAAACACAACACACACACATGCAGTGACAGATCCCTGGGACAATGGGTGGACCCTGAGGGAGGACCTAGGCTACAAAACGGGATGGGAGAGTGTTAGTACAGGAGTTCAGTAGTAGGAGACGGAGGAATAACATCAACCTGCGGAGGAATGGTAGTTGGGAGGGCAGAGGTGGTGTGATGCCGACTCCCTTGGGTTGGACCAATGCCACCCCACCCGCCCACGGGAGGGAAAACCTGACTGACGAAGAGAAAGGCCCTAAGGGTGCGGACGAGGCATCAACCCCGTACGCCTGAATCTGATGAGACAGAGGGGTTGGTAGAGGACAAAGGGACCGGCCCTGCAGAAGGTGCGGAAGCTTCAAGCCCGAGACGAAATCGGAGGTCTCAGACTTCTAACGGGAGCTGTGGCCGAACACCCGACACATCTTGGGGAAGGTGGCCAAACTAGAGAGTAGTGCCCGGGAGGGATCCTAATGGTGTCCAGGACACACAGAAACACCCAGGCTACTGATACCTGAGTTCTGTGCTGCAGAGGGCTTTGAGGGCCTGGAGGGCAGAGCGAACAACCTGCTCGCCTCAGATGAAAGTTACCCCTTATAACACTGTTCAGTGAGTGGTCAGGTTAAAAAATCATTACTGCATTTAAATGATGCTTTTCTCCTTCCTTCTGACAGTGCAGGATAGTGAGCTGGACGTATTTGATGAGAGGAGAGAATGTTGAGAGGTCAGAGTAGTGTAAGACTCTATTTTCTTTTTTTCCCTGGCATTTTCTGTGTGGCTATTCCTGGTATGAAGCCAATCAGGGTGCATAAAATATCCACAGGTTGAAGACACAAGGTCTTGTGTCATTGGCTGGCTTCTTTCATTGGCTGTCAAAGTTATATGTCCCTAGGGATATAAGAAATGGCCATTTGCCATCATGACAATTTTCAGAGTGTTACTGCTAGGAACAGTGCTGCTACCACTCTGTGCTGCTCCTTGCTGCTGTATCCAAGTTAAATAATTAAATAGCCAGCTACTCCATGGCTTTTTAGCTACACTGTCCATACGGACATAACCATTTTGTTCTGAGGACAAGTGTGATTCCTAAACCTGTGTGCATTGCCAAAGCCGCATTTTTTTTGCATACAGGAAGGTATTGACAAAGACTTTAATTTCCCCTAAAAAAGCTCTGTTTGGCATGTAATGTGTGAATCTCAAATCCTTCAATTTCTCCTAAAAAGGCAATTTTTTTGCCAGTAACCTGTGAAAACCAAATCCTTCAGTTTCCCCCCAAAAAAACTCTGTTTGGCCTGTAAGCTGTGATTCTCAAATCCTTCAGTTTCTCTTAAAAAGGCTCTGTTTGACCTAAAACCTGTGAATCTCAAATCCTTCAGTTTCCCCTAAAAAGTACTTGTTTGGTTTGTAACCTGTGATGCTGTAATACTTCAGTTTCCCGTTAAAAGGCTCTTTTTGGCCTGTAACCTGTGATTCTGTAATCTTTCAATTTCTCCTAAAAAGGCATTTTTTGCTTGTAACCTGTGAATCTTAATAGCCTTCAGTTTCCCCTAAAAAGGCTGTTTGACCTGTAACCTGTAATTCTGTAATCCTTCAGTTTCCTCTAAAAAGCCTCTGTTTGTCCTGTATCCTGTGAATCTAAATTCTTCAGTTTCCCATAAAAAGGCTGAGTTTGGCCTCAAACAAGTGCTTTCCAAATCTGTGTGTATAAAAGATGAGTGGGAAATCCCAAGGTTGTGGAGGAAAGGGAAAGGGGGAAGAAAAGGTTATTGGAAAAGGAAGTAGGCTTGGTGTTGGAGGTGCACTTGGGGTAGGTACTTCTGCTATTGTTACTGAAAGCTGTAGTAACCAAACATCGGCTCATTGTCACATCCCAAATAAAGTGACAACTTCTGTTACTGGACAGCCTACTCCGCTCAAAAGCAGCAAGTATATACACTTCCAAAATAGCAGATGGCCTGACAATCACACTGGCTGTTGTGGGTAAAGAGGTGAACATTGTGTGGCTGAAGGTCTGTGTGACAACAGTTCCCATGGTCATGGAGGATGAATAAGACACAGATGCACTTGATGGGGTGGTTGGCCAGGCCCACCAAGCCACATTTTAGCATGGCGAGCTTCCCTGTAACTTATGCTGCACGCCCATGTGACAGTTCATGAATAAAGTCCTTAAATTACTGAATTTTTGCCACTACTAAGATTTTGCTTACATATTTTGCAGAAAACATGAGTTGGGTCATCCTTCCTGATCTGTAAACAGGGCCAACTAGGCAAGGCTTAGCACCCATGCAAAGTGCAGAGCCACCACTTCTTCTCCATAGAGGCAGAGTTGTGGCTGATGATGTAGTTGTTGATGTGCTCACCATCTCTGTCCAGAAAGCCACAACCTAACTTCATCAGCTTCATCATCTTCCTCTTCCATCTCCTCTGTGGAGCTCAAAAACTGTGCATCTGTAGACTGACAGTAAGTGGAATCTAGAATCTCATCATCACCCTCTGTGTTATCATATTCCTCGATACTCAGAGCCCCCCTCTTCCTGGCCTGACCGAAAAGTCACGTAGATGTCCACCTCAGGCATCTGAGTGTAATCATCATCAGTCTCATTTTCTCCACCAGCAGGGGTTAAAGTTTGGTAATGAGGGTCTACATTTGCTCGGACCCTTTTGTGTCCAGCCCTGGATCCGACTCATAAAGATTTTATTCATTGTTACAGTTCACTTCCTCCTCTTGACTCTTTTGAAGCTTTAGAGCAGATCTCTGATTCCTAGGCTACAGTATACGTGAACATCTCTGCAGAGTCGGCCATCTGTGTTAGCCCACAGTCAGTAGGTCAGCTGGAGACTTGTGACACATGAAGAAACATGTGTGATTGGGTGACACCTATGAGGACTGAAGTGTGTGTGCTGTTGAAGTTGAGGTGGAGGAGAGGCCTCTTGATGGAGTGCTTGAAATTGATTGTAGCACCTGTTCATTCTGTGCCTCATCAATAAGTTGTAGCAATGTGCTGCTGCCTTAGAAAGGGTTGATACCAGACTGTCCACTAAAAGAAGTTGATATTTTTCTTTGCCTAGAAGCTGGTGTTTGTTGAGCAGAATATTTGGTTAATTTAGCACCTACCCCATGGACACTAAGCATTTCCCCTTACCACCACGCCTATTCACCTTTCCACCATGATCACGACTTTTGCCAATCATATTTAATGGTAACAGATTTGCAAGCCAGTTGTAGGCCCAAACAATCTGGGCTTGTGAATCCAGCAGACCAGATTTTCCAAAAACTGGTACTAGGCAAAAACTGTGGTTGTTGCCTGGATGTTGAACTTGCCAATGAGGCACTAAATGGTTTTCAGCAAGGAATTGGTGCAGATGTTGACACAAGCACCATGCACATGTGGCACCCCTAGGGTTAAAGTGCCACAGAAACATCAACAAAGGGTTAGCTCACCACACCACACAGCACTACACTAGAAAGTGGGAGGAGCTTAAGTGGCACCTGCAAGAGTGGGAGGAGCTAATGTTGTTTACCTCAGAGCAGGAGTGACAGTCAGTTCAGTCAGTTTGAGTCTGGAGCAGGAGTAGAGTCAAGTAGGAGTGGAGGTCCTGAGAGGTCTGAGGAAAGGAGACAGAGGAACAGAGGAACATACCCGGGACAAGGAGTTACCCTAAACTCAATCCCAAGAGGCGTTTAGGACGGAGGTTGAGGCTGTGCCTGAGACAGACAAGACAGTGAATACCGTGATAGTGAAGGTCCACCATCTTCACTGTACCATAGCAAAAGCAACACGGAGGGGTCAGTGACAGAGAGGACTCAAGTTGCCTAGCAGATTGGTACCCGTGAGGGGAGACAGGGCCAGCAGTTCAGCTACAAGCGGCAGAAGGGCCACACACAGCGCATAAGTAGGAAGCCAAGGACCCGGTCAGGGTGAGAGCAACCCGGCCCCGGTACAGACTCCGTGGACAATACTTTGTTATACCAACTGTAAAGTAAACACTTGGAAAATGACAACAAACGTAAGTGTGTGTGATCCTTGGCCTGAAACCCTACTTTCCCTCATAAACTGCCATTGCCTCTACTCTCATCATCTCTACTACTACCCCTACTTTCCTGCAACATCTGCAATCACCATCACAGACTTTAACTACCACTGCCCCGGGGAACCAGGCCCTACCTGCGGAGAGCCATTCCATCTTAGCTGACAAAACATCATCCCTGGAGGTTCTGCAGCAGCGGTGGTCACCCTGACCACAACCCGTGGGTTGCGTCACGACAAACCAAATCCCTTGTAAATACACCCCATTTTCTTGTGTGAACCCGGGACACAGTCCGGAGCAGGACCGCCGTGACATACCCCAGCAATACCCCGGTCCGGCACCGAGTACCCCGTCCCAGTGGGCTCCACACAGAATGCACTAATGTTTTTTGTCATCCAAACAATTACTGAACAAAATCCAAATTTACGACTTTTTAATAAATCATTCAGGTACGAGGTACAGACCGAAGATTGCCAAATTTGGTCAGGATTTGAAATTAACGAGCATATTCGAGCAAAGCAAAGTCATCACTACCCACGATGGTCACACAATTGAGTCCAGTAAATCCCAACACCACAACTTCAGGTAGTACGAGCAGCAGTCCCACCCCACCAGCACTATCCCCCCAAACTGAAGTTTACAAAACTGTAATTTTTTATTTTTTTCATTTTATTTGTCGATAAACTTTTCTTTTTTTGTTTACTCATTTGTTGTGTTCTTTTTTTTTCATGACACATTTAACATTTGTTGTTGTTTTGCAGGCAGTGTAAAATACTGACTCCAATTACAGATGAAGTATGGTTCTCCTATTATATCCATTCCTAATTTGCAGAAGGTTACATATCCATGGTGTTAACCATAGCTACCTGATGAATAGATAGATTAAAATATAGTAGCAAAACCATACTATTGGTTATTGTAGGTTTTAACTTATTTATTTGGAAATGGGAAGACCTCTTTACATGGTATAATACGGCTTACCTTATGTCTGGGGTGGTGAATTCCAGTCCTCAAGGACCACAAACAATGCATGTTTTCTTCATTCCCGTAGCATTGGACATGGGTAGTTTTAATAATCTGCGCTGATGGTACCAACTCCTGTGCAATTCAAAAGGAAATCATAAAAACCTGAACAGTATGCAGGCTTTGAGGACAGAGATTGCCCACCCCTGCATTATTTAGTACTGTAAGAATCTAATTGTTTGCAAATATAATAGAAAGGTAGTATAGTTGTCCTGATAAATGTACTGCATCACTGGATCTTTGGTATCCATGATTATGGCCACATATATAGGGAAAGTAGTTTTTTTTTTTTGTTATAACCATGGATACTTTCTTTCAATGCCATGTGCACGCTATATCAGGATAACAATACTACATTTCTAATTGTACAACATAACATTTCTACGCAATCAACTTTTAAAATAAATGCAAAATGTTTAGAAGGAATAAACAGGCCCAGAGCTTTATTAATGAACACACTAAGAAGGTAACAATTATACTTAGTGCATGAAGTTAAAAGAGACATTACATGGCATGGAAATGACACTAAAAACATTACACCATTTCATCCTGCCATAGGACTCATCTCTTGTCGGAAACAAAATAGTCTGCAAACTTGTCCCTCATATGGCCAATGGCTGTGGTTGTTCTAAACCTTAGACTTTGATAATCCTCCAATGTGGTTTCCAAACGTTCATCCATGTCCAAGGGAAGTAGTTCTTGGGACAAGAGGTATTTGTGAAGAACGACACAAGCTTTGACAACCTCATCTCCATGGTCTCAGTTTTTATATGAATGGCCTTTCCCAAACTTCTCCATTTTGCAGTTAGAAGTCCAAATCCATATTCCATTACTCCTCTTGCCCTTGTCAGTCTGTAACTGAAGATCCATTTGTTATGATTCAATCCACAACTGGATTATGGTTTAAGCAGGCTCCCACACATCTGGAAAGCTTCAACCCCAATGACAACAATAGGAATTGGAGGTCCATGTATGTGTGGAATCAGTGTTGGTGATGGAAAATTGAAATCATGCATGCGGTTGCATCCGGTAATTTTACGGAAATGGTAAAAATAAGATTTTGAAAAAAAAAACGGATTTGAAAAAAATGCGGATGTGGAAATACCCTATTTCAGTGGTATCCAGTGGTCTTCCCAAACAGTTGCAAACCACTGTATGTAGAGATGAACCTGATGTAGCTGCACATTCGCCCTTAGACCTCTTTTAGGATGATAATAGTAGAATTTTTCATGGAGTTCTTTTTGCACAGTGATATTAGTACTTTTTTTTGCTGCATCTCTTCTAATAAAAAGCTGTTTTTGTATCCAAAATAGTGAATTAGCCAGCCCCAAGCCAAAACCTCATCATTATGTTACTGAGTTAATCGTTCAGACAATTATTTGTCTATTCTGGTATTGAACTGCTAAACTAAAGTAATCTGTAAGAGAATTAGCTTGTGAATATTATACTTTCTGAATATAATACCTAGTTATTCAATAAGCAATTAAAAGTCTAATTGGCAATAAATATTAACACAGTAAGATAAGTGAATGTTCCTTTACTCATAAAGCTGTGTTTATCATATACTTTCTCGTTATTGCAATCTAATTCTCACCCTATACTCAAAGATAGAAGAGGGGTTAAAGGATACAACACTGCTAAAGCCTTGCTGCCTGGTACTTTATTAAAACTGGGAAAATGTTTACAGGTATATCCTGTTAGAGATTTTGCAAACTGTAGGAACAAAAGCGAGAAATATATGATCACTCGCCCATGCCCTGAGGAGGTAAGGTAATCCATCAATTCAGGGAAATGTCTCATCTGTGATTTAGTTATAAAAAACTTGTATCTTGAGAAATATACAGCCATGGCCGAAAATGTTGGCACCCTTAAAATTGTTCCAGAAAATTATGTATTTCTAGAAAATTATTTTGATTACATGTGTTTTTATACACATTTAATTCTTTTACTAGATGGTGGCCCGATTCTAACACATCGAGTATTCTAGAATATATATGTATTTTATATATAAAGATTTAAAAATAATGCAATGAATACATAGGATTTTCCACTATCAGCGATGTGGCTTAGTTCAATATATCTGCATGTGTGACACCTCACCAGCAATCAGTAAGGTGCCATCACACTTGGTGATGCTCCAGCGATCCTGAAAACGATGCGACCTGGTAGGGATCGCTGGAGCGTCAGTACGTGGTCGCTGGTGAGATTATCACACTGAGCGAGTTTGCTAGCGCCAGTCGGGGTACTTCCGCTGCGGGCAGCCAGGAGATGACTGGCTAACACTGGTGATCTCCCAGCTGCATCGCCACTGACCTCCGTGACAGGATCAGAGATCTCAGAGCGGGGGCCTGGTCGCTGCTGCGTGTCACTGAGCGAGATAGCTAGTGGCGGTCGGGGCACTTCCGCTGTGAGCAGCCGGGGAGATGACTGGCTAACGCCGGTCATCTCCCTGCTGCATAGCCGCTGACCTCCATGCAGCAGGTAGCAGTGGCGTGCGTGGTTCAAATCCTGTGCCAATTTGCGGCTGGACTGCACCTGTCGCTGATTGGTCGCACTCAGCCGGCCGCGACCAATCAGCAACGCGGGATTTCCATTACAGACAAAATTAGACGATTATATAGTAGGATATGTATGTGAACAACATGAAAAAACAGAGAAAAAAAGGCTAATTGAACATAATTTCACACAAAACCCCAAAACAGGTCAGAGAAAATTGCTGGCACCCTCATCTTAATATTTAATTGCACTCCCTTTGAAATAAATAACTGCAATCAATCACTTTCTATAACCATCAACAAGATCCTTACACCTCTCAACTAGAATTTTGGACCACTCAAGGTCTTTCATATTTGAAGAGTGCCTTCTACCAACAGCAATTTTAAGATCTCTCCACAGTTGTTCAATTGGATTTAGCCCGGATTCATTACTGGCCACTTCAGAACTCCCCATTGCTTTGTTACAATCCATTTCTATGCATCCTGTTGTTTGCATTCATTATCCTCCCTGAAAAACCATGACCTAGGATGCAAACCCAGCTTTCTTACACTGGGCACTGCACTGTGATCCAAAATACTTTGGTAATTTTCAGATCAGCAGTAGGGTTCTCCTTTGTCTCCTGCCATAGCATTTCATTTCATTCCATTCGAATGTCAACAATTAGTTTGCACTGACACTGATAAAACATGAGCCTGCTGTACAGCATTAATTTCTTTAAAACTTGATTACAGCTGCTTATTCACAATCTAGAATCTCCGGGGTTGCAATCTCTTATCAATTTCTATCTGTTATCCATATCCAGGGAGATTAGCTACAGTGCCATGGTTTGGAAACATCTTGATTATATTGTGCATCTTAGACAGAGAAACATCAAAATCTACTTAGTTGGCTTTGTAGATGATGGTTGGCATTATATAAATTGTTTATGTATAATTTTGGGAAGGTGCCAACAAATTTGTCCAGCCCATATTTGTGGTTTTGTGTGAAATTAGGTCCAATTTGCCTTTTTCCTTGTTTTTTATCTTGTTCCAATAATTACAAAGGAAATAAGCATGTGTATAGCAAAACATGTGTAATTTTAATAATTTTCTGGGAGAAACATGTCATTTTATTGAACAATTTCAACGTTGCTAATACTTTGGCCATGACTGTATAATTCACTGTAACATCCTTACATATACTCATTCCTTCTACTTGTGTTTCTGTGGCAGTGCCACACCTTCATTGATCACTGGAGCAGAAAAATTTAAAGGGGTCTAAATACTTCCATGCCCACTGTAAATGACCCAGCTAGCACATCAGGTCTTCCAATTTTTTTCTTTTTAACACAACTGTCCATAACACCTAGCAAATCCCACAAGGATGTGCAGAGTCTATTAAAATGGAGGCACAGGCCATGCACATATTGGGGTACTGTCCATTACGGTCACAGTATACTTAAGTCACAGGCCATTTAGGGCTTTGATATGTAGCCTGAAGGATGCAGTCCTGCTAACTAATCCAGCTGGGGGAAGCACAACAGGGGAAAATAATATTAAGCCTACCTGCCCAAAAGGAGCAAAATAAACAGGCCTTGCTCTTCTCTGAACTCCTAACAGTTATTATATGAACAACAGGGGAACTCTAGGACATAGAACACGGCTATCAGCCTGCAACTTTACATCCTACGTGATGCAGGGTCCAAGCAGGGGCATTTCTTCTAACAGATCAGCAACCCAACAACAGAGCTTTTTTAGGGCAGTCCTCTTTATTTGGCCTCCTTTTGGGAAGTCTCCCACTGTATCATCATCCCTCTCAACGCTCCTAGGGATGTACATGCCCATTACATACCGTAGGCTGTTCCCGGCCAGTCTCTGGGGGTCGCATGGGCTTCTCTACTAACACCTGCCCCCAGCACACCATGTCAGGGCCACCACTGGAGAAAAGAAAAGAGGAGTTAGGGGACAGCCCCCCTCTAGTACACATTAGAGAAACTTGGGGAATCGCGACAGGCCTTTTAGGCTCTTTGGCTCATGTTGGTTTCACTCCAACGGGCTGCTTCCCATGGGCAGGCCTGCCAACAGCTTATTCTCCATTCTCTCGATCTTGGCATCGTGCTCCCACAGTTCCACATAGTCTGTGGTGGTGACCCGACTTACCCTCACATCTAACCACCCCTTGCAGCCCTTTAGTTTCATAAAGGGGACTATCTGCTCAACATAGAAGGTGCGCTGCCAGGAAGGCCGATGCTCCCACTGCAGGATGGACCTATTTACATAGCACTTGTGTTCATTGTCCCCTTTGGCTATGAATCTACAGCCCATTTTCTGAAAGAAGTCTACCAATTGACCCCAAGAACATTGCTCCTCCAATCTGGCCTGCTTAGACTCACTCCAATCAATCTGACAACCTACTTTCTTCTACAAATGAGAAGGCCCGGAGTGGTTGAAGCCTGTAAAGATGCTGGCTGGGAGAGGGTTCTCCCAGTTAAAGACCTATGGATGGTAGGGAAACAGGGGTTTCTGGCACTACTACTTCCTCCTCCTCAAACTCCAGATTCACTGGCTGCAGGTTTGTTAAGGCCAGGTAAGCTGCAGGATTTTCCCTCAAAACTGGATATCATAGGGATTGGCTCACATCCTGAGCTTCGTTCTGGTGCTACCTCTTCAGGCATCCGGAACCAGCACTGGATCCGTGCCTCGTTACAGATCAGAACCAAAGCGAGATGCATGGCTTAGCTCCAGCTTACATATGTGGGCAACTCCTGCTCTTCTCTGGGCTGCTTTGGTGGTGGTGAACAGCCCTCTACTCCTGAAGTGGTGAGGAAAATCATCTCATCTTGAGCAGGCTTGTCTTGGATGGATTCATGTCTGGATTGTAGGCACACCGTATCAAGGTGTCCCTCCTCTGTACAGCAATTCCAAGATGGGCCAGTCTCTCTGGTGACACGTCTTTTCTTTGCCTTGCGTCCCGCCTCTTCCAACGCTTGGAAACTCAAGGAGGCTTAAAAGCATTTTTTTAAAGCTCCATTGAATTTAAATGGTTGAAAGCTACTGGTAGACCTGATAGCTGTGAAATTAAGTATCCTATAGGTTACCAGAGTTCTCAGCCACTGGGTCTTCCTTTGACTGTTTTGGCGTCACATCTTCAAGGAATGTTTCAGAGTGGGTGCTTCATTTTAAATGTAATAATTATAATGAAACACTCAGGAATCTTTTAGCTTGAGGCTGATGACTGAACCTAACAAGGTTATGGTAAAATGGTCTGTATTTTACACACATGATTGAAAACAAATATGAAGTGTAGCAAGTGAGCAAAGTTCATCAAATATAATATATTTTTCAAGAAAGGCGTCCAGGCCATTATTAAATTTTAGTAGTGACTCACTCATTACAACATCATGTGGCAGAGAGTTCTACAGTCTCATTGCTCTTACAGTAAAGAATCCACATCTGTGATTGTGATTAAACCTTCCTTCCTTCAAACATAGAGGATGCCTCCTTGTCCCAGTCTCAGGCCTAAGAGTAAAAAGATCATTAAAAAGGTCTCTGTACTGTCCCCTCATATATTTATACATTATTGTAAGATCACCCCTAAGCCGTCGCTTTTCCAAATGAAATAACCCCAAGTTTAAAGGGAACCTGACCCCCTCATAATCACCCCCAAGCCTCTCAATACCTGTCCCTGCACCCTCACAGATCATTTCTAACATTCCCTGCTGTACGGGCAGAATAGCCGGTATGATGCAAATTTCGTCACATCCGGCCAGGATGTACCGCCGATCTCACCATGCGCATTACGCATATCCGGGTTTTGCTTTTCGGCAGGGAGCGCCGTAAAGCAAAACCCGCGCATGCGCCATGCGTATGGTGAGGTCGGCGGTACACCTAAAGAGTGTACCAACGTCATCCTGGCCGGATGTGACGCAATTTGCGTCATACCGGCTATTCCACCCTTACGGCAGGGTGAGGAGGAGTTGGATTCCTTATCACGCCCATCAGGGCATGATAATGAGGGGACTCAGGCGGGCTTAGGAATGCACAGGGAACGCCCTGTGCGACTTATTGAGTGAGGAGAAGATGCAAAATCTGTAAGTATAAATGGCAAGATTTGAACTTATATAGGGAGCATTTTCAACACAAAAGGAACGTTGGAAATGATTTGTGAGAGTGCAGGGACAGGTATTGAGAGGCTTGGGGGTGATTATGAGGGATCAGGTTCCCTGTAACAACCTGTCTTGGTATTGCATATCCTTCAGTCCTCTAATAACCTTGGTTGTTCTTCTCTGCACCAGCTCTATTTCAGCTATGTCTTTCTTATACACCCGGGACCAGAATTGTACACAGTATTGTAAGTATGGTTGCACTATTGACTTGTATAGAGCTAAAATTATGCTCTCCTCTTGAGCAGCTATGCCTCTTTTAATGCATCCCATTATTTTATTTGCCTTTGCAGCAGCTGTCTGACACTGGCACTAAATGTGAGTTTATCATCTACCCATATATCCAGGTCTTTTTCAGTGGTAGTTTTGCCCAGTGTTTTACAATTAAGCACATAAGCCATTTATCAGTTCAAGCTTCTAGTTTACATAAATCCTCCTGTAATATAAAATTGTCATCCTCTGTATTGATTACCCTGCAGGGTCATCTGCAAATATTGAGATTCTGCTCTGTATGCCCCTTACAAGGTCATTAATAAATATGTTAAAAAGAAGCGAGCCCAATACTGACCCCTGTGGTACCCCACTGTTAAATGTGATCTATTCTGAGTGTGTTCCTTTAATAACCACACTTTGTTTCCTATCACTGAGCCAGTTCTCAATCCACTTACAAATGTTTTCCCCTATCCCCATTGCTCTCATTTTATGTATCAACCTTTTGTGTGGCACCATATCAAAAGCTTTTGAAAAGTCCATATACACCACGCCCACTGCATTTCTTTGGTCCAGTCCAAAACTTACCTCTTCATAGAATCTTACCAGGTTAGTTTGACAGGAATGGTACCTCGTAAACCCATGTTGATATTGGGTCATGAGGTTATTTTACTTAAGATACTCCAGTATTGCATCTCTTAGAAAACTCTCTAGGATTTTACCCACAGTAGAGGTTAAGCTTACTGGCCTATAATTTCCAGTTTCAATTGTTGCCCCCCTTTTGAATATTGGCACCACATTTGCTATACGCCAGTCCTGTGGTAAAGACCCTGTTATTATGAAATCTTTAAAGATTAAAAATGATGGTCTATCTATGACAGTACTTAATTCCTGCAGTACTCTGGGATGTACCCCATCCGGGCCTGGGGATTTGTCAACTTTAGTGATTTTTAGACAGTGCTGTACTTCCTGCTGGGTTAAGCAGGTGACATTTAATGGAGAATTTTTGTTAGTTATCACTGATCATGTTCTCTGTCATGGGATTTTCTTGTGTAAATACTGCTGAAAAAAAAGTCACTTAGCATATTGGCTTTTTCCTCATCCTCATCCACCATTTCACCTAGACTATTTTTAAGGGGAACAACACAATCATTTTTTAGTTTCTTACTATTTATGTAGCTAAAGAATATTTTGGGATTTATTTTACTTTCTCTGGCAATGAGTCTCTCTGTCTCAATCTCTGCTGCCTTGATTTGCTTTTAACAGATGTTATTTAATGACTCATCACTACCTACTGGCTTTAATTCGCTAAATGCTTTCTTTTTGTCACTTATTGCTCCCCTTCCAGCCTTATTTAGCCATAGTGGTTTCCTCCTATTTCTAGCATGCTTATTCCCATAGGGTATATATTGTGCACAGGCCCTATTCAGGATGCTAATAAACGTCTCCCATTTGCTTTGTGTACTTTTGCATCTCAGGACATCGTCCCAGTTTATTGCACTAAGATGATCTATCAACCGTTGGATATTTGTCTTCCTGAAGTTTAGTGTCCTTGTAGCCCCTCTACTACACATCTTATTAAAGGATACTTGAAAACGTATTATTTTGTGATCATTATTACCCAAGTGACCTCTGACCCGAATATTTGATATGCGGTCCGGCCTGTTGGTTAATATTAGGTCTAACAGTGCCCCCCTTCTCGTTGGGTCCTAAATCAGTTGTGAAAGGTAATTGTCTTTCATAGTTGTCAAAAACCTATTACCTTTGCTGGAACTGCAGGTTTCTGGGTTTCTTTTCCCCAATGTATTTCAGGGTAGTTGAAGTCCCCTATGATAAAGACTTCTCTCTGACTCGCTGCTTCATCTATTTGCTTTATGAGGATATTCTCCTCCACTTCCATTATCGTTGGAGACTTATAACAATCCCCTATCAGTAATTTATTATTTTTTCCCCCTCTCCTTATCTCCACCCAGAGGGACTCTACATTTTCATTAGATTCACATACATTATCACGCAGGTTGGGTTTTAAGGATCATTTTACATATAAACATACACCTCCCCCTCGTTTATTTGTACGGTCATTTCTGAACAGACTATAGCCCTGCAAATGAACAGCCCAGTCATGGCTCTGGTAAAGCCATGTCTCCGATATCCCCACCATGTCATAATTATTTTCCAACAAAATGAATTCTAATTCCTCCATTTTGTTGGTGAGGATTCTGGCATTAGTGTACATGCACTTTATGCATCTTTCTTTACCTCTATTTCTTCCTACTATATTGACTGTTCTAAACCCACCTCCCATGCCACCCCAATTTCATTATTTGTGCCCAGGTTACTATTTACACTATATTCCCCTCCTGTACAATGAATACCCTCCCCCCAATCCCCAGTTTAAACACTCCTCCATCCTTCTAGTCATTTTCTCCCCCAGTACAGCTGCACCCTCCCCATTGAGGTGCAGCCCGTCACTAGCATAGAACCTGTAGCCAACAGAGAAGTCGACCCAGTTCTCCAGGAACCCGAACCCCTCCTTCCTACACCAATTCCTGAGCCCCTTATTTATCTCCCTAATCTCCCGTTGCCTCTCTGGTGTAGCACGTGGTACAGGCAGTATATCAGAGAAAACTACCTTGGATGTCCTTGCCTTAAACTTGCAGCCTAATTCCCTGAAATCATCTTTCAGGACCTTCCACCTACCTCTAACTTTGTCATTTGTGCCAATGTGCACCATGACCGCTGGGTTCTCACCAGCCCCTCCCAGTAATCTGTCAACCTGATCAGCGATGTGCCGGACTCGAGCGTCAGGTAGGCAGCACACTGTTCGACGATCCCTGTCTTTGTGACAGATTGCCCTATCTGTTCCCCTAATAATTGAGTCCCCCATTACAAGCACTTGTCTGGCCTGCTATGCTCTCCTGTTTTTTTGTACCGTGAAACACAGTAAAGGGCATGTTTTGCACAAACAAGGTCCAGCATCATTGGCTGTGTATGTCACATGTCCTTGCCCTATAAGACCCGGCCATTTTCTTCATCGCCACCATTTTCTCATTGCTGTAGCTGTGTGTCAGATGGCACCGCTGCTGCTGTGGGTGCCATACAGTCAAAACTCAGAATTCTACTATTTCATTCAGCTACACAGCTAATACATAGCTAGATAGATAGGTTTAGGGATTGGTGCTGGGGGGAGGGTGCGAATTTTAGCAGAATCTGCTCTTGTAAGAGCTGCATCATAGGAGTAGGGAGTAGGGACTAGGGACTAGGTCTGTAACAGCCCTTTTTCAGATCTACTCCATAGAAGCAGGGACTAGTTTTAATTACAGCCACTTGGGCTAGGTTAGAGTAGTCCCTATTAGTTTTTGCCAGGCAGGTGTGTGCCAGAGTGCTGTACAAGTCTTTTTCACAGCATCTGGCCACATCTAGCTCTGGGAGTCCTTTAGGGCAGGTAGTGTAGCACTGCTGTTAAGAAAGCTACACCACCTGTCTTAAGTAGGCCTTTTTTTGTTGCTGCTAGTCTCAGCAATTTGTTCGGACTAGTAGCAGTGTGATTTACACAGTAGTGTAGCCCACTTGTAAAAAGCTACTCCGCCAGTGTACTTCCTTACTAAGTTTTAACTGTACAATGGCCACATCTGACTTCTGGTCAAGTCGCAGTGTGCCAAAAACTATTAGTGTAGGCCACTTGTAATACAATCTACTACACCACAGTGTACTTCCCACTAATTTTTAACTGCACCTTGGCCACATCTGACTTCTGGTCAAGTCGCAGCATGCCAAACACTATTACTGTACGCCACTTGTAATACAATTTACTACACCGCCAGTGTATTTCCTACTAATTTTTAATTGCACCTTGGCCACATCTGACTTCTGGTAAAGTCGCAGCTAGGGATGAGCGAGTACCATAGTATTCGAAATCGCTATACCCACAACGAGTAGGTCCCGGTACTCGGTACTTGTTGCGAGTATAGTGATTCCGAGTACTACTGCAAAAGTCCTGTAAAAGAGAAGAAAAGTGGTTACAAAATAAAAAAATCGGATACTCACCTTAACCGACGGCTGCAACGGGACCGGCCGATGGACATCTATGCATGGAAAGGACCTTTCACTCTCCCAGCCAATTAGATGGCTTGGAGAGATCTGGACAATCAGATGCCGCCACGTCACAATCACGTGATTGCTAGCGGCAACCTGATTGGCTAGAATGCAAGGTCCTCTCAGGTACACCGAGGACCTTGCCATTTGGCCAAGCAGGTGGCCGCTAGCGATCATGTGATTGTGACGTGGCGGCATCTGATTGGCCAGATCAGTGAAAGGTCCTTTTCCATGCATAGATGTCCATCGGCCGGTCCCAGTGCAGCCGTCGGTTAAGGTGAGTCTTAGAGAACCTCTACCAGAGATGTAGCAGAGCTGTGCACCGTGGGAAAGTTCATGTGAGTTCATGCAGGCAAGCATGAACTCATATGAACCCTGACAGCGGTGCTACTTCAAATGAACAGCTGACCTGAATCAGCTGTTCATTTGAAACTACAGGTGGGAAAGCAGGCAGTGAGACTTCACCGCCAGCTTTCCCGGTCTGTGCTGCGCTCCCCGCTCACTGGTGCCCCCTCCCCGCTCACTGATGCCCCCTCCCCACCTGATCCTAAGTTAGGACCGGGTGGGGAGCGAAGCACCAGGCAGCGGGGAGGGGGCATCAGTGAGTGGGGAGCGCAGCACAGACAGGGAAAGCCGGCGGGGAAGTCTTCTCACCGCCAGCTTCTCCGCCCGTCTCCTGCGCTCCCCTCTCACTGGTTCTGCACTCCCCGGCCAGTCCTAACTTAGGATCGGGTGGGGAGGCGGCAGGAGGAGCCGAGGATCCCGCTGTCAGGCTGCGGGGAAGCGAGTAGGGGGCTTAATGATTGTTTAAAACCCGGCAGCTTTTTACCACCGGCTTTTAAACAATCATGTGGACATTGCAGCCTTTTCCTCTGCTGCCAGACCTCTTTATAGGGTCTTGCAGCAAAGGAAATACTCGCATTTCCCATTAACTTACATTGTACTCGTTACTTTGCGAGTAATCGCAAGGATACTCGCAGAATAACGAGTAGCCCAAGTACTGTACTATTCGGCGAGTACCAAATAGTAACGAGTATACTCGCTCATACCTACTTACAAATACTCGAGTAAAATTGGATTTTCGAAGGGCATGATGTGCCTATATCTGTGTCTTCTCCTCGTTTTACTCTTTTCTTTTCGCATTTGTATATGTACTTGTCACTTTTCCATGTGTTTGTTGTATCTTCTGAGATGTTTGTCACCTTTTGGACACCTTAGAAGTTGTTTTCTATCTGTTTTCCATGTGTTTGTATGTGTTTGTTTTTTCCTGCCATTGTTTTCAATGATATTTGACGTTGTTTGACGAACATTCGACGAACATTCGACAAACACCCCCCCCCCCAATTCGACAAACCGAATTGAATTCAAACACTAGGGTGGTGGATAATCTCTAATATTTAGTGACAAGTTCACTTTGACTTTATCCAGCCTACTAGGCACAAACAGGTCTCTGATATATCTCTCTGTTTTTTTCTATAGTACTCCACAAAACTAATGGTGGTCCCACCTGTGTGTGGCGGGGCATGACTTTATAGGAACACTTGCATGAGCTTTGACTTCATGTGGCCTTCTAGGCCTAAACAGGTCTCTGACCTACCTCTCTGTTTTTCTATAGTACTCCACAAAACTAATGGTGGTCCCACCTGTGTGTGGCGGGGCATGATTTTATAGGAACACTTGCATGAGCTTTGAATTCATGTGGTCTTCTAGGACTAAACAGGTCTCTGACGTATCTTTTTTCTATAATTCTCCACAAAACTAATTGTGGTCCCATCTGTGTGTGGCGGGGCATGACTTTTATGGGAACGCTTGCACAAGCTTTGACTTCATGTGGCCTTCTAGGCCTAAACAGGTCTCTGACATATCTCTCTGTTTTTTCTATACACTCCACAAAACTAATGGTGGTCCCACCTGTGTGTGGCGGGGCATGACTTTTATGGGAACGCTTGCACGAGCTTTGACTTCATGTGGCCATCTAGGCCTAAACAGGTCTCTGACCTACCTCTCTGTTTTTTCTATAGTACTCCACAAAACTAATGGTGGTCCCACCTGTGTGTGACGGGGCATGACTTTATGGGAACGCTTGCACAAGCTTTGACTTCATGTGGCCTTCTAGGCCTAAACAGGTCTCTGACATATCTCTCTGTTTTTTCTATAGTACTCCACAAAACTAATGGTGATCCCACCTGTGTGTGGCGGCGCATGACTTTATGGGAACACTTGCACGAGCTTTGACTTCATGTGGCCTTCTAGGCCTAAACAGGTCTCTGACCTACCTCTCTGTTTTTTCTATAGTACTCCACAAAACTAATGGTGGTCCCACCTGTGTGTGGCGGGGAATGACTTTTATGGGAACGCTTGCACAAGCTTTGACTTTATCCAGCCTACTAGGCACAAACACAGGTCTCTGACCTACCTCTCTGTGAATTCATGTAGTACTCCACAAAACTAATGGTGGTCCCACCTGTGTGTGGCAGGGCATAACATTGACGGGAGCGCTTGCATGAGCTTCGAGGGGATCTGGCCCACTAGGCCTATTCAGGTCACTGACCTACCTCTGTAAGTTTTACTGTAATACTCCACAAAACGTTTAGTTGCTGAGCAAGGTTTAACTTTGAAATGCTAGGCCAGGTCCTGTTCCAGACCCTGTGCCATACATGCAAGCTGGGCCATTCAGCAGTTTTGGGTCTGGGAGAATTGATGCCATTTTGCTGTAGGTGTGACCCTTTGAAAGGAGTAAGGATTCTTGTTGGAGTCCCTTGCTATGTTTTACATGATTTAAGAAGGGTGTTACATGGCCATACCTTTGTCTAATTCTCCTTTTACTCTTCCATCTCTTTTTACTTAATGTAGAAAACTTAAGCCACTTAGCCTGTGACTGTGTTGTGTTTGAATTGTTGTCACTTTTTGTGGTGTTTGTTGTCCATTCTGAGTAGTTTGGCAGCTTTTGGAGCCCTTTGAAGGTGTTTTCTATGTGTTTTCTGTAGCCTGCTATTGATTTCAATGGGTTTCGCGTTATTCGTCGAACATTCGATGAACATTCGACGAACAAATCTCAAATTTGACGAATCGAATCGAATTCGAACATTAGGGTGGTGGCTCATCTCTACTGTTTATTTAGATCCAGTATCTGGGCTTCCAAATGCACAAAGTGGTCACATCTCACACAGCAGTGTGCACCCTCGACCGACTGTTCTAGGATTGCATACATGTGGCAAGATGTACACTGGATGGCATTGTCAATTATGGAGCTCATTTCATAATGGGGATTTCACCAGACAAATGATAAGTAAAAAGAAATGTAAAGTATTAATAAAATACAACCAGCAATTCAGTAAGTCCTCCCTTTCAAACTCTCTGAATACAAAGTCACTGAATCACAAGTCACACACTTACTTCAGTTCGCACCTACTCTCCGGTCACACTCAGCTCGTGTTACACTTGCTAAGGAAGAAGATTTAAAGAGATTTTTTTTCCCTTCAGCAGAAATCCAACTTACAGCTCAATGCACGTCCAAAAGACTGGAAGCCCCAACCATCTGCTTCTTATAAACCCTTAATTATGAATCCCCACCCTTAATTAACCCCTTATGAGTATAGCTACACCACATGATTTAAGTGCAATGTAGTTAACCCTTAACTTACAGGTGGTGAAATAAGTTACTGTAAACTTGTAGAGTGAAAAAAAAGTTGAGAAAGCCCAATAAAGGTAGAAAAGCACTCAGCAATTCACAAATCAGCAACTCACAGCAATTCACACAGGAATTAGTTTCAAGATTCCCAAATGCCTCCTCACTGAATCACAAGTCACACACTTACTTCCGCTTGCACTTACGCTCCGGACACACTCAGCTCATGTCACACTCGCTAAGGAAGATGATTTAAAGCGCCTGATTCCTGCACAGCAGATTGAGAAGGACGTAGCAAAGGACAACTGGCAGTGGTTTCACCCTCAAATACTGGTTTTGTAACTAGGTGTTCCCACCAGCTAGTAGGGTGGCAAAAAGGACACATTCAAGCACATTCTGTGCTCCATAGCAATACATGGGAGGCAAAATGACACGGATACACTCGGAAACTCCGAAATTGTGGTGTGAAGCCGGCCTAATAGCTTCTTCTTGTTTGGAGGTAATTAAAGGGCTCTAATTAGGGATTAGTGGTTTAAGCCATTGAGGAATAGCTATGAGTCAAATTTAGTGAGAGGTGAGAATAGTTTTTTTTTTTTTATTCTTAAACCAGGCCATTAACCTGTTTAGTAGTAAAGAACCGTTTTAAGTAGTTCAGACATCTGTGTAAATATGTATTAAAGACCAAAGAGAATATAATTATAAGAAAAAATGGATTCGGTCTTATAAAACAAATGCTGATTATTTTGTTCATCTAGAGTTTCATTTTAAGAATAATTTGCTTAAATGACATACTACGTACATATTGTCCTACAGTGGTATAATTACTAAAAAATGTACTGATTGCATAAATAGCTTTGATTGCTATATACATATTTTCTAATAATTTTCCAGAGTTTATATTGTGATAATCTCAGGTAAATTGTATTGATGTGAATGAGTAATCAACTGTAATCAGACAGTGGTGCTTCAGTTTTCGCTATTCAGAGCTGTGTTACAACTTCCCAATTTGACTCATCAGACAACAATTGGAGCTTTTACGGTCACAAAACATGACAATTTCTTTGGATTGTATAATATGAGAAAATACAGTTTGACTTCCTGTTCAAAATTTCAGTGAATCACCGATTTACAGGCTATACCGTAAAAGGATTTAATAGTTAGATATTGTTAAGCTTCTCGGGTCATTGTTACTTGCTACCTGCTAAAATACATTATGTAATTTTTAGTTATTAGGGAGAAACAAATCAGGAAAAATTCCAATTTACCTGTTCATGAGAATTTTCATGGCAAATTTGATTCATAGAGAAGTTATTTTCCACAAATTAAATGTCCTTTATTATGCTATGGGGTCTTTCCTGGCACAACTCCCTTTTCCTGTTTACATCAACGTGACATGGACCCTGTGTTGTGGATTAAATACATATAAATTTTATATAACTTGACAACGGATTTGCCAACTTGACTTTTTGTTTTTTTCTGGCCATCTTATCAAAAAATTACTAACTAGTTCAATCAGTAGAAAAATGAGCGGCACTCACCAGTATGAGTTGCAACGTATGCAACAGACTGCAGCGGTATCGCAGTGCCCCACGTTTTCCTTTTAAATATATTTTTAAATAATTACTAACAGACAATACTTATTGAGGACACAGAAAAACTACAGTATAATAAACCATTATGATTATAAATGATACATGTCTATATCCCATAATTGTGATATGAAGACATCAGCTGCTTTCACTGTAAACTTTAAAATGATGATAATTACAGTCAAAATAATAGTTGTAACTTTTTTCAGATTCCAAAAAATCACGGACCCTTAAATATTTGT
Organism: Allobates femoralis; assembly: GCA_033576535.1. NCBI lineage: Eukaryota > Metazoa > Chordata > Amphibia > Anura > Aromobatidae > Allobates > Allobates femoralis. The sequence goes on from JARQOC010000003.1 coordinate 314,138,740, forward strand.
ACGGACACAGCAAAATAATGTCCTATTTTTACTGACTGTGATGGGATATCTGGATGGTTGTAACCCAGCTAAGCATCTGTAAGCATCTCCTCTGTGAGTAGAGTATTACATTTATAAGGAGTGAACGAACTTTGCTCAAACTTGTTTGCCTATTTAAATCCCGGCCCGAATTTTGCATTATTGGCTCGGCCCACCGAACACAAACAGTTTGCTGAAAAGTCGGCAAGTTTGGCTTTTGTTCGGCAACTGTTCAAATGACAAAAAGCATTAGTGCATTTGCACTAATGCTTCTCTTTTACATTATGATAGCTGGCAGTATCTAGGATAGCAGGTGGAAGGTCTTTGATGAGAAGAGGTGGTGGGGAGCTGTCTCAGATCAGAGGAGTGTCAGACTCCATTTTTTTTCGCACTTACTATGTGGATGTTTCTGTCTGGCAGCCAATAAATGCACATAAACCAAACACAACTTGCAGACACAAGGGCTTTTGTGACTAGCTGCTTAAGTCACATGTCCTTGGCATATAAGAAGCAGCCATTTTCCGTTCTTGTCATTTTCACAGTGCTACAGCTTAGGGATGTACCTGCCTCTGCCAATGCTGCTACTGTGTACCTGCCTGCTTGATAGACAGACAGCTAGCGACTCAATTGATTGTTAGATACATAAACAGATAGTAGGTTTAGTGACTTCTTCCTGAAATAGCTCTTTTTTTTGGCAAAGAACTAGTGTTTGCCAAATCTGCTGTATTCCCATCCACAGCTTTTTTGTGGCAGAGAAGCTGTGCTGGATAAATCTCCCTAAATATTGCCCTTAACTCTTTTGGGGCATGGAACCAGGTTTTGCCAGATCTGCTGTATTCACATCTACAGCTTTTTTGGCCTAAAAGCATTGTTTTATAAATCCCCCCCACGCCCACTAGACCTATACAGGTCACTGACTCACCTGAATCCTCTTCTTATAGTAGTCCATGAAGATTATACTCGTGTCACCTGAGTGTGGTGGGGCATAATATTGACTGGAGCAGTTGCAATAACTTCTGAGGGCCCCCGCCTCAACTGGACTATACATGTGACTAACCTGTCTGACAATTTTTTTAAGTCATTTTCCACTTAACTTATCGTTGTGTGTGACGGACCATAACATTTACTGTGACTATAGCATGACTTATGAGAGTCCCCTGCTCAATAGACCTATACATGTGATTCACCTACAGTGGGGAAAATAAGTATTTGATCCCTTGCTGATTTTGTATGTTTGTCCACTGACAAAGACATGAACAGTCTATAATTTTAAGGGTAGGTTAATTTTAATAGTGAGAGATAGAGTATCAAAAATAAAATACAGAAAATCACATTGCCTAAAATATATACATGTATTTGCATACAACTCATGTTATCTGTAAGATTTGTCACCAAAATCTAAGTAGAGGCCAAAAAATCTATGGTTTAAGTACTTCATGCATGAACCATCCATGGATATGAAGCATAAGTCGCAGTGGGAAGTTCACTGTGCTACAATGCGGCCTAGCCTGCCGGGCCAACCACCGTCTGCCAGGTTGGGCCAACCACTGTCTGCCCCATCAAGTGCATCCAGATTTTCTTCATCCTCTGTGAATGTGGGACAGCCAGTGTGATTGACAGGTCATCAGTTCTTTTGGAAGTGGAAAGACCTGCTGGTGTTGAGCGCTGTCAGACTTTTAGAGCACCACCTTTGGATGAAGGCAACATAATATCTCTGCCTGCACCCACCTCACAGACCAGCAGTTTTCCAGGGACACCCTACTCAACCCTGTCTCAGCCCAGCAGCCAGACCTCGGTCCCTGAGATGTGGACAAGTAAAAGACCATTTCCTCCTAGCCATGACAAAGCTAAGAGGTTGAATTTCACCATCTGCAAGCTGTTGGCTACAGAAATTCTTCCTTTCCGCATAGTGGACAAAGAGGATTTTCGAGACCTTATGTCCGTCGCAGTGCCCCTGTACCAGATGCCCAGTTGTCACTACTTCTCAAAGAAAGCTGTGCCTGCGCTACACCAGCATGTCGCACACAACATCACCACTTCCTTGAGAAACTCTGTGTGTGACAGGGTGCATTTCACCACAGACACTTGGATGAGTAAGCATGGACAGGAGCGTTACATGTCGCTGACTGGCCACAGGGTAATTATGGTGACAGCAGGAGAAGGGGCTGCTGTACAAATCTTGCCGTCCCACGAGTTGTGCATCAATCCTCTGTATGTAGAAGTTCCTCCACTGCTTCTGCCTCCTCAACTTCGTCTCGTTCCTCCACCTGCACCCAAAGCCTGTTTGGTAATGCCACCTGCATTCTAACTGTGCAGAAGGAATCCTGCACACCTCCTTACTATGCTGGCAACAGGGCTCAATGGCATAAGGCGGTGTTTACGTTGAAGTGTCTGGGAAATGTGAGTCACACAGTTGAGGAGTTGTAGTCAGCTCTTGAGACCGAGTTTCATCAATGGTTGCATCAACTGAACCTGCAGCCAGGGAAAGCCGTGTGCGACAATACTGAAAACCTGGGTGCGGCTCTTCGCCGGGGGCAATGTGACACACGTTCCTTGTATGGCTCATGTCTTGAACCTGGTTGTCCAGCAATTTGTAGCCCACTTTCCCAGCCTAGATGGGCTTCTGCAGAGGGCACAGTCACTGTGTGCTCACTTTTGCCATTCGTTTCCTGCAGCTCAACGACTTGCATCTCTATAGCAGTCGTTCGGCCTGCCAGTTCACCAGCTCAAATGCGACGTGCTGACAAGATGTTGCAGCCACTGTGGCAGCACAGACAAGCCCTAGTGCAATACGTTATGACGTATAGCCTGTGCCAACGAGATTCAGGGGTGGGGCAAATCACACTGCTGGAGTGGTCTCAGATCAAGGACCTATGCACCCTTCTGCACAGTTTTTAAATGGCAATGAAGATGTATAGTGCTGACGATGCCATTATCAGCATGATTATTCCGGTCATCTACATGCTGGATCACACTTTAAACAGTATTTGGAGTCAGGTGGTGGGCCAAGAGGAGGGGGAGGAAGTACACGAGGAGTCGTATGTGGAAGGGATAACAAGATCTCCAAGGTCCAGACAGCCGGCAGCACCAAGGCAGCAGGCATGGAAGGGTGGGGGAGAGGGATTAACGAGGGTGCATGGTAGCAGCCAAACTGTTGAGGACGGTGCAGGAGGAAAAAATGGAGGATGAACTGGTGATGGGCATGGAAGACTCAGCAGATGAGGGAGACCTTGATCACATTTCTGTTGTGCGAGGTTGGGGGGAGAGGGCAGAGGAAGGAAGCATGATTCTTATCTCACCGCCACCAAGACAACAAGGCCTTGGTCCTTCTGGATGCGCAAGACACATGAGTGTCTTCTTGCTGCACTACCTGTAATATGACCCACGGATTGTCAGAATTCGAAATAATGCCGACTACTGGGTTGCCACACTCTTAGATCCCCGGTACAAGATTAAATTTGGCAAAATTATTCCTGCCATAGAAAAGGATGCACGCATGCAGGAGTATCAGCACAAGCTGTTACAGAATCTTAGATCTGCTTTTCCACAAAACACCAGTGGTGCACATAGTGAATCTCACAGTTCTAACTTGCCACCTGTGGGACTGTCGAGTCATCACTCAAACCGTAACAGTAACACCGTATCTGGTGGTATTAGCAATTTTGTGGAATCGTTTCACCAATTTTTTAGACCATACTTTGCAAGGCCAGATGGGACAAGAAGTCTGACACATAGTCAACGCCTAGAGAGGATGGTACAGGAGTATCTCCATGACTGTGGAACTGGACCGTTGCTCATTTTGGGCTTCCAATCTGAAAAAAATAGCCTGAACTCGCCTCTCACGCCTTGGAGATCTTGTTGTGCCCCGCAGCCAGCGTTTTCCTTGAAAGTGTCTTCAGCGCTGCTGGTGGTGTGTTGGCGGATAAGCGCACGCGGCTGTCCAGTTGAAATGGAGAGCCTCACACCTCTCGGGTTAAATCATCATTTCTTTATTAATCAAAGATTAATCAGAGTTCAGACATCTGGTTAATTCCCCAATTTCTCGCTGCAGAGTTCAGACTTCCTCTTTCCGCTCAACCACGTCTGGAAGGAAGAATGGGCATGAGCAAGAAAGAGGAAGTTTGTAGGAAACATTAATCTATAAGAAAAGTCAAATGTAATAAGCACAGACTGGTCAGCATAAATCTTAAAGAGACAAGGAGAATTATGGAGAAATACATCAATACATTCAAGATGGAGTTTGAAAGTCTTCAGCTAACTAGAACTAAATATCATTAACTCTTTCTTTGCCTTAACACAGTGACAATGTAGACAGACTAACATTTAGAGATGATCCACCACCCCAGTGTTCAAATTAGATTTGATTTGTTGAATTTGCTGTGTGTTTGTCGAATGTTCGTCGAATGTTCATCGAACACCATTGAAAATCAATGTAAAATGTGTTATAACGTTAGTACCAGGCAGGGGGAGCAACTACAGGGAGGGAGGAGCGCAGCAACGGGAGCAGGAGTGAAGGACACAGGCGGGGAAGCCGGCGGTGAGAAGAGGACTTAGGGACTCCATCTTTATTTTTAAAAATCCTCTTCCATCCGACGTAGTCCAATACAGGGTTCTTCTTTAGCTCTGCTACATCTCTGGTAGAGAACCTCCACCAGAGATGTAGCAGAGCCCTGGTGTGTGAAAGTTCATGTCAGTTCATGCAGGCAAGCCTGAACTTACATGAACCCTGCCAGGCCAGCATCACTACTTCAATTGAACAGCTAACCTGAGTCAGCTGTTCATTTGAAACTACAGGCGGGAAGGCGTCCAAAAGAGAAAAACGTTTTGAAAACTGGATTCTCCCGGATTGTACTGGTCCTGTGCATTACGGCGCCCCATACGATGTGGCTCTATGGAGTCAGATTGCTGCGGATTGGGCAATATGGGAGAATCCGGTTTGAAAACCGGATTCACCTGGATTGTACTGGTCCGGTGCAATCTGGAGCCCCATAACAGAGAATCCGGTTTTAACTCAGGTCACGACCGCAGGCAGCTCCCTGCTTGCCACGGTAGGTTCTGCGCTCCCTGGCTGTCTGACAGCAGGATCCTCTGCTCCCTCCGCAGCCTCCCCACCCAATCCTAAGTTAGGATAGGTTGGGGAGGCGGTGGGGGGAGCTGAGGATCCTGCTGTCAGGTGGCGGGGAAGCCAGTAGGGGGCTTCAGCATTATTTAAAAGCCGGCGGCTTTTTACCGCTGGCTTTTAAACAATGAAGTGGGGAATTGCAGGTTTTTCCTCTGCTGCCAGACCTCTTTATAGGGTCGAGCAGCAGAGGAATTGCTCACAATACTCGCTTCCGCATTGACTTACATTGGACTCGCTAGACTCATAACAAGTACCCGAGTATTAGGACCTACTCGTTCCGAGTCTAGTGAGTCCGAATATTTCAGTACTCGCTCATCCCTAGAAGTAAGCGTTGTCCGAGTCTACCCAGCAGGGAGCAGGCACAAAGCGATCAAAATATATGCGATCCTGGATGATCAAAGCAACAGGTCTCTAGCCAAGTCAATCTTCTTTGACAGTTTCAGCATTGTAGGCCCCATTTCTCCCTATTCCTTAAAGATCTGTGCAGGTACCGTTGAGACAGCGGGGAGGAAAGCAACTGGATACAAAGTCCATAGATAACCAGACATGCTTATTGCTACTGACCATACTGGAGTGTTACCAGACAACAGGTCCGAGATACCCGCAACTGAGGTAACAGCACATCATCCCCATCTGAGGCGTATAGCTCATCTGATACCTGAGTTGAAACCAGAAGCTCCAATAAATAGCTTTACTCCTTGGAAGAGACATACTACGAGTCTATTAGATTAGAGAATATAGTAATGGCTTCCAGAATTTTCCATACGCACAGAGGCTCGATCTTGGATGGGTCATTGTAGGAGATGTCAGTTTAGGAGGAGCACACAAGATGATCTTAGTCAACAGTATGCTCACCAGCACACTAGAAAATGGACATCCATCTCTCTTCCAACCATGCCAGAGTAGATTTTCTTGGACGAAGTGCCTCACTGTCCGCGCTGCTGCTCCAGGACCGAAGGAACCAAGACACAGGGATGTCTGGATCACGTTGCGACCATGGTTATCTGCGGGAGTGCGGTCCGTGCAGCAGCTGCTTTATCGTTTTTTAACCAGTTGTGGGTCTCACAACTGGATAAGGTGAGCGATTCCACATCGCAAGCTGACAGTGTCTAATTAAGATAAGACCCTATATGCGCATTCTTATTTTACAGAACCATGCCAGAGTAGCTTGCTGGTAAAAGAATTGCCAAGCAGTACTCCCCGACCTGGCCCTTTCACAATCCCTTCCAGTGAAGACCATGCCTATGAGGGCAAAAGAGACCACGTAGGGTGTATAGTCTTACACAGGACCAAGGAAGACAACAAGACAGCAATGTCTGTAGAAGACAAAATGTTCTTGGACATCATTGATCAAGAAATAGTCAAAGACAAGTCAAAAAGTTGGGTCGCACCCGTATTCTACCATTCCGACCAGCAGAACAGGAGACGTCGCAGAGACATCGAAGGGGGCTGAATACACAAGGAGAAGGCTTGAGGATTGTGCCAGCAGTGAAGACCCCTTAATAACATCCCACCCATTAAACTACTTATCTGTAAGTTTTCTAATGTCTTTTTTAAAGCTTACAAGGGAACTAGAAACATGGGGGACCCCTTCCCTGAATGCAGCAGACATGCTGTATTCAGTGCTGCATTTAGTTTGCCATGCTGCAGGGGGATGACAGGTCCTCTTTAAGATCAGTGTATTCTAAGGAATCACCCCCCTGCTTCTCCAGGAAGAAGGAGAGACATGCAAACATTTCCCAAGTTCCAGAGATATAAGACACATGTTACATGTTACATGGTTCCTGCTCCCTCTTTACAACTACTCCTCGTGTCTAGCTAAATCCAGTGAGGACTGTAGTTTAGACTGTATCTTTATGTTAGAAGCTGTGTGTGCAGGTCATGATGCAGCCACTGCTACAGAAATTACTGTGTAGTAGGAGCGTGTTATGATTGAGATTCTCCATCTTGCTGATCTGATCTATTTTGTCTGCTGAAAATATCTGGGGTATGTTTGACTGTATGGGCCAGCACCAAATTGTAATGCTGTTCTGATCTATTTTGTCTGCTGAAAATATCTGGGGTATGTTTGACTGTATGGGCCAGCACCAAATTGTGATGCTGTTCTGATCTATTTTGTCTGCTGAAAATATCTGATTCTAGCATCAATGTAAGTGTCCTTCCCCCTGCCCGCCCCCCAATGCCTGTTTATGATCCTTTGTTCAAATATGCCTGTGAGTGACCATTTGGTACAGCCTTGCTTGGCCATGGGTTAATGGACTCCAGTTCCCTCCCCCTTTCCCCACACCTGAAATCGGTGTCATTGAGCATATTAGGAGCCTTGCCTAGTCTGATGAAGACGTGTCTGATGCGAACGTGTCAGATCTAAAGTGTCTAGATATGAAATAGACCTGAAATGGACTGGAATTGACTGGGATAGACTGGAAGGTACTGACAGAAAGCCACCCAAACAATGTCTATAACTCTATTCTCTACTAATCATTACCATGTCTTTAACTTCACTGTTTGTGTTTCTACGTGCCATCACCACCAACTTGCATCACCCTATCCCCCCTCCATCACCACTCATTCACATCAGCCCCTCTCTCCTGCCCTACCCTATGTACAGCTCCCATGCCATCTTCAGTTTACTGAGGATTCTCAGCCTGCCATATTCTAACATTTGTCATAATAAACCAATTCCTAAATCTAAAATCTATCTGCTCATCCTCTTTTTGCTGCTGCTGTATGCAACAAACTTCCCTTCATTCACAATTACTTCCTTACCAACTCTCTTAACCTGCCTGCCCTCACAGAAACCTGGATCCAAGATTCAGACACTGCCTCATCTGCTGCTATTTCTCATGGCGGCCTACATTTCTCTCATTCCCCTAGACCTGGGAACAGACATGGTGGTGGAGTTGGCCTCCTCCTGTCCCCACAATGTACTTTCCAGGTCATTCCTCCAGCCCCATCAATCTCATTCCCTTCTTTTGAGGTCCATACATTAGGTTATTCCATCCCCTTCCCCCTCAAAGTAGCAGTGGTATACCGCCCTCAGGGTCACCCACCCAGTTCCTCGACCATTTCTCCGCGTGGCTCCCGCATTGCATGTCCTCAGATTTACCAACCCTTATTCTGGGAGACTTTAACATTCCCATAAACAGCCCCATCTCCCCATCGGCATCCCAGCTCCTATCTCTAACCACCTCTCTTGGCCTCTCAACCTCTGAGATGCACGAAGACGGTAACGCCCTTGACCTGGTCTTTACCCGGCTCTGCTCATCCTCCTCCTTACATAACTCACCTCTTCTCTCCGACCACAACATTCTCTCCTTCTCACTCACTAACCCTCGGCCACCACAGCCCAATCCTACCTATCACACATCCAGAAATCTACAGGCCATTAACCCTCATGCACTCACAGACTCCCTCATCTCATCTCTTTCCCCAATCTCTTCAAACCCCTGTCCAGATCAGGCAGTAAATCACTACAATGACACTCTCAGAAGCTCCCTGGACCAAGTAGCGCCCCTCACCCTCAGAACCTCCAAACAGAGAACAAAACAGCCTTTGCTCACATCACAAACTCGATTCCTCCAGCGATGCTCTAGGAGTGCTGAACGTCTATGGAGGAAAACTAGCTCACCAGGAGACTTTATCCACTATAAATTCATGCTCAAAACTTACAACTCTGCCCTTCACCTTGCCAAACAGACCTACTTCACCACCCTGGTCTCCTCACTATCCAACAATCCAAAAAAACTTTTTGACACCTTTCACTCTCTCCTTAGTCCTAAAGTGCAGGCCCCCATCACTGACCTCTGTGCTGATGACCTGGCTTCTTACTTCATGGAGAAAATAGACAACATCTGCCAGGAAATCAGCTCTCAGCCTCCAAGCGCTGCCACCCCCATTCTTCCCCACATCTCCTCCGGTTGACTCTCCACATTTGACCCAGTCACAGAAGAAGAAGTCTCCAGGGTCCTCTCTTCCTCTAGTCCCACCACATGCACTACTGACCACTTTCCCTCACACCTGCTCTAGTCCCTCCCTCCAGTCGTCACCACTCATCTAACCAAAATCTTCAATCTCTCCCTCTCTTCTGGCATCTTCCCCTCCTCCTTCAAACACTCGATCATTACTCCATTATTAAAGAAAACCTCTCTCAACCCATCCTGCACAAATAACTACAGACCAGTCTCCAATCTCCCCTTCATCTCTAAACTCCGAGAGCGCCTGGTCTACTCCCGTCTCACCCGTTACCTCTCCGCTCACTCTCTTCTAGATCCATTACAGTCTGATTTCCGCCCCTTCACTCTACAGAAATTGCACTCATCAAAGTGACCAATGACCTTCTGACAGCAAAACGTAATGGTGACCACTCTCTGCTTATTCTCCTTGACCTCCTCTGCAGCTTTTGACACTGTCGACCATCAGCTCCTACTCTCTATGCTGCACTCCATTGGCATAAAGGACACTGCTCTCTCCTGGCTCTCCTCCTATCTTTCTGACCTCTCTTTCAGTGTATCATTCGCTGGCTCCACTTCTTCCCCTCTTCCTCTCACTATTGAAGTCCCTCAGGGTTCAGTCCTTGGCCCTCTTCTCTTCTCTCTCTACACAGCCCCGATTGGACACACCAACAGCAGATTTGGCTTCCAGTACCATCTTTATGCTGATGACACACAACTATAAACTTCAGCCCCTGACCTTACCCCTGCGGTATTAAAGAACACCAATGACTGTCTAGCTGCAGTTTCCAATATCATGTCCGCTCTCTATTTGAAACTAAACTTTTCCAAAACTGAACTTCTTCTGCTCCCCCCATCTACTAACCTCCCTAAATCGGACATCTCTCTCTCAGTTTGCGGCACCACGATAACGCCTAGGCAGCAGGCTCGCTGTCTGGGTGTTATGTTTGACACCGATCTCTCCTTCTCCTCCCACACGCAATCTCTCATCTGCTGTCGCTTACACCTGAAGAATATCTCTAGAGTCCGCCCCTTTCTCACCATGGAAACAACAAAAACCCTCACCATGGCCCTAATCCATTCCCGCCTTGACTATTGCAATTCTCTATTAAGCGGCCTCCCCCTCACCAGACTTTCTCCTCTCCAGTCCATCCTTAATGCAGCAGCCAGGATGACCCATCTGGCCAATCATTACTCAGATGCATCTGCTCTGTGCCAGTCATTGCACTGGCTGCCCGTATACTACAGGATCAAATTCAAATTGCTTGTTCTCACCCACAAAGCTCTTCACAGTGCAGCACCCCCTTACATCTCCTCCCTCATCTCTGTCTATCACCCTACCCGTTCTCTACGTTCTTCAAATGACCTTCGACTAACATCTGCGCTAATCCGATCCTCCCACTCCCGGCTCCAAGATTTCTCCAGAGCTGCACCAATCCTCTGGAATGCTTTACTCCAAGAAATCAGGACTATCCACAACTTGCATGGCTTCAGACGATCCCTAAAAACACATCTTTTAAAGGCGTCCATCATACTCCCTAATAGAAGTCCTTTGTACTGTAGACAGTGAATGGGCTATCTCTCTTGACATTACTCTTCTACAAACTCCACCAAACCAAAAAGGTCTACACTGACTCTCTGATGACCATCTATGTAAGCTTATTTCTATGCCCCATTTCCTCAAGATGCCGGGACCATGAGTGCAATAAGCCCCTGTACCTTGTGCAACCCCTATCCCGCTGTAGATTGTAAGCTCTTTTGAGCAGGGTCACCTTCATTTCTTGCTTTATTTATTTTACTCAGCAGGATATATTTTCTCCCTTATAGGGGATTTCACCCTCTCTATCGGGAAAATGGGTTTAAACAATTTTTTACAGCCAAAGTGTTAAGAGGTTAAAACTCAACATTTAATCATAACGTATTTAAAAAGACTAGATTGTCTACACAAATACACACGTGCTCAAGTGTCATATCACAAAAATAAAAAAACCCTCTATTTGTTCTAGGAGTTTGTAGATAGGTTATGGTATTTAAACAACAAGGGTTATGTTCCCTCCGGTTCCAATCCACCTCAACCTAGTATACGTCAGCCTACAGATGTTTCAAGGTTGTTTTACATATATCTCCTTGATTAGGCTGGCATATGTACCCCTGTATATGGGAAGTAAAAAGCCCCCCCCCCCCCTTTATAAAGGAAGGATCTCACCGGCTTTCTTCCCCTAAGTCATGTATGGAGCAACATACAGCTAACTGGACTATGCTGGGGACACATACCATCATAAAGGGGGACCTATGAATAGGAACCCACAGAGAACCAAGCCACATATCCCCTGATGAGGACATTAGATCCGAAACGCGTCGGGAGTGGAGCATGGTGGTAATATAGGAAAGTCACTGTGAGTCCAGTACCAGGCAGTCACTAGCAGAAGGACCTCCTGGAGAAGAGAGACTCTGAAAACTCCCTGACTTAGGGGAAGAAAGCCGGTGAGATCCTTCCTTTATAAAGGGGGGGGGGGCTTTTTACTTCCCATATACAGGGGTACATATGCCAGCCTAATCAAGGAGATATATGTAAAACAACCTTGAAACATCTGTAGGCTGACGTATACTAGGTTGAGGTGGATTGGAACCGGAGGGAACATAACCCTTGTTGTTTAAATACCATAACCTATCTACAAACTCCTAGAACAAATAGAGGTTTTTTTTTATTTTTGTGATATGACACTTGAGCACGTGTGTATTTGTGTAGACAATCTAGTCTTTTTAAATACGTTATGATTAAATGTTGAGTTTTAACCTCTTAACACTTTGGCTGTAAAAAATTGCTTTATTTATTGTATTTTCTTTTTTACATTGATTCTATGCCTATTGTTTTGTATCAATTATTGTACTGTATTCGTTCTCTACTGTAATTACTTACTGTATTATATTTTCTGTACTCTAACCCCTACATTGTTAAGCGCTGCGGAATATGTTGGCGCTATATAAATAAAGATTTATTATTATTATTATTATTATTATCTTGGTTAATGTTTTCTGCATTGTATACAGTTAGGAAATACCTCGGTGTAGAATATTGCCTTTGTCATGAATCTTGCCACTGTTACTCATGTTTAACATATTTTTCTGTGTTATATTATCATGGTGCTGGTCTCTGTGATGTTTCCTGTACTGATTGAGATTACTTGTATCATGTAGTTTTTACCATACTCCACACTCCATGTGCACGCCATGCACACACCAAATTCATATCATCGCACCAATAAATTAAGGCTACTGAAATTCACAGTCTGTTTACTTGGGATGTGAAGAAGGGTTTTGCTGTATGCTGGAATCCACACAGCACCAGACATGGAAGAAGGCAGAACATCCCTCATTTGAAAGGTGCCCAAGCAACTTAGTTTATGCTTTGAGGCATGCTGCTAGGTGTCAGGTCTCCTTGCTCTTACTAGTGTCTGAATCCTGCATCAACTGTATCTGTTCCTAGTTCTGCTGTGCTGCCACACCATCTGCACCATACCTGCTATCGCATTATCTGCACCAGTCCTGCTGCCACAACTTCCATACCAGTCCTGCCTGCTTTACCATCTGCACCAGACCTGCTGCTGCACCATCTCTATCAGTCCTGCTGCCATATTCAGAGCCTACACCGCCTGCATCTGGCCATCCTGGCTGAATATGATCAGGGACTGTACCTTTCTGCCTCCAGATGTCCAGTCTGCACCTACCCAGAGACTGTGTATCCATAGGATCTCAACCCCTGGAGTCAGCTGTCATGGTACTGAGACCCCTTAGAGTAGCACCAAGCAGCTTCTTACCTGCATGAACCCTACCTCCCCATCTGAGGCTCTAGTAAAGACTTAGGTTCGCTCCTCCAGGTGGAGCTTGGTGCTTCAGTCCAGTGGTTACACTCTTGGATGCCACCCTTGCAAGCGTTACACCTGGATACTGCGTACTCTCCAGGAACTGACCCCGAATTGCCTAACTACACTTTTTCCTCTTACTCCGTAAGTGTCACGGGTGGCACGGATGACAGGGTAGAGGCCACGCGCAGACGGTCCCAGCGTTTGGCCAATCAGCCATAAGGTTTGAGGACGGTCCGTCTTTCAGGGGCATTTACCTTCTGTGTAGATAAAGAGAAGGTATGATAAGATCTCCCTATCATGGGGAGACGGCTGGGAAGGTCTTGTGCTCGGTCTGGTTTCTACACCAGTATTCTGGGTCTCTAGGACCCAGCAGGTTCTTCCCACCTTTATAAGGAGTTTCATTGCCCTCCCTCGGTGCAGGTGATATTTCCTTGTGGACTCATTATCCTTGCTCCAGCAGAAGCTGAGGTTGTGGAGGTTGCTGTGCTCTGCTGCAAGATAAGTGTTTTCTTTCCCCATTGTCTGTTTTTTCCTTGTGTTTGTCTTTAGTTGTTAGTGGAGGGGTCTAGTGAACCTCTCCATCTGATCCTTAGATAAGGTAGTGCTAGGATCAGAGAGGGACGAGGTTCGTGGTCGGCGACAGTTGAGGAAACTGTATAGGGACGTTAGGGCAGACAGGGTCAGCCCTAGTAAGACTAGGGGTCACCCTCTCCCTCTCGTGCCCATAGCTTTAGGGACTCCTTATTCCCCCCCCCCCGTCGTGGTCCTACGCTGAGTGCCTCTCCCGCTCCCAGCGTGACAGTAAGTAGTGACTTTGTCTCATTTTTGTTTTAGTAGTGACCAACATCACATCTGCTTTATCTTGTTTGTGGTTATTAAAAATAGAGGGGATCCAACACTCTTTTTTTTTAAATGTTTTATGTAAATATCCAACAAAATGCCATAGAGACTCCCTATTTTTAAAGGTAAAACAGACAACTAGGGGGTTTTATTATTAGGGTGTGTGAGGAATAAGGAATATGTTCTGACCTATCAATCAAGAAAAATCCCAATATTCCATGATCATAAGTCCCTATAGAGTATTCTTACTTCTTTCCCCTTGCTCTACTATTGTTCAGAGGCCTTTTAGATCCAGGATGTTACATTTCCCAAACAAAGGGCCCCTACCAGGTAGGTGTCAATTTCAAATAAACTAAGGTTACTTCTATGCAGTGTCCCAGTTTGTAGGTGACATTTCTTGCTATAAGAAAGTTAACTGGTCTCATTGTGATCTGTGCCCCTGTGGCAAGGATGTAGTTAAGAACAGGAATTAGGTATCTCCTAACTAAACACTAAGGCCCTTTTCACATCTATGCGACCCTTGCGCTTGGCTGCCCTGTCTGCCCTGCACTAGCGCAAATGCCAGTGCAGGTGTATTTAGGGGCAGCTGCTGCCAAGCGCATAGGCACATGGATGCACCGCACCTGCGCTCGGTTGCGCTCGGTGCCACCATTACCTTCTATGGCCGAGCAAAGCCGAGCTCAGGAGCCGACATCCCCGAACTGCGAGTGTGACTGGGCTCACGTCACCGTGCATGCGCTTAGTCAGATGCACCCGGAAACGCAAAATTTGACATTTCCGGGTGCGTCTGGAGAAGGGCATGTGTGGTGACATCAGCACAGTCAAACTCGCACTTTGGGGATGTCGACTCCTGCGCTCGGCTGCGCTCGCCTCTGCGCTTGCCTGCAGTTGCCTCAAACTGCACCTGCTCTTGCATTTGCGCTAGCGCAGGGCAGGGAGGCCAGGCAAGTACAGGGGATGCATAGATGTGAAAAATGTGTGGGCCTAAGATTAAATAGGGGAGGAGAACCTTCAGACCCTATTCAAATTCTGTCATAAGCTGCAGATGAAATTGCCCCGGAATATTATCCGAAATTATGAAGTTACTATACAGTCCCTGACAGTGTCACATCGCCATTGGACTCGGTGGCTGGTGTTCCTGCCTCGGCCGCTGGGAGGAGCCGGATTCCTTTGGCTGGTGGCGCCGGTGATAGGAGGGCCTTGTCCTCATATGGAACTGCTCCCGCGAAGTCTGCCTCTGTCGCTGAGCGCCGCTGTGTTTCCCCTCTGGGTGGTGTTGGTCGCAGAGGAAAGGGCCCTGCAGAGGTGTCCGTTAGGCGCAGCCTGCGTTCTTCTGTCAGAGGTGGCGTGGGTGGAGCCAGTCGTGCATCTCCATCTGGCCTGGATCTAGGGGAGGTCCGGATGAGGTCATCAGGTTGTGAGCTCCAGCCTATGGGAGGTAGCCGTGCCCTTCAAGTACATTGGAGCCTGGCTTGCAGGCCGCCAGATATAGTTTTGGTTCCCCAGTGATAGTGTGTGTTTAGTTTCGTGTCTGACCTTGCCTGGATTTCTGACTCTGCCTCTGCCTATTGATTTTGTACCTCAGCTGCCCTCTTGGTTTTTGCCCTTGACCTTTGCCTGGATTTTTGACTCTGCTACTGCCTGACGATTTTGTACCTTCGCTGCCCACTCGGTTTTGACTCGGACTTCTGACTTCGTTTTTCGGGTCTTGATTTTCCCCTGGCGACCTCCCCGGCTCTGTTGCTCATATAGGCAGCTACCCCCTGGGCTCCGCTGTAATTACAGATCCCTGTATAGGGGTTAAGGGTCTCGGGGTTTCTCGGGGTGCTGCCTACCAGCAGCTCGGCCTCACGGTGGATGGTCGTCACATTATATCTGGCCATACCATTCTTTATATATATAGATAGACTATATATATAAAGCATTCCTTTTACCTTTTTTTTTTTTTCTCTCCTCTCCTTTTCCCAATGGTTTTTTTTCTTTTCTCTGAGCTGTGTCTGCTGATTGCTCCCTTAAAGCACCTGTGTCTAGCTTCTCAGTCCTGTGGAGGAACACTCCCATCATCTCATTCAAACATGCTGTACAAGCCACAAGCTGGAGTCCTCTGCATGACCACTGGAGATCAGAAGGCCTCATACCCTGGATGTCAGCACCTGGGGGGCTCTGGCTTTGCCTGCCCGGGTGCACAGGTATTGCCAGCGGATGCTGCCAAAGTTTTATTACCTATTTCTTTATCTTACCTTAAGAAATCTGTGTGTTTGGAGGCTTATGTTGACAGTGGTTCAGAGGGGAATTTTATAGATCTCCATGTAGCGAGAACGCTTGGTGTACCACTACTAAGGCTTAATGCCCCCATTAGAACCACTGCAGTTAATGGCACTCCCCTCATCCAGGGTGGAGTGGAATTTGTCACTAAGGAAGTGTCAATGCTGGTGGGGTCGTTACATGCTGAAAATGTGTCATTTTTTGCTATCAATAATCTATCATCTGCAGTAATCCTGGGCATGCCATGGTTACGTAAACATAACCCAGTCATAGACTGGCACTTGGGTGATATTGTGCGCTGGAACCCAAAGTGTCAGGAAAATTGTATCTCGCTATCTGTAAACCAAGTGAAGGTCAAGACTCCTCCATTTGTGCCATATGCCTTTAGAGATTTTGAGGATGTGTTTTCTATTCAGGAATCAGAGAAATTACCCCCTCACAGAAAGTATGATTGCGCCATAGATTTGATACCTGCTTCTCGTCTCCCAAAGGGGAGAATATTTAACCTCTCTGGTCCTGAACGTCAGGCTATGAATGATTACATAGCAGACAGTCTGAGAAAAGGGTATATTAGACCATCCACCTCACCAGTAGGAGCTGGTTTCTTTTTTGTGGGAAAGAAAGATGGCGGCCTCAGACCTTGCATTGATTACCGCGAATTAAACGCGATCACTGTAAAAAAACAGTATCCTCTTCCACTCATCCCTTATCTTTATAATCAGCTGTTGGGAGCCAGGTATTTCACCAAACTGGACCTCAGGGGAGCATATAACCTGGTCCGTATAAAAGAAGGCGATGAGTGGAAGACCGCGTTCAATACGCCTCTCGGCCATTTTGAGTATCTTGTAATGCCGTTCGGGTTAAGTAACGCACCTGCAGTGTTTCAGAATTTTGTCAATGATATTTTCAGAGATATCAGTGGTGTATATGTGGTCGTGTATTTGGACGACATTCTGGTCTTTTCTCCTGGTCTTTGGTCACACGTCCGACATGTCCGTACTGTACTCCAGAGACTCAGAGAGCATTCTCTATTCGCCAAATTAGAGAAATGTGTCTTCATGGAGGAAGAGATACATTTTTTGGGATATATTATATCGGCTAAAGGTTTTCGCATGGATCCTGCCAAAATTAAACCCATTAAGGAATGGGTACAACCCAAGTCTCTGAAGGCACTGCAGTGATTCTTGGGTTTCGCTAACTATTATCGTAAATTTATTAAAGGGTTTTCAGAGATAGCCAAACCTCTCACTGATTTGACACGTAAAGGGGCGGATGTGGTTAATTGGAAGCCTGAAGCCATTCATGCGTTTTCTAAGTTAAAAGAGTGTTTCTCCGCGGATCCAATATTGGTGCAGCCTGATTTGGACCGCCCCTTCATTGTAGAGGTAGATGCCTCTGAAGTTGGAGTAGGAGCAGTGCTATCACAAGGCACCGCATCTCTCACTCAACTTCGTCCGTGTGCCTTCTTTTCCCGAAAATTTTCCTCTACAGAGATGAATTATGATGTAGGTAATCGGGAATTGTTGGCAATCAAATGGGCCTTCGAGGAATGGCGCCACTTCCTCGAAGGCGCCAAACATAGGATTACCGTAATTACTGATCACAAAAATCTAACCTATTTGGAGTCAGCGAAAAGACTGAATCCTAGACAGGCTAGATGGGCCTTGTTCTTCTCCAGATTCGATTTTGTGATCTCTTTCAGACCGGGTACTAAAAATGTGAGGGCTGATGCCCTGTCTCGAAGTTTTTGCCCCTTACAAGTCGAGGACGTGGAACCGACTCCCATTTTAGCCAAGGGGATTATTGTCTCGGCTGTGTCTTTGGATCTTCTGGAAGAGATTCGTAGATCTCCAGAACAGGCCCCTGACACTACTCCTGCCCAGAAACTATTTGTCCCTACCAAATTCCGCCTCCAAGTTCTTAAGGAATCTCATGATTCCGTCCTCGCAGGGCATCCTGGTATCAATAACACCATCAGACTTGTAACCAGGAGTTTGTGGTGGCCAACCATAGTAAAGGACTGTAAGGAATATGTACTGGCTTGTGAAACCTGTGCTCGCGCTAAGTCTCCCCGCAACCGCCCTGCCGGGTTGCTCCAGTCCTTGCCTACCCCTGAGGGTCCTTGGACTCTTATCTCCATGGATTTTATTACTGACCTGCCACTCTCAGAAGGGAAGACTTGTATCTAGGTAGTAGTAGACAGATTCAGCAAGCAGTGCCATTTTGTTCCGCTGTCCGGGTTACCTAATTCCGAGACCCTGAGCAAAGTATTCATTAATCATGTTGTGCGATTGCATGGTGTTCCTGTGAATATTGTTTCTGACAGGGGCACCCAGTTCGTTTCTAAGTTTTGGAGGGCATTCTGTAAACGGATTGGAATTGACTATTCCTTTTCTTCTGCCTATCACCCTGAAACCAATGGTCAAACCGAGCGCGCAAATCAAGCTCTCGAACAGTATCTACGTTGTTATGTCTCTGAGCATCAATATGATTGGGTGGAACATCTGCCACTAGCAGAATTTGCCATGAATAACCAGTACCAGGAGTCCATCAAGACTACCCCTTTCTACTGTAATCATGGGCTGCACCCGCGCTTTTGTTCATTTTCTTCTAGGCTTTCTGACGTCCCTGGGGTAGAAAGGTCCGTAGATCAGTTAAAGACTATCTGGTCTGAAGTGAACAAAAACTTAAAGGGGGCTCAGACTAGGCAGGCGTCTTCTGCTAATAAACGGCGCTCCAAGGGTCCGGACCTGGGAGTTGGGGACAAAGTTTGGTTGTCTACAAAAAATATCAAGCTCAAAGTGCCGTCTGCCAAACTAGGTCCCAGGTTTATTGGTCCGTATGAAATAATTGACGTGATTAACCCTGTAGCCTTTCGTCTGAAGCTCCCTCAATCATTCAAACTGCCCAATGTATTCCATAAATCCCTTCTCAAATTGTACCGATCTCCGATTTGTCCTGTCCGGTCCCCTCCTCCTCCGGTCTTGGTCGGGGGTGCCGTGGAATACGAAGTTCAACGGATCCTTGATTCCCGTTTAGTGAGAGGATCCGTGCAGTATCTGGTACATTGGAAGGGCTATGGTCTGGAGGAGAGGTCCTGGGTGCCTGCCAGTAATATCCATGCCAAGGGTTTGATCAGGAAGTTTCATCTTCTTCATCTCAATAAACCTGGTTTTGTGGGTCCGGAGGCCCCTCGTAGAGGTGGGGGTACTGTCACATCGCCATTGGACTCGGTGGCTGGTGTTCCTGCCTCGGCCGCTGGGAGGAGCCGGATTCCTTCGGCTGGTGGCGCCGGTGATAGGAGGGCCTTGTCCTCATATGGAACTGCTCCCGCGACGTCTGCCTCTGTCGCTGAGCGCCGCTGTGTTTCCCCTCTGGGTGGTGTTGGTCGCAGAGGAAAGGGCCCTGCAGAGGTGTCCGTTAGGCGCAGCCTGCGTTCTTCTGTCAGAGGTGGCGTGGGTGGAGCCAGTCATGCATCTCCATCTGGCCTGGATCTAGGGGCGGTCCGGATGAGGTCATCAGGTTGTGAGCTCCAGCCTATGGGAGGTAGCCGTGCCCTTCAAGTACATTGGAGCCTGGCTTGCAGGCCGCCAGATATAGTTTTGGTTCCCCAGTGATAGTGTGTGTTTAGTTTCGTGTCTGACCTTGCCTGGATTTCTGACTCTGCCTCTGCCTATTGATTTTGTACCTCAGCTGCCCTCTTGGTTTTTGCCCTTGACCTTTGCCTGGGTTTTTGACTCTGCTACTGCCTGACGATTTTGTACCTTCGCTGCCCTCTCGGTTTTGACTCGGACTTCTGACTTCGTTTTTCGGGTCTTGATTTTCCCCTGGCGACCTCCCCGGCTCTGTTGCTCATATAGGCAGCTACCCACTGGGCTCCGCTGTAATTCCAGATCCCTGTATAGGGGTTAAGGGTCTCGGGGTTTCTCGGGGTGCTGCCTACCAGCAGCTCGGCCTCACGATGGATGGTCGTCACAGACAGAAGTTATGTCACTTATCCATGTTTTGTAAATAAAAGCTTAAAGCCTGACATTAAATTCATCCATTGGTTGTATAAATAACTCTTTGGAAAGCTGAAACCCTCCCAAATGTGGTTTAGATTAAGAAAATAAATTGGCATCAATTCAGAAATTTTGATAATTTAATGAACACAGAATGGTCAGATTTTGGCAAGTCAAAAGTTTTGTCATCTGGTCATATAATGCACCCAATCCTAGTTTACATCTTCATCTGTGCTCAGTAAATGATTGGTAAATTAGTGGGTGTGTATAAAAAGAAACCCAGCACCTCAGACCTTCACTTGAACTGCAACTTGAGCTCTGACAACATGCCAAAAATCCACCCTGCGACCAAAGTTTTGATTGTCAAGAGGCTGAAGACCAGATCCACTGCAGAGGTGCCTGGCACCTTTAATGTGTCTCAGCGTTAAGTGCAAAGAATTGAAAAAAGATTTGAAGAGACTGGCGATGTGCTTGACAAGCCCAGGTCCGGCAGACCCCACAAGACAACTGCTCAGGAGGAACGTTTGTTGTTTAGAAAATCCAAAGCAAGCCCCTCTTCCATTTCAGCAGAACTCCAACTTGCCTGGTCAGTTTGTAGGATTCTGTCTCGAAATGGCCTCCATGGTTGAATCAGTACCCAGATCCAGCACTAAACAAAAGGCAAATAAAAAACCGTGTGGCATTTGCAAAGTCCCAAAGCCTGCTAAATAGATGGATGCTGGAAAAGTGGCAGAAGGTGGATTTCTCTGATGAATCTTCAGTAGAATTACACCACAGCCACCGCAAATACTGCAGGAGACCTACTGGAGCCCATATGGATCCAAAATACACCCAGAAAACAGTTAAATTTGGTGGTGGAAAAATCATGGTCTGGGGTTACATTCAGTATGGGGGTGTGCAAAATATTTGCAAGGTGGAAGGCAATATCAATAGCCTAAAATGTCAAGCCATTACCTACCTCTTACATTCCAAATCATAAAAGGGGACAAATTCTGCAGCAGGATGGTGCTCCATCTCATACATCCATCTCTACAACAAAGTTCCTCCAGGCAAAAAAGATCAAGGTGCTCAAGGACTGGCCAGCAAACATGAACATCATTGAGCATGTTTGGGGTAGGATGAAAGAGGAAGCTTGGAAGACAAAACCAAAAAATCTAGATGAACTCTGGGAGGCCTGTAAGAATGCATTCTTTGCTATTCCTGATGACTTCATTAATAAATTGTATGAATCATTGTTGAACCGCATGGATGCAGTTCTTCAAACTCATGGAAGTCACACAAATATTAAATATGACTTTAATAGCACCACAACTTCATTGACCAATATTATGCAACATATATTTGTATTTTAAGTTAATTATTTGTTTGACTATCACATTACTTTCTGTGGGCAACAAAACTTTTGTCTTGCCAAAATCTGACCATTCTGTGTTCAAGAAATGATCATATTTCAGCATTAATGGCAATTTAATTTCTTAACCGAAGCCAAATTTGGGAGGGTTTAAGCTTTCAAAAGAGTAATTTATACAACCAATTTAACGTCAGGTTATCAGCTTTTATTTACATAACATGGATAAGCAACATAACTTCTCTCAGGGACTGTATGTACTATGCATAAAAATTTATATCACTGAAATTGTTACAATCAGCTGCACACACCCATCCCTCTCAATGAATCTAGAACCTAGAGCCTCACGTTGAGCAGATACATACACTGGTAAATTAGTAGATGAGGGAAAAAGTGGAGGAGTCCTTAATCAAATAAACCATTTTTTTCCAGCATTTGTTGTTTTTTTAACTGTACACTTACTGTGTTACTAATGGGGTGTATCACAGGCCCCACTCCATTATAAACCCTGTTTTTTTACCTTGTCTGGTTATCAAAAATAAGGGGGCCCACGTCATTTTTATTAATTCCCTATCCATATTTGGTTGCAGGATGCAGGGCAATTACTCCCATTTTGCTTCCTTTTGCAGTCCCCTAGCCCTTACTATGACATTTTACAGATCTTTTACAGCACCAAAGCTCAGGTCCCTATTGAATTATATGGTGTTAGGGGTCATGGGTAAAGTTTGGGTCAAGACCAGGTACCAAACTGAACTTTTAACTAACGTCTGGCCAAACTCACAAACCACATTCACAGGTCCACTCATGTCTAATTATTAGGTATAAACCAAGATTACAAACTACACTGTCCTATATAAACATACACTTGGCTTATGGCCATGCCTTCCTTTCATGTATCTTCCAAAGAAAAGGTTGTCTTAACCCCTTAAGGACCGAGTCACTTTGCAGCTTAATGACCAGACCATTTTTTGTAATTCTGACCACTCTCCCTTTATGAGGTAATATCTCTGGAACGCTTCAACGGATCCTAGCGATTATGAGATTGTTTTTTCGTGACATATTGGGCTTCATGTTAGTATTAAATTTAGGTCGATAATTTTTGCGTTTATTTGTGAAAAAATAAAAAATTTGGCAAAAATTTTGAAAATTTAGCAATTTTCAAATTTTTAATTTTTATTCTGCTAAACCAGAGAGTTATGTGCCACAAAATAGTTAATAAATAACATGTCCCACATGTCTACTTCACATCAGCACAATTTTGGAAGAAAAAAAAAAATTTGGTAGGACGTTATAAGGGTTCAAAGTTCATCAGCAATTATTCATTTTTCCAGCAAAATTTACAAAACCAATTTTTTAGTGACCACATCACATTTGAAGTCCCTTTGAGGGGTTTACATGACAGAAAACACCCAAAAGTGACACCATTCCAAAAACTGCACCCCTCAAGCTACTCAAAACTATATTGAAGAAGATTATTAACCCTTCAGGTGCTTCACAGGAACTAAAATAATGTTGAAGGAAAAAATGGACATTTTAATTTTTGTAACAAAAATGTTCTTTTAGCCTCAATTTTTTCATTTTCACATGGGCAACAGGATAAAATGCATCCTAAAATTTGTTGGGCAATTTCTCCTGAGTACACCGATGCCTCATATGTGGTCATAAACCACTGTTTGGGCGCACGGCAGGGCTCAGAAGGGAGGGAGCGCAATTTGAATTTTAGAGCCAATTTTCCGTTCAAAAAGTGAAATGGCGCTCCTTCACTTCTGAGCCCTGCCGTGCGCCCAAACAGTGGTTTATGACCACATATAAGGTATCGGTGTACTCAGGAGAAATTGCCCAACAAATTTTGGGATGTATTTTATCCCTTTGCCCATGTGAAACTGAAAAAATGTAGGCAAAAATAATTTTTTTGTGAAAAAAAAGTGTTTTTTTAATTTTTATGAATGAATTTGTGAAGCATCTGGGGGTTCAAAGTGCTCACTATGCATCTAGATACCTTCCTTAGGGGGTCTAGTTTCCAAGATGGGGTCACCTGTGGGGGAGCTCCAATGTGGAGACACACCGGGGCCCTCCAAACGCGACATGGTGTCCGCTAACAATTTGAATGGAAAATGAGCTCAAATTGTTAGCTGACACCATGTCGCGTTTGGAGGGTCCCCATGTGTCTCCACATTGGAGCTCCCCCACAAGTGACCCCATTTTGGAAACTAGACCCCCAAAGGAACATATCTAGATGCATAATGAGCACTTTGAACCCCCAAATGCTTCACAAATTGATCCATAATAATGAAAAAATAAATTTTTTGTGGGAAAAAAAGTGCTTTTTCATTTTTACGGATGAATTTCTGAAGCATATGGGGGTTCAAAGTGCTCACTATGCATCTAGATACGTTCCTTAGGGGGTCTAGTTTCCAAAATGGGGTCACTTGTGGGGGAGCTCCAATGTGGAGACACACGGGGACCCTCCAAACGCGACATGGTGTCCGCTAACAATTTGAATGGAAAATGAGCTCAATTTGTTAGCGGACACCATGTCGCGTTTGGAGGGTCCCCATGTGTCTCCACATTGGAGCTCCCCCACAAGTGACCCCATTTTGGAAACTAGACCCCCAAAGGAACGTATCTAGATGCATAGTGAGCACTTTGAACCCCCAGGTGCTTCAGAAATTCATCCGTAAAAATGAAAAAAGAAACTTTTTGTGGAAAAAAACGTGCTTTTTCATTTTTATGGATGAATTTGTGAAGCATCTGGGAGTTCAAAGTGCTCACTATGCATCTAGATACGTTCCTTCGGGGGTCTAGTTTCCAAAATGGGGTCACTTGTGGGGAGCTCCAATGTGGAGACACACGGGGACCCTCCAAACGCGACATGGTGTCCGCTAACAATTTGAATGGAAAATGAGCTCAATTTGTTAGCGGACACCATGTCGCGTTTGGAGGGTCCCCATGTGTCTCCACATTGGAGCTCTCCCACAAGTGACCCCATTTTGGAAACTAGACCCCCAAAGGAACGTATCTAGATGCATAGTGAGCACTTTGAACCCCCAGGTGCTTCAGAAATTCATCCGTAAAAATGAAAAAAGAAACTTTTTGTGGAAAAAAACGTGCTTTTTCATTTTTTATGGATGAATTTGTGAAGCATCTGGGAGTTCAAAGTGCTCACTATGCATCTAGATACGTTCCTTCGGGGGTCTAGTTTCCAAAATGGGGTCACTTGTGGGGGAGCTCCAATGTGGAGACACACGGGGACCCTCCAAACGCGACATGGTGTCCGCTAACAATTTGAATGGAAAATGAGCTCAATTTGTTAGCGGACACCATGTCGCGTTTGGAGGGTCCCCATGTGTCTCCACATTGGAGCTCCCCCACAAGTGACCCCATTTTGGAAACTAGACCCCCAAAGGAACGTATCTAGATGCATAGTGAGCACTTTGAACCCCCAGGTGCTTCAGAAATTCATCCGTAAAAATGAAAAAAGAAACCTTTTGTGGAAAAAAACGTGCTTTTTCATTTTTATGGATGAATTTGTGAAGCATCTGGGAGTTCAAAGTGCTCACTATGCATCTAGATACGTTCCTTCGGGGTCTAGTTTCCAAAATGGGGTCACTTGTGGGGGAGCTCCAATGTGGAGACACACGGGGACCCTCCAAACGCGACATGGTGTCCGCTAACAATTTGAATGGAAAATGAGCTCAATTTGTTAGCGGACACCATGTCGCGTTTGGAGGGTCCCCATGTGTCTCCACATTGGAGCTCCCCCACAAGTGACCCCATTTTGGAAACTAGACCCCCAAAGGAACGTATCTAGATGCATAGTGAGCACTTTGAACCCCCAGGTGCTTCAGAAATTCATCCGTAAAAATGAAAAAGCACTTTTTTTCCACAAATAATTTCTTTTTTCATTATTACGGATCAATTTGTGAAGCATCTGGGGGTTCAAAGTGCTCACTATGCATCTAGATATAATCCTTTGGGGGTCTAGTTTCCAAAATGGGGTCACTTGTGGGGGAGCTCCAATGTGGAGACACACAGGGGCTCTCCATACGCGACATGGTGTCCGCTAACAATTGGAATTGTTAGCGGACACCTTGTAGGATATGAAGAGCCCCTATGTGCCTAAACATTGGAGCTCCCCCACAAGTGACCCCATTTTGGAAACTAGACCACCCAAGGAACGTATCTAGATGCATAGTGAGCACTTTGAACCCCCAGGTGCTTCACAAATTGATCCGTAAAAATGAAAAAAGAAACTTTTTGTGGAAAAAAACGTGCTTTTTCATTTTTATGGATGAATTTGTGAAGCATCTGGGAGTTCAAAGTGCTCACTATGCATCTAGATACGTTCCTTCGGGGGTCTAGTTTCCAAAATGGGGTCACTTGTGGGGGAGCTCCAATGTTCAGGCACACAGGGAGGGGCTCTCCATACCCGACATGGTTTCCGCTAACAATTGGAGCTAATTTTCTATTGAAATTGTTAGCGGACACTATGTCGCATATGGAGAACCCGTGTGCCACCAGCACAAGGGCAACTGGTAGAGTTGGGGTACAGCACCAGAAAATGCCGCCTCTAATGAATGCGCTATTTTCTTGGGTGGCTGTGGGTTGAAATTTGCAGCGTGGGGGACCCACAACATTTGAGTCTCTCCACGCTGAGGATTCCAGTCAGCCAGCTACCAAGTTGTACATGGCCGGCTACAAATACAGCGAAGGCTTTATTTTATTTCTAGAACTAATTCTAGAAAAAAAAATGACGTAGGGCTCCGCCATATTTTTGGTCCAGCCAGGTACAACTTGGCAGCTACAGACTGCCAGCAACCCCCAGCTGCCTCGCTGTACCTGGCTGCAACCAAAAATACAGCGAAGCCCATTTTTTTTTATTTCTAGAACTAATTCTAGAAAAAAAAATGACGTAGGGCTCTGCCATATTTTTGGTCCAGCCAGGTACAACTTGGCAGCTACAGACTGCCAGCAACCCCCAGCTGCCTCGTTGTACCTGGCTGCAACCAAAAATACAGCAAAGCCCATTTTTTTTTATTTCTAGAACTAATTCTAGAAAAAAAAAATGACGTAGGGCTCCGCCATATTTTTGGCCCAGCCAGGTACAACTAGGCAGCTGGGGGCTGGAATCCTCAGCATGGAAAGGCCCAAGCGTTCTGGGCCCCCCATGCTGCGAATTGCAGCCCGCAGCCGCTCCAGAAAATGGCGCATTCATTGAAGCGCCATTTTCTGGCGCTGTACCCATGCTCTTCCAGTTGCCCTGGTGCCGGTGGCAAACTGGGTAATAAAGGGGTTAATGCCAGCTTTTTATTGGCAGCTGGCACTAAGCCCGAGATTCATAATATAGGGCCAATGTTAGACCCGCCATTAGGAATCTCTGGTAAATAGTCAGAAAATACACACATAGAAAAATCTTTTTATTTGAAAAAAAAACACAAACAAAATTCGGACTCCATCTTTATTATGAAGATCCGACGTAGTCCACAACGAAGGTCCCACGACGCTCGATTGCCTCCGACGTAGTCCACAACGAAGGTCCCATGACGCTCGATCGCCTCTGCTCAATCCAGAGACTGCAGCAAGGGATCAAGTGTCCTCTTCCTACAGTCTCAGGGGTCAGAGTTATGGTGCACTGTATGACAATGATCAGTTATACAGTGCACCATGACTATGATCCCAGAGACTATAACAAGAGGACACTTGATCCCTTGTTGCACCCATCCATCCACCTATGCACCCATCATCCACGCACGCACATCCACGTACGCACATCCACGCATGCACACAACCACGCACGCACATCCACGCATGCACACATCCACGCACGCATGCTGACATCCACGTACATCCACACACACATCCACGTACATCCACATCCACGTACGCACACATCCACGCACGCACATTCACACACGCACATCCACGTACGCACATCCACGCACGCACATCCACGTACGCACATCCACGTACGCACATCCACGTACGCACATCCACGTACGCACATCCACGCATGCACACAACCACGCACGCACATCCACGCATGCACACATCCACGCACGCATGCTGACATCCACGTACATCCACACACACATCCACGTACATCCACATCCACGTACGCACACATCCACGCACGCACATTCACACACGCACATCCACGTACGCACATCCACGCACGCACATCCACGTACGCACATCCACGTACGCACATCCACGTACGCACATCCACGTACGCACATCCACGCATGCACACAACCACGCACACACATCCACACATGCATATCCACGTACGCACATCCACGTACGCACATCCACGTACGCACATCCACGTGCTGACATCCACGCATGCACACACCCACGCACACACATCCACACACGCACATCCACGCACGCACACATCCATCCATCCATCCACCCATCCATCCATCCACCCATCCATCCATCCATCCACCCATCCATCCACCCATCCATCCATCCATCCATCCATTCATTCATTCTTTCATTCTTTCATTCATTCTTTCATTCATTCATACTTACCCAGCGATGAGGAGGAGGAGCCCCTGAGAAGAGGAGGAGCCACACTGCAGAGGAGGCCCGACGGTGCGGGCGGGTGCACCGAGCGTGCAGCCCGCCGGGAATCGGGATAGGTGAGCGGGGCTGGGGACCAGGGATCGGGGGCTGGGGACCGAGTCCCGGGGGCTGGGGACCAGCAGGGAGTAGGAGGGGGCCCTGCAGCTTTGCCGGTGGGCGCAGAAGCCCGCCGGCAAACAAACTGTGCAAGGTGGAGGGCGGGGATGGACGGGAGACACAGGGGGGGCTGCACAGGGGACGGGGACAGGACACAGAGGGCTCAGGACACAGGGGGGGGGCTACAGGACACAGGGGGAGCTGGACACAGGGGGCGGGGACAGGACACAGGAGGGGCTGCACAGGGGACAGGGACCGCACACAGGAGGGGCTGCACAGGGGACGGGGACAGGACACAGGAGGGGCTGCACAGGGGACGGGGACAGGACACAGGGGGCTCAGGACACAGGGGGGGGGCTACAGGACACAGGGGGCTCTGGACACAGGGGGCGGGGACAGGACACAGGGGGAGCTGGAGCATCAGCTCATGGCCGGCGGCTGCGGTGCAACCCGCCCGCAGATAAGAGTGATTGCGGTGGGGGAGGGGGGTGAAGGGGTTAACAGGGGTGCCCACACCTCTGCCCCTAACCCTTGGCTGTCACTGACAGCTTTTAGATTTGAGCTGTCACTGTTCGTTTAGGAGCAGTGACAGTTCAAAGCCATGACGAGTATACTCGTCATGATGCGGGAACTGACATCTTTTCATGACGAGTATACTCGTCATTGGTCGTAAAGAGGTTAAGGTACTTTCACATCAGCGGTTTTTGCCGATCGCGGCAGATGCGATGAAAAAACCGCAACTGCCGCGATTACCGCATAACCGCTGCACTTGCGGCACAGTTGCGGCAAACCCCATACAATGTCTATGCGGGCTTATGGCAGGTGCGGCAAGTGCGGTATAGGCACTTGCGTCAGGTGTGGCCGCAAAAAAAAACGCGGCTGACTGCGGGTTTTTTCGCGGCCGCACCTGCCGCAAGTGCCGAAACCGCACTTGCCGCACTTGCCGCACCTGCCGCAAGCCCGCATAGACATTGTATGGGGCTTGCCGCAACTGTGCCGCAAGTGCAGCGGTTATGCGGTAATCGCGGCAGTTGCGTTTTTTTTCACTGCAACTGCCGCGAACGGCGAAAACCGCTGATGTGAAAGCACCCTTACCTAGAAAAAGCAACCTAATGACAAATTGATCTTTCGGAACCTTGAAAAACTCAGAGCTTCCTCAAAAAGGAGCAGTTGCTAAAGGTGCCACAGCAAACATAGCAGACAGATATTCCAGTAATAGCAGAATTATTATAGAATATCATAATGTCCCCTTGGCTTTTATTCTGATTGAGTTTCCCCAATAGAAAAGAACAGTCTTCACAAAATGTCTCAGCAGAAAAGATGTTTAGAATCTTTTGTCTATGCATTACATGATACGGACTATTCAACTTTAAAAAAATGACTACCTCTGGTTCTTAAAAGTAAAATACAACTTCATAAGAAATACTTTTTTATCTCAATGCATAATATATTATTCAAAGTATGAAATGATGAAAAGCCTGTTACCTTCCTTGGAACAATAATGCACTTACTGTGAATAATGTGTTCTAATTGCAGAAAATTGGAAACATCACTTTAAAAAGTAGAAGTAATTTTGAAATGTCATTTACAGGGAAAAAATTGTAAAATTATTATACTTTGAGAGATTCTCTGTAGATTTACAACATCCAAGGTTGTCACTATATATAAATGAAGATAACAGTCAAATGTTTTAAAAATTAGTATTTCTCTAGATTTTTGGTTACATTCCATTTTTTTTATTTCTTTTGTGACCAAAAACTAAGTTTATTTCATATACTAAAGTTGTTCTTATGTCTGAAGGCTAAACCTTCATTCAGATGTCAGTATTTTTAAGGTATATGAAAAACGGTTCAATATTTTAATCAAACTTTGATCAGTTTGATCAAAGTTAGGTCGAAGTGTTATAATTTTTTATCATACATGGAAGCAACAAAAAAAAGGCCTGTTACTTAGACATTTGGGCGGTCGCTCCCCTATGAACACCCAGATAGTGGAATGAATATTCCATAGCAGTTTACAATGTGCCCCTTGTAGTGTTGGGTTTCACCCTCCTCCTTCTCCTCCTCCTCCTCCTCCTCCACCTCCTCCACCACCATGTGATTCTGTTGCCCTGCATTTAAATGTTCAGAGGGCCTGCAGTAGGCAGGAAACCTGAGTTTAGTGAGGGCCTAGAGGGGGCCCTGTAACATACATTTTGGAGGGACCACTCTTAGACATGTGGGTGGTCCCTCCCCCATTGACACTGTGATAGTGGAATACATATTCAGTAGTAGTTTACAATGTGTCCATTCTAGCGTTAGCCTTCACCCTCCTTCTCCTCCACCACCTCCTCCACTGCCATGTGATTATGCGGCCCTACATTCAAATGTTCAGGGGTCCCGCAGTAGTCAGGAAACCTGAGTTTACTGAGAGCCCTCATGTGGCCCTGTAATATACGATTGGAAGTGCCCTTCTCTAGAAATTTTGGAGGTGCCTCTTGTGTACAGTTGAGAGTGCTCTTACTTATCCATATTGTGGGGCCTTTACTCCGCAGACATGGAGTAATAGAAGGTAGCAGAGACTGCAGCCTGTGATCCTCAGGTTTGGCTGAACTCTGTGTCCTGGAAAATAAAGCTGCATTAGTCAACTGGATGACGAGCTCAAATATATATCTTGAGCAAGTCAACGGACAAAGGATACATGGTGTCCCCCCTCCAGGATGGGTTGAAGAAGCTTCTCCAAATGGATCAGAGATTGTGATTGACAATATTACCCAGATTTTACGGGAAGAGAAGAGTTCTTGATACTCTACTACTTGGTCCACTGCAGAATGTGCATCATATTTCTAAATACTCCTGGGGGCTGTGTCATAAGTGCAGGAAGATACCATGAGAAGGGCCTCCCTTGACAAACATAATCTACAATAGACTACTGTAGTAGTTGTGGTCCTCAGTTCATGTTTTCAGAGGGCCATCCGTCAGTCATCAACAGTCAGTGTAAATTTTGATTGAATATGTATCTCCTAAATCAGTCACAATGTGGCACAAGCCAGGCATGTTTTTCTGCCAAATTGGGTGACTAACAGTAGATTTCTATTGAATATGTATCCTCCATATCAGTCACAATGTGACACAAGCCAGGTATGTTTTTCTGCCAAAAAGGGTGACTGACAGTACATTTCGATTGAATATGTATCCCCTAGCTGAGTCACAATGTTGCATCACCTGTGACAAGGGCCTTCAATGACAAATATTACTTTGGTATGACCACTGTATATTCCAGATTTGTGCACTGCAGAATGTACATAGGGTTCGTAAAAATTAGCCCTATAGGCTGAGTGAAAGTTGACGCAGGTTGACACCATTCCAAGAACCTCTAATCACAAATAGCAGCTAGGCAGGAGTAGGAATACTGTCCTAGTTTGTCCACTGCACAATGTGCATAGGGTTTGTAAAAATTAGCCCTATGAGCTGAGTGAAATATGACGCAGGTTGACACCATTCCAAGGACCTCTAATCACAAATAGCAGCTAGGCAGGAGTAGGAATACTGTCCTAGTTTGTCCACTGCACAATGTGCATAGGGTTTGTAAAAATTAGCCCTATTGGCTGAGTTAATGATGGTAGGAAATGGTATTTTTTATGAGAAGGGGTTGACGTTAACAGCAGTAGTATGAAGAATCAGCATTTTTAGTGAATTTAGGTTGGCTTGCTGTCATCTGGAAGGATTAGAAACTGTGGAGATATCAAGTTCTTTTTGAATTTAATCAGAGTAAGTCTGTCTACATTTTCTGTTGAGAGGCATGTGCACCTATCAGTGATGATTGACCCAGCGGAACTGAAAACATGCTCTGACAACTCATTAACGGCCGGGCAGGCAAGCATCTCTAAGGCGTATAATGAGAGGTCGGGCCAAGTGTTCAGCTTGGACACCCAATAGTTAAAGGCATCTGAAGCATCAGAAAGGATGCACGTATGGCCACTTAAGTACCTCTTGACCATGTTCTGCAACTTCATTCTCCTTGGCATTGTTACAGGCACAGATATCCCTTGCTGTTGCGCTGGTTTATTGAAAATTGCCCAATTTGTGCACATTTTCCCCCTCCTCTGTTGAATTTGGTGTTCGTGTCTCTTCCCATTATCTCTTGGTGTTGAAGAGAGCCGGTACCTCTGCCATCAGCATTGTCTGAAGGTGATGTTTTCAGCAACTGATCTACAATGACCCTCTTGAAGGATTCCATTGTAAAACTCTTTGGTGACTCCAAAAGGAAAGAAGGAAATTTCTCCTTGTATCGTGGATTGAGAAAGGTGGCCAACCAGTATAGGTTGTTGGATAAAATGTATATCACACAATGGTCTTGCCATAGACCGTTACATATGAACTGTGGTATGTGGGCAAGCTGGAAAAAGGCAAATCTTTAGTGTCCCCAACAGTAGGACCAGTACCCATCCTCTCCACGGTGAATCTCCTCCTCCTTCACCTCCTCCTCTCCAGCCCATGCAGGCTGGACAGACATGAACCTTGGGTAAGGTGTCCCTTCTGTAGCATTAGGAGTCCCCTCGGTAGCACAGAAAAACAAGTTCTTCCCCTCCCCATCCTCCTCATCACCCAATGTTGCCTCAGAATTTTGGCTGGGCTGGGTAGTATCACCCATTGGGAAATTTGTTTCCATACCAACATACTGGCCACTCAAAGCTTCCTCTTTGAAATTATGACGTGAT
The DNA here is from genome assembly GCA_033576535.1 of Allobates femoralis. NCBI lineage: Eukaryota > Metazoa > Chordata > Amphibia > Anura > Aromobatidae > Allobates > Allobates femoralis. Next base: position 314,171,533 of record JARQOC010000003.1, read on the forward strand.
TATTTCAAGAGACATAGCAGCAAGATGGTTACGCTGATAATAGCCTAATCTCCTCTCACGAGTTTGGTGCAGTAGTCAAAGTTTTCAAGAGCCTCACAAATGTCAGCGATTCACGCTCACTTGACAGTTGTTATGTGTGGTGGCTGACTCTCAATCTGACAGGCATGTTAAGGCTGGTATTCAGCTACTACCCTCTGCTGCTCACTAATCCTTGCCAACATATGATAGGCAGAGTTTCACTGCGTGGGCAGGTCGCAAATAAGCTGGTTACTCAGCAAATTCAAGCACTTTTGCAAAGCTGTAAGAGCAGCAAAAGCACTAGAAGAAAGGCGGAAATGGGAGCTAATACAGCGCACCTTGTCAAGGAGGTTCGGCAAGTCAGGGTAAGTTTTCAGAAATTTCTGAACAACTAGGTTCAGCACATGAGCCATGCATTGCACGTGTACCAGCTTGCCAACCTTTAAAGCCGCCACCAGGTTACGCCCATTATCACAGATTACCAGACCGGGTTGGAGGTGCAGCGGGGAGAGTCACTGATCACTCTGTTGTTTTAAAGCTTGCCACAGCTCTGCTGGAGTGTGTGGTTACTGACCTAAACAGATCAGCTTCATAAGAGCATGTTGCCGCTTTGCTGATACGCTACTGCACAGGTCCCAGCTTGGCAATGATAAGCAGAGTAATTCTGCAGAGGATGAGGAGTAGGAGGAGGGGAGAGAGGAAATGGAATATGAAGAGGCGGAAACCCTGACAGAAGTTGGGCCCACTACTCTTGGCGTGGGTAGGATGTCCGATGTTCCACTTAGCCCCTTTGACCCACCCTCCACCAGATTCACCCAGTATGCTGTGACAGAAATGTATCATCCCTGTTCACAACAACTTATCCAGGTTTCTGTTGTTAGGTGGACCTTCCTGGTTACGGTGCTGGTGAGAGCACGGTTCAGATTGTTTAAAACAGCAGCAGGGATGAACAAAGCAAGCGGTAACCAGATTGCTCCGGATTATACATCCAGAGCAATCCAGTTACTGAATTGCAGTTTAAAGAAAAGATTTGGACACAAAACTGTGTCTGAAGGTAATTGCGGTTCCCGCATCCAAATCCGGATGCGGGAACCTCAATTACCTTTTCAAGTGTGACCCTAGCCTCAGTGCCTTCTCGCACACCACTGACACGGCCATGTCTATGTCCACATCCCTGTCCCTTACCAACAGGCTTTTTTGACCTTTTGAGTTTTGTTGACAGATTTTGGTGTGGATGGCATAAGCCAACCTAACTGTCACAGCCAAAATAGTGGGTTAAATGGCCAGGTGCGAAGTGTGTAGAAGGCAGTAGTAAGTTTTGGAGTACTGCTGCTTTTCGTTGGACAAACCGCCTTTTTAGAATGTGAACAGAAGCACCAGCTGATTAAATGGCCTGGTGCAAGATTAGTAGCAGGCAGTAGGACGTTTTGGAGTACTACTGCTTTACACTGGACAAACCGCCTTTTCAGAATGTGGATAGAAGCACCTGTGGGTTAAATTCACTGCTGCGATTTTAGTAGCAGGCAGTAGGACGTTTTGGAGTACTACTGCTTTGCATTGGACAAACCGCCTTTTCAGAATGTGGATAGAAGCACCTGTGGGTTAAATTCACTGCTGCGATTTTAGTAACAGGCAGTAGGAATTTTTGGAGTACTGCTGCTTTGCGTTGGGCAAACTGCTTTTTAGAATGTGGACAGAAGCACCAGTGGATTAAAATAGACTCCTGTGACGATAGTAGCAGGCAATAGGAAGTTTTGGAGTACTGCTGCTTTGCATTGGGCTAAACGACCTTTGTAAAATGTGGACAGAAGCACCTGTGGGTTAACTGCACTGCTGCAAAGTCTGTAGCAGGCAGTAGGAAGTTTTGGAGTACTGCTGCTTTACATTGACCCTGCTGGACACTGACCCTGCTGGAGTCACTCGCCCTCCCTGAATGGATCCTTTCAACTGTCCCTGCTTCAATATCTCTCCTTTCCTAATCTACACTGAGGTATACTAGAGGTAGCCTTGACAAGGGCTTTTGTGTTTTGAAGAGGCCTAGCACTGAACCTAGCAGCTTAGCGATCTGTCCCTATGCTTCTTCAATGCTGTCTCCGGATGCAATGCAGGCAAAATGGCTTTGGCAGGGCTTAAATAGATCCTATGAGTCATCTATGACGCTGGGCAGTCATCCAATCACATTAATGCCAAAACCAAGATGTCTGTGGCATTACTGTGATTTGTTAAGAAGCCCAGCATGATTAGTGGCTGCAAAGTAGGCACCAAAACTGCTGGTCGGGAGATACTTATGTAGCGAGGTGAGTACACAAAGACTCACAGAATAACTAATAATGCGAATACCGTCTCCTATTCGTGCGAATAGTGCCGAATACATTCGCTCATCACTAGTACCTATACTTAACATTGTGTATGCAGGAACATGCGCTGCCATCAGTTTAACCCCACTAAAATCCTATTCCATCACCGGATTGCAGGGAAAAAATGGTGTATCACGGTCCGCGCTGCCAAAATCACTCACTCCAAAGAAATGCTTTTGAAGATGGAACTTCAAAAGGAACTCATTTATTACCTCCTACGCGTTTCGGTGCCCTCCTGGAGGTAATAAAAGAGTTCCTTTTGAAGTTCCATCTTCAAGTGCATTTCTTTGGAGTGAGTGATTTTGGCAGCGTGGACCGTGATACACCATTTCTTCCCTGCAATCCGATGTGTCTCCATGTTTGAGTGGACGGTGGAAGTCCTGCAGCAGCCATCTGGAAACTAACATTCATACGCCTTCAAACCAGTTGTGGGTGTCACAACTGTCACAGGTGAGTGGATCCTTGTCTCACCACCTCTACATTTAGTGCCATAGTGATAGGGCACTATTGCGCCTCTTATTCCCCCCCCCCCTTCTTTTTATTTTATTCCATCACCGGGGAACTCTTATAAACCTATTAGAAGTTGAGGATGGCCTGAGGACCCTTAAGGACTTGGGAATCATGATTAAATAAACAGATACTAGCAAATTATGGCTGAGGACTTAGCCATAACTTTAGCCCCCTAAGGAGGTAGTGCATCGTAGTCTTACTTAGACTCCCTCCGTTTAGGGACTAGTTATAAAACTTTTTTTTTTTTTCTTACTTTGGAACCTAAATTGTTTGGTTAATAGGTACACTTATTTGGTTACTTTACTCACAATAGAAAGGATTTACGTATTTAAAGTTATTCATATTCCGAGCTTTACTCTCAGACTAATTGTAGGACATGTCACTTAAGTTCCTCTCCCAAAACGTCAATGGCCTTAATACCCCCCAAAGACGATACTACCTATGTAAGCTTCTCAAGGATTCTAGAGCAGATGTAGTGGGACTACAGGAAACCAAGTTTTCCTCCTCTAAGCTACCAAGATCCCTGATGAAGGTGCCGGGTGGGCACTGAAACGCGTAGGAGGAGAATAAAGGAAGGATTGGATCAAAACATCGATTATTGGTTTTCTTTGATGTGAATGAACCTGGCAGCGCGGACCAGAAAACACCGTCTTTCCCAAAATTTGAGAATAAGTATTTTCAGAAGGTTTTATTAGCTAGTAACTCTAAAAAGAAGTGGGGAGTAGGCCTGCTTATTAGGAATTTGGTCTCGTGTGAACAAATCGCCTTATTTGCAGACCTGAACGGCAGGTATCTTAACCTCATTTGTAAATTAGACGACCACTTCTTCACCTTGGTAAACATATATGCCCCAAATAAAGGACAAATATCCTTTTTGAACAAGATCATGAAAACAGTGGACTCTAACGCTAAGGGAGAATTGGTCATTTTTGGGGACTTTAATATGGTCCCAAATGGAGCCCTAGACTCTTCCACTAAATCTAGACAACATCTGTAATCGCTAGACCCCTGGTTGATCAAGTCTGATCTATATGACGCTTTTCGCTGTCTTAACTCAACTTCCATCGAATTCACCTACTTTTCTAAGCGACATCAGTCATTCTCCAGGATTGATCTAGTTCTCACCTCGGTATTTACCCTCCCCAAAATTACCAGCATTGAAATAGGCCCTAGGTCTTGGTCAGACCATTCCCCTGTTACTTTCAATATTATGATCGGCCCCGCAATATCGTCTCAAAAGTTGTGGCGAAACAATAGCCTCCTATATAACCATCCGATTTACAAAAAAGAAATAGAGGCTACCATCACAAACTACTTCAAGGAAAATGATACTCAAAACATCCAACTCCCCACTCTTTGGTCAGCTTTTAAGGCAGTTTTGAGAGGCAAGATTATCCAGCTGAACGCCCAACTAAATCGGAAGAACAGGGAAAAAACTCATAATCTGATCAATCTGATTCATAACCTAGAAAAATCGCAACTCTCTGACCCCCACACTGACAACTCAGCAGAAATCTTTAAACTCAGATTGGAGTTGAAATCCTTCCTCTCATCAGAGTATGATAAAGTAACCCAACTATTAAAAACAAAACACTACTTCTCTGACGACAGGCCTTCTAAATTGTTAGCAGCAAAAATTAAGAACTATAAACAAAAATCTAGAATAAAGGAAATTAAAAACAACACTGGCCAACTCCTTAACCACCCCAAAGAAATAGCGGATCAATTTGCTGAATTATATTCTTCCCTTTATAATCTCAAGGATAATCCTGGCGCATTGGAACCCTCCGACCAAAACATTAAGAACTTCCTGAGTACACTCAACTTGCCCTCTCTTGATGACTCGGACCTAACTGAACTCAATGCTCATTATACCAACCTCGAGATAACTGAAGTTATTGAAAAATCCAAACTGGGCAAATCACCAGGTCCAGATGGCTTCCAAATGAGCTATATAAAACTTTTAAAAACCTTCTATCTCCGTATATCACCAAATTGGCCAACTTTTCCACCTCACAAGGATTTCTCCCACCCGATATGTTGGAAGCAGTCATTTCCCTTATACATAAAGGAAAGAATGATCCCTCTGACACCAAAAATTACAGGCCAATTTCTTTACTAAATTCTGCCACAAAATTTTTAGCAAAATTAGCGGCAAACAGGATTCAAAAATTTATATCAAAACTCATCCATCCAGATCAAGCAGGATTCATCCCTGGTCGCACTACTGTGGATGCTACGAGAAGAGCTGTAGACCTGATCACCTCTATAGAAACTTCTAAACAGTCCTCGGTCTTTTTGCGCTAGACGCTGAAAAGGCCTTTGATAGGGTTCATTGGTCTTTCTTATTCCACACCCTAAAAACATTCGGCTTCAAAGGTAATATTCTTAATTTAATCGGGTCAATGTACACCAACCCTATGGCCAAAGTTTACTCAAATAATTTTCTCTCCCAAAAGTTCTCCCTGTCAAATGGCACTAGGCAGAGATGCCCACTTTCCCCTGTTCTCTTTGCATTATTTATAGAGCCCCTCGCCTCTTCCATTAGAGATAATATAAACATCAAAGGAATCCCCCTCAACCACCAACAACACAAGATCTCTTTATTCGTGGATGATATCCTACTTACAGTCACAAACCCCCTTAAGTCCCTTAGACATTTAACCATGACCATCGAAACATTTTCTCATTTGTCCCTGTACAAAATTAACACTACAAAATCACACATTTTGGACTTTAATATAGACAGCACATTCCTGGACTACCTCAAGACTGAATTTGAATATACCTGGATGGAAAGTAAAATTGCGTATCTGGGAATTGACCTAACTGAACCCCTTTCCGCTTTGGTCCAATCGAACCTAACTACACTTTTTAACTCACTTCACCAAAACCTTCTGCGCCTGTCCAAAATAGAACTATCTTGGTTAAGTAGAATAGAAGCCTATAAAATGACACTTCTCCCCAAATTTCTATACATAATTAGAGCCATTCCCATGTTTATACCAAAACTCTGGTTTAATAAGCTTCAATCCCAGTTGAGATCCTTCATTTGGAGCAATAAGAGACCGAGGGTCGCAAAAATCTCCCTAGAAAGACACAAAAGAGTTGGAGGTTTGGGGGTACCCAACCTCTATAGTTATTATTGGGCGTCCATAACCAAACTTTCTCAATCATGGCTCTTTAATACAAATGACGCTCCCTGGGCATCCATTGAAGGTTCCATTATAAACAACAACCTTAAGGCGGTGATCATCGCTCACCTACTAGACACCTCCATACCTCCTCCAAGACATCCCATAATTAAAGCGATTATCACAGCATGGAGGAGTTTGATTGTCAAGGCTTCAACTCATTTCCCCCAAACGGCGCTTGAGAAGATTCCTCTGGATACCTTAGAAATTCTGATCCCACGGTTAGATTTGTCGTTCTGGAAATCCAGAGGAATACTTTTTATGGATGATTTGGAGACTCACTTTTACCCTTCCACTCCCTTCAAGAAAACTTTTCCCTCACAAGAGACGACCGCACTAATTGGAGAACCATATCTAACCATCTGGCCAATATAAAACCTAAACTTACCCTTCCACAAATAGCAGTGGACCTCATCAACAACACAAAGAAGACAACTGTTTGGAAAACTAATAACCTTTATAAAAATTTTAATGAGGAATTAGAACTACCGAAACTTTCCTTTATCACATCTTGGGAGGAGGAATTGGGAATTCGCATAAATCTAGAAAATCTGACTAAATCTATCAAAATTACTCATGCTAACTGTGCCTGTGCAACTCTTCATGAGTCCTTTTATAAAACCCTGTCGAGGTGGTACTTTACCCCGACTAAGCTACACTGCATAAATCCCCTTAACTCCTCCCTATGTTGGAGAACATCGCATATATTGTGGTACTGTCCCATCTTGACTAAATATTGGACGGATATCAAAACCTTAATTAGGGATATCACAGGAATTCATATAGCTTACACACCACAGCTAGTTCTACTCTCTATAGGAGTAGAGGACTTACCCAAACACATAAGATTTTTGGTCTCACACATCTTGTTAACTGCTAAGGTACTGATTACTGCTCGTTGGAATAAACCCGAACCCCCAACTATAAATTATTTGATTGACAGAATAACACATCACAGTACATATGAATATAATTTAGCAATCAGAACCAACAAACTCTCCAAGTTCCTCGAGAACTGGGGTGTATGGATCTCAACCTTTTCCCCCTCCTTACTGAAATAGGCCAACATACATCACATCTTTTCATGCTGCCTACACAGTTAACTGCCTTACATTACGATTTTTGTAAAAATGCCAGGAATGTTTACAAGTTTAAACAAGTTGTTTATAATGCCTTTCTATTGGTAAACGTTTTCTTTTTATCATATCTATATCTACGTTATTATTTCACTATATTATGCTTATATGTAAGTCTCTTCTTGTTTGTTGTAATTGTACATTGTATGTTGATTGTTTATATTGTTCTTGTACTATTGTTTTGTCTTTATTTTTTCCCTTCCCTTCCCCCCACCCATCCCTCTTATATTTATGTATCCCTTACCCCTCTCAACTCCTTTATAAAAATTTCAATAAATATATTTTGACAGCAATTGAGCAGGACATGTCGGAAAATCTTACGCTTCACCTCCAGCTGCATGTCATGAATGTCTATCAGGCTGCTTACAACAAGGCCCTGCAGCAGTCCCAAACTTACCTTCAACAGCTGTCAGGACCTTGCCATCAAGCGGACTTTTCGTTGTCTACATGCCATCCACAGGCAGCCCAGCAGCAGTGGCAGAAGATGGCAACACATCCACTGCACACAGTGGCACCACTGCTCCAGAAGGTGCAACAGAGTCAATACATGCCTCCCCTGCTCCAGATGGCAGGACACAGTAATTATCCATCACCACTGCTGGACATTACGGCACCCCCTTACCATGCAGCCTCCACCGTGCTTCACAGTGTGGCACACCCGCAGCATTTAGCCTCCAGCATGCAGTACAATGCAGCATCCCCCATTATGCAGCCTCCACCATGCGGCAGAGTGCAGCACATTGCAGCATGCAGCCTCCACCATGCTGCAGAGTACGGCACCCCCGCAGCATACAGAGAGCCAGAAGCATTCAGACGCCACAACTCACCCTCAGCCGGCACCCAAAAAGCAGCAAAAAGCTTCTCTAAAAAAAACAGGAGTCCAGTGCAGAATCTGTGCCTCATCAGCCCTCACTAGAAATGGCGAAAAAGAAAGTGAGGAAGAAAAGAGTCCAAAAACCGCCTGGTTCCTCACCTCAGACTGTATTGTTTACTAGTGTGTCTTTCACTTTCAATGTATCTTTCCCTTACAATGTATGTTCACCTCCCAACGTATTATCTCCCAATGTACCGTCAACTAGCCACTTACCATCTATTTTCTTATCATCAACTACCAACCCATCGTCAAATCCCAATGTGTCATTCACTCCTTTATTTAACCTCCTTCAGAGGAATGGAAAAAATCCAATGATGTACTAGCCAATCTTTGCCATTGAATTAAAAAAATTATTCCTGGACTGAGCAGATGCAATCCGATAGATTTTCTGGATCAACATATATTTTAACAAAAGGGTACAAGGGTAATGCAACACTCAACAACAACAGTACAATGAAATAACAAAAAAAAAGAAAGTGGTTAATTCCTTTCATAACATTGGGAAGGGATGAGAGATTAAGAACACAAGCTCGAAGCTTTTTTTAACATTAATTTTTTATTGAAAACTTCAGATGTAATAAAGATACAAACAATTCTAAAGTAATGCAAGTTTAACAAGTGTTAGGACCCAAGAGGAGCACATATTGGAAATATCAGATGGATCATTATTCACACACACAATAAGGAATAGGGGTAATTACCATTTACAAAATGTATACTCTACTAAAATATTAACAGAACAACATGGGGGATGAAGGAGCAAGTGGAATCGCTGGCCCGAAGCTTTATTGATCCAAGCACACTATAGGGAATAGAGGTATGCAACTTTAACAAAATGGATACTCTACAAAAACATTTATAAAACAACATTGGGGATGAAGAAGGAAGTGGTATTGCAGGCGGGTGGATATTAAGATTATTACACTCAATACACATTAAAGGTACATTCATTTACAAGTGTTCAACGGTGTATCTAGAAAAATGGATTACACTATTTCCTCCTGCCATGACACACGACCATTGTCTGAAACAAAATAGGCAGCAAAGTCATCCCTCATTTGTTCTACTTCAAGCGTAGTCCTCAGAGGCCAATGTTTGTAATCCTCCAATGTGCTTTCAACAAGTTCCTCAATATTAATGGGGTGTCGCTCTTTCGCGAGTATGAAATTGTGCAGGACAGCACACGCTTTGACGCCTTCATCAATTGTTTCAGTTTTAAAATTTATGGCTGTTCCCAAAATTCATCATTTCGATGCCACCAAACCAAAGGCACACTCCACAGTTCTTCATGCCCTTGTGAGTCATTAATTGTAGATTCTTTTGATGATGGTTTGCACACATTTGAAAGGCCTAATTCCCAACTACAACAAATATACCACCTGAGGAAGATAGCGGTGGCTAGTGAAATGCGTTGTAGCGTATAAAGCGGTTCCAATAAAAGGTTTCTGCTTTAAACTCTGGTTAATACTGGCCCCCTTTTTGCCATAGCGCTCATAAAACCACAATCTCTCCTTAATCCAACCACAACAAATGACATTGGTGGTCCTACGGTGTTTGCAAGCGGTGTTGGCGGTGGTAACTTGAAATCTTTCCCATACAAACGATGTCCCATTGCATAGTCTTTGAAAGTCTGAAAGTCATTTCCTGGTCCATATGAGCCAATGTCCACGGCTACAAACCGATATTCAGCATCTGCAATCACCATGAGAACTATGGTAAACGAATTCTTGTAGTTGAAAAACTCAGATCTAGTTCCAGCAAGATTAATAATCCAAATGGTTTTCTGTCTACAGTCCCCAAACAGTTGAGAAATTGACAAATCTCCTGGAACTTTTCTGACATTTCCAGGCAATGTTCTGTTGTGGGATACGGGATGAATTCGTCATGTAAAATGTCTCTCCAGTAGCCAGCAATTTGCAGAACAGAAAAGCAAAGAAAAATATGTCTGTACATGGCTTTAACCCCTTCCCAACCTATGACGTTATAAAGACATCATGAAAGTCGGTGTGTTCCCCACCCATGACGTCTCTATAATGTCATGGCTTCTTTACGCTCCTGCAGCTCTGGTGACCGGCTCAGTGACAAGTCACCGAGCTGCAAAATCGCAAGGACCTATACTTTAGCCCAGGGGGGGTGGCTTAGCCCCACCATGGTTAAACTCGCTCTGATTGGCAGTTGAAATTGAGACTGCCAATCAGAGCGAGTAACCCCTCCAGATCTGATTGGAGCTCTCTAATCAGATCTGGAGGGGCGGGTCAGCAGGTGCCCTCCCCCTCCTCAGAGCCCTCCCGCTCCAGGGCTCATCAGCCCCCCCCCAATCCCTTTCCTTCCCCCCCCCCAGCTGTAATAGTCATTTATCCGCCGGCGGGCTGCACTCATCGGTGCTCCCACTGGTCAGCTTCCTCAGCCCCCTCCTGGTGCGATCTTTTCAAATAAAAAGATTTTTCTCTGTGTAGTGTATTTTTTGACTATTTACTAGAGATTCCTAGTGGCCAGGTCTAACAGTGGCCCAACATTATGAATCTCAGGCTTAGTGCCAGCTGCCAATAAAAAGCTGACATTAACCCCTTTATTACCCAGTTTGCTACCGGCACCAGAGCAACTGGAAGAGCCTGGGTACAGTGGCTGAAAATGGTGCTTCAATGAATGCGCCATTTTCTGGGGCGGCTGCGGGCTGCAATTCACAGCATGGGGGGCCCAGAACGCTTGGGCCTCTCCATGCTGAGGATTCCAGCTGCCTAGTTGTACCTGGCTGGGGCCAAAAATATAACGGAGCCCCACATCATTTCTTTTTTTCTAGAATTAGTTCTAGAAATAAAAAAAATGGGCTTCGCTGTATTTTTGGTTGCCAGCCAGGTACAATGAGGCAGCTGGGGCTTGGTGGCAGTCCGTATCTGCCAAGTTGTACCTGGCTGGACCAAAAATATGGCATAGCCCCATGTCATTTTTTTTTTTTTTTAAATCAGATCTAGATATAAAAAAGGCCTTTGCTGTATTTTTGGTTGCCAGTCAGGTACAACTTGGCAGTTGGGGGGCTGGAAGTCTCAACGGGGAGAGACCCAAATGTGGTTCCCCCACGCTGCAAATTGCAACCCACAGCCACCCCAGAAAATAGTAAGAAGGAAAAATAGTATGGAAGTGAGCGCTAGAAAAGACCAGGGAACTGAAAATTAAGAGAATTACCTCTAGGTTTATTAAAAAGTGGGTAAAGCGAGCCCTCAGCCACAACGCGTTTCGACAAACGTCTTTCTCAAGTGGATCAAGTGGAAGGCCGCTTCAAGAACAACTGACCGATTTTACACTCACCCTGTATTCCATTCCCTGTTGTGCGGTGCACAACAGTGCCAGGTGAGTGTATCACTGATTAACCCTTATTCTATGTGTGGGATCAGCGTGGCGCAACCTTTTGTTTTTACCTTTCATATACCCCAGGAAATAGAGCATTCATTAGAGGCACCATTTTCTGGTGCTGTACCCAACACTGCCAGTTGCCCTTGTGCTGGTGGCACACGGGTGCTCCATACGCGACATGGTTTCCGCTAATAATTCCAATTGTTAGCGGACACCATGTCACGTATGGAGAGCCCCTAATGTACCTAAACATCGGAGCTCCCTCACAAGTGACCCCACAAAATTGTGCTGATGTAAAGTAGACATGTGGGAAATGTTATTTATTAACTATTTTGTGTCACATAACTCTGTGGTTTAGCAGAATAAAAATTCAAAATTTGAAAATTGCGAAATCTTCAAAATTTATGCCAAATGTTTTATTTTTTCACAAATAAATGCAAAAATTATCGACCTAAATTTAATACTAACATGAAGCCCAATATGCCACAAAAAACATTCTCAGAATTGCTAGGATCCGTTGAAGCGTTCCAGAGTTATTACCTCTTAAAGGGACACTGGTCAGAATTGACAAAATGACAAGGTCTTTAGGGTCATAATAGGCTGGGTCCTGAAGGGGTTAATAACAATAATGCTATTACATGGGTTCATCTAAAAATTTGCGTACCTGAGTGTCACCAACAGACGTTTCTCCACAGGAGTCGCTCGATGGAATTGTGTGTCCTGCCTGCTGATGGAGCCTCTGACACGCTGCAACAAATCGTCGAAGGTCTGTTGCGTCATCCTCATGTAGTCTAAAAATGTCTCTGGGTTTTCACGCAGCTCTGTATAAAAACAGTAGTAGGCTCCACAGGTCTCTCTGATTGCATTAATGGGGTGCTGCCAGTAGCGACAATTACGTCTTTTCCATCTTGTTCTTCTCATTTTGATTTTAGAAGCCACAGCGAACGATATAGCCACGTGCAAAGACAAATCCAAGTTGTGATTGAAGGTTTCTATGGAAAGATCCATTTTGAAGGTTGATTGCAGCAGCAAAACCAAAGGATTTCATCTGTACATTGTTTTCCCATGAGACACACCCATTGGGCGTGGTTTATGACAAGTAACTTTCTCCTAGAAACATTTGATGGATGTGCATAAGCATTTTTATAGTGATCTGTCAATGGATCAGAATAAAATACACTGCATATGCATGTATTTGCATGTGTTTTGACATGCATATTTGGATGTAGGTTCCAAATTTGTCATGCGGATGCGTTACAAACGCTAATGTGAAGCCAGCCTTTGAATGCTTGTGACTGATACCTCTGACTTCCAGCATTTAGAAGTTGCGGTCACAAGATGGTGCTGCAGAACAGTAGAGGTGCAGATAAAAGACAGCAGCAAGTGAGTATAGTACAAGAGGCAGGTACTTTAGATTAAAGAGGAACTCCAGTGAAAAAAAACTTGTTAGGACAGTTCCTGCCCTGCTACATGATGAAGCAGAGCTGTAGACTGCAGTTCTAGGATCTATAGATCTCTTATAAATTAATAAAATCATACCTGCTCCTCAGCTCTGACCCCCACCTTAGGGGACCTAGAATCTTCAGCCTGACACAGCTTCATGTAGAAGCAAAAAGCAGGAGGTGTGTCAGGGGCACAAATGATGGGAACTGCAGGATCAGCCTACATTGCAGTGAGGAGTGATGATGATGATCCATTGAAAGTTGGAGGGATCGGAAGATAACATGTTCCTATGGGGAAGGGAAGACCATGCAGAGCTGAATCGATCAATGTAATGATTTGCTCTGCTCTTAGCCTCACAATTACAGTACACATTATGCATCATGATACAGCAGAGGATCTCAGTTTGTATTTGTATCTGCTTGGTGACATAATTGCTATTTCAAGCCTTCACCCCTCCCCCCCCATCACATAGGAAGGTATATCAGGATTGCATGTGTGTGCATGTGGCTGGCAGCCATGCCTCCTTCTATGCCCCCTCCACATATAGAAATGTAAGGGGGGACTGGAAAGTATGATGATCCTGCAGCCTCCAGCATCCACGCCCTTGATACACCTCCTCTTCTCAGCAACAGCATGAGGCAGTCAGGCTGAAGATTCTAGGTCCCCTTAGGTGGGGGTCAGAACAGAGGAGCAGGTATGATTTTATGGAATTATAAGAGATCTATAGATCCTAGAACTGTAGTGTATGGCTGTGCTTCATCATGTAGGGGGGCAGGAACTGTACTAAAAAGTTTTCTATCACTGGAGATTACTTTAATAGCACCACTCCAGCAGGTGGTGTTGCTATAGTCTATATAATGAATAATGATATTAACTAATCACAGAGAATACTCAGCAATCAGTTTTTATTTAAGTAATACTTCAAAATAATACATTAATAATATTTACCAAATAACAATTATTGTCAACATACTATTATTGAACAGAATCTAAGATACACAGACCAGTATTATCAATAGTATCATTATGCCAATACTACCACACTAATGCTGGCATCACACCACAGTTCTTCACTGTCAGGTTCTGTCTGGTGTTTTGCAGAAAGCACCGAACATAACATGACAGCCCCGGACAAACAGAACCGGAGGGCAAATCTGCTCTTTGATCCTGTTTTCTGCTGGAATCAGTGGCTGCCGCCGTCCAGTGCTGAGATTTCAGCATAGGGTCTGGAGTGGAGCTCTCCAGGTGCTGAAATTCAGCCGTGGCTCTTTTAGCTGCACTGTCCAGGTGCTGAACGAGTATGGCTTGAATTTCAAAACTGCCACTTGTTCATCACCCGGTGTCCTGGAACCAGATAATTTTTCTGCCAGATCCGGCGTGATCTGGTGAATATGGACTCGAGATGCGAGAGGATCCGGTTTTGATCAATTTTTGCCCCAGACACAAAAAATTCTACAAGCTGCGATTTTGTGCCTGGGGCAAAAAGCAAAATCACCCGGATCCAGCCAGATACACTAAACCAGATGGCAAATAGCTGCCATCCGGCCCCATAGGAATACAATAGGGGCAAAATCGGATCTGGGGCTGTCCGGTTCACACCGGACAGCCCAGGATCCAAAAAATCACCATGGTGTGAAGCTAGCCTAAGCAGTGTCTAAATAATAGATGATAAAAAGAACTTCAGGCTACCGTATCATAGCCTTTGGTTCACCCAGGTGTACAGAATCCAGCAGAGAGGTAAGTCCTGTTCACATTAGTTCAAGAAAAGTAGAAAATTCCAGCACCCAACTTCCAGATCCTTCTGCAGTTAAAACTTCACTTTTATTCAATCAATATTAAAAGTGGGACAAACATTATTATGCAAGAGGCACACTGGCGTGAGACTCGCGCGAGTGCAATGCATGAAAAAACGCATTGCTCTCGGACCAGTGTTGCCCTATCAGGCAGGGCACACTAGTGCGAGTCCCACGCACCTAACTCGCATTGCGAGTCAGAAGCGAGTGCAGTCGCAGCATGCTGCGACTGCACGCGATTCTGACGCGTGTGAGCGCAATGCAAGTGTATAGGGGCGAGAAAATCTTGCACCCATACACCACACGGTGCGAGTTTGTAGCACCATGCTATAATAGCTAAATCAGGTTTAATAGGCTCCCGCTGTTACTTACGGGGCCGCCTATTAAGCTCATTACATATTCACTACACTGTCAAACTAACAGCCAATCACAGGAGCTCACACTCAATGGGAGCCTCTGTGATTGGCTGTTGTAATCAGACTGGATTTTCTCAATCTGGACAGTGATTTTGCTTGGTTGCCATACACATTAGTGTATGGCAACCAACCTGGCGTTATAGGGTGTTAAATAATTAATTATTTAAAAAAAAAAAACGCATGGGGCTTCGCAGCCTGATGAAAGTCTAGCCTGATGAAACCAGGCAAACTGCGAGCTGCCACCCTCAGCTGCTTAATTTCCCCTTGGCTGGCAAAAAAAAATGCGTGGGCTCCGCCCTATTTTTCATGCCAGCCAAGGTAAAACTAAGCAGCTGAGGACTTTTATTCTCAGTGGGGTGAGGGCCCATTGTTATAGGGCCCCCCACGCTAAAGAATAGCAGCCCGCAGCCGCCCCTGAACATGGCGCATTAATAATAAGCGCCATTTCCAGGCACCTTACCGGGCTCTTCCAGCGGCCCTGGTGGCGGTGGCACGCTGGGTAATAAAGGGGTTAATACCAGCTTTGTTTTTTCAGCTGGTATTAAGCCCGAGATTCTTAATGTCAGGCCATGTTTGACCCAGCCATTAAGAATCTCCAATAAAGAGTTAAAAAAAACACCACACAGAGAAAAATTCTTTATTAAAAATAAAGACACAGACACCATTAGGGACTCCATCTTTATTACCACCACATATCCCTCCAAACATCTAGGTCTTCTCTTTTCTTTCTTCTCTCTTCTGTCCTCTCTTCCTTCTTCTTGTTGAACTGATTCAGCACTGCTACATCACACAGCAGGGGACGGAAATGCGCTCCCCTGCTGTGTGACGAGTCAGTGAGGCTGTGGGCATTAAGCGGTGACGTCACCGCCGACTCCGTTGCTATAGTAACCAAACTATCGGTTACTATAGCAACGCTTAAGCATTGCCGACAGCACAGCGGCTCATGAATGAGCAGACTCATTCATAAGCGTCAGGATTTAACTCCTTGCTTACCGATCACTGCAGCGCCGGTAAGCAGGGAGTTAACTCTGCGGTGACCGCAGCTGCAGTATGAGCGGCGCATATACCAGCCGCGGTCACAGCACAGTTAGCTCCCTGCTTACCGGCGCTGCAGTGATCGGTAAGCAAGGAGTTAAATCCTGACGCTTATGAATGAGTCGGCTCAATCATCAGCCGCTGTGCTGTCGGCAATGCTTAAGCGTTGCTATAGTAACCGATAGTTTGGTTACTATAGCAACGGAGTCAGCGGTGACGTCACCGCTTAATACCCACAGTCTCACTGACTAATCACACAGCAGGGGAGCGCATTTCCGCCTCCTGCTGTGTGATGTAGCAGTGCTGAATCAGTTTAACAAGAGGAAGGAAGAGAGGACAGTAGAGAGAAGAAAGAAAAGAGAAGACCTAGATGTTTGGAGGGATATGTTGTGGTAATAAAGATGGAGTCCCTAATGGTGTCTGTGTCTTTATTTTTAATAAAGAATTTTTCTCTGTGTGGTGTTTTTTTTAACCCTTTATTGGAGATTCTTAATGACTGGGTCAAACTTGGCCTGACATTAAGAATCTCGGGCTTAATACCAGCTGAAAAAACAAAGCTGGTATTAACCCCTTTATTACCTGCTACACAGAAGTGGGGGGGAAGTGCACAAACTGGGCCATTTTCAATTAACCAGCATATCAGCAAGGGCTATCTGTAATGTAACAATGCAAAGGAGATAGAAGTTGAACAAGATGCTAAAGGGATATTTAACTGACAATACCTGCATCATTCATGATGACTCACTTCCCTGTAATTATTGTGTGTCCAGCTGAACACTTGGCCTGACATATCCTTATATGCCTTAGAGGTGCTGGCCTGCCCTTCTGCTAGTGTCATCTCAGAGTGTGTTTTCTGTTACGGTGGGATAATCAATTATCACTGATAGGCTGGGGTCAGACTGATGTTTTCTTGCTATTTTAATGGCATGCGCTTAAAACTTTGAAGTTTTCCCAGAAGCGCATAGCGTTAACGCTATGCGCTTTGGGAGAACGCTGCTCCTAGTTACCCGATGTGTTCCATGGTTACCAGCCACCCACAACGCTGCTTGGACTGCTCTTTAGCTGAGCACACAGGAAACGTCTGCAATGTTTCTTTGCGCTCAGCTAAAGAGCAGTCTGAGCAGCTTTGTGTATGGCTGGTAACCATGGAACACATCGTGTAACTAGGGGCAGCGTTCTCCCGAAGTGCATAGCAATAACACTATGCGTTTCTGGGAAAACCTAAAGGTTTTAAGCGCATGCCATCGAAATAGCAAGAAAAAGTCAGTCTGACTCCAGCCATAGGCACACATGACTCTCCACAGAAAATTCATGCAGACTTACTCTGATTAAATTGAAGAGGGAGTAGATTTATACCTATTTTGTAATCAAATCTCTCCAAATGACAGCAACACAACTTAAATTCACCAAAACAGTTAATTTTTAAAATTGATGTGAACTACAGATGACCAAACATTGCCAAGTTTGTGTTTGTTTGTTCGCCCACTATATCGGCAAAAAGGTCAATGAAATACTCAACCACATTCAAATCAATGTTGTCACAATGCTGTTATCGTCAAACCAGAGCTTCAACGTTAATCAGAATTACGGAGATGAGTACAAGTGTAGGCATGGTGCTCAGAGTGCCTAGCTAAAATTGCAAAACACACAACACCACAAGAAATGTCTCCCCATTTGAAAAAAAGCATGGCCACATTGCACCAAAGTGGCATCAATTCACCCACAAAAAAAAGTGTAATTTAACAAAATACCTCTGTTAGCATTCTCCAAATACTGCTGACATACGCAGTACCCCACTCAGTTGCTGGACGCATACAAACAAAACTGTGTATGACTGCAAAATCACTGGCAATTGCCCTGTGTTACCTGCTTCTCAATATGTTGTCTAGGAAACAGGCCCTGATGCCAACTGCACACAACCTGTAGTTGCACTTACACAACAAACATTTAGCATTGGACAGTGAACGTATATCATACTTGCGGTGTCTAGCAAAATGTGACTCCCAAAACTGACAGGGGGAACACTGAATAGTGTGTGGTTTCTGCCAAACAGCATTACATAGTAGTAGTACTGCTTTGGATTTTACAAGCACCATAGGACTGTATTGATTTGTGAATTTTTGGAGGCACAATCCTACCTAAATGTCACTCCAAAAACAGTGGGTAATATGGCCTGGTGCGTGCTTGGTAGCAGGCAGTAGCAAATGTTTGGAGTACTGCTGCTTTGAGTTGGGTAAACCGCCTTTTTGTAATGTGGACAGAAGCACCAGCAGATTAAATGGCCTGGTGCGAGGTTAGTAGCAGGCAGTAGGATGTTTTGGAGTACTGCTGCGTTAAGTTGGGCAAACCGCCTTTTTGTAATATGGACAGAAGCACCACCTGATTAAAAGGACAGCTGTGAGGTTTGTAGCAGGCATTAGCAAATTTTGGACTACTCGTTTGTGGAGGGCAATAACCACCCTTTTAAGTGGGGTTTGTAGGCAGCATAAGCCAGCCTGTCATCCCCAAAACAGCGGGTAACATGGCCTGGTGTGTGCTTGGTTGCAGGCAGTAGAAAATGTTTGGACAACTGCTTTGTGGAGGGCAATAACTGCCCTTTTAAGTGGGGATTGTGGACAGCATAAGCCAGAGTGTCACCCCAAAAACAGAGGGTAACATGGCATGGTGTTTGCTTCGTAGCAGGCAGTAACAAATGTTTGGACTACTGCTATGTAGAGGGCAATAACCGCCTTTTTAAGTGAAGTATTGTGGATAGCAGAGGCCAGCTTGTCACTACAAAAACAGCGGGAACATGTGTGCTTGATAGCAAGCAGTAGCAAATGTTTGGATTACTGCTTTCTGGAGGGCAATAACAGTCCTTTTAAGTGGGGATTGCGAACAGCATAAGCCAGCCTGTCACGATCAAGATTTTTACCCTTGTGGTCACTGCAAGGGTTGCTCCAATATGATAAAGTCAAAAAATTTTCGTAACTTTAATTACATTCAGAGATATGAGATCAGACAGTATCTAACATGTAGCTCTAAGGGAGTTATCTATCAAAGAGAGTGCCAATGTGGTAAACTGTACATTGGACTTACCACGTGGGAACTTTGTGAAAGGACAAGGGAGCACATTAGGGGCATTGAAAAATCAGCAACGGAAGATGATGTGACCCAATTAAAAACCATCCTGAGACATTTTAAGCTGTTTTACCACAGTGCTGCATGGAAGTTTAAAGTCAGGGCCATAGATAGTGTTTCAATGGGAAGTAGAAGAGGAAACCTGTTTAAGAAATTGGTGCAGGTGGAGAGTAGGTGGATTTATGGGTTAGGTACACTCTCTCCACAGGGACTTAATGAGAATCTGGGGTTCAGTGCCTTTGTGTAATTAGGGTGTTTATATAGGATATTTCTAAGCAGTTTTTATGTTTTGACTTTTTTTAACTTTCTTTTAACATTTTTTTAGTGACTCATATTCAGCGTAACCCTGGTATGGATTTGGTTGCTTGGCACCCATTGTATTTCCAGAATTAATAAACATGAAAAAAAGAAGAAAAGAACAGCCAGAATTTGTTGTCTGGATAGGGTGGGGATATATGTGAATATGGGGAAATGTGGAGCCCACTGGGACGGGATACTCGCTGCTGGACCGGTGTACTGCTGGGGATGTCACGGCGGTCCTGGTCCGGACCGTGTCCCGGGTTCGCACAATAAAATGGGGTGTATTTACAGGGGATTTGGTTTGTCATGACGCCATCCACGGGTTGTGGTTAGGGTGACCACCTCTGCTGCAGGACCTCAGGGGATGATGTTTGGCAGCTTTTCCTGGAACGGCTCTCAGCAGGTAGAGCCTGGTTCCCCGGGGCAGTATAATTGAAGTCTGGGATGGTTGTTATAGATGTTGCAGGAAAGGGGATGATAGTGGAGACAGTGTTGCTTGTGGGGAAGATCAGGGCTGGAGTACAAGGATCACACAAACTCACTGTTTTTGTAGTTTTCCAAGTCTTTACTTTGCAGATGGTAAAAGTAGAGTATTGTCCACGGAGTCTGTACTGGGGCCGGGTTGCTCCTACCCTGACCAGTTCTTTGGCTTCCCACTCCTGCGCTTTGTGTGAGGTCCTGCTGCCGCCTTTAGCTGAACTGCTGGCCATGTCTCTCCTCACAGGTACCAATCTACTAGACAACTTGAGTCTTCTGTGTCACTGACCCCTCCGTGTTGCTTTGTTATGGTACAGTGAAGATGGTGGACCTTCACTATTCCGGTGTTCACTGTGCTGTCTGCTTCAGGCACCGCATCGGATCCGGTATCCGTCATATGCGCCTCTCCGGGGTGAGTTCAGGGTAACTCCTTGTCCCGGGTGTGTTCCTTTACTTTTCCTACTCCTTTCCTCAGACCCTGCAAGCCGACAGTGGACCGTGGGTTTTGCTTAAAGCAGCTCCTTTGCTCCCAGGTCCTTTCCTCAGTCCTCTCAGGAACTGAACTCCAACACACACTCTGTCTCAGTATAAACTCCGTCCCAGACCAACTAACTGTCACTCCTACCCTGAGGTAAACAACATTAGCTCTTCCCACTCATGCAGGTGCCACTTAAGCTCCACCCACCACTCTGCTCTTCCCCACTTCCTAGTGTAGTGTCCAGGGTTGTGTGGTGTGGTGAGCTAACCCTTTGTGTTGTTTCTGTGCCACAGAAACATCATTTTTTTGTATGGTAGTAAAAGTAGATTTGATATATTTTCCCACTTCTGTAAATAGATAATGTAATATGGATGTGTACCATGTATAATTAATATAAATGCACTGTCACTTTATTAATTTCTTTAGTAATGCATGCACTGTCACTTTAAATTTTCCTGAGCACTAATATAAATCAATATATTGGTCTTACTTGTAGTTTTACATATTTGCACATTTTTTTAAGAACTGTATGATTGATGTATGCATAGAATTTCTTGTATTGTATAGCTTGGTAGTATATATGCACAGGATTAAAAAAATCCTTAGTTATTAATTGTTCACAGTATAATTTTATCATGGCACATTCATTTTTATTAAGGAATAGATTTTTCCCCCAATATACAAAGTTTAACTGTGTTATAGGCTGACACTGTGAGCGGAGTGCATGTCTGAGAGGAGTAGCTCCTTTACTTCTGGCTTCTGGTCATCCAGGTAACGCTGGCACGCAGGATGTCATTGACATTCGGTGCTTGCCTTCCGTAGACCGGATGTCGGTGGTCACATGACACAAGGGGCGAAATAACGAAGTCATGTGCTGCAAATATCTCACAGATGCGGTGGCGTTCCAGAGTAATTATAAAAAGGGAAGGATTGAGTCTTCAACAGCATGCCCTGATGAAGATTAAGCAGGCTTGAAACGTACGTAGGCCATTAAGGGGCCTCACTAGTGTAGATTGGAGTGCAGAGTAACATCATCTGTGGCTCAGGTTTGATATGTAGTCTGCCTTTAGCTTTTTACAGCTCATCTCAGGCAAGGGATGGTGGAAAATATGAGGTCCCTTAAACTACAATAAACCCTGATAGAGGCCTGTTACTTAGTTGCTAGTTGTTTGTATATATTCCTTTTTCAATCGAAGATAGTGGGAAATAACAGGTCCCCTTTATTATAAGAGCAATTTGAAGGTGGTACTAAACAACTGATTAACTGGTAAACTTATTAACTATGCCACAGAATAAATTTGTATAGAACTGTTATTATGCACACATAGAAATTGCATAACTGCAATTGTGTCTTCCTTATTTTATGTTTGATATTGCTCATAGTAATTTTTGGCACCTGAATATTAAATGCATAATTTTTTACCAGAGTGTGCTCCTACCGGAGAAAACTAACAGGTGATTTTGTGGTAGATTGTATTGATAGTGAAGCACATAAATATTAACTGGACGGTGGTGTTTATAGCAGGTGGTAGCAATTTTTGGAGTACAGCAGATTTGCGTTGAGCAAACCGCCTTTTTATAATTTGGACAGAAGCACCAGTGGATTAAATGCACTGCTGCGAGGTTAGTAGCAGGCAGTAGCAAATATTGGAGTACTGCTGCTTTAAGTTGATCCTGCTGGACACGGACCCTGCTCCAGTCACTAGCCCTCTCTGTAGTCTAACTCTGTACTGTCTTTTCAGATCTCAAAAGAGCTAGTGTTTCGGTGGTATTAGGTAGCTGATGAACAGATCCTTTCAAATCTCCCTGCTCTAATATCTCTCCCTTCTTAATCTACACTGTCGCTGAGGTACACCTGAGGTAGCCCGCAAAAGGGCTTTTGTGTTTTGAAGAGGCCTAACACTCTCCCTGACAGCTGAGCGATCTGTCCCCATGCTTCTCCAACACAGGCTCTGCATGCAATGCGGGTAAAATGGCGACGGCAGGCCTTAAATAGACCCTATGAGTCATCTATGACCCTGGGCAGCCAGCCAATCACAGTAATGCCACAAACGAGATGTCTGTGGCATTACTGTGATTGGTTAAGAAACCCAGCATTATTAGTGGCAGCAAAGGAGGTGTCAAAACTGCAGGGTGGGACATCCAAATATAACAAGGCGAGTACACAAAAGCTCTCAGAATAACGATAATGCGACTACCGTACTATCTGTGCAAATAGCAAATAGTGATGAATACGCTCGCTCATCACTACGTGTCAACTAGGAACTCAGGTGACCCCAGTGAACTGCATCATGGCACTCAGATCCCCGCTTCTCTTTCTCACTTCTGGTTGTTTACTGGGTGCCGTGATGCAGTTCATCAGGTTCACTCAATTTCACAGCTGATGCGGCAAAGCTGTGAACTGGCATGACCTTTCTCACAGCACCTGGATCACACCCAGGTGTTAGTGTGAGCTTGCTAGTCACTGTGAACAGACATGTGTCTGCTCACAGTGATGATGCAGAGCTTCACATGTTCGCCGAGGCGCAGAGCTGTGGATTATCGTCGGACGGTTTGTTTTAGGTTATTAAAAATGGGAACCAGAAATGTATTTTGTGTTTTATTGCAATTAAAAGATTTTTTCTCTGTGTTATGTTTTATTAACTCCTTCATGGACTATGACGTACATGTATGACATAGGTTGCATCCCACCCTTTGATGCGAGCTCATGCTGTGAACTCGAATCCTCCCCTCACATCTCAGCTAACCTGTTCAGCTGAGATGTGTATCTAACAGCGCCAATTAGATCAGCGATCCTATCGGTGCTGTTAATTCTTTGGATTGTGCTGGCAGTCACTGACAGTGCAAACCTAAGCATCCGGTGGGGATCACGCTGTTCTACGCCGTAATCACAGGTCAGTGATGCTTCAAGGGACCTGCATGCTGTTAGCTGGACAGCCTGGGGACCTGTAATGACCCTGGAAGCTGTCCTGATTCACTTCCTGCCTGTGATATCCCAGTGACATCATCAGCAGGTAGTGACCATTTCCCGTCTTTAGATAAGAAGCAGCTCATCTAAAGTCAAGAGACGTGATGGTAGTATGCGCCACTTAGGCCCTCTAGGGGCCAGTGTGAAATAATTTTTAAGAAAAAATAAAATTTTAAAAGTATGAAAATAAAACCTAAAATTTCAATTCACCCTCCTTTACACCATTGAAAATAAGACTATTAAAAAAAAAAAAAATGCAATAACGGGGGATCAAAACATTGCATCTACCCAAAAATGATATAATTTAAAATGTCAGCTCAAGATACAAAAAATAAGCCATCACACAGCCCCAGATCCCCAAAAAAAGAATGCTATAAATCACGTAAAATGCCGTAAATGCGCAATTCTTTTTCTTTAAAAACTTCAGAATTTTTTTCACCACTTAGATAACAGTAAAAGTATACATGGTGGGTATCTACAAACTCATACTGACCCAAGACATCATAAGGACACATCAGTTTTACCATATAGTGAAAATGGTGACTAGAAAATCCAAAAGACAAACATGTAATTGCACTTTTTTGCAATTTCATTGCACTTGGATTTTTTTTTCCATATTCATGTACACTATATGGTAAAATAAATGATTTCATCTGAAAGTACAACTTGTCCTGCAAAAAGCAAGCCCTCATATGTCTATATTGATTGAAAAATAAAAAGGTTATGGCTCTTGGAAGAAGGGAAGGGAAAAATGAAAACTAGAAAATAGAAAATCGCCGGGCGGGGGTGAAGTAGTTAATGTTTACTAGAGATTAATACTGAATGGGTCTAACTTTGGCCCGACATTATGAATCTCGAGCTTGGTGCCAGCTGCCAATACAAAGCTGTCATTTGAACCTTTATTACCCAGGATGCCATCACCACCAGGGCTGCTGGAAGAGATGGGTAAAGCACCTGAAAATGGATTTACAAAAGAATGTGTCAGGAGCATCTGCGGATTGCAATTTTCAGTGTGGGGGGCCAGAACACTGAGGCCTTACAATTCTTAGAATCCTAGCCCCAGCTTCCTGGCTCTTACCTTGGCAGGAAATCAAATATAGGCTGAATCCAACTAATTTTTTTCATTATTTATATAAATAATAAAAAAAAAAAATAATGGACTTCCCTGTATTTTTATTACCAGCCAAGGTAAAACCAAGCTGCTGGGGGTCGCAGCCTCTAGCTGTCTACTTTATCTGCTGTATTTTAGATTCTCAGCGCAAAGTGCTACACCATTTTTTTAATTATTTATTTTTACAGTTTATTTTTTCAGTACTATGATGTCAGTCAGCCCAACAGCTAATCACAGGCGTTGTCACAGAGAATGGGCATCTGTGATTGGTTGTTGGAGTAACCTGAAACCAGCCCATACATTCTAGCATCTACCTTGCTCGAGAGATGCTAAAATGTATCTGCTGTTTTCCGGTTATTCCAGCAGCCAATCATAGATGCCCACTCTCCCACTCTCTGTGACAGCATCTGTGATTGGCTGATGGGCACCTCTGCAGTTAATATCCAGGAAGTGAATGAACAGCCCAGAAGTACAAGCAGAGGGACACCAGTAAGTATAATGATGCTGCTTAATCACTATCTGCTTTCTTTTTGCAGCCCCCCCAGCCCCATCTCATAACTTTAAAGTCCAAGTTCGGGGTTCAGATTCAACTTCGAGTCACATCCGGTCCCAAACTCAAACTTTAAAAACTCTGGGCCCAATATGAGGAAAGCTTATAGACTGCGGAAGGAAGTCATCCGGCAGCCTCGTTGTCTGGTGAGGAAACTCATTGCAAGAAATGGCCAAGCTATGCAAGAAATGGTGAAGAAGGCTGGTGTGGTGAAAGTAAGCATTTCATGTGATAACCAAGATAAGATACCTGATGAAGATAGTGTTGTGTCAGTCTTTGCTATAGATACAGAAGAAAGTCTTGGATACATACAGATGCTGATTGAATACCATGTGACCTACCTGGGAGACGCAGAGCAGTTAAAATTTGCAAGACTGAAAATTGAGAGACAGCTTCATGAATATGGCAAAAGATGGCAACCATCCTATACCCCTTAAGGACCGAAGCCTCATTTTGCAATTTTGACCAGTGTCACTTTATGAGTTAATAACTCTGGAACGCTTTAACATATCCCAGTGATTTCAAGAATGTTTTTTTCATGACATATTGGACTTCATGTTAGTGGTAAATTTAGGATGATTTATGTATTTCTTTGACCAAAGAAAGTGTTTACACGCAGTGACAGTTTAAAGCCATGACGGGTATAGCCGTCATTGGTGATTAAGGGGTTAAATTGTGATACCTGACAAAAAAGAGGTCCACCTAATAATGGAATAGCCACAGCAGAAGCTAGTTTTAGAAGAAGAGACAAAGGGTGTAATGATTCTCTAGTTAAGACAGATGATGGAGAAAGACTCCAACAGAGAGACAACCAAAGTCATCCTGTGGAAAGTAGGCATCGGTGGTTTAGAGGTAGTGAATCCTGGGTTAACCCAATGCTGAGAATCACAAACAAGATACCAAATACACTATGTTACAGTACTGAGTCAGACCTGGCCGTAGAGACAGAGGCAAGTGAATCACATTACTATATTGACCACTTGGGACGGGGGCGGTCTAACAAAGCTATGACTCTAAATTGTGAGATGACAAAATCTATTACTCCATTAATCACAGAAAGGAAGTTAGTGACAAACATGAGTTATGTTTCAGGAGCTGATGCTCATAGTAGATGGGGAAGGTCCCCTCAACTGGTAGGCCAAGGTAACATGGATGTCCTGTCACGGGGTCCTGATTCATTGGCAAGTGTTCAACCCTACAAGTCTAATCTGAGGAGGAGGGTATGTGAGGTATCGACCAGCAATATTGTATACTAGATGGCGGCCCGATTCTAAAGAATCGGGTAGTCTAGAATCCATATATAGTTTATTTACTAATAGTTAGGGGAGTGCGGTGAAATTAATTGTCTGTATACAGGTGGCTCAGTGGGTAGCAGAGTGCGCGGTGGCTCAGTGGTTAGCACTGCGCGGTGGCTTCAGTGGTTAGCACTGCGCGGTGGCTCAGTGGTTAGCACTGCGCGGTGGCTCAGTGGTTAGCACTGAGTGCGGTGGCTCAGTGGTTAGCACTGAGTGCGATGGCTCAGTGGTTAGCACTGAGTGCGGTGGCTCAGTGGTTAGCACTGAGTGCGGTGGCTCAGTGGTTAGCACTGAGTGCGGTGGCTCAGTGGTTAGCACTGAGTGCGGTGGCTCAGTGGTTAGCACTGAGTGCGGTGGCTCAGTGGTTAGCACTGAGTGCGGTGGCTCAGTGGTTAGCAGTGAGTGTGGTGGCTCAGTGGTTAGCAGTGAGTGCGGTGGCTCAGGGGTTAGCAGTGAGTGCGGTGAGATTGGTCAGCGCAGCGCCGTGTGCAGAGTGGTCAACGCAGCGCCGTGAGCAGAGTGGTCAGCGCAGCGCCGTGGGCAAAGTGGTCAGCGCAGCGCCGTGGGCAGAGTGGTCAGCGCAGCACCGTGGGCAGAGTGGTCAGCGCAGCGCCATGGGCAGAGTGGTCAGCGCAGCGCCGTGGGCAGAGTGGTCAGTGCAGCGCCGTGGGCAGAGTGGTCAGCACACACATACACACACTCCGCTACACTTACCACCGACACTGCGTCTTCTCCGCCGCCTGGATCCTGAGTCGACATGTCGCCGCCCCCAGACGACTGGATGCAATATGTGGTCCGGGTAGTTTGGCGAGACATCTTGGATGCTATATTGGATCCAGTAGTTCGGGGGCGGTGACTTGTCGACTGAGGATCCAGGCAGCGGACGCAGGGTCGGTGGTAAGTATAGCGGAGTATGTGTGTGTGTGTGTATGTGTGTGTACAAAGTTGAGGGAAGTGCGGACAAAGTGACGGAAGTGCCTACATAAATACATATATACACATACTGTACATTGCATATGGAGGGGTGAGGAAAACGAAGGCTGGAGGGGTGAGGAAAGCGGAGGCTGGAGGGGTGAGGAAAGCGGAGGCTGGAGGGGTGAGGAAAGCGGAGGCTGGAGGGGTAAGGAAAGCAGAGGCTGGAGGGGTGAGGAAAGCGGAGGCTGGAGGGCCTGAAGGCGCTGACCAATCAGAATAGCGGCGCGCGCAATGCCGCCATATTTGGTCGGCGCGCTGAACACGGCGCCCAGTCATAATAGCGGCGCGCTGTATGGCGCGATACTTCAAATACACTGACTACAGTGTATTTCAAATATGGCGGCATTGCGCGGGCCGCTATTCTGATTGGTCGGCGCCTTTAGCGCGCCGACCAATCAGAATAGCGGCGGGCGCTATGCCGGCATATTTGAAATACACTGAGCACAGTGTATTTGAAGTATCGTGCCATAGAGCGCGCCGCAATTCTGACTGGTCGCCGCGTTCAGCGCGCCGACCAATCAGAATAGCGGCAGGCGCTATGCCGCCATATTTGAAATACACTGAGTACAGTGTATTTGAAGTATGGCGCCATACAGCACGGCGCTATTTTGATTGGTCGCCGCATTCAGCGTGGCGACCAATCAGAATAGCGCCGCGCTTTATGGCGACATATTTCAAATACACTGAGTACAGTGTATTTGAAGTATGGCACCATACAGCGCGCCGCTATTCTGATTGGTCGGCGCGCTGAACGGGGTGACCAATCAGAATAGCGGCGCGCTGTATGGCGCCATACTTCAAATACACTGACTGCAGTGTATTACAAATATGGCGGCATTGCGCGCGCCGCTATTCTGATTGGTCAGGGCCTTCAGCGCGCCGACCAATCAGAATAGCGGTGAGCGCTATGCCGCCATATTTGAAATACACTGAGTACAGTGTATTTGAAGTATGGCGCCATACAGCGCAGCGCTATTTTGATTGGTCGCTGCATTCAGCGTGGCGACCAATCAGAATAGCGCTGCGCTTTATGGCGCCATACTTCAAATACACTGAGTACAGTGTATTTTAAAGATGGCGCCATAGACCGCGGCGCTATTCTGATTGGTCGCCATGCTGAATGCGGCGACCAATCAGAATAGCGCTGCCAGCCATGGCGCCTTCTTTAAAATACACTGTACTCAGTGTATTTGAAGTATGGCGCCATAAAGCGCGGCGCTATTCTGATTGGTCGCCACGCTCAATGCGGCGACCAATCAGAATGGCGCCGCGTTCTATGCCGGCATCTTTGAAATACACTTACTAAAGTGTATTTGCAGTATCGCGCCATAGAGCTATTTTGATTGGTCGCCGCATTCAGCGTGGCGACCAATCAGAATAGCGTCGCGCTTTATGGCGCCATACTTCAAATACACTGAGCACAGTGTATTTTAAAGATGGCGCCATAGACCGCGGCGCTATTCTGATTGGTCGCCGCATTCAGCGTGGCGACCAATCAGAATAGCGCCGCCAGCTATGGCGCCATCTTTGAAATACACTGTACTCAGTGTATTTGAAGTATGGCGCCATAGAGCGCGGCGCTATTCTGATTGGTCGCCACGCTGAATGCGGGGACCAATCAGAATAGCGGCGCCAGCTATGGCGCCATCTTTGAAATACACTGTACTCAGTGTATTTGAACTATGGCGCCATAGAGTGCGGCGCTATTCTGATTGGTCGCCGCCAGCCGTGAGCGACCAATCAGAATAGCGGGACGGGGCACGGAGCGGGCGCGAGGTAGCAGGGAGCTGACCTCGGCTCCCGGCTACCCCACGCCGGGGATCTCCGAGGAGCCTCGAGCCAGCCGGGATTTGCCCGGTACCGCCGCCGCAATCCTGATAGGTCGCTCGCTTGCAATCAGATTCAAGCTGCGGCACGGCGCCATGTTTCAAAATCTAAGAATTAAAAAAAAAAAAAAAAAAGATGGCGGCGCTCTTCTCATTGGTCGCCGCTAGGCGCGAGCGACCATTGAGAAGAGTGGAGCAGGGAACGGCACCATATTTGAAATCCAGCGGGAACTTTGGATTTCAAATATGGCGCCGTGCCCCGCCCCACTCTTCTCATTCCCAATGAGAAGAGCGCCAGGAAACACCGCGCCATCTTTGAAATATTTTTTTTTCACTT
Source organism: Allobates femoralis (assembly GCA_033576535.1). Lineage (NCBI taxonomy): Eukaryota > Metazoa > Chordata > Amphibia > Anura > Aromobatidae > Allobates > Allobates femoralis. Next base: position 314,201,097 of record JARQOC010000003.1, read on the forward strand.
CTTAGATTTTTAAACATGGCGCTGTGCCACGGATTGAATCTGACTGGTCGCTCGCAAGCGAACGACCGATCAGAATTGCGGCGGCAGTACCGGGCAAATCCCGGCTGGCTTGCGGCTTCCTGGAGCTGAGCCGCGGATATGCCCGGCACGGAGATCCCCGGCTTGCTCCGCCGACGCGAGCCGCTCCGGAGATAAATGTCCGCCAAAGGTCGGCCCTAAGCGCAGCGGACCTTCCTGAGGTCCGCTCCGGTTAGGGCCGCTATCTTGGTCCACCCTGAGCGGGTGTAGTAAACGCTGGTGACGCTGGTGACGTCACTTATCTCCGGACATTTATCTCCGGACATTTACCTCCGGACAAAGCCACGGAAGTTGGCTTTTGTCCGGAAGTAGAACTCTAGGCAATTATATAATAGATGTAAATATCATTTCACTGGGGCTTGTAGTGCCATGAATCTTATTTAATGTATTAAGGGTTGGTATTACAGGTTAGTCAGAGAGCTGGGTGTGTCTGACTAACCACATACCTCCCATAAGTATATATCATGCATATAATGAGACTGCTGTTATGTCACATGTTGATGATGTCAGACAGGTCCTACAGACTACCTGTTTTTAACACATGTGGAAGACCATGTGTAAGTGTGGAGCTGGCTAGAGATCCTGCAAGTGCAGAAAGAGACAGAGCTTTTAAAGACCTGGTTGGGGATCCTGGTGAGTGCCTTTCTGAATGATATAGTGTTTCTGTATGCTGATGTGCATTGTATACTATGTGTTGACAAGTGGTTTATGGCTGTTAATAAACCTGAATAGACTATTTAAATAGAAACCGTTGCTTTGTACCTGAATACTCCTGCAAACTGAGTGTACGCAACTATGTTGAGTAAGTGCTGCCTCTTACTATCTTATGAGAGTGCAGTAGAGTGTAAGCCTTATGTTTATAGTTGTTCTCCCCCACTGGCCTGTAATTTATAGGCTCTTATGATCAGTGGGTTTCTCTCCTTCCTCTCACCAATATATGTTTTAAAGTGAACCTTTCACCTAGTTGAATAACCCCAGGCTATCACTACCTGTCCTTGCACCTTCCTCATCACAGATGAGCTGACATAATGTGCTCCGCAGAGCATGCACAATCTGCAGCTTGAAGTCGGGCTGCGGAGTACCGGAAATGACATATTTGGTGTCATACCTGGAACTCTACAGACTGCTCCAAGGCAGGATGGGGGCGTGCATTGTAATTACAATATCATGCCCATCAGGGCATGATAAACACTGCTGTAGATGGCAAAAGGGAGCAAAAGAGGACGCCCAGTGGGGCTAATACCGGTAGCCCCTGCTTAATTATAATATAAGGCAGTAAGTTATAAAAAGCTTTTATAAAACAGTCACACCACACATTTAGGAGAGAGAGGGATAGTTAGAATAGTAATAGGAAGGTGCAGGGACAGGTAGTGATAGCCTGGGTCATTTAACTATGTGACCGGCTCACTTTAACAGCAATTTCAAGCTTCCCAATTTTGAATTCACATTTATTTTTTTCACCGCAAATCATATTTTGAGGAACAAAGTCTTCAAATTTTAAAAGATTTGCCTATCTTTCTTGTGCACTTATTTAGTGACTTAATATATAACTTTTTAAGGTTGGCCTTCACTTTGTATAATTCAATCATATTTTTATAAAATTACTATGTGTTTAAGAAAAAAAATTCAATTTAAATTTGGTTTCCAACATTTAATTTTCTGATACTAACCTTCTTGGAAATATTCATAAGGTAGCATGCATTTATATTACATATTAGTCAAGAACGGTTCCACTAGACTTGTAAGCTAATTACTTTGGTCCCCTTGCTAATACATATGACATACTGTAACTTATTAAGTTGTCTTTCCTTAATATCTCTTCAAAGCAGGATGACAACTTCAAATGTATGTGTATTATGTTCAATCTTTCTGTTCCTAAACATGTATCATTTAAAGAAATTATAGTTGTATGATCAAATTCTATTATCTCTTGTGACATATACATTAACAATATAATTTATATATCCATGCAAGAGCAGTCAAATATATGGTAATAAACCTAACTAGAAAATTGATTGCTTATTATACACTAGATGGTGGCCCGATTCTAATGCATCAGGTAGTCTAGAATATAGAAATAGGGATTGCATGGGGAAGGTGGTGAGGGCTGAATAGGGAGGGACTTTGAGGATGAAATGGCGGGGGGAGGACGGCGGACGGCGTGGCAGGGGGGAGGAGGATGGAGGGGTATAGGTAGGGGGAGTACGAAGTGGCGGGGGAGGAGAGAGGACGGAGCGGCAGGGGGGAGAAGGATGGAGGACGGAGGAGGTAGCGGCGGGGTGGGGGAGGATGGAGCGGCACAGGCAGGGGGAAGATGGAGCGGCAGGGGGAGGATGGAGCACAGAGTGGCGGGGGAGAGGCGAAGGAGGACGAAGCGGCGGGGTGGGGGAGGGTGGAGCAGCACAGGCAGGGGGAGGACAGAGGATAGAGTGGTGCAGGGGAGGAGGACAAAGGAAGGAAGAGGAAGCAGTGGAGTGGGGAGGATGGAGCAGCACCGGCAGTGGGAGGACAGAGCACAGAGTGGCAAGGGGGAGGAGGATGAAGTGGCGGGGTGGGAAAGGATGGAGCTGCACCGGCAGGGGGAGGACGGAGGATGGAGTGGTGGAGGTGAGAAGGACAAAGGAAGGAGGAGGAAGCGGTGGGGTGGGGGAGCATAGAACGGCGGGGGAGAGGAGGATGGAGGACGAAGCGGCAGAGTGGGTGAGGACGGAGCAGCACAGGCAGGGGGAGGACGGAGGATGGAGTGGCGGAGGGGAGGAGGACAAAGGAAGGAGGAGGAAGCAGTGGGGTGGGGGAGGATGGAGCAGCACAGGCAGGGGTAGGACGAAGCGGCAGGGGGAGGACAGTGCACAGAGTGGAGGAGGAGAGGATAATGGAGGACAAAGCGGTGGGGTGGGGGAGGCCGGAGCAGCACAGGCAGGGGGAGGATGGAGGATGGAGGGGCGGAGGGGAGGAGGACAAAAGAAGAAGGAGGAAGTGGTGGGGGGGAGGATGGAGCAGCACAGGCAGGGGGAGGAGAGAGCGGCAGGGGGAGGATGGAGCACAGAGCGGCGGGGGAGAGTAGGATGGAGGACGAAGCGACGGGGTGGGGGAGGCTGGAGCAGCACAGGAATTGAGAGGACAGAGCGGTAGGGGGAGGAGAACGGAGGACGAAGCAGTGGGGTGGGGGTAGATGGAGCAGCACAGGCAGGGGGAGGAGGAAGGATGGAGTGATGGAGGGGAGGAGGACAAAGGAAGGAGGAGGAAGCGTTGGGGTGGGGGAGCATAGAGCGGCGGGGGAGAGGAGGATGGAGGATGAAGCAGCGGGGTGGGGGAAGCCGGAGCAGCACAGGCAGGGGAGGATGGAGGATGGAGTGGCGGAGGGGAGGAGGACAAAGGAAGAAGGAGGAAGCGGTGGGGAGGGAGGATGGAGCAGCACAGGCAGGGGGAGGACAGAGCGGCAGGGGGAGGATGGAGCACAGAGCGGCGGAGGAGAGGATAATGGAGGACAAAGCGGTGGGGTGGGGGAGGCTGGAGCAGCACAGGAATTGAGAGGACAGAGCGGCAGGGGGAGGACGGAGGATGGAGTGGTGGAGGGGAGGAGGACAAAAGAAGGAGGAAGCAGTGGGGGGGAGGATGGAGCAGCACAGGTAGGGGGAGGATGAAGCGGCAGGGGGAGGACAGAGCACAGAGTGGCAGAGGAGAGGATAATGGAGGACAAAGCGGCAGTGTGGGGGAGGCCGGAGCAGCACAGGCAGGGGGAGGACGGAGGATGGAGTGGCGGAGGGGAGGAGAACAAAAGAAGAAGGAGGAAGCGGTGGGGGGGGAGGATGGAGCAGCACAGGCAGGGGGAGGACAGAGCGGCAGGGGGAGGATGGATCACAAAGCGGCGGGGGAGAGGAGGATGGAGGACGAAGCGGCGGGGTGGGGGAGGCTGGAGCAGCACAGGAAGGGAGAGGACAGAGCGGCAGGGGGAGGACGGAGCACAGTGTGGAGGGGGAGGAGAACGGAGGACGAAGCAGTGGGGTGGGGGTAGACGGAGCAGCACAGGCAGGGGGAGGAAGGAGGATGGAGTGGTGGAGGGGAGGAGGACAAAGGAAGGAGGAGGAAGCGGTGGGGTGGGGGAGCATAGAGCGGCGAGGGAGAGGAGGATGGAGGATGAAGCAGCGGGGTGGGGGAAGCCGGAGCAGCACAGGCAGGGGGAGGATGGAGGATGGAGTGGCGGAGGGGAGGAGGACAAAGGATGGAGGAGGAAGTGGTGGGGTGGGGGAGGATGCGGCGGCACAGGCAGGGGAGGATGGAGCGTCAGGGGGAGGACGGAGCACAGAGCGGCGGGGGAGAAGAGCATGGAGGACAAAGCGGCAGGGTGGGGGAGGCTGCAGCAGCACAGGCAGGGGGAGGACAGAGCGGAAAGTGGAGGTTGGAGCACAGAGCGGTGGGGGAGAGGAGGATGGAGGACAAAGCGGCGGGGTGGGGGAGGCCGGAGCACAGGCAGGGGGAGGACAGAGGATGGAGTGATGGAGGGGAGGAGGCCAAAGTAACGAGGAGGAAGTGGTGGGGTGGGGGAGGACGGAGCGGCACAGGCAGAGGGAGGACGGAGCGCAGAATGGCGGCGGGGAGGACAGAGGATGAAGTGGCAGGGTGGGGGAGGTCGGAGCAGCACCGGCAGGGGGAGGACAGAGCACAGAGCGGCGGGGTGGGGGAGGACGGAGCGGCGGGGAGGACGGAGGACGAAGTGGCACAGGCAGGGGGAGGAAGGAGCAGACTTACACCCACACACAGAGTCACACCTAGACACAGACTCAGACCCACACACACACACACACAGACTCACACCCACAGCCAGAAACACACACACAGACTCATACAGCCAAACACACATATGGGCTCTCACCTCTCCCCTGGCGGTCCCAGTGCTCATGCTGAGCGCAGTGTCAGCAGAGTGTAAGTGAGGAGGAGGCGGGCGCAGAGGCGGCGGTGTGCAGGATGATCCCGGGTGTCAGTGCAGCTGGACCCCGGCTGGCATGTGCTGTTGCCACCCAGCTGCACTGACAGGAGGCGGCTGACACCCGGGATCATTCTATGGCTGCACAGTCTGTGACAGTTGCTCCCTGCACCCTGGGAGCCCCGACCTCGGCAGCCCCCGGTCCCCAGTGTCAGTGGGCGGCTCGTGGTGGGGGTTAATGACATGAGGGTGCGGTGAGGCTGCGGTAGGAGTCCACTGTGGTCGTGCTAGCTGCCGCCATCTTTTGTTTTTTGTCTGTGAACAGAAATCGTGCGCTAGCGCTGATTGATTGAGCCCGCCGGGCAGACCAATCAGCGCCAGCGTGCGATTTCCGTGACAGACAGAGAACATTAAACGATTATATAGTAGATTACTGTCATATTCATTTGTAAGTGCCAAGCAATAAGGGGTAAGATCATATTTTTAAATGAATCATTAATATTTTTAAATTAATCAATCATCTTCTTGCTAGCACCTTTATTCCTCACCAGAGATAGGCAAACATTTAAAAAAGAAATTTGGGTTCGGGATCGGACTTGACTTGAACTTGAGCCAGAACCCCTAACCCCACATAAGTTCATGGGGATTCCAACTTTAGTGCTACAAAATGGTGTTAGCAAGGGCTAGGGGCTGTAAAAGGAAACAATGGTGGATTTAAGCAATATAATTATTCTTTTTTAAATGAAATGCTTTTTATTGACTGTTGTATTTTGCATACAAATAATCATTTTTTGTATTCTGCATTTTATTGTTATAATAGGTTAAAGGGATCCTGTCACCTCCAAAACACCTCCTAAGCTACCAAAACATGTCCCTGCAGCATATTATCACTAATCTCCCACTCCTTTTGTCTCCTAAAAGCATCCTGTGAAAGTGCATAAAAATGTTTTAATACTTACTCATTAGGGATTATAATTAGCAGGGGCTATATTCTTTAGCCCTTAGGGCGTGTTGGTTTGCAGCCTGGAGGATCCTGCGACGTCCTCATCTTGCAGCGTGGGTCTTGTCTCGGTGAAATCTTGGATTTGCTTCTCTGGGTCTCCTGCCACCTTTCTCCAGCCTCTCTTGCCTGTCATACTGTAGAAATAAGCATTTTTTTTATGCCTGGGGCTCTCTGATCACTGGGCAGCACTTTATATGTAATATGACTGGTCTCCATTGGTCCAACATCGAGTCTTTACTAAATTCCATGACAATTTCAACAAATTTCATCACATCAAAGACTTGACACTGGACCACTCAAAAACAGAAGTCAACTGTCTATATACCACCATAAAAATTCTAAGTGGTTCGTTCCAGACATCGGTGTATCAGAAACCGATTGACTGCCCCACATACCTAAAATTGGACAGTTTCCACCTGAAACACATTAAAAAGTAAATTGTCTACAGCCGAGCCCTCAGATATAACCATATCATTTCCAACCCAGTGGACAGGTGTGACGACCATCCGCTGTGAGGCCGAGCTGCTGGTAGGCAGCACCCTGAGAAACCCCGAGACCCTTAACCCCTATACAGGGATCTGGAATTACAGCGGAGCCCAGGGGGTAGCTGCCTATATGAGCAGCAGAGCCGGGGAGGTCGCCAGGGAAAAATCAAGACCCGAAAAACGAAGTCAGAAGTCCGAGTCAAAACCGAGAGGGCAGCTAAGGTACAAAATCATCAGGCAGTAGCAGAGTCAAAAATCCAGGCAAAGGTCAAGGGCAAAACCAAGAGGACAGCTGAGGTACAAAATCAATAGGCAGAGGCAGAGTCAGAAATCCAGGCAAGGTCAGACACGAAGCTAAACACACACTATATCACTGGGGAACCAAAACTATATCTGGCGGCCTGCAAGCCAGGTTCCAATGTACTTGAAGGGCGCGGCTACCTCCCATAGGCTGGAGCCCACAGCCTGATGACCTCATCCGGACCGCCCCTAGAACCAGGCCAGATGGTGATGCACGACTGGCTCCGCCCACCCCACTTCTGACAGCAGAACGAAGGCTGCGCCTAACAGACAGCTCTGCAGGGCCCGCTCCTCGGCTACCAACACCACCCAAAGGAGAAACATGGCGGCGCTCAGCGACAGAGGCAGACGTCGCAGGAGCAGGTCCATATGAGGACAAGGCCCTCCTATCACTGGCGCCATCAGCCGAAGGAAACCGGCTCCTCCCAGTGGCCGAGGCAGGAACACCAGCCACCGAGTCCAATGGCGATGTGACAACAGGGATGAAGACTTAATACATCTAAAAAAGAAATTTTTAAACCAAGGCTACAACCCCACCTCCATTCATGATCAGATCATTAGAGCCACAAGGATCCCTAGAGGTCAAGCACTTCAGTACAGAGAAAAAGAGGCAAATAATTGTGTACCTCTGGTGGTGACCTACAACCCACAGCTTGAGACTCTGAGAAATACTGCCAAGAAACTTCCCCATATCCTACACAAGGATGAATTATTAAAAATAATATTCAAAGATCCTCCATTGCTATGCAACAGACAACCTGCCAATTTAAGAAACATCATGATCTGAAGTTCAATGCTCTCAGATACACCAATAGGAATTTATCCTTGCAATGGGAGGAGTTGCAAAACTTGCACTCAGATAGAGACCAAAGACAAGAACCAGATCCTCAACACAAAGCAGGACTATGAGATTCACACACTCCTCTTTCAATATTGTATATTTAATTCTGTACACTATATGTCCTCTAGGGGGCTTCTATATTTGAGAAACAGGACAGAGACTCAGAGCAAGGATGAATTCTCACAATCACACAATTACAGACAGTTACCTGTAGTCAAACATTTCTGTAGTCTAGGACATTACCTTGACAATATGAAAGTTGTCATATTAAAAAACCATTTGAAATCACAAAAACATAGATGGGTCTGTGACTACAAACTGATTTGCCCATAAAGGCTCAGTAAGAGAAAGCAATTCTAGACTTGACACTTGTTACAACTTGTGAGAGATGACATGTTACATAGTTTTTAAGGTTGAAGGAAGACTTTAAGTCCATCTGGTTCTACCCATAGCCTAACATGTTGATCCAGAGGAAGTAAAAAAAAAACCATGTGGCAACACTAAGCTCCACATTGGGGGAAAAAATTCCTTCCTGACTCCAGATATGGCAATCAGGCTAATTCCCTGGATCAACGCCCTATCAAAGAATCTAGTATATATAACTGGTAATATTATAGTTTTCAAGAAAGTCATCCAGGCCCTTCTTAAATGTTAGTAGTGAGTCACTCATTACAACATCATGTGGCAGAAAGTTCCATAGTCTCACTGCTCTTACAGTAAAGAATACGCGTCTGTGATTATGATTAAACCTTCTTTCCTCCAGACGTAGAGGATGCCCCCTTGTCCCAGTCTCAGGCCTAAGAGTAAAGAGATCATTAGAAAGTTCTCTGTACTGTCCCCTCATATATTTATACATTATTATAAGATCACCCCTAAGCCTTCGTTTTTCCAAGCTAAATAACCCAAGTTTAATAACCTGTCTTGGTATTGCAGACCCCTCAGTCCTCTAATAACCTTGGTCGCTCTTCTCTGGACCTGATCTAGTTCAGCTATGTCTTTCTTATACACCGGAGACCAGAATTGTACACAGTATTCTAAGTGTGGTCGCACTAGTGACTTGTATAGAGGTAAAATTGTGTTCTCCTCATGAGCATCTATGCCTCTTTTAATGCAACCCATTATTTTATTTGCCTTTGCAGCAGCTGCCTGACACTGGCCACTAAATGTGAGTTTGTCATCTACCCATACACCCAGGTCTTTATCAGTGACAGTTTTGCCCAGTGTTTTACAATTAAGCACATAATTATACCTTTTGTTTCCTCTGCCCAAGAGCATGACTTTACATTTATCCCCATTAAAGCTCATTTGCCATTTATCAGCCCAACCTTCTAGTTTACATAAATCCTCCTGTAATATAAAATTGTCCTCCTCTGTATTGATTACCCTGCAGAGTTTAGTGTCTTCTGCAAATATTAAGATTCTACTCTGTATGCCCCCTACAAGGTAATTTATAAATATATTAAAAAGAAGCGAGCCCAATACTGACCCCTGTGGTACCCCACTGTTAACTGTGACCTATTCTGAGTGTGTTCCATTAATGACCACCCTTTGTTTCCTATCGCTAAGCCAGATTTTAACCCACTTACACATATTTTCCCCTATCCCCATTGCTCTCATTTTATGTATCAACCTTTTGTGTGGCACCGTATCAAAAGCTTTTGAAAAGTCCATATACACCACATCCACTGCATTTCTTTGGTCCAATCCAGAACTTACTTCTTCATAGAAGCTTATCAGATTAGTATGACAGGAATAGTCCCTCGTAAAACCATGTTGATATTGGGTCATGAGGTTATTTTTCTTCAGATACTCCAGTATAACATCTCTTAGAAAACCCTCTAGGATTTTACCCACAGTAAAGGTTAAGCTTACTGGCCTATAATTTCCAAGTTCAGTTTTTGTTCCCTTTTTCAATATTGGCACCACATTTGCTATACGCCAGTCCTGTGGTACAGACCCTGTTATTATGGAATCTTTAAAGATTAAAAATAATGGTCTATCTATGACAGAACTTAATTCCTGCAGCACTCTGGGGTGTATCCCATCCGGGCCCGGGGATTTGTCAATTTTAGTGATTTTTAGACGATGCCGTACTTCCTGCTGGGTTTAGCAGGTGACATTTAATTGACAGTTTTTGTTATCACTGATCATATTGTCTGTCATGGGATTTTCTTGTGTAAATACTGTTGAAAAAAAGTCATTTAGTATATTGGCTTTTTCCTCATCCTCATCCACCATTTTACCCAGATTATTTTTAAAGGAGCCAACACAATCATTTTTTAGCTTCTTACTATTTATGTAGTTAAAAAATATTTTGGGATTAATTTTACTTTCTATGTATTCAGCGCAGTCTGGCAGTATTCCTGGAAATCCAGGTATCTTCTTCTTTAAGAAAACAGTGCTTTATAGGACCACCTTCTGCATCTCTGGGGAAAAAGTAGCCATGTTAGTTTAGTTTGCATCTTGTGATCCTCTTCAACTCCGAACTTCCTTGCCAAGCAAATCTGTTTTACGGCATCACACACATGATTGATGAAGAATCACACATGAAATCATCACATCATTCCTCTCCATTGAACAATAAACAATAGACATGTGACCGGAGTTCCCGCAATAACATGACGTTACCACAGGTCCTATCAGCAACAGGACCTTGCCAGAGCCATCGGTGGACCGCGGACAGGTGAGCATACATTTTTTTTTTATTTTTAACACTTTATTTTACTTAATAGCTGTTTATTTTGGCTGAAAATGCAGCAGATGCGGTTTTCTGACCGCATCTGCCACATTTTCGAACCAAAATAGAACAGCTTTTTGAACTGCCGAATTTAAACCAAATTGTTCGATTTCGGCGAATGACTCAAACACCGGCAAAAACAACTCGAATTTGAGATTGGCGAACAATTCGATTCGAACATCGCTCATCTCTAGTCACATGTACTTGCCATATAAGAACCGGCCATTTGCCATTTTAACAGTGTTGGAGCTCAGTGACAGTCTCGCTGTGCTGCAGTTCCGAAGCTGCTGATCCTGTCTATGCTATTTAGTTAGCTAGCTAGCTAGCAATTTAATTTCTTTCTAGATAGAGAGATCGAGCAGGTTTAGTAACTCCTTCCTAAATTAGCCCTTTTTAGGGCTTTAACCAGTGTTTTTGGCAAGCCAGCTATGGTACAGTGGTCTGTGTCTGCTCATCTGCACCAACCCTGTGCTGACAGGCATTTTTTTTTGCCACTTCTGCCCATTGCCCACATCCATCAGGCACAAAACGTTTCTTAGGGCTTAGTAGCAGTGTGTGTTGCAAGCCACATGTGGTACAGTGGTCGGTTTATGTTCAGCTGCACCAACAGTGTGTTTACAGGCATTTTGTCCCACTTCTGCCTAGTGCCCACATCCTACAGGCACAAAAGTTTTCTTAGCACTTAGTAACAGTGGTTTTGCAAAATGCCTTGTGATACAGGGGTACTTGTGAAATCTGTGCCAAAATCCAGGCATCAACAACATTTTTGGCTTAGTACCATTTGTTTGCCAATCTTGTCGGCTGCATTCATATCCCCAGATTTTTTACGCCTACAGCAACTGACTTGTAAATCTGTTACCATCAAATATGAGTGGTAAAAGCCGTGGTCATGGGGCAAAGAGGAAAAGGCGAGGTGCCATGGGGAAAACACTTGTTGACCGTGAGGTAGGTGGTAAAGTAACCGAAAGCTCTGCTCAACAAACACCGCCTTCAATGCAAATAAAAATGTCAACTTATTTTACTGCACAGTCTGGTATGATTCCTTTCTTAGGCAGCATCTCATCGGTTCGGCTTGTAGATGAGGCCCAGAAAGAGCATGTGCTGCAAGGAATGTCAAGCACTCCATAAAGTGGCCTCTCATCCACCTCAACTTCCACAGGACACAAAGTGCAGTCCTTACAGGTGTCACAAGTCTCCAGCCACGCTACTGACTGTGGGTCAACGGTTTAAAAAAAAACCTTGCAAAAAGTAAAAGGCCCTCCAAAACAACATATACTTCATATAAAAACAACCCTGGAGTCAGGCCAAAGTTCAAAGTCAAAGTGCACTTTATTAAAATGACAACACAAGTGCCATAATAAAAGTGATGCAAAACGGCTCACAAGATAGGTGACCACATGAAACATGCACAGTGCAGACTAATATATCACAAGTAGGAACATAGAAAATTACCACATGTAATGCCACAGCAGCAGCACTATGTGCTGTAGTGCTGTGGTGACAACTCTTAATTTTAAACATTAATAAGAGAACAGGAGTTGAAACAAGCGAGAGTATATCATCCGTTACGTTTTTTATTTATAGTGATAAAAGGCATTTGGTAAGAATATAGACACTGACAATGGACAATGCTAGCAGCACACAGCAATACAAAAGCAATGAAGTAGTTTGATTTTTGTGGTAAAGAGAGAATTACAAATGTTAACAAAACGGATACAGGACAGGTACATAAGGTTATATGCACGTAAAAAATGGGGGTAGCGCAGTACCCTCAACACTCAGACTGCTGTTACAGGTATAAAAAACCAATAAACAATACAGAAATTATAGTTGATAGGGCATAAAGAGTCCACTCCCATAGAGGATTGTAACTGCCTGCTTATAATGAAACAAAGTAAAGCTTCTACATTCTTCTCAGGGACATCACTGAAACACAGGGAGCCCTACATCATACTACACATTGCACATACCCATTAAAGTGCTGGTGCTGTTTAGCAGAGGGAGTACCCCTGAGTGTAGGAGAAAGATCCGCCCAACAGCTGTTTCATGGACCCGAAGGTCCACTTCCTCAGGGGACAAGGTAAGGAAAGAAAGAGGGTGCCAGGTCTCCCAGTCCAAGTCTGCAGCTCATCTGTATCTCCCAGAATCGCGTAGCTGTTGCGGACCTGCCAACCACAACATGGAACTGCGCTCTGACAGCATCCGGGGCCTAGCAAGGACCCCGGGCTGTCACGTGAGCGCCGGAGATCTCGCGATACTATCGCAGGATCTCCGGAGCAGGCGGGGAACAGTGCGTTCCCCGCCGCGGCCGCCTTGAGTCCCGCTGTCATTGATTACCATCGGGATCCAAGGGGTTAACAGTGCCGATCTGATCCCGGATTAGATCGGAGCTGTTAGCCTGTCATCTCAGCTGATCACATCAGCTGATATGTCGGCTGTTTGATGTGAGCTCTGCGCCGGAGCTCACATCAAACACCCCTTACCGGCCCATGATGTTGTACAATGTCATAGGTTGGGAAGAGGTTAAAAGAAGCTTTTAGACAATCGGAGTACTGCTTTTCCCCAAAGCAGCAGTGGCGGACAGAGTGCATATCGTAGATCTACTCTTGCAACCCAGGGAATGTCCAGTTGTCTTAACCAGAGAAACGTTACCAGCAGCAATGTATCTGTTACCAGCAATTTCTGGGAGTCATTTGACAGTTTTTTAGACCTTCCTTTGCAATGCTAGAAGAAAGGGAAATTCCTGAAAGGGCAAGCCCTGAGGAAGGAGCTCGGTATGTGGCTCTGAAATGCGTCGGAAAATAAAGGCTTGAGCTGATCCAGACATCCCTGTGTCTTGGTTCCTTTGATCCTGAAGCAGCAGCGCGGACATTGAGGCACTTCGTCCAAGATTATCTACATAGGGAATGCTTAGGCCGGCTTCACACTGCGGCGTGATCTGGTCCGGGGCTGTGAAGTCGTGAAGCCAGCCTAAGAGAGGATGGTGCCGGAATATCTACAGCTCAATATCAATGGAATGAATGTGGAACTGGACCCTTGTGCATTTTGTGCTTCCAAAGTGAAAAAGTGGCCTAAGGCTAGGGTCACACATGCCAATCAGTTTTTTCCACTGGTTTCAATAACAAATCCGTTTTTTTTTTTTTGCTGTTTTTTGAGACTCCTGTGCAGCTATGCATTTTTTGGACTTTGCCATTTTTTGCCAAAAAATGCTAGCAAAAACGGATACGTTTTTTTTTAATGCACCAATAAAACGGATCCGTTTTCCCATAGGGCCCCATGTTAAAAAAAGGATCCGTCGCTTGCAGCGTTTTTTGGGTCCAGTAAAAAAACAAATAGCTTTTGTTAACAATGCAATCACACTTGATCCCAGGATCCGTTTTTAGCATCAGTTTTTTGGACTTACAATTCTAAAATTAAAAAACTGATGCCAATAATGGATCCAGGGTGTGTGACCATAGCCATAGCTCGCCACTCATGCCTTGGAGATTTTGTCATGCATGGCAGCCAGCTTTCTCTCAGAACGTGTCTTCAACACTGCAGGTGGTGTCCTGACCACCAACAGTGTAGATTGAATAACATTTATCAAGATGAACAAGACATAGGGATGGGCGAATCTACTCGCTAGGACTCGTTACTCGGCGAGTAGTAAGGGACTCGCAGGACTCGGTACTCTGCGAGTTTCTTTGTGATTACTCGCACGAGTCCAATGCAAATCAATATCAATCCTAGTTTTGTCAGAAACGCTGACAAAACTAGGATTGCCATTGTTTGCATTAGACTCGCGAGTAATCACTGGCTACTGTGCCAGTGATAGCAGGGAAACTCGCAGATAACTGCTGTTTCTTTGCAGCCGAGTCCAGCTGTCTTCTCTGTGCAGCTCCAGGGTCCTAGAGCCCGCCTGCTGCCTGATGTAGCAGTGCTGAGATTGTTCTCAGTCTGCTCATTCCCTGTGTACAGACATGAATGTCTGTGCACAGAGATGATGTAGCAGTGCTGAGATTGTTCTCAGTCTGCTCATTCCCTGTGTACAGACATGAATGTCCGTGCACAGAGATGATGTAGCAGTGCTGAGATTGTTCTCAGTCTGCTCATTCCCTGTGTACAGACATGAATGTCTGTGCACAGAGATGATGTAGCAGAGCTGAGATTGTTCTCAGTCTGCTCATTCCCTGTGTACAGACATGAATGTCTGTGCACAGAGATGATGTAGCAGAGCTGAGATTGTTCTCAGTCTGCTTATTCCCTGTGCATAGACATCTATATTTATGCACAGGGGATGTAGCAGAGAGGACATCGCGTTTTGGACTGCGTCGGACGGAAGAGGATTTTTTTAATTAAAGATGGAGTCCCTAATGGCTTTTTTTTTTTATTTCTAATAAAAAATTTTCCTTGTGTTGTGTTTTTTTTAAAACAATTTAATAGAAATTCATGGTGGTCATGTCTAATATTGGCGTGACCGCCATAAATTTCGGGCTTAGGGCCAGCTGATAATACAAAGCTGGCCCTAACCTCTTTATTACCCAGCGTGCCACCGCTACCAGGGCCGCTGGAAGAGCGGGGTTCAGCGCCAGAGGATGGCGCTTCAATGAACGCGCCATCTTCTGGGGCGGCTGCGGGCTGCAATTTGCAGCGGGGGGTGCCCAGAAAGCTTGGGCATCCCTGCGCTGCGGATTCCAGCCCCCAGCTGCTTAGCTGTACCTGGCTAGACATAGAAATTGCGCGGAGCCCCACGCATTTTTTTTAAATTATTTCATGAATTTCAGAGTCAGAGTCAGAGTCTCAGAGTCAGAATCTCAGAATTTCATGAAATAATTAAAAAAAAATGCGTGGGGCTCCGCGCAATTTCTATGTCTAGCCAGGTACAGCTAAGCAGCTGGGGGCTGGAATCCGCAGCGCAGGGATGCCCAAGCTTTCTGGGCACCCCCCGCTGCAAATTGCAGCCCGCAGCCGCCCCAGAAGATGGCGCGTTCATTGAAGCGCCATCCTCTGGCGATGAACCCCGCTCTTCCAGCGGCCCTGGTAGCGATGGCACGCTGGGTAATAAAGAGGTTAGGGCCAGCTTTGTATTATCAGCTGGCCCTAAGCCCGAAATTTATGGCGGTCACGCCAATATTAGACATGACCGCCATGAATTTCTATTAAATTGTTTTAAAAAAAACACAACACAAGGAAACATTTTTATTAGAAATAAAAAAAAAAGCCATTAGGGACTCCATCTTTAATTAAAAAAATCCTCTTCCGTCCGACGCAGTCCAAAACGCGATGTCCTCTCTGCTACATCCCCTGTGCATAAATATAGATGTCTATGCACAGGGAATAAGCAGACTGAGAACAATCTCAGCTCTGCTACATCATCTCTGTGCACAGACATTCATGTCTGTACACAGGGAATGAGCAGACTGAGAACAATCTCAGCTCTGCTACATCATCTCTGTGCACAGACATTCATGTCTGTACACAGGGAATGAGCAGACTGAGAACAATCTCAGCTCTGCTACATCAGGCAGCAGGCGGGCTCTAGGACCCTGGAGCTGGGGCAGCCAGAACACAGAGAAGACAGGATCTTATCTGTGCGAGTCAGCGATTACTTACAAAGTAAACTAGCAATGCAAATAAATGACACAACTAGGATTGCTTCAGGCTGAAGCTTCCGAGACACATCTGCGATTTGTAAATCTCACACTACTCGCTATTACTCGCTTCCCCATTCATTAACATTGGACTCGCTAGACTCGCAACGAGTAGCGAGTCCTGTGCTCGGACTCGCTAGAGTCAAGCGATTCCGAGTAATTTAGGATTCGCCCATCACTAACAAGACATGGATCTTCAAGGACTTTTGCACCCCAGTGTCAGAATTGGGAGACTAGGTGCTGGTGTACTTTTCAGTGTGCTGCATTAAAATCCACATTACGCTATTTCACCTCTGGGACAATTGTTGCCACTTTCGTGGTGGATGTGCCTAATTTCTGTAAAAATGGGGGCTCTTGTTAGGGTCTCTTTGTTGTGTTTATGCTCTCTGAGCATAATATCTGCTCCTGACAGTTGTGCACCACTTCTTCAATAATCAACCTTTAAATGCTGGGCCTATGTCTCCTGCCTTGCTGCCCAATGCAAAATCTATAAGATGCATACCACTTTGCTGTCGTGTGACATTAAGTTTTTGAAAAGCGGTGACTCTTGTTAGGGTCTTTTTGCTGTTTGATGCATGACTTGAGCAGGGTGATCTGAGTGACATGCCTACACCTGTTACTCATCCTCCATTTGCTCCTAATCCTCCTTCTACTTAATATAGAAAACTGCTGCCACTTTTCCCCTGTGAGTTATCCATCTGTCAATTCAAGCTGAGTTTCACCCACCTCTGAAATTAAAGGAAATTTGAACCACCTCTTATTTTAAACAGATTTTGAAGAGTGCGCAGGATGGCACAGACTGTGTCTCATGCACCCATGCTATGCCATGACACTATTTGTACTCTAGGTAGATTATTGTCCCTTTTCCTGGGGTCTTGAACTAATATGAGCAGTTTGGCAGCTTTTGGGCCCCTTTAAAGATGTTTTGTAGTCCTTTGATTTTGCCTTCCATTGATTTGAATGGCGTTATGAAATTTTGGCCAATGTTCATTGAATTATTCGACGAACACTCCACATTCGGCAAACAAATCAGAATTCGAACACTGGGGTGTTCACTGATCTCTACTCATTACATCCTTTTGACTTTCGCTACAAAATCTAAGGGGTCCTTTCCAGAGACTGCAAAGACACCAGGTCTCAGAACTTGCATATAAATTGGGACCATAAAGCGTTCAAACTACTAAGCTTGGCTAATTAAGCATTCCCTCCCTAAGCTCGTTTGTTTATTAAAATGTCCATTTATTATACCTTGCATCTACTCTGGTTTTGTGTGTGTATAAATATGTGTGTTTCTTCTAATATTTTGTCATACTATGCCTAATGAAGACATGTGAGAAGTCTCGAAAGCTTGTTTCTTTGTAACTTCAATTACATTATTTTTGTTAGCCATTAAAAGGTATCACAGCTACAGGATTATTGTTTTGTTTCTCCCTCTGAGAGCAATCAATCCTTTTTCAACTGGCTGACATGGTACCAAACTTTTTATTCTTCTAACTAAATTTGATATAGGGCTAACATTGAAAGTTAAACAACTTTTTTTTGTAAAAAATAGACCACCGTATTTTTCGCTTTATAAGACGCACCTGATTATAAGATGCACCTAGGTTTTAGAAGAGGAAAATGAGAAAAAAAAATATTTTGAGCCAAGTAGTGTGCAAATACCTTTAATTCAATAACAAAATATTATTTTAACATAGTAGACTCAACAGGCGTCAATAGCAGTATTGTGGGTAACATGTAAGAACAGTCACATGTACCATAAGT
This sequence comes from Allobates femoralis, assembly GCA_033576535.1. NCBI lineage: Eukaryota > Metazoa > Chordata > Amphibia > Anura > Aromobatidae > Allobates > Allobates femoralis. The sequence continues at coordinate 314,218,859 of JARQOC010000003.1, forward strand.
AACATAAAGAACCATGTTCTGGCTAACAAGTGAGGAGGAACTTTAATCCTGAGGCACCGCAATCTTCTAGGCAGGGAATCCCAGGAATTCCTCATCACAGTCAAATAGTGTGCAAAAACCTTTAATTAAATAACAAAATATTATTTTAACATAGTAGACTCAACAGGAGTCAACAGCAGCATTGTGGATAACATGTGAGAACAGTCCCATGTACCATAAGTAACAGGAAGAACAATGTTCCGGATAGCAAGATAGGATAAACTTTAGTCCTCAGGCACAGAAGTGTTCTATTCAGGGAATCCCAGGAATTCCTCATCACTGCTGTCAGAGTCTTGGAAGCTCAAGTCCTCACACTCATTAGTGTCACTTTCTCCACTGTCCTTCATCTTCATCTTCGGTGCCATCTAAGGCATTGCTGATCCCACATTTCTTGAATGAGCGTATAACAGTTTCATCCTTCACGGATTGCCATGATGTTTTCACCCACTCACAAACTTGAGTGATAGTGGGCCTCTTCATATGTCCAGTTGGTGTCAGGTCATGATTGCCAGCAGCCATCCATTTATTCCACTCTTTTCACATGTAGACCTTGAACGGCTTGTTTATCGAAACATCGAGAGGTTGCAGTTGGCTGGTAAGCCCCCCTGGAATTACTGCGAGATGGGTCTGCAACTCTTTAAACACCTTTTTAGTGTTTTCACTGATATGTGCTCTAAAATGGTCTAGCACTAACAGGGCTGTTTATTTCAGAAGCCCTCCAGGACGTTTGGACCACACTTTGTCGACCCACAATCTCATTCCGTTCTCGTCCATCCATCCTTTCTCGTGTACGTGCACAACAACTCCTCGTGGGATAGCTTCTTTGGGCATGTTCTTTGTTTTAAAAATTAGCATTGGTGGCAGTTTCGTACACAACTGTGTAATGTTTTTTTTCATGTCCTGCAAGTGTTTACCATTACAGTTTTGGCACCCTTTGCATCAACAGTCCTGTTGGATGGTACATCAAACATTAGAGGGACTTCATCCATATTCCCAATCTGGCCTAATTCAAATCCATTTTTCTTTCTGCTCTCAATTACAAATTTATGGAAAGATAAAATCTTGGCCTCATATTCTTTTGGCATTTTTTGTGCAATTCTTGTTTTGGTGCGCACAGCAAGGCCACATCTCTACATAAATCTGAAACACCATGACGGTGATCCAGTAAAGTAATTGATGCCTTTCTCAGCAGCAATCCGCTTGGCTTCACAGATTATCATTTTCGTTGACACCAAAAGGCCATTATTTCTATGGCATGTGATCCACTCTTTCATGTCCACGTCTATCTCTGGCCACTTTGCACCATGCCCACGAAGACCAAATCTGCTTTTTCCCGCTTTTTGCAGCTCCTGTTTCCTCCACTCTCTTATCATTTTTTCTGTTGGAGGCAGTCCGAAATGTTTCTCCGCAGCTCTGTTCCGGTGCTCTTTAGCATATTTTATAACCTCCAGTTTGAAGGGAATTTTATATGCAAGCCTTCTGTCCTTTGACATTCTTGAAAAATGTGCAATATTCAGCAGCCAACAGTACGGTATTTTTATGCAACAAAATACAGTATTGAAACAACTGTCAGCTCTGTCCTTCATAGTTATGCGGGCATTGCTACTGAGAACATGAATGAATACCATTGCTGTAGAAAAGACATGGGCTGCACATCTAAAAATCCCAAATTGATCTAGTGGTGTTAGGCAAAAATGTACAGTACTGTATTCAATTGAACAAGACGTTTACGGTAGTTTAACATTATAACCAGACTTATGAAGCCCACTGCTAAATCACGGCAAATTTTTAGAGTGTGTGCATAACTTTAAATGCTGCTGCCTTAAAGGTGTGGAGTAATGCGCCAACCACAATCACAGCGAAAATGAGCCAGCAGGGTGGGTACCTGGTGCCCTACAGAACCCATGCTGAAAGGCTGGAGACTGTAAGAGGGGTTATTTTTGCACAAGAAGAGGTTCGCCGTGACGTGCTAGCGGCTTCATACAGTCTACGGTAATCAGAATGTTACACTAAGAACCTCAGGTTCAGTTTTTTTTTTGCCTAGTGGCATTACATCAACTTATGATTTTAGATGTGTGGCCCATGTCTTTTTCTACACCTATGATGAATGAAAAACATTGTTATGGGGGATCTGTAGATTATGCAATGTTATGAGGGATCTGTAATGGTGCACTGTTATGGGGGATCTGCAGGGTACAAACTTATGGGGGGATCTGCAGATGATGGTCTTTTATGGAGGATCTGTGGATGACGCTCTGTTATGGAGTATCTGCAGATGACAATCTGTTATGGAGCATCTGTGGATGATGGTCTGTTATGGAGGATCTGTGATGACGCTCTGTTATAGGGAATCTGTAGTGACGCACTGTTATGGGGATCTGCAGATAACAAACTTATGGGGAATCTGTGGCTCACGCTCTGTTATGGGGTATCTGTGGCTGATGCTCTGTTATGGGGGATCTGTGGATGACGCTCTGTTATGGGGGATCTGTGGTGACGCTCTGTTATGGGGGATCTGTGATGACTCTCTGTTATGGGAGATCTGTGGTGACACACTGTTATAGGGGATTTGCAGGGTACAAACTTATGGGGGGATCTACAGATGACGCACTGTTATGGGGGGATCGTCAGATAACGCTCTGTTATGGTGGATCTGTAATGATGCTTTTGTGAGGGATCTGCGGATGACGCTCTGTTATGGGGGATCTGCAGATGAGGTACTGTTATGGGGGATCTGTGGTGATGCTCTGTTATGGGGGATCTTTGGTGACGCTCTGTTATGGGGGATCTGTGGTGACGCTCTGTTATGGGGGATCTGTGGTGACGCACTGTTATGGGGGATCATCAGATGACGCTCTGTTATGGGGTATCTGTAATGATGCTTTTATGGGGGATCTGTGGATGATGCTCTGTTATGGGAGATCTGTGGATGATGCTCTGTTATGGAGGATCTGTGGATGACGCTCTGCTATGGGGGATCTGCGGATAACGCTCTGTTATGGGGGATCTGTGGTGACGCACTGTTATGGGGGATCTGTGGATGACGCTCTGTTATGGGGGATCTGCGGATAACGCTCTGTTATGGGGGATCTGTGGTGAAGCTCTGTTATGGGTGATCTTTGGTGATGCTCTGTTATGGGGGATCTGCGGATAACGCTCTGTTATGGGAGATCTGTGGTGATGCTCTGTTATGAGGGATCTGTGGTGATGCTCTGTTATGAGGGATCTGTGGTGATGCTCTGTTATGGGTAATCTTTGGTGATGCTCTGTTATGAGGGATCTGTGGTGATGCTCTGTTATGGGGGATCTGTGGATGACGCTCTGTTATGGGGGATCTGCAGATGATGTACTGTTATGGGGATCTGTGGTGACGCTCTGTTATGGGAGATCTTTGGTGACCCTCTGTTATGGGGGATCTGTGGTGACGCACTGTTATGGGGGATCTTTGGTGATGCTCTGTTATGGGGGATCTGTGGTGATGCTCTGTTATGGGGGATCTGTGGTGATGCTCTGTTATGGGGGATGTGTGGTGACGCTCTGTTATGGAGGATCTGCAGGTTACAAATTTATGAGGGGATCTGCAGATAACACTACTATGGGAGATCTGTGAACTACAGTACAGTGCCATATATTGTGACTACTATCCCCCTCATCATTAGGAATACACCCATGTACTGTATACATCGGTGTATTTTGAAAGATGAGGGAGGTGGTAGTCACAGTTGCAATAAACACTTTGGCCACATTTAATCCCTCCCTAATTACACCAAATATGGCTACAAACCCCATCATCCATCAGAATACACCCAGTATATTCTGAAGGATAATAGGGGTTGTGTTTCCCTTTATTGTGGTCTTACCTTTCCCTAGGGATCTCTCGGACTAGTGTGTAAACAAGTGTTTCACAATACATTGTGCAGGGATAGATATCTGATTGGTGGAGGCAGCCCAGCAACAGTTCCCTCTACCAATCAATATCCATCCCTGCAGAGGAGGAGGAGAATGATTTGTCTCTCCTTCCTCTGCTTTGGCTCTCCCTGTGCAGCGGAGCCCCTAATCCTGCCTGTCGCCGGCTATTTCAATAGAGTATCTGCAGCGCATGCGCAGATAGAGCTTGCGGTCACTCTGCTCTCGATCTGCGCATGCACCCGAAACTCATATTGCCAAACAGGAAACACGTCACCGGTTTCCGTATTTGCAATGGCGCCGGTCTGTGCAATGGCGCCGCTGTCTCCCACAATGCCGCACCACTCCAGGACTGCTGTATTGCCCCACCGGCGACCTTGCCTGCTACCAGTCTCCTCTGCCGCAAGCCGCCGCTTTAACCTCCGGGCAAGAAAGGGGTTTCTTTACTTTTCACCCCATTTTTTGCACTATTCCCTTTCTAAGACGCACCCCCATTCCCCCCCCCCCCCAATTTGGGTGAATGAATGTGCGTCTTAAAAAGCGGTAAATACGGTAAATGCAATCTATTACATCATTGATATAATGGCGGCAGCGTAGACCAATCTTCTATGAGTCAGAACAGCAGTTGTCTAAGCATCCTGGACTCTACAGCAGAGCTCTGGCAAACTCAGATTGTCCAAGAACGGTATGAGCAGTTCAAAAGGTAGAAATAACCATTTAGATCAATATTTCCAGGAATTTTAAGTTTCTTTCATGATTTTAAGTTAACATGCACACTAGTGACTTTATTGTCCACCTTTAATTTCAATACTAACAGAAGTTATAATATCCTGTGTAAAATCTAATTTGAGATACAATTGACATTAAAGATAAGCAATTTTTTTAAATTCAAAGTCGTCTGCTTTGTCTAATTTTTCCCTAAAATTTGATTAATCTCAAATTGCAAATTGTAAAGCTTCCAATTGCCTGACAAATACATTAGTGTAATACTATGAAGTCTCCTAGGACTTTATTGTACTCTTTCAAGGTCTTTAACCCCTTCATGAACAAAGACGTACAGGTACATGCTCGGTCACATCCCTCCCTTTGATGTGAGCTCATGCGCTGAGCTCGCACCATTCCCTGCAGATATCACTGATATGATCAGCTGACATGGGCAGCCAACAAATGCAGGCAGATCAGCAATCCACCGGTCACTATTAACCCCTTAGATCGCACTGTCAATCACTGACAGCACAATCTAAGATGCTGCAGTGGGGATCGTGCTATTCTACGCCACTATTGCCGATGCTGTTATGTGACCATGGGGCATCAAACTGTTGACATGACCGGAGGGTTATGATGAGGACCCATCGCTGTCATGACTCACTGAGCACACTTAGATGAAGTTAAAAGTATACTTGCTTAGTATCTAATGTAGTGGTTTGCTCCTTAATAATGCAGGGGATACACAAATGGAAGCGGAATTGAGGCAAACAGGCTTGCTTTCCATAAAATAACAGTCCACTGTTTTATTACACCATGAAACACATAACATAACAAGTCCATTATATGTTCATCAACGGAACATTAAATGACCATCAGTCTGTCCCAATGGTGGATATGTCCACCTGGTATTATATGCATAGTCTCTTTTAGACACATGGTTAACTTAAAGGAGCTATTCCCAGCTCCACTCTCTGACTCCTGCCAGTCTGTCATTTAGTATAACTGCCTCTCTGGGATAACCAATACCTGTCAGTTCCAGATCATCAGCAAGACTTCAGCTTCCTGAATATCCCTTTTCACTCCATGTAGCATACTTTACAGGATACCAGAAGTTTCCATGCTTACCATACCAAGTGTGTTTCAGGACATTGGTCACTCCAATCACGAATACAGAGCCCTCACAACTTCTGCCAGAGCCATCCCAGCCTCTGCACCCACCCTTCAGCTATATGCAAATACCTGTTATCCGTTATATGTATTATAGTGTAGCGTAGACTGTAAAACACAGGCGGCTCCTGCACATCACTGTGTGCTCACCATTACTGGGATGTACAATTACTGTAGTTTGCATTAAAGGGATTTTTTTGGTGAAAACAAGTTATCAGCGGGTCGGGTCGCAGGTTTGGAAGGTGATCACTTATTTATTGGTGGAATCTGCACCATCAGAAGAATGTGGAGCTGTGAGCATTTGGTGAGTGTTTTACCTCAGTATTTGAAAGACAAAACCAGGAGTGGAGCAATCAGAGGTAATTGTTTTATACATCTCTCACTCACTCCTGGTTTTGTCTTATAAACACTGAGGTGAAAATCTCACCAAATGCTCAACTTGCTTTCTCTGGTGAACCTCTGTAAGACAGGCTTCACATTTGCGTTCGGCACTGCAGCGTATGCTGCGCATACCCATACGCAGTGTCGAATGCAAACATTTTCATGTGAACGCAGCGGTGATTGTCCGCATGCATTTACATGAAATGTCACCCAATCAGCGGTGGAGATCTCCTCCTCCCGGCCGCCACCGCTGATCTCTTCCTCCCTGCCGCTGCCGCTGGTTTAAAATAGCCGGCGGGAAAGCCAGCGGGGAAAAAACTTCACCGACGGCTTTCCCGCCCCGCTAATTCAAATGAACAGCTGATGCTGATCATTTGAATTAGCGGAGCGGGAAAGTCGCCAGTGAAGTGTTTTCACAGCTGGCTTTCCCGCCGGCTGTTTTAAACCAGCGGCAGCGGCGGCAGGGAGGAAGAAAGATGAAAGAAGATAGTAATTTCCCGGCTGGCGAGCCGCTGACCTATGTGCCGCAGTAGCCGCGGCTGAGCTCCGGTCTAAACTCCGGTCAGCAGCGAGCTAGCTGGGATATGCCCTTTCGTGGCATTCAAACCGTGCGCCAAGCTGCAGTACTCTCTTCTGATTGGTCGCCGCGGCGACCATCAGAGAAGTAGAACGGCTTGGCGCGCAGTTTGAATGCCGCTCCTCTGATTGGTCGCCACATTCCGCGCCGACCAATCAGAGGAGGGCTCGCGCCATGGCGCCATATTGTATTTGAAATATGGCACCATGGCGCGCTCCGCTATTCAGCGCCGAGTACACTGAGTACAGTGTATTTGAAATATGGCGCGCGTCGCTCCTCTGTTTGGTCGGCGCTGAATGCGGCGACCAATCAGAGGAGCGGCATTTAGAACCGCGCGCTAAGCAGCGCTACTTCTCTGATTGGTCGACGCGGCCGCGGCGACCAATCAGAAAGATACTGCGGCTTGGCGCGCGGTTTGAATGCCACGAAGGGCACCACCGCTGCGAGCAGCCTGGAGATGACTGGCTGACGCCGGTCATCTCACGGCTAGCTCGCTACTGACCGGAGTTTAGACCGGAGCTCAGTCTATTGCGGCGCAGAGGTCAGTGGCTCGCCAGCCGGGAAATGGCCGCTGCGGACCTCCGTGCCGCAGGTAGCCGTGGCTGAGCTCCGGTTAGCAGAGTCAGAGAAGCGGTGCGCGGTTTGTATGCCACTTCTCTCATTGGTCACCGCGTTCAGCGCCGAACAATCAGAATAGCGGAGCGCCATGGCACCATATTTCAAGTACACTGAGTACAGTGTATTTGAAATATGGCGCCATGGCGCACGCCGCTATTCTGATTGGTCGGCGCAGAACGCGGCGACCAATGAGAGAAGCGGCGCGCGGTTTGAATGCCGCTCCTCTGATTGGTCGCTGCGTTCAGCGCCGACCAATCAGAATAGTGGCGTGCGCCATGGCGCCATATTTCAAATACACTGTACTCAGTGGTTAGCATTGTATGGTGACTCAGTGGTTAGCATTGTATGGTGGCTCAGTGGTTAGCATTGTATGGTAGCTCAGTGGTTAGCATTGTATGATGGCTCAGTGGTTAGCACTGCATGGTAGCTCAGAGTTTAGCATTGTATGATGGCTCAGTGGTTAGCACTGTATATGATGGCTCAGTGTTTAGGTGGCTCAGTGGTTAGCATAGAATGGTGGCTTAGTGGTTAGCACTGTATGGTGGTTCAGTGTTTAGCACTGTATGATGGCTCAGTGGTTAGCACTGTATATGATGACTCAGTGTTTAGCATTGTATGGTGGCTCAGTGGTTAGCATTGTATGGTGGCTCAGTGGTTAGCATTGTGTGGTAGCTCAGTGGTTAGCATTGTATTCAATGTATTGTACCAAGTATTCAATGCATTTACTGTACATACTTTTCAGTAGGCCAACATTTATAAGTTAAAAATTATTTTTTCAGTTGGTCTTGTATAATATTCTAATTTTCTAAGATAATGACTATTGGGCTCTTATTGGCTGTAAGCCATAATCATCAACATTAAGTGTATGTGCCCACAGGAAGGTTTAACGTCGGTTTAGCAGCGAAAACCGCCGGCGGTTTAGCATAGGTTTTATTTAAATGTATGTAAATCCTAAGCAGCGTTAGGACTTACAAGTAACCCTATGTAATTTAGAAACCGCTGTGCATACATAGTCGGTTTATGTGAGCGGATCTGCCCGCGGTTGAGCGGTTTCCCAGCGGTTTAGCAGCATACAGCATGTCAATTCTTCTCAGCGGTTTTTGATCGGTTCCATGAACAAAATCCTCCATAGAAAACCGCCGGAAAAACCGCTGGAAAAACCGACTGAAAACCGCTGTGCACACTCTGAAAAAACCGCTGGGAAACCGCTGAGAAACCGCTGGAAAACCGCTGTGCACACGCTGAAAAAAAACGCCGGAAAACAGCTGGAGACTTCAGAGCTCAGAACTGATCATTTCCAGCAGTTTATTGACGGTTTGAACGCCACTAAACCTTCCTGTGGGCACATACCCTAATAGAAAAAACACTTGAACTAGATCACTCTGTTTGTAATGACTATGTAATATATGTGCTTCACTTTATGTATTGAATTATTGAAATAAACTATCTTTTTGATGATATTTTAATTTATTGAGATGCACCTGTATAGCGAAAGATAGATAGATAAATAGATAGATAGATAGATAGATAGATAGATAGATAGATAGATAGATAGATAGATAGAGTGTGCATAACTGAAGAAGAGTAAAGGCTCTTGTTTTCATTTTCAAGAACTGGTTATTGAATTTTTTTTAGCAGCTCTTCAAGTATAATGAAGTGATACTTCAGAAATTATCCTGGAAGTAGAAAGCAATATCAAGTACACTTAAATAAAACAGTTTTTTTTTATTTGCCCCATAAACTCAGAATAAATTACAGCAGGCATATGATTGTGGAATGTAAATTGTTGGTACTGTTTTTCATAATCAGTTTTCAATCTTATCATATCTTTTTTAATTAGCTAATTAATTGGATACATTTTTATTTCCGATTAAATATGTTAATACTTTGGTCTTTATAATAAAAAAAATATAACAACCAGTACATACAATTGGATGTTATCTGCTTTTTCTTTTCTTTGAATTAGAGTTTTCGCAGCCTTATTGACGGAAAGTATTGACATCACACAAAAAGACATATTGAAGCAAATGGATAGTTACGGTAGTTTTCCTCATAAATTGTTTTGTTGCAAACATAATTACTGACAAACTGCATTAAATTGCATACAAGAATGTATCATGTTCACTAATTTTGATTTTCAGTCCAGACAGTGAATGGGACAAATTTGTCTAACTTTCTGATGCATTTGAAAAAAAAGTTTGCACATTTATTCAGGAAGTTAGAAGCGTTAAAAGATTATCAGCATTTTCTGATTTGTCCAACAAAATTTACAAAACCAATTTTTTTTTTAGGGACCATATCATATTTGAACTGATTTTGAATGGCTTATATGACAAACGTTACACCATTATAACAACTGCATCCCTTAATATGCTCAAAACCACATTAAAAAAAAGTATATTTACCCCTTAGGTGCTTCACAGGAAATAATCCAATGTAGTAGGAAAAAATTTACATTTTACTTTCCCACAAAAATATTGCTTTAACCCAGGTATTTTTTTTATTTGCACCAGGATAACATGAGAAAATGCACATTGTGCATTTTCTCTTGAGTTTGCTAATGCTCCATATGTTGTCGTAAACTACTGTTTTGCACACGACAGGGCTTGAAAGGTGGAATCATTAGTGGATACAATGTCTTCTCTGGAAAGCCCTTAATGTGCCTAAACAGTGGAATCCTCCCCATATATGTCCCCATTTTATAACATAAAGAAGATAGAGTCCAGAACTACGGAATGAGGCAAGAAGAGTAGGTAAAATCTTCCTAATTTTATTATAAAAGTTAAAAGTTTATACAGCAATGTCTATGAGGTCGTTATTTCTAGAAATTCCCAGAAAGACTGTATAGTTAAACAATAGGTCTATCCCCACTCCCCCAGTCTCATTACCAGGAGCCCTATGGAACACTTGCTCTGTCTGCAATAAACTTTCAAACATCCATCAATTTTTTATCACTAACAAGCTCTATTTCCTTAGCATCACTGAAACATGGCTCACCTCTGACACAGCTGATCCAGCTGCACTTTCATATGGTGGATTCCTTCCTTCTCACACACCCCACCTCAGCAACAAACATGGTGGAGGAGTTGGCTTGCTCCTGTCTGATAAATGCCCCTTTTCCCCCATTGCACTGCCACCCTCCATTACTCTCCCCTCTTTTGAGGTGCATTCCATCTGCATCTACTCCCCCTATAAATTTCAGCTGGCTACCATATACTGCCCCCCAGGGTCAATCACCACTTTTCTTGACCACTTCACTAACTGGTTAATTCACTTCCTTTCTGCTGACATCCTTACACTCATCATGGGTGACTTCAACATTCCCATTGATACTTCTCAGCTGCCTTTAAACTTTTAACAATAACTTCCTCCATTGACCTCAATCAATGGTCTTCCACAGCCACTCACAAAGTTGGCCACATGCTGAACCTTATTTTCTTCCGCCTCTGTTAATTATATAACCTCTCAAACTCTGATCTCCCTCTTTCTGACCATAATCTATTTACATTCTCTTCTCTTTCTTCTTCTAGTACACAACTAGAGATGAGTGAACATCTCAGGGTTCGAATTCAGCTGCATTTGCCAAAGGTGGGGTGTTTGACGAATGGTTCAACGAACAATTCATCGAACACCATTAAAATAAATGGTAGGCAACATTAGACACATTGAAAACACCTTCAAAGGTGTCAAAAAGCTGGCAAACACACACACAGACATACACAAATCATCTTACCTGTCTCTCGCTGCTTGCTTGTTTCTAGGTTCTCTCTCCCACGCTCCCTCTCACTCACTTCTGGTGCCACCCATTAACCTTTCTGCATGTTCACCTCACTGACTCCACAACAGCCAATGCATCCCATAATGCAAGAATGTGGGACAATGGGATGCATTATAATACATAGAGGACTATGGGGATACATTGTAATATATGGAGGAATATGGGGATGCACTATAATAATTGGAGGACTATGGTGGTGGAAAGAGGAACACTATATATACCAGGACGGGGGACATATATATCATGATAAAGGCCATATTCCAGGATGAGGGACATTAATACATAATGAAGGGGGAGAGGTCAATTCATGAGTCTTTATAGGATTTAGAACTTTTATCAGGCTACATACAACTAACTAAGTGTGCGGGGAATTACAGGTCTAAATTTTGCACCGGGGCCCATCAGACTCTAGTTACGCCACTGATTAGGGGTGTTCTGAGTCATTGGGTCTTCCGATGAGTGTTTTGGCCCCAATAATCAACTAAAGCTTTAGGACCATTTTCAAATGTCAAACTTTTCCCTGAACAAAGCCTTGTTTGCCGATTTTTTTTATTAAATTGCTTGGGTTTTCCTATCACAAACCGAATCATCAATGTTCGTGTCGAATTTGAAATTGGTGAACATCTTGGGGAAAGTTCGCTCATCTCTATTAGACAACCCTTTTAAAAATTGTGCGCACAGTGTATGGATAATGAACAGTGAATGCTTTTTATACATGCATGTTGAATTTCAGTCGGTGTCATACTGTACATTGCTATTTTATGTTTGTAAGATATTCTTTAAATTATATAGTTGGCATATTTTAGTGCTGAAAATGAAAAGCAAAATTACTTTAAAATTATATTTTCATTTTTTTTTACCTTGGCAGTCCCTTATTTTATTCTGCCTTGCTTACTTTAACCTTTGCCCCTTTCTTTATATTTTTTAAATCAAAATCTAAGAAGCAGTGGGGAAAACATTATCACTCACCATCTGTTACTTGCCATCTGGACAGTCTCTCTTACATTGGCAATCCCAATTAGAAGCAGATATATGTTTCATGACATAAGAAAAATGATAAATTTGAATATACTGATAAAACAAAAAAATATGTTTTATTCAATTCTCTTGTTTTCATGAACTTAATTTTTAGTCACAAGGCTTCTAAAAAAGGAAATACTTTATATTTTTCTAAAAAAAATTGCAGTTGTCTCACTAGCGTCTGGGAGATTACTAAAACCTATTATGATTAATTTTAAAAATGCAAATATTAATCTTAATCTCATTACTTTTTGTTTTGATGAAAATTTTCAATATAAAAGCTTCCCTCTTTAACTTTACCAAAATTATATACCTACCATATATACTCGTGTATAAGCTGACCCGTGTATAAGCCGACCCCCCTACTTTTGCCCCCAAAACCTGGGAAAACCTATTGACTCGTGTATAAGCCGAGGGTGGACCCCAGCACAAGTATACAGCCCCCAGCAGTGTGGTATACAGCAGCCTCCCCAGTGGTAGTATACAGCAGCAGCCCCAGTGGTATATACAGCAGCAGCCCCAGTGGTAGTATACAGCAGCCCCAGAGGTATATACAGCAGCCCTAGAGGTAGTATACAGCAGCAGCCCCAGTGGTAGTATACAGCAGCAGCCCCAGTGGTACTATACAGCAGCAGCCCCAGTGATATATACAGCAGCAGCCCCAGTGGTAGTATACATCAGCCCCAGAGGTAGTATACAGCAGCCCCAGAGGTATATACAGCAGCCCCCACCCCCATATCAGTATACAGGGCCCCCCCCCTTGTGTAGCAATCCTGTAAAGGAAGAGATTAGTATACTTATCCCTGCCGCTTTCCCGCTGCCGCTGTCCCGCCGCCGCCATCGCGCTCCTCCGTCTTCATCCAGCGTCTTCCGGCTTCCTCCTCTGGCGCGCAGACAATGACGTCATTGCGTGCAGAAAAATGTCCACTGACCAGGCACTACACACGTGGAGCTCTGCTTACAGCCTGTCGGCTATCCCCCGGTGCCTGGTGTTGCACAGCCTTAGAACAAGCAATCTAAGATTCATAAAGAAGTGAATAAAGAAAGGCGGCACTCACCATGTAGGCTGGTGGAAGAGTGTTTTAATCCAGGTGGCTTAATCCATTAAAACATTGTTGGTGCGGTGGGGAGAGGGAGTGAGAGGCCGTCGGAACGATGGTACCGTTTCGTATCACTATACGATACAAAACGGTACCGTCGTTCCGACGGCCTCTCACTCCCTCTCCTCACTGCACCAACAATGTTTTAATGGATTAAGCCACCTGGATTAAAACACTCTTCCACCAGCCTAAATGGTGAGTGCCGCCTTTCTTTATTCACTTCTTTATGAATGACGTCATTGCCTGCGCCCACCGGAGGAAGCCGGAAGAAAACGGAAGACGCTGGATGAAGCCGGAGGACCGCGATAGCTGGTGCGGGACAGCGGCAGCGGGACAGCGGCAGGGATAAGTATACTAATCTCTTGCTTTACAGGATTGCTACACAAGGGGGGGCCCTGTATACTGATGGGGGGGCACTGTATACTGTATACAGTGTATACAGTATACAGTGACTCGCGTATAAGCCGAGGGGGGGACTTTTCAACCCAATTTTTGGGCTGAAAAACTCGGCTTATACGCGAGTATATACGGTATTTAAAGAATATGAAAAAAAACAGAACAGCATCAGGTATTACCAGACTTGTGCAGCGCTTTCTCAACACTGGTCAAATGTCCATGTAAACAATCCAAAAAAGGAAAAAGCAGCACCAAATAGATATCAAGCCTCGGCTTGAGAAAGGACCTCCGATCCGAAACGTCGCCAGGCCATTGGCAATAAAGGTTCACTTGATATCTATTTGGTGCTGCCTTTTCCTTTTTTGGATTATTTAAAGAATATCTATCACAAACATGTTAAAGAGGACAATTCACCCCCTGGTGCATGGCAAACTAAATGCAGCACTGAATGCAGCATGCCTGCTGCATTCAGGGAAGGGGTCCCCCAATGTCTCTAGCCCCCTGTAAGCTTTAAAAAAGACTTTAGCAGCCTTACAGCTAAGAGGTCACCTGGGTGGGATCTTATTAAGAGGTCCTGGCTGCTGGCACAGTCCTCTCTGCCTCCTCCTTGTGTGTTCCACCTCGTCTATGTGTCTGCTGCCGCCTCTTTTTTTGCTGGGTCTGCCCTGCTCTTCTGCTCCTGACATCACAAAGAGCAGGAGCAGAAGAGAAGGGCAGACCCAGGAGAAGATAAGGCGGTGGCAGATACATAGAGGGGGTGGAACACACAAAGAGGAAGCAGGAAGGACTGTGCCAGCAGCCAGGACCTCATAATTAGATCCCTAGATGGGGGGGCCCCTTCCCTGAATGCAGCAGACATGAGTGCTGCATTTAGTTTGCCAAGCATCAGGTGGGTGACAGGTCCTTTTTAAGTTTTTTAACAAGTTATTATTATTATTATTTATTATTGTAGCGCCATTTATTGCATGGCGCTTTACATGTGAAAAGGGGCATACATAGACAATTACAATAAACATGATCAACACAAGGCACACATGAGTTCAGAATGAGACAGGACCCTGCCGGTGGGGACTCACAGTCTACAAGGGATGCTAGAGCTAGAGTTACCTTATAATAATAATAATAATTTTATGTATATAGCGCCAACATACAGCATTCCGCAGCACTTGACATATACAGACAATTTGAGAAAATACATAGTAACAAAAAATGTAATAGATATCATGATGAGGGTGAGCCCTGCTCGAAAGCTTACAATCTGTCAGGAAATTTGGGAAACACAAGAAGTAAATGGTAAAAAGTGCTGTCATAAATGCTCCAGCCATCAATATAATAGAAAGGGGATTTACATAGTGCTGCATGAACTAGTCCACCAGCCAGGATCTTTACAATTAAAGATAAAGTGTTATTAAGTGCATGGAGGGTGTAGATAGATTAACCAAGAGGCCAGACTTGGAAAAGGGTAGAATATAGTGATGGGCAAGTCCTAAATTACTCGGAATCGCTTGACTCCAGCAAGTCCAAAACCGGGACTCGCTACTCGTTGCGAGTCTAGCAAGTCCAATATTAATGAATGGGGAAGCGAGTAATAGCGAGTAATGTGAGATTTACAAATGGCAGATGTGCCTCGGAAGCTTCAGGCTCTATCTGCTACAATAGCTAAATCATGTTTCATAGGCTCCTGCTGTCACAGCACAGTTAACTCTCTGCTTACCGGCGCTGCAACAAGAAGAAGAAGGAAGACAGAAGACAGAAGAGGGAAGAAAGAAGAGAGAAGACCTGGGTCTTTGAAGGAATATGTGGTGGTAATAAAGTTGGAGTCCCTAATGGTGTCTGTGTCTTTATTTTTAATAAATAATTTTTCTCTGTGTGGTGTTTTTTTTAACCCTTTATTGGAGATTCTTAGTGGCCGGGTCAAACCTGGCCTGGCATTAAGAATCTAGGGCTTAATACCAGCTTGTATAACAAAGCTGGTATTAACCCCTTTATTACCCAGCGTGCCACCGCCACCAGGGCCGCTGGAAGAGAGGGGTTCAGCGCCAGAGGATGGCGCTTCAATGAACGCGCCATCTTCTGGGGCGGCTGCGGGCTGCAATTTGCAGCGGGGGGTGCCCAGAAAGCTTGGGTCTCCCTGCGCTGCGGATTCCAACCCCCAGCTGCTTAGCTGTACCTTGCTAGACATGGAAATTGCGCGGAGCCCCACACATTTTTTTTTTATTATTTCATGAAATTCATGAAATAATAAAAAAAAAAGGCTCCCCTACATTCTTGTGTCCGGCCAGGTACAAATAGGCACCTGGGGGGTTGGGGGCAGCCCGTCGCTGCCTGCTAGATCTGGCTGGTTCCAGAAATACGGCGAAGCCCACGTCATTTTTTTTCTGAAAAATCAATAAAACAATCCTAAAAAAGGGACTGCATCTTTATTAACCCCTGGACCATGGTGCAGGGGTTAATAAAGATGCAGTCCCTTTTATTTACATTGTTTTATGGATCTGTCAGAAAAAAATTTGACGTGGGCTTCGCCGTATTTCTGGAACCAGCCGGATCCAGCAGGCAGCGACGGGCTGCCCCCAACCCCCAGGTGCCTATTTGTACCTGGCCGGACACAAGAATATAGGGGAGCCCTTTTTTTTAATTATTTCATGAATTTCATGAAATAATAAAAAAAAATGCGTGGGGCTCCGCGCAATTTCTATGTCTAGCCAGGTACAGCTAAGCAGCTGGGGGCTGGAATCCGCAGCGCAGGGAGGCCCAAGCTTTCTGGGCACCCCCCGCTGCAAATTGCAGCCCGCAGCCGCCCCAGAAGATGGCGCGTTCATTGAAGCACCATCCTCTGGCGCTGAACCTCGCTCTTCCAGCGGCCCTGGTGGCGGTGGCACGCTGGGTAATAAAGGGGTTAATACCAGCTTTGTTATACAAGCTGGTATTAAGCCCGAGATTCTTAATGTCAGGCCACGTTTGACCCGGCCACTAAGAATCTCCAATAAAGGGTTAAAAAAACACAACACAGAGAAAAAATTTTATTAGAAATAAAAAAAAAAGCCATTAGGGACTCCATCTTTAATTAAAAAAATCCTCTTCCGTCCGACGTAGTCCAAAACGCGATGTCCTCTCTGCTACATCCCTGTGCATAGATATAGATGTCTATGCACAGGGAATGAGCAGACTGAGAAAAATCTCAGCTCTGCTACATCAGGCAGCAGACGGGCTCTAGGACTCTGGAGCTGCGGCAGCCTGCAGGACCCGAGGGCACAGAGCAGACAACTGGACTCGTTACTGTGCGAGTTTCCCTGCGATTACTTGCACAGTAACGAGTCCAATGCAAGTCAATGGCAATCCTAGTTTTGTCAGAGTCTCTGACAAAACTAGGATTGCCATTGATTTGCATTGGACTCGTTACTGTGCGAGTAATCGCTGGGAAACTTGCAGAGTACCGAGTACTGCGAGTCCCTTACTACTCGTCGAGTAACGAGTCCTAGCGAGTAGACTCGCCCATCCCTAGTAGAATAGGAATAGTTAGATAAAATAATAATACTAATTAGGGAAGGGGAATTGGGAAGAATGCTCACCATCTGTTCCAAGGATCCTTTAGCGGCCGGAGTAAAGTGGCTGGCTACCAAATGAAAAAGAAATCTCACTGCTCCCTTCCTCCATAAAATAGGCATGCCTATGACTAAAGACTTACGAAACATGTAAGGTGGGGATCCTGCATGGTTCAACAGAGTACAATTGTTTTTAAAACTGACCTGAAATAAAGATGTTTTGATTTTATGGAGGAAGGGAGCAGCCAGATTTCTTGTTCATTTGGACTCATAATTTCATATTGTACTCTGTAGCGGATGGGCAACTAGTGCAATGACTGGCACAGGATAGAGGCATTGGAGAGGAATATGATCCTGGCTGCTGCATTCAGGATGGAATGGAGAGGAGAGATTTTAGTAAGAGGGAAACCAATTAGTAGAGAACTGCAATAATCCAAACGATAATGAATAAGGGCAACAGTTAGAGTTTTTCCAGAGTCAATGACAAGAAAAGGTCGAATTCTAGAGATATTTTTGAGGTGTAGGTGACCCGAGCGAGCGAGTGATCGGATGAGGGGAATAAAAGAGAAATTTGAGTCAAATATAACTCCAAGACAGCGGGCATGCTGCTGAGGAGTAATGATAGGACCACATACAGAAATGGCAATGTGAGGTCTCGGAAGATTAGCAGAGGGAAGAAACATAATGAGTTCAGATTTTGACAGTTTCACTTTAAGGTAGAGAGAGGACATGATGTTAGAGACAACAGACAGACAATCACAGGTATTTTGTAATAATGCAGGGGTGATGTCAGGAGAAGAGGTGTATAATTCAGTGTAATCAGCATAGAGATGGTACTGAAAACTGATTCTACTGATGGTTTGTCCAATAGGGGCAGTGTATAGAGAGAAGAGAAGGTGACCTAAGACTGAACCCTGACGAACCTCAACCATGAGGGGAAGAGGAGTCGGCAAAAGAGACAGTGAAGGAGCAGTTAGAGAGGTAGAAGGCGAATCAGGAGAGAGCAGTGTCCTTGAGCCAAATAGAACAAGTCATAGAGAGGAAGGGATGGTGATCAACAGTACCAAATATAGTGGAGAGATCCAGGAGAATTAGCAGCGATTTAGCTGTTAGTGGATCATTAGAGACATTAGTAAGAGCAGTATCTGTACAGTGTAAGGAGTGGAAACTGGAGTAGAGGGTCAAAAAGACAATTATCTAAGCGATAGCAGATCAAATGGGAGTAGACCAAGCATTCCAGAAGTTTAGAGATGTAGGGGAGATTAGAGACAGGTTGGTAGTTGGCAGCAGAGTTCTGGTCGAGGGATGTTTTTTTTAGGAATGGGCGTATGCTTGGGGACGTCACCATATGAGAGAGAATAAATATTTTAGCTATAAGTGAGAGGTGACATCCAGAGAATGGGATTTTAGGAGATTTAAGGGATCACTGGAGCAGATAAAACCCTGAGAAGATGCAAGGAGCTGGGTAACTTTTTCCTCTGTGACCGGATCAAAGATCTAAAGTGAGTTGAAGGAAGTGCAAGAGGAAAGAGAACGCATGATGTTATGAGGCTTGGAGGAAATTTCCTGTAATATGTGTTAAATTTTGTCTTTAAAATAGTTGGCCAGATCGCTGAGGTTAGTGGTTCGGGTCTGTACTCTTGGACAGAGGAGCAAGTATCTTATAATATTGAAAATGTTTACAATAATAACACTGGGGAACACAATTTTTTAGGAGTTAGGTCAGACAACTGTTCTTAATTATTTTTGGATGCTGAATCCAGAAATGATCTCAGTTTTTCTCTATCACGTCAAGTTTTTGAACTATAGGATTTTTGTCTTCTCAAAAATATGTAAACTACTGTACCTAAAAAGTGTTTTTTTTTTTTAAATAGTACAACTATGAACAAAAAATGAAATATATAAGAAATAGGCATGACAAATATGTTTTTTAACACTATCATGTTTTTTACAAAGGATATATATATATATTGTAATCAGATAACAAGTCTTATTACAGATATCAGTGCAATTGTGCATCTCTGACAGGTAAGTAGTGGAGGAAAAACTTGACGTGCTAGAAAAAAACTGACTACATTTTTGGAATCAGCATGCCAATTTTTGTATAAATCAGCTCAAAAAGCTAACTCAACAGAAAATTTTTTCAAATTGTTCCCCAGTGTAATCATAATTTTTTTCTGCTCTATGTGAAATCAAATACATTCCTTTACAACAGTGTATGCGATTTGTTCAAACCAATTAAAGCACAAGCCTTTCATCTTTTAAGTAGTGACATTTTCAATGTTGTGTTTTCATTTTGTCACCCCCTTGTTTGAAGAGCCATACTTTTTTATTTTTACTTCTACAAAGCCATATGAAGGCTTATTTTTTTTGCAGGCCAATTTGTAGTTTTAGAAAAGGGAAAAAATTTCCAAGTGGGGGAAAAAAATTGTAAAAAAAATGCAATTCCATCTTGCTTTTTAGCTTTTGTTTTAACAGTTTTCATTCTCTGATACAAATGCCTAGATCAAGATGAAAAATCCCATTGTCTTGAGGGTCTCTTGTTCTTGGGACATGAATGCAATCACTGATCTCTGGGAGACCAGTCCAAGAAAACATTGCAGGCAGCCGGCTAAAGCGCTCAACACAGTGAATTCCTAGAGGCATTGCCCCCTGGGAATTATGTCTTGTCCTTGGGGGACAGTTTTGGGATCTGTTAGGCTGGCTTCAGACTTGCAGATGCATCTGCAGCGTTTTGCAGATGCATCTGCAAGCATCTGCATGCAGACCGGGGCCCCTATGTTGATAATGGTGCGCACGGCGGTCTGCAGATGCTTGTGGACCGCCGTGCGCACCCATTCACTCCTATATGTGATCTGTGCGCAGGCTGATGCCTGCGCACAAATCACACACTCCCGCCCGCACCATGGACGCGAGATGTCGCGTCCCTGGTGCGGACGAGAGTGTGTGATCTGTGCGCAGGCATCAGCCTGCGCACAGATCACATATAGGAGTGAATGGGTGCGCATGGCGGTCCACAAGCATCTGCAGACCGCCGTGCGCACCATTATCAACATAGGGGCCCCGGTCTGCATGCAGATGCTTGCAGATGCATCTGCAAAACGCTGCAGATGCATCTGCAAGTCTGAAGGCAGCCTTAGTCTTACATTGTCTTGTGAAACTCTAGATTTTAAATATAGTTGCTTTTGTTTTGGTGCAATAAGCTTTTTGTAGCTGCTGAATTCTTGTTGCCTGTAGCCCTGGTGTCTGGCTAATGCTTGAAGTAGTATAACCCTTTGCTTATTATTCCTTGTCTTTCTATTTTCCCCTGTGTCAGACTATTGCAGGGGTGTAGTATTGTGCACTCACTGCCCTCCGCACTAGCTAGAATGAGTGGAGGGACAACACAGGGACTAGGTAGGCAGGGGGAAGGACCCACTTAGGGACATTGAGGAGTGCAGGGTGCAGACACAGGTTAGTGTCAGGCAATGAACCATCTCCCCTCTCCCTCCCCTCCCGGTGGTACATACTGTCTCGGGTTTCGGTTTTGAGAAAAGGTTTAACGGATGGAATACGAGTGTTTTAAGAAAACGAGAATTAATAAAGCTTAATTTAGGGGAAAGGTGAAAGGGAATTGTCTATGTGGCTGTTTGGGGGGTTGTTATATCAACAGTATCTCAGCATAGGAAAAAAATTTTTAAACACATCTAATTGTTGAATTTATTATTATTTCAAGATCTATTGATTAAAATGAAATTTTTCTGTGTGGATGTTCCTGGACGGCAGCCAATCAAGGAGCATAAACCATCCAGAAGTTGAAGACACAAGAGGTTGTGTCATTGGCTGGCTATTTAATTACTAGATGGTGGCCCGATTCAAACGCATCGGGTATTCTAGAATATGTATGTAGTTTATTTATGAAGATTTAGGAATAATGCGGGGTTTAAATCTCGCGGCAATATTGCTGATTGGTCGCGGCCAACTGGGCACGACCAATCAGTGAAGCATGGTTCAAATCCTGCGCCAATTCCTGGCTGGACTGCGCCTGTCGCTGATTGGTTGTGGGCTGCTGGCGTGACCAATCAGCGAAGCGGGATTTCCGTTACAGACAAACAGACAGAATTTGACAACTATGTAGTAGATATGTATCAAATGTCCAACAGGGGGCATGTACGTAGGGGAGACTGGACTGTGAGTATGTATCAAATAACTGTTAGTGTTTTACTTGTGAAAATGTTCAGCTTTTTGCTAGCTTGCTATACCTTGTAAATAACTTACCGTATATACTCGTGTATAAGCCGAGTTTTTCAGCCCAAAAATTGGGCTGAAAAGTCCCCCCCTCGGCTTATACACGAGTCACTATACGGGGTGAGTGGGGTGGGGGCTCTGTCCGGGTGCTGGGGAGGCAGGAGGAGGCGGGGGGAGGCTGCTGTATGAGCGGCCCCGTCACGTGGGGCCGCTCATTACATATGCACTGCATCCCCCTGTCAATCAGCGCCAGGGGGAGCAGTGCATATAGGTAGATAATTCCCCCCATAAATGCTGGCACACGTCCCCCCTGTTGTAAGGCCCCCCCTGCTGAATACTTACCATCCCTGGTCTTCAGCAGCACCCCGGCGCCGGTCCTCTGTGCTTCGGTCCTCCGCGATCCCGTCCTCTGTGCTCCGTTCCCCGGCTGTATCATGTGACCAGCCGCGTCGCAGACGCGATGACGTCATTGCTTCTGCGACGCGCGGGGAACCCGGATGCAGCCGTGGAGCGGAGCACAGAAGACGGGATCGCGGAGGACCGGAGCACAGAGGACCGGCGCCGGGGTGCTGCTGAAGACCAGGGATGGTAAGTAATCAGCAGGGGGGGGCCTTACAACAGGAGGGGACGTGTGCCAGCATTTGTGTGGGGCTGCTGTTTATAGGGGCTGCAATACCACTGGGGCTGCAATACCACTGGGGCTGCTGTATATAGGGGCTGTATACACCACTGGGGCTGCAATACCACTGGGGCTGCAATACCACTGGGGCTGCTGTATATAGGGGCTGTATACACCACTGGGGCTGCAATACCACTGGGCTACTGTATATAGGGGCTGTATACACCACTGGGGCTGCAATACCACTGGGGCTGCTGTATATAGGGGCTGTATACACCACTGGGGCTGCAATACCACTGGGGCTGCTGTATATAGGGGCTGTATACACCTCTGGGGCTGCAATACCACTGGGGCTGCTGTATATAGGGGCTGTATACTCCACTGGGGCTGCAATACCACTGGGGCTGCTGTATATAGGGGCTGTATACACCACTGGGGCTGCAATACCACTGGGGCTGCTGTATATAGGGGCTGTATACACCACTGGGGCTGCAATACCACTGGGGCTGCTGTATATAGGGGCTGCTGTATACACCACTGGGGCTGCAATACCACTGGGGCTGCTGTATATAGGGAGTGCAATACCACTGGGGCTGCTGTATATAGGGGCTGTATACACCACTGGGGCTGCAATACCACTGGGGCTGCTGTATATAGGGGCTGTATACACCTCTGGGGCTGCAATACCACTGGGGCTACTGTATATAGGGGCTGTATACACCACTGGGGCTGCAATACCACTGGGGCTGCTGTATATAGGGGCTGTATACACCACTGGGGCTGCAATACCACTGGGGCTGCTGTATATAGGGGCTGTATACACCTCTGGGGCTGCAATACCACTGGGGCTGCTGTATATAGGGGCTGTATACTCCACTGGGGCTGCAATACCACTGGGGCTGCTGTATATAGGGCTGTATACACCACTGGGGCTGCAATACCACTGGGGCTGCTGTATATAGGGGCTGTATACACCACTGGGCTGCAATACCACTGGGGCTGCTGTATATAGGGGCTGCTGTATACACCACTGGGGCTGCAATACCACTGGGGCTGCTGTATATAGGGAGTGCAATACCACTGGGGCTGCTGTATATAGAGGCTGCTGTATACACCACTGGGGCTGCAATACCACTGGGGCTGCTGTATATAGGGGCTGCTGTATACACCACTGGGGCTGCAATACCACTGGGGCTGCTGTATATAGGGGCTGCAATACCACTGGGGCTGCAATACCACTGGGGCTGCTGTATATAGGGGCTGCTGTATACACCACTGGGGCTGTAATACCACTGGGGCTGCTGTATATAGGGAGTGCAATACCACTAGGGCTGCTGTATATACCACTGGGGGCTGCTGTATATCATACTGCTGGGGCCTGTATACCACTGCTGGGGGCTGTATACCTGTGCTGGGGTCCACCCTCGGCTTATACGCGAGTCAATAGATTTTCCCAGGTTTTGGGGGCAAAAGTAGGGGGGTCGGCTTATACACGGGTCGGCTTATACACGAGTATATACGGTACCATGATCTCATATGAGACAGATGTTTTTCTTTCCTTTTTTCTGTGTAGAAATAATCCTCTTCAAAAAACCGCCAGAACAGCATGGTAAATGACATGTTGTAACCCTTTGCAAGCCAAGTCTGAAGTCAAGCATGCAATCATGAAGCTCTTTGAGAACGATGTGGATAAATGCTAAACTTTGTTTTAAAGAGCAGTATTATATGTATGTCATGTCACATTTGTGTAATTTAACAACAACATTGAAAAATATAGTATCAACTTTGTATGTTTCAATAGTACATATATCTGATACATATATTGCATAAGATATTTCAGCAAGGTTTTTCAATTTACAGCTAGTGAATTAAAAGTTCCTTGATCATGTTGTCTTGTAAGGCTGGCTTCACACCACGGTTTTCTGCATCAGGTTCTGTCGGGCAGAAAGATCAGCACTGTGGACAGCAGCAGAAACGAATCTTGTAAAAAAAAAAAACAGGATCGGAGGGCAGATTTGGACAAACTTTCTGCTCATCCTGTGCCGTAAGGTTTTGTCCGGTGGATCCTGTAAAAAACAGGATCCAACCTGACAGCTTAAAAGCCTAAGGCCCCATTCACACACTGCCTTTTTTGCTGCGTATTTTTAAGCACAAGCTCATCACAAACCAGGAGTGGGTGATTAAACATATAAGTGGAGCACTTGTTTCTATAAGGGCCACTTTACACACACCAACTTCTGTGACCAACTTCTGAACAGATCTCTGGTTGCAGTGAAATCATGGACACATTGCTCCATTTTGTGGCTGTGTACAAATGTAACAATGTGTCCTAGATTTCACTGCAACCAGAGATCTGTTCAGAAGTTGGACACAGAAGTTGGTGTGTGTAAAGCAACCCTTAGGGCCACGTCACACACACAGATATCTGTGCAGATATTGGTCGCAGATCTCTGGTTGCAATGAAATCATGGACATATTGTTCCATTTTGTGGCCATATACAAATGGAGCAATGTGTCCATGATTTCACTGCAACCAGAGATCTGTGAGGGTACCTTTACACGCGGCTACATTTCTAGGGTGGCTACAGGTAACTTATTGGCTGCAGTGAAATCATGGAGACAAGGTTCTATCTTGTTGCTGTGTACAAATGGAATAATCTCTCCATGATTTCACTGCAACCAGTAAGTTACCTGTAGCCACCCTAGAAATGTAGCCACGTGTAATGGTGGGTTTACACACACCAATTTATCTGTTCGATCTCTGACCCAATCTCTGGTTGCAGTGAAATCATGGATACATTGCTCCATGTTGTACACAGCCACAAAATGGAGCAATGTATTCATGATTTCACTGCAACCAGAGATTGGGTCAGAGATTGAACAGATAAATTGGTGTGTGTAAACCCACCATCAGACCTTTCGTCTGAGTGTGCCACTCCCGGTTTTGATTGCTCCACTCCTGGCTTTTTTTGAGCTTGTGTGTAAAAATATGCAGCATAAAAAGCAGTGTGTGAATGGGGCCTAAGAATGTTTTCCATTTTTTGGGAGGCATTCATATTAATTTATAAATGCTTGCATTGTGTTTTCACCTGTTTCTAATTTTTCTTTATAATGTTGAAATAAGGAATTAGAGAAATTGGAAGAATAATTGAAACACCATAATCCAAATTTTTTATATACAATAAAAATAATTTTTTCATATACATTTTATAATAAGATTTTACTTGGAAGAATTCACATTCAACTTTATAACATGGTATAATTATATCATATCATTATTAACCCCTTCACCACCCAGCCTACTTTGACCCTAATGACCTGGCAATTTTTTGTAAAGCGGCCGTCACACGCACAGATATCGCGCAAGATATCGCTTGAATGCGGCAGATTAAACATCGCGTAAGCGATGTCTGTGCGTGTGATGGCAAGATACGACGAGCGAGATCTGATCAAATCGCAAAATCGAGATCTGAGGTCCGGACCTCAGATCTAGCGATTTACGATTTAGCGATCTGCTTCATCGTGGTGTATGACACCACGATGAACGATCTCCCAGCGGCAGAGCCTATGCTGGGAGATGGTAACTATGGTACACGTCGGGTTACTAAGCGATGCGCGGCGCCTAGTTACCCGATGTGTACCATAGTTACCAGCGAGATCGCGGATCCACATTGCTGGTGAGTCTGTCTGTGTGACATCTCACCAGCGATGTGAGCGATATTGTAAGCGATCGCGCGTGCACGTGATCGCTTACAATATCGCATGAGATATCTTAGCGTGTGACGGCCGCTTTATTCTGACCAGTGTCCCTTTATGAGGTAATATCTCTGGAGCACTTCAACAGATCCTAGCGATTCTGAGATTGTTTTTTGTGACATATTGGGCTTCATGTTAGTGGTAAATTTAGGTTGATAACTTTTTTGTTTATTTGTGAAAAAATCGGAAGTTTGACGAAAATTTTGAAAATTTTGCAATTTTCAAATTTTAAATTTTTATTCTGTTAAGTCAGAGAGTTATGTGACACAAAATAGTTAATAAATAACATTTTCCACTTGTCTACTTCACATCAGCACAATTTTGGAAACAGAAAATTTTTGTTAGGGCCATGTCACACACACAGATATCTGTGCAGACATTGTTCGCAGATCTCTGGTTGCAGTGAAATCATGGACATATTGTTCATTTTTATATGGCCACAAAATGGAACAATTTGTCCATGATTTCACTGCAACCAGAGATATGAGAACAATATCTGCACAATTATCTGTGTGTGTGACGTGGCACTTAGGAAGTTTTAAGGGTTCAAAGTTCATCAGCAATTTCTAATTTTTCCAGAAAAGTTACAAAACCATTTTTTTTAGTGACCACATCACATTTGAAGCCCCTTTGAGGGGTGTATATTACAGAAAACACCCAAAAGTGACACCAATCCAAAAACTGCACCCCTCAAGCTACTCAAAATTATATTCGAGAAGATTATTAACCCTTCAGGTGCTTCACAGGAACTAAAGCAACGTGGAAGGAAAAAATGGACATTTTAATTTTTCCAACAAAATGTTCTTTTGTCCTCAATGTTTTCATTTTCACATGGGCAACAAGATAAAATAGATCCTAAAATTTGTTGGGAAATTTCTCCTGAGCACACCGATACTTCATATGTGGTCATAAACCACTGTTTAGGCACATGGCAGGTCTCAGAAGGGAAGGAGCGCCATTTCACTTTTTGAATGGAAAATTAGCTCAAGCGGACATGATGTCGTGTATGGAGAGCCTAAACAATGGAGCTCCCCCACAAATGACCACATTTTGGAAACTAGACCCCCCAAGGAACATATCTAGATAAACAGTGAGCACAAAGGTGCTTCACACTTTGATATGTAAAAATGAAAAAGTACTTTTTTTTCACAAAAATGTTCTTTTATACTCAATTTTTTTCATTTTCACATGGGCAACAGGATATAATGCATCCTAAAATTTGTTAGGCATTTTCTCCTGAGTACACCAATACCTCACGTGGTCATAAACCATTGTTTGAGACAACAATATAGGGCAACATCCTGGACTCACATGATCAGCAACTCAAAAGCATAATGAAAAACCTGAGAACAGAGTTCTATCGCTATAGGAACCAGTATATACGGTATATACTCGTGTATAAGCCGACCCGTGTATAAGCCGACCCCCCTACTTTTGCCCCCAAAACCTGGGAAAACCTATTGACTCGTGTATAGGCCGAAGGTGGACCCCAGCACAGGTATACAGCCCCCAGCAGTGTGGTATACAGCAGCCTCCCCAGTGGTATATACAGCAGCAGCCCCAGTGGTAGTATACAGCAGCCCAAGAGGCATATACAGCAGCCCCAGTGGTAGTATACAGCAGCAGCCCCAGTGGTAGTATACAGCAGCAGCCCCAGTGGTATATACAGCAGCAGCCCCAGTGGTAGTATACAGCAGCCCCAGTGGTAGTATACAGCAGCCCCAGAGGTATATACAGCAGCCCCAGTGGTAGTATACAGCAGCCCTTAGGTAGTATACAGCAGCCCCAAGAGGTATATACAGACCCAGAGGTATGTACAGTCCCAGAGGTATACAGCAGCCCCAGAGGTATATACAGCAGCCCCAGTGGTAGTATACAGCAGCCCTTAGGTAGTATACAGCAGCCCCAGAGGTATATACAGCCCCAGAGGTATATACAGCAGCCCCCCCATATCAGTATACAGGCCCCCCCCCTTGGGTAGTAATCCTGTAAAGGAAGAGATTAGTATACTTATCCCTCCTCTGTCCCGCTGCCGCTGTCCCGCCGCCGCCATTGCGCTCTTCCGTCTTCATCCAGCGTCTTCCGTCTTCTTCCGGCTTCCTCCTCTGGCGCGCAGACAATGACGTCATTGCCTGCACCCACCGGAGGAAGCCGGAAGAAGACGGAAGACGCCGGATGAAGACGGAAGAGCGCGATGGCGGCGGCGGGACAGCGGCAACGGGACAGCGGAGGGATAAGTATACTAATCTCTTCCTTTACGGGATTACTACCTAAGGGGGGGCCTGTATGCTGATATGGGGGGGCACTGTATACTGTATACATTGTACATTTTTCTTTTGTATGCACTATATTTTCTTTTGAAAATTAAAAAGAAAAGGAAAATCCTGTCCTGTTGTTTTTCTATTATCCTCAATGCAAAATGTGCTTGCTTTTGAATGTATGCGTTTTTTCAGCGCACAGCTAAATGCTATGTTTGCAACCCAAAGACGCTATGCATTAACGCTATGCGTTAACACATGGTACCTATTTGTACCATGCATTAACGGATGCGTTTCCCATAGGGCCCCATGTTAAAAAAATGCTGTGCTTTTTTTACTGCACCAAAGACGCTGCTAGCAGCGTTTTTGAGTGCAGTAAAAAAACACATAAAGTTTTTTAGCAGTGCATTTTGACACTGAGTTTTTTGCATGGGACCCTATGGATCCGTTAAAACCATCCGTTTTTCTCAAATTCTAAGTTTAAAAAATGATGGTTTTAATGGATGCAGGGCTCAAGTGTGACTCTACGCAAACACACAAAATTCTCCCTCCTGCAGCACACCTACTATCGTGCTTATGCGACGCCCGCTAGGGCCGGGGGGTACTTGGTACCCGGCCCGGTCGATTTGATGGGAGGTCACGGTGGCAGTGAACGAGCTCCGAGGCCCTGGGCATGCAGTAAAAGGGGATTATTTGCAGGATATATTTTATGACGCCACCTGTGGTACTCGGCCAGGAGTGGACGACGCTGCAGGATATGACCGCTGGCGCAGATGGTAGTGCAGCCGGGATGGTAAAGCTCTCCACAGGTTGAGCTGGGCCCCAGGGACAATGTGGACAGTCTATGGTAGTGGTGATGATCATTAGAGTGCAGTAAATAATTGGAGGACACAGAAGGGTGCAGTTTCTGTTACCTTTATTGGCAGTTGGTATTGCAGTCCGGGGCACTGGTTACAGGTGGTAGGAAGGATCTGGCCAGCCTGGAAGAATTCAAGGAGTCCACCTTGCCAGGCGGGATTGGAGGCCTTCCTGCTGTGCTCTTTTCAGGTCCCTGCGTCTTGTACCTACACTGTGGCCCTTCTCCTGTTTGATGATTCTGACCTGTATAGCAGGCAGCACGAGCCTCTCTCTAGTGCCACCTTGCTGAAGGCTGCTCCAGGCTCTCAGTACTTTGTTGTGCCTCTGGGGGTTCGGTGCGGCCAGGAGACTTGCAATTTACTGCCCTCCAGATTCGACTGTTGGAGTGTGCAGCACCCACACAACCAAAGACTCTGCCATCCTTTTCCTAGTGCTCCTCTCCAGAGTGAGCTCTGTCACAGCTTCAATCCCTAGGGCATTTCTCTTCACGTCCTCTCTCTTCCCTCTCCTCAGACGTTTTGCCTAACTCCTCCTCCTGACCAGAACCAGGGCAGCTCCCTTGAAGTTGGGTTCTAGAGCTCCCCCTTCTGGTCTGGAGTCAGGAATTGTGTTGCATGCTAAGTGTTACATAGTGTGGGGAGCCTCCTCCTGCTTCCAGGCATGACATCACCCATTTTGAAGGAGGCAATGCCACTGTGGCAACCGGACCAATGGGGTGCCACACTTACACTGACGGATATCTATGTCTATTTTGTATGTAATAAAAGATTTCTCCCTCCGTTTCTGTTTTTTTTTCTCTTTACAGAAAGTATTGCTAATGGCCGGCTGTCATACTGACAGCTGAAATTAGCAATAGGGCTTGACGTCAACTGCCAAAAAAAACCTGACATCAACCCCTTTATTACCCAGTCTACCACCACTACTCAGAAGCTGGAAGAGTAGGGTACCCACCAGTTTAGGCATCTTTCATGGAGGCGCCAATTATGGGGCAGCTGCTGGCTCCAATTGTCAACGTGGGTGGCCCAGAACGCTTGGGCCTTACCATGCTGAGAATTACAGACCCCAGCTGCCTGTGTTACCTTGGCTGGCAATAGAAAGTATGGCAAAGCCCATTCCAATTAGTTTAGTTATTTATTTTAATAACTAAAAAAATTGGGCTTCCCTGTATATTTCATTGCCAGGACAGCTAATACCGGGCAGCAATGGTTAGTAGCCAATAGCTGCTTGGTTTACCTATGCTGGCAATAGAAAATACAGCGAATCCCTACTCATTTTTACTAGGAAATGAAACACTTTATTATAAAATAAAACCCACAAAAGCAGGTTTTTAAGGAAATATACATTTATTTACATACATTTGGAGAGCGGGGGAAAGAGAGACAGGGGAAGAGACCACACGGGGAGAGATAGCCGCCGTCTCCAGTGCCACATAGCCACACCCATCATGATGTCACTGCCCTCCCGATGTGATAGCATCAGGCCCACATCTAGTGAGTAATAAGCACCTCCATGACAACCATTGCATACGGGGCCCACAGAGATAGCTTCCATTGTGCATGAGCTGAACAGTTGCTGAACTCATGCTTTACTTCTAGGTTCTCACTTGTTCATGTGAATTTATAGCCATACTTCTCAATTACTCCCTGCATTGCACATAGCCAGGTTTTCTACAGCTGGGGTTACACAGCTGTCATCCTGTGCAAATGAATTAATACTTTCATTGATATTACAGGGCTCACTGCTGTTGAATATATTTAGTCACTATCATTAGAAGAATTATATTTCTTTTACAAACCTTTAGATTAAGACTGACCATAAGGTAATACTTTCTCTATGGCACACTATCAAAACAATTGGGAGTTTTAGTATTTTATGCTATACAGTAGGTACGGAAAGTATTCAGACCCCTTTAAATTTTTCACTCTTTGTTTCATTGCAGCCATTTGGTAAATTCAAAAAAGTTCATCTTTTTCTCATTAATGTACACTCTGCACCACTTCTTGACTGAAAAAAACAGAAATGTAGAAATTTTTGCAAATTTCTAAAAAGAAATATCATATGGTTATAAGTATTCAGACAATTTGCTCAGTATTGAGTAGAAGCACCTTTTGAGCTAGTACAGCCATGAGTCTTCTTGGGAATGATGCCACAAGTTTTTCACAGCTGGATTTGGGGATCCTCTGCCATTCTTCCTTGCTCTTCCTCTCCAGTTGCGTCAGGTTGGATGGTGAACGTTGGTGGATAGATCTTTTCAGATCTCTACAGAGATGCTCAATTGGGTTTAGGTCAGGGCTCTGGATAGGCCAGTCAATAATGGTCACAGAGTTGTTCTGAAGCCACTCCTTTGCTATTTTAGCTGTGTGCTTAGGGTCCTTGTCTTGTTGGAAGGTGAACCTTTGGACAGGTCGGAGGTCCAGACCACTCTGGAAGAGGTTTTTATCCAGGATATCTCTGTACTTGGCCGCATTCATATTTCCTTCAATTGCAACCAGTCGTCCTGTCCCTGCAGCTGAAAAACCACCCCCATAGCATGATGCTGCCACCACCATGTGTCACTGCTGGAATTGTATTGGGCAGGTGATGAGCAGTGCCTGGTTTTCTCCACACATACTGCTTAGAATTATCACCAAAAAGTTCTATCTTCATCTCATCAGACCAGAGAATCTTATTTCTCATAGTCTGGGAGTCCATCATATGATTTTTTTTGCAAACTCTATGCAGGCTTTCATATGTCTTGCACTGAGGATAGGTACATTAATGAGAAAAAATGAACTTTTTTTAATTTACCAAATGGCTGCAATGAAACAAAGAGTGAAAATTTAAAGGGGTCTGAATACTTTCTGTACTCACTGTATGCCCACTGTGTTGCTATTTCAGAGCCTTTAGGTGATCCTTCAGCTGGGTTTGGACTCTATATACAATTAAGGATCTACCGTATATCTTCATTTAAGAATTTGTTGCTATTGCAAAGATCTGGATAATTAATTATACATGTAATACCCTCTATGGAGCACTAGTACCATCAGCAATATATTTGTCTGAACCTATATATCCACTACATTGCCCTTTTAGAGCCTCTAAGTCAGTGTTTCTCAACTCTAGTCCTGAGAACCTACCAAAAGATCATGTTTTCAGGGTTTACTTTGTATATCACAGATAACAATTTAATTACTTGCACAAGTGATGATTCCAACCCCTCTGCAATGCTAAGGAAATACTGAAAATATGCAGTGTTGGTATCTCTAGAGGACTGGATTTGAGAAGCACTGCTGTAATGCTGTAAGTGATCCTTCAGCAGAAACTGGAGCCTACACTGGCGATCAAATATTAGAGAAGAATGTATGATCACTTTATTTTTTCAGACAGAATATAATCTACATTGATTAACATTTGAAGGTTTTCGTGTAAGGGGTACACCATGCCACTAGATTAGTGTTTTCCACAATAATCAATGTTTATCAACTTAACCTTTATTTTATACAAAATGGGATGATTATAATTAGAGACTCTAGCAAAGAGAGAGATTAAAACTTTGTGAAGGTTACAATAATCACCAATCAGTAGGAAGTATACAGGTCTTTGCTTTCAATGACTTCAACACATCTGCAGCCATAGGACATCGCTAGTCTCTCACACTGCTCTGATGCGATTTTGGTCCACTCTTCTTCCAGTCTCTTCCACAGTTCTGTGACTGTTGTGGGTTTCTTAGCCATAACCTTGTCACCAAGGATTTTCCAGAGGTTTTTTATTAGGTTTGGATCAGGACTGTATTTTATTGTTTTAATGTTTTCTGTTTCAAGGAACTGCTTCAACTGTTTTGCTGTGTGACATTGGGGGCATTGTCCTGCATTACTGGTTGATTAAGTGCTGAACGCAAGTAAGGAAGCACGTGTTGTTGAAGAAGGTTCTCATACACCCTTGTATTCACTCTGCCATGTAGCTGTATGAGAGGTCCAACCCATGCAGCATAAAACATTCCTTAAACCATGAGACTTCCTCCATCACCTTTCACTGACTTCTTTATACACTTTGGATTCAGTCTTTTCCCAGTTTGTTGATGAACATAATGTTTCCCATCAGACCCAAATAAACTAAACTTGCTTTTGTCAAAGTAAGGAGATATAATCCACCCAGGATAGACTGACCAGTTAAAGGGATCGGCACAAATTCCTTGTTCTGGAGATGCTCAATAAAAAGACATAGTGTCCGGGTCTTTACAAGAGGGAGTCACACAGGTCATTTGTAACAAGGGTTTAACCCCTTAGTGACGAAGAAATTTGTCATTTTTCATTTTCGTTTTTTCGCTCCTCGGCTTCCAAGAGCCATAACGTTTTTATTTTTCTGTCGACACAGACATATGATGGCTTGTTTTTTGCGGGACGAATTGTACTTTCAGATGCAATAATTTGTTTTACCATATAGTGTACAGGGAAATTGTAAAAAAATTCTAAATGCAGTGAAATTGCAAAAAAGTGCAATAAGACGTTTGTTTTTGGGGTTTTGTAGTCGCCGTGTTCACTATATGGTAAAATCGACATGACCGTGTGATGCCTCGGGTCAGTACGAGTTTGTAGATACCAAACATGTAAACCTTTATTGGTATCTAGGTGGTGGAAAAAAAATTCAAAAGCATGAAAAAAAAAAATTGCACTTTTTGCGCCATGTTCTGCGACCCGTAGCGTCCTCATTTTTCGGGATCTGCGGCTGGGTGACGGCTTATTTTTTGCGTCTCGAGCTGATGTTTTTAATGATACCATACTTGGGTGGATTCGCTGTTTTGATCGCCCGTTATTGCATTTTTTAGCATTGTTGCAGTGATCAAAAAAACGTAATTTTGGCGTTTGAACCATTTTTTGCGCTACGCAGTTTACGGATCTCATTATTTGATTATTTATATTGATAGATCGGGCGATTCTGAACGCGGCAATACCAAATATGTGTATTTTTTTTTTTTTATAATTCTTTTATTGTGGATGGGAGAAAAGGGGGGTGATTTGAACTTTTATGTTTTTTGTTTTTTTTTTCAACTTTGTAAAAACTTTATTTGCTTATTGATTCTTACTTTTACACAGCCCCTGTGAGAGGCATGCAGCTGCACAGTACGATCGCTACTGACACATACAGAGGAGCTGCAGCTCCTCTGTATGTGTCAGAATCGCGGATCTGTTGTGGTTGGCAGCCCCTGCCAACCACAACC
Source organism: Allobates femoralis (assembly GCA_033576535.1). Taxonomy (NCBI): domain Eukaryota; kingdom Metazoa; phylum Chordata; class Amphibia; order Anura; family Aromobatidae; genus Allobates; species Allobates femoralis. Next base: position 314,253,006 of record JARQOC010000003.1, read on the forward strand.
CGGAAATGCTCCATGACAGGTTCCAGGGTCAAGCCAGGACCCTGGCCTGTGACATCAGCACAGGAGATCCCGCAATACTATCGCGAGATCTCCCCTGGAGCCCGGTAAGCGTGCGCTGCCCGCTCCGGCTCCCTTAGATCCCGCTCTCAGAGATTGAGGGCGGGATCTAAGGGGTTAACAGCACCGATCGGATGGCGGGACCGATTGGTGCTGTTACTCCCACATCTCAGCTAGTGAGATCAGCTGAGATGTGGGAGGTTTGAAGTGAGCTCCACGCCGGAGCTCACTTCAAACACCGGGTAATGACAGCCGACGTCTAGAGACGTACGGCTGTCGTTAAGAGGTTAAATACGTTTCAGAAGTTTCTAAAATAGATTGATAAGTGACAAGATGGTGGGGGCCCTTTTTGGACAAATATGCATTAAAGACATTTTTAGAGTGATTTCTGAGGTTCAAAAACAATAGATTACAGAGGTTTGTCTGACTACAACATTCATGTGGCCTGCTTGGCCTTGAGTCCATTATTGTAGGATAAGGGAGGACAGGGGAGGAAATTGCTACTTAGTGTTTCTCTGAGAATTCAACTTTTCCCTGATTCCCATCTGGTCTCCATCCTGATCCTTTATTTCTGCCAAATAGAATACTAGTCAGAGCTTCTAAAGTTCAGAGAATAGACATGATAACACAGAAATGGCTTCTAAAAGACAAAATGGCTGAAGGTATAGAGTACATGTGATAACGTCTTTAACATTTTCATCACTAAAATGAACTGTGGAGCACTTCTCCTGTGTCCATACAACATGCTCCTCACCAAAGGTGAGTCTAGCCTTTTGATTCGTTCTGCCAATAAGGTTTGGTCACTGTAGAGTGGGTTTGTAGTCCAAATGCTCTTAAACGTCATGACACTGTATGGCGAGATACATCCTTACCCTTTCCAGTTCTGAACTGGCGAGATATTCCTGCTGTTGATTCTCCACATTTTCCTGTCCTCCGTTGCATTTTTTTTAAGGGCGACCTTCTTGGGGGACTTGAAAGAGTTTACAATGTTGTAAAGATAGTCTATTTCTCTCAAACGAGACAAAAGGATACTTACTAACACAACATCTGATGAAAAAAAAACAATGTGTGTATAAAATATAAATTTGATTTAGAGCAGGTAAAAAACCATGATATCAGAAAACACAAAACCATCTCTAACAAAGACATCAGAAAAAAAGTAAAAATGTGTATAGAGAATAAACAATGGTATGCCTCTATTTCCCTAAGCAGGCTATCAAAGTCACCTTACCTACCAGGAGAGTTTATACACCCTGATTTGTTTTGTTGTTTCCGTAGGGATTAACACAGATATCCAGTAGTGATACTGTACTAAATTAAGGTCCCGTCACATGTAAGCTGCCATCACACATAACGAGATTGTTAGTGAGATCGTTGTGTGGTGCCCTGCTCACGCTGGTAACCACAGATCTCTCCAATGCACAGCTGGGTTTCCACAGCAGGTACCTACTACATACAACACCTTCCACCCCGTCACAGTAGGGGGAGCTCCACTTGCTGACTTTAGGCAAGATCCCCTATAAATACTGCTGCTGGGAGTGGAGTTAGTCAGTGTGTGTGACTCACCGTAGCCAGGGGGTACACGGAGCGGGCGTTGATTCTCCTCCAGTCACGGAACCGCGACTGCGGTGGTGTAGGCCCGGTGGTCCAGATAAAAAGGGGAAATGGCGGAACAGTAGGGATGATTTGTCTTCGTGACGCCACCTGTGAGAGGTCCGGTAACTGTATCGGCGCTGTTCGGGTCTCCGGGGGATGTTATACAGCAAGATGGGACGCTCCCCACAGGACGAGCGGGAGTCCCCGGAGCCAGGAGCTGCGCAAGATGTTGTGAGGCAGCTGCGGGATGCTGCGCGCCAAATCCAGGAGTAACGCACAACCACACAAAGTCTCTTTTAGGTACCTTTACTGGGTGGTAATCAGGTACACTCGGACCGGGATAGTGAAGTCGGCACTTCTGGAGGTTCACAGCAAGCAGTGTTAGGCTTCCTTTCTCTAGTTCTCAGATTATGGTCGGGTGGATGTAGAATCCAGCCGGACCGGGCAGTGTGTTCAATGGAACTTGCTTCACCTGGTTAACAGCACTGAGGGCACTGTAAAAGGGTCTGAGCAGGATCAGTACTCTTCCCTGGGCTCTCGTGGGTAGGTGCATCAGGTGGGACAGGTGGATAACCCTCCTGTTAATGGTGCTGGTTCTCTGTGGTGGCTGGGTAGCTCTCACAGCTTCGGTTCCAGTAACCGGAGGATGAGGGAAGAGTTGGTGTAACTCTGGTATTCCTAGAGAGGTGCTTCTCCTTTCCTAGTATCCCAATTGCAGGGATTTCCTCACTGATAGCTAGGCTGACTAGGCCTGGTGTGTGTCTCATGAGCTTGAGATCTTCCACAACCTGCAGCTCTTGTAGCGTCTGCACACTCTTCACAGTTCTGAAGTGACTGCACACTCTGAAGTTTCTCCCTCCAAGACTCTATTTATAGGGGGAACTGGCTCAAAGTGACCAGTGGAGCTCCCCCTAGAGGCTCGGGGTGAAATCAGGTGTTCTAAGGTGTTGTTGTGTTTTTGGTGTTTTGTGAGTTTTGCTTTGCTGTTAACTCCATTCATGCCCTAAAGATTTCTGTGGTGCCCAACAGGTGCCAGGGTGCCACATGTGCAGGCGCTAAAAGAGCTGCAGGGAAGTCCTGGTGGCCAGTGCTGCGTTCAGACCCGAGCCAGTGACCCAAAGTGGCCCTTCAGCGTTCCGCCAGCCTAAGTGGGACTGAGGGCTAGGAGCAGAGAACTGAAAGAGAGAAAGGAACTTGAGAGAGTTCGTCCCAGGAGAAACACCGGATATTGGGAATCCACACCTGTGGGACACTATAGGACCACAGAAATACCCCGTTGCACCATGGAGGCCTCGGCTACCCGGTTTGGCCCCCCTGTAAGTCAAGAGAGGGAGCCAGACACAACAGGGCAGAGCCGCAGTGATCAGGAGAAGGTATCCCTGAGACCGCACAGGAGGAGGGAAAGACACTACAGTCAGGAAGAGAGAGGGGGCAAGACAGGCTGCAAGCAGGCTGTGCTTCAGACAAACACTACAGAGCAGAGGAGGCCTTATACCCACTTGCTGTGGGAACTCACTATGCAACCCTGTCACCCGTCGGTGCCTTGGACGTATTTACCTGCAAAACATCAGTAAAAGGTAAAAAAAACTTCTGTGTGCGTGCATCCTTCTTCTCCATTCACCGTGCCCCTCATAGACTGTTCCAACTCTCCCTATACAATCCCAGCTCCACTACAACCTGTCCCTCCTCATTACACTGCCCCGGAGGTCCAGTCCTACCTGCAGAGGATGACACCATCTCAGCCACAATACCAGCGACCTCCGGAGGACTGTGGCAGCACTGGTGCTACTTCACCAGTCACTGCAGGTGGCATCACAACAACTATAAACTTGTAAATAATCCCTTGTATATAACCCCCCCTTTTCAAGAGAACCGTGCCCCGGGATACGGGATCAGGCACGACCGCCATTCCCCGTCACACAGTTAACCCCTTCTGCCGCCTGATACCCGAGTACCCCACACCCTGGGGCGACACAGTTGTAACGTCACAGGTTTTGTGACCTTATAGCGATCTCGCTAACGATCTTGGTACGTGTGACACTTAGCAGCGATCAGGCCCCTGCTGTGAGATTGCTGATCATTGCAAAGTGCTCTGAGTCATTTTTGGTCCTTGCGCTCCTGCTGGGAACACTGCATCGTTGTGTTTGAAAGGGACAGCGATCTCAATACTACGTCCGAGAGTGACAGTTCCCAACGACATCTGTATCATTCCGGATCGTTGCTAAAGTCGCTGGTGAGATCTGACTGTTTGACATCTCACCAGCGACCCCAAAGTGACGTACCAGCGATTCCTACCAGGTCGTATCGTTGTCAGGATCGCTGGTGCAATACTACAGGTCCCGTCACATGTAGCGACACACCAGTGATCCAGACAGCGATACGACCTGGTAGGGATCGCTGGTACGTCACTTTGGGGTCGCTGGTGAGATGTCAAACAGTCAGATCTCACCAGCGAATTCAGAAATGATCCGGAATGATACAGAGGTTATTGGGAATTGTAACTCTCGGACGTAGTATTGAGATCATTGGTCGTTGTCCCTTTCAAACACACTGATGCAGTATGCCCAGCAGGAGTGCAAGGACCAAAAAATGACCCAGAGCACTTTGTAACGATCAGCGATCTTACAGCAGGGGCCTGATCGCTGCTAAGTGTCACATGTAGCGAGACCGTTAGCAAGATTGCTGTTACATCACAAAACCTGTGATGTTACAACGATCTCGCTAACAATCTCGTTTTGTGTGACGGGGGCTTTATACTCCAACCTGGAGCACATTCTTTTTAGATATACAGAGCCTTGTGAAAGTATTCGGCCCCTTTGAACGTTTGAATCTTTTGCCACATTTCAGGCTTCAAACATAAAGATATAAATTTAAATTTTTTTGTGACGAATCAACAAGTGCGACACAATCGTGAGGTGGAATGAAATTTATTGGATATTTTAAAGTTTTTTTTACAAATAAAAAACTGAAAAGTGGGGCATGCAATATTATTCGTCCCCTTTACTTTCAGTGCAACAAGCTCACTCCTCAAGTTCAGTGAGGATCTCTGAATGATCCAATGTTGTCCTAAATGACTGGTTAAGATAAATAAAATCAACCTGTATGTAATCAAGTTTCCATATAAATGCACCTGCTCTCTGATAGTCTCAGGGTTCTGTTTCAAGTGTTTTCATATCGAACAAGGAGAAGACTGATCATAGATGCAGCTAAAAGGCCCATGATCACTCTGGATGAATTGCAGAGATCTACAGCTGAGGTGGGAGAGCCTGTCCATAGGACAACAATCAGTCGTACACTGCACAAATCTGGCCTTTATGGAAGAGTGGCAAGAAGAAAGCCATTTCTCAAAGATATCCATAAAAAGTCTCATTTGAAGTTTGCCACAAGCCACCTGGGAGACACACCAAACATGTGGAATAAGGTGGTCAGATGAAACCAAAATTGAACTTTCTGGCCACAATGCAAAACGATATGTTTGGCGTAAAAGCAACACAGCTCATCACCCTCAAAACACCACCCCCACTGTCAAACATGGTGGTGGCAGCATCATGGTTTGGGCCTGCTTTTCTTCAGCATGGACAGGGAAGATGGTTAAAATTGATGAAGGTGGATGGAGCCAAATACAGGACCATTCTAGAAGAAAACCTGTTGGGAGTCTGCAAAAGACCTGAGACTGGGACGGAGATTTATCTTCCAACAAAACAATTATCCCAAACATAAAGCAAAATCTACAATGCAATGGTTTAAAAATAAATGTATCCAGTTGTTAGAATGGCCAAGTCAAAGTCCAGACCTGAATCCAATCGAGAATCTGTGGAAAGAGCTGAAAACTGCTGTTCACAAACGCTCTCCATCCAACCTCACTGACGTCGAGCTGTTTTGCAAGGAAGAATGGGCAAGAATTTCAGTCTCTTGATGTGCAAAACTGATAGAGACATACCCCAAGCGACTTGCAGCTGTAATCGCAGCAAAAGGTGGCCCTACAAAGTATTAACTCAAGGGGGCAGAATAATATTGCACACCCCACTTTTTTAGTTTTTTATTTGTTAAAAAAGTTTAAAATATCCAATAAAGTTCACAATTGTGTCCCACTTGTTGATTCTTCACAAAAAAATTTAAATTTATTTCTTTATATTTGAAGCCTGAAATGTGGCAAAAGTTTGAAAAGTTCAAAGAGGCCGAATACGTTCACAGGCACTGTAGTTCAATAATCCAGGTATCTTACGCACAGCTTTAGATCACTCCTTTCCAGCACTGGAAACCTATAATTTGGTAGGAGTCCGTGGTCACCTCTTTAGAGTGTTCAAGCAAGAAAAATCTTTGATTTTCATGGAACCCTTTGCCACAACGTATCTTAGGCGGCCGTCACACGGAACGATTTCTTGCCCGATATCGTTTAAGCGATCTCCTTTTTGATCGCTTAAGCGATATCGGGCAAGAAATCGTTGCATGTAATCAAGCGATTTACGATGTTAAATCGCTTGATCGTGACATCGCTGATCTGAGGTCCGGTTCTCAGATCTAGCGATGAGCGATTTGACGATCTGTCTCATCGTGGTGTATGACACCACGATGAGCGATTTCCCAGCGGCAGAGCCTATGCTGGGAGATGGTAACTATGGTACACGTCGGGTAACTAAGCGACGCGCGGCGCCTAGTTACCCGATGTGTACCATAGTTACCAGCGAGATCGCGGCTCCACATCGCTGGTGAGTCTGTCTGTGTGACATCTCACCAGCGATGTGAGCGATATTGTAAGCGATTGCGCGTGCACGTGATCGCTTACAATATCGCTAAAGATATCTGTGCGTGTGACGGCCGCCTTAATAGGTTCTCTTCCTGGATTTTATGATCTCCTTTATCCAATACCTCAACACATTTCAACCTTGTAATCTGGTTCATCAGGAATCATGATGAGTAGAGAATTTTCAGACATCAAAGGGTAAATCACTTGTTATTTGAATGTATGATTTAATGTCTTCAGGTTAAACTACTGCATAGAGCGCCCTTCCATATAACCTCTGGACCAATCAGGTTATCAGCCGATGATGAGAGTGGTGTTTCAGATAAACGGTGCACCTTCCATTATGGGCTACCCCAGTGCCTATATAAGAAATATCCAGAAATAGTGGTGTGATTATATTTGTGGTCAAATGCTATGTTCCAGCAACCATCCACACATATCCCTGTTCCCCACTAAGGGTCCAGTTTGATTGGACTAGAGGTTTATGTTTTTTCTGATATCATAGTTTTTTAGCTGCTCTAAATAAATCTATATGTTATACACGCGTTGTTGTTTTTTTATTACATGTTGATATTGGAAAGATGCTACATTCTAGAAATTACAGACTTGGAATGATCAACTTCTGTTGCTATGGCTGATATGGTGACCCCTTTGGCCTTCATCTGGACAACCTGTTGCCAGAGGTTTTCAGTCACTTGTTCTCTTGTTTCCAGCTTCACCTGTAGGTCACTTACCTTTTATGACTTTTTATAACTCTATCATGTCTGCCACTAAGAAGGTATTTTATGGATTATGTATAACCTTTTTTTTTTTTTTTTAAAGTATAGCCACTATTCCTTTCTACTTTTTCTTCCTGCACTTTCCCTTTCGGACTTTTGGGGTTACTGACTACTGTTCTAGAAAAACTACTATTTGAATGATTTTTCCATTTGTATGAATTCTATGGGAAAAGATGAGATTCCATTATTGTATATTTATGTACACTGGGTGGATCAATAATTCTATGTTTGCTACTGTATATTATACCTAGGAACTGTTACTTGATTGGTTCACCTGAGATATCCAATACTATGATCTGCTACTTAAAGTCCCAGGGTGTTCCCGTGCATGCACCCCTTTTATGGGTTAAACCCTTTAAAACTATAAAATCAGTATAGAGTATTTTATACTGATTTTATACCTAGGAACTGAACAGAAAGAAAGTGGTGCTCCTTATACAGTGAATCTTATTCTGATACAACAGACATCTACTGTAACTTCTATATAGACTGTATATTTTCTTTGTATATAATTGTGTAATATGTTGACATGTATATATGTATTTTTATATCCAATATAAATACTTATTTGTCCTTTTCTTTTACCCTCCCCCTCAGCGACTCTAGTGACCAAGACCTAAATTGGTTGAAACGTCTGCTTTTGTGGTTGCATATCCCATTGCCTGTAATTACTACCAGAAATAAAGACTTCACTAGTTTGCAAAAGAATTGGAGTGTGTAGTGTTTCTACTGTTTTACTGGTGGATAGTACACGAGACAACATTGTGAATTCTTGTTATGCTTGGACCCATGGTCTTTCCTGTAGTACACTGACGGGATTAATTGCTATATTGGACATCAATATTGTGCCTCTTAGCAAGAAACATGTTTCCCAAGTCGTGCATAATGGGAACTTGCTCATAGGGACTCTTTATAATAGCTCTTGTCTTGGAGGTTCTACCCACTCCCATTGTTTTGAGTCTTCCTGGCTGATGAAACAATTGCTGTGATTGATTGGTGGTCTAGCGAAGTTATAGATGTCTGTCTATGTACATCTATCTCTAACAACCCAATAAAATATATATTCTCTTTCCCGGCCAAGGTGGCTAAGGTGCTTCCAGGAAGAAGTGGCAATATTCTACCCCCACTTCAGATTAAAACTGGGCCTCTGTGTCCCCCCTAGAAAGGTGGTTGAGGAGGGGTGGTTGTTTCCACTGAGTGTCCTGTTCTTGTGTCCTGGTAAGGCTTTGAAGGGACAGGGGGACACTTCAATTCTGTCTTTCAGGGTTTACCTTCTTTTTACAAAAGCATGGCTGGTAATAAATGTTCAGGTATGGACCCAATTCTAAATGTTTATGTATGGGTGTCCACTAAAATGATCAGGCATAAGTGGTCATTTGGCACTCTGGGCTCTAGAGTTATCCGTCCATATAGAGTGGTGGCCATTATTAACCCTATGACCTTTTGGCTGCAGCTACCATCAGCACTGAATGTTCATAATGTGTTCCATAAGTTATCACTTAGAAAATATGTATTGCGTCTCAGGAGCCTTCTGTATTACCACCATATCAAGTTTGCATAAAAGTAACCTCAAAGGTCAAGTCACAATGGAAGTGAGCGCGAAAAAGTTGGCACATTCTTTTCGTTGGTCTTATCCACACAATTCTGGTCTTGATGGTCTTTAGACAGGGGGTTACTGTCATGTGGGTCTCCTGTCTTTGGGAGACTTGTGATAGTTTTGGGATCTGAGTCTCACATTGCCTTTTGAGACTCTGGGTTTTAAACTTACCGTATATACTCGTGTATAAGCCGACCCGTGTATAAGCCGACCCCCCTACATTTGCCCCCAAAACCTGGGAAAACCTATTGACTCATGTATAAGCCGAGGGTGGACCCCAGCACAGGTATACAGGCCCCCCCAGTGGTATACAGCAGCCTCCCCAGTGGTAGTATACAGCAGCCCCAGAGGTATATACAGCAGCCCCAGTGGTAGTATACAGCAGCCTTCCCAGTGGTAGTATACAGCAGTCTCCCCCTGTGGTAGTATACAGCAGTCTCCCCCTGTGTAGTATACAGCAGTCTCCCCCTGTGGTAGTATACAGCAGTCTCCCCCTGTGGTAGTATACAGCAGTCTCCCCCTGTGGTAGTATACAGCAGTCTCCCCCTGTGGTATATACAGCTCCACCCCCCTGTGGTAGTATACAGCAGCCCCCCCTGTGGTATATACAGGCCCCCCATTGCTGCCGCACACCTGTAAAAGAATAGCTTTCATACTTATCCTCCTCGCTGTCACCGCGCGCGCATCCTCCGCTCTCCTTCCTGCTTGTACCCGGCATCCATCCATGTGACTGCGCACAAGTAATGATGTCATTACAGGTGCGCGGTCACATGGATGGACGCCGGGTACAAGCAGGAAGGAGAGCGGAGGATGCGCGCGCGGTGACAGCGAGGAGGATAAGTATGAAAGCTATTCTTTTACAGTTGTGCGGCAGCAACGGGGGGCCTGTATATACCACAGGGGGGGCTGCTGTATACTACCACAGGGTGGGGCGGAGCTGTATATACCACTGGGGGGGAGCGCTGACATAGTGCAGTGTAATATGCACCGCTCCCCTGCCGCTGATGGACAGGGGGATGCAGTGCATATTGCATTGCACTAATGAGCGGGGGCACGTGACCGCCCGCTCCTATTACAGCCTCCCCCACCTCCTCCAGCCCCCGGACACCGGCCCCCCACACTCTGAGCCGCACTGACTCGTGTATAAGCCGAGGGGGGCACTTTTCAGCACAATTTTTGTGCTGAAAAACCCAGCTTATACACGAGTATATAAGGTAGTTGATTTATTTTGGTGCAGCAAGGGTTAAGGAATCTTTACTTGCTGGTTGTTCCTTTCTACACCTTTCTCAGGTGCTGATGGTTTGTGACCACTCCCCTTCACCTTAAATAGTCACATATTCTATCACCTGATGCGATTTTTTTTTATTTTTGTTTTTGAAAAAGGGAGTAATTTAAATAATTTAATATTCTCTGGCTTTTTAACTTTTTTTTTAATATTAACTTTATTATTTAGTCTCGTTAGGAAAGCTTAACTTACGAGCTTGTGATTTTATTTATACTATGCTAGATGTTGCACCTTGCATTGCCCAGGATAGTAACTAACTGTTCTTAGCTATAACAAATCAGAATAGTTTAAGAGAAAATAATTTTGCACATAAGTCACAAAGTAAATAGGTCTCCTGCTGAATAATTGGGGCTCTGTGACTACATGCACTACTATTGTTCTTCTTTTGCCGCTACGGATCTGTCCCTTTGTGGTAATCCTGTGACCTATCACATGATCTCTGAAAAGTTGATGGAGGGAACTTGTCTTCTAAACAGCCCAGGGCCCTGGCTGCTCTTAATATTTCCCTGGTAATCATTGTGATCAGTTTTGTGCTTTGTCCAAATCGCCTGGGGATTTGAAATGTTACATCAGGGGTCTCAAACTCGCGGCCCCTGGGGCTTCACTATGCGGCCCGCGACACCTTGGATAACTTAATGATGCATCGCCTCAGTGCAGGGGGCCGCTGCAGTCCCCGCTGTGAGATGACTTCTGTCCGCGGCACTAACAAGCTCTGCCACTCAGCAAGATCAATGCAAGCTTCCAGGCAATGAGAGGCCCGCAGCTGAAGGCAGAATATGACGTCACCTGCAGGCCTCTGGCTGGCAGATTGCATTGATCTTGATGAGCAACAGAGCTTGTCTGAGCAGCGGCTGGAGGAAGTCATAGCACAGTGGAGGCCGGAAGTGAGCACAGCGGGGACCGCGGCGGCCCCCTGCACTGGAGCGATGCATCATTAAAGTGAGTGTGTGTGAGAGGGTGTGTGTGAGCGTGAGTGTGTGAGTGAGGATGTGTGTATAAGAAAGTGTGCGAATTTCAGTGTGTGCATGACAGTGTGTGAGTGTGAGAGTGTGTGTGAGAGTATGTGTGTGTGTGTGGGGGGGGGGGGGTTGTGTGTGGGTTCGTGTGTGAGGGTGTGTGTGAGTGTGATAAAATGTGTATTTGAGTGTGTAAAAAGAAGGTAAAACAGGATGGGGGGCATCACTATAAAAGGGGATCGGGATGGGGGACATCACTATAAAAGGGGATCAGGATGGGGGACATCACTATAAAAGGGGATCGGGATGGGGGACATCATCACTAAAGGGGATCAAGATGGGAGACATCACTACTAAAGTGGAATGGGATGGGGGACATCACTAGAAAAGGAGATCAGGAAGGGGGACATCACTAGAAAAGGGGATCAGGAAGGGGGACATCACTAGAAAAGAGGATCAGGAAGGGGGACATCACTACAAAAGGAGATCAGTATGGACACATCACTACAAAAGGGGATCATGATCGATGGTGGACATCACTAGAAAAAGGGATCAGGATGGGGGACATCAGTAGAAAAGGACATTACTACAAGAAAGGGATCAGGATTTGTACTTTACTACATTGAGCAAAAAATTATTTTATTACTAAAAATAGCACTTACTCCTACAAGAGATGCGGCCCCCAGCTATAAATGTTTTTCTATGTGCGGCCCACCAACCCAGCCGAGTTTGAGACCCCTGTGTTACATGTTGTTAGAAGCATAGCAAAGAGGTGTCTTTATGGCTTTGGTGTTTATGTGGCTGCTGATTCACTGAGAGTCATGTCTCAGTGTGTGGCATTTTCTAGAGGTCCTTGTCTTCCACAAGCTTCTCTGAATGTTTCACAGACATGCCTAAATTGTGTTATAATATGAATGTCCTTTGTTGCCAATAGCAACACATAACAGTTCAGCTTCTAATTGGCTGGCTCTAGGCAACAAATCAGAAACTGAGCTGTGATTGGCTGCTATAGGCCACCTGATAAATATCCAGGCCAACTGTCAAAATAGCCAATGCAGTATCTATTAGCTCACACATACCAATAGTAAATAGGTCTTATTTTTGGCAAATGACTGTAAAGCACAAGGCTAAAATTTTCCCTCAAAACATAGTCTATGTTTCTGTGGTGCTCCTGCGGTCTGGTCACCACAGAGGTACTGCACCTAATCCATGAGTGTGGTATCCCACTGCCAGGTAAGATGGAGACACAATACTGAAACCCACACACACCTTGCATCCAACACCCATCCTAACTCCAGGCCAGGGAATAAAGAGAGGAAGAAATTCAATCTGAGCAGACCCCATCACTGGCTGGAGGAGGGAGCAGGTTTAGGGGATAGGGACAGACAGTAGTTAGGAAGTCAGAGTCAGAAAGGAGAAGGAAGAAGGAGTTGGAGAAGCAGCAACAGAAAGATGGAGTTCTAGGGGAACTCTGGCACTAGGGAGAAATGGGGACCAGTGGGTAGGTTGCCCATGGAAACCAGGCTAGCGTGAACTCCGAATTCACCCTGACCCTGTGTCGTGGTGGAGGAACTGGTTGCAAAAGGGGACCGGACCCAATCTGGCAACAACACAGCAAGTTTGAGCCAGCAAACCGGGGGTCACTGAAGTTTATTTGCCATGGCCATCAACCATGGACAATCCCAGGTACAGTGGGTAGGTCTAGAGTCAAGAGAACGTGCTGGTCATTGCTTGACTGGACTCACAGTCACCTGCCTTGGGATCCTGTAGCACGAAGGCACAAGGCAGGAGTAGAGGAGGTTCAGTGCAGAGGAAAAAGGGCAACCTGGAAAGGCATACAAGAGGGGGTCTCGGTGGAGTTACCCTGGACTGCCTGGGAGTCGACCGGATCACTGACCCGAAGAAAAAAGTACCCCAGCTGGGTGTGTACTGATACGAACTGTGAGTAAAGGTGAAAAAACTGCACCCTTGGTGTCCTCCTGCTTATTTCACGCACCCTCTGTGCTGCACATGGCACCATAATTACAACCATCATCCCCAAAGAAACTTACATTGAACCCCTGGGGGTCCGCTTCACATGTGAGAAGTGTTCCATCTCAGCTTCTACAGCACCTTTTCCCCAGGGCTCATACAGCAGCGCTGGTCATCCCTGACCTGGCACCACAGGTGCGTCATGTAAAGACTACAAATCCCATGTAAATACCCCCTTCACTTGCTCGGCCAGGGCCATGGAGCTTGGCCACCGCCTCTGTGACTGTCAGCCCGACTATCGAGTACCTCAGACCCTTACGGCCACTGCATTTCCTGAGTCAAATGAGGTGGCTATGCAAAATTTCATGACTGTAGATGCAACAGTGCGGATTCCTTTAGTGGACATGCATACATGCACACATGCGCTCAGCTTTTTACATTAGATACTTTCATTTAATCGAAATACAACTGTATATCAGAATGCAGTGAAATCGCAGTTCACCTGATGACTAAGGTAGCAGGTATGAAGGCCTTCAGCATGTTCCCAGCTGCGATGGTATGCCATTGTTTTCCCATGATTGCATTGTGAGGTGGTGAAGAAATCAGTGATTATCAGTGGCATTTAAATAGGTAAACTGCAGCAATTTAAGTTGGCTCTGGTTACTGCATTTACAGGCAAATAATTGGCTGTATAATAACACAATCATCATATGTCTGGTATTAATCAACTTCAGCTCCCGAGCTGCCTTCATGCAGTCCATAGGAACGTATGATGAAACTGTATGTCATAGGTAGTTAAGGGGTTAAATCGGCTTAAAGACAGGAAAATGCGTTAAAGAGAATTTTTCCCTTCCAAGGCTCAAAGTTATATTACTTAGGCCGGCTTCATACCACGGTTTGAAGCTGTCAGGTTCTGTCTGGTGTTTTGCAGGATGCACCGGACAGAACCTGACAGCCCCTGATAAGCTGAAACTGAGGGCAAATATGCCCTCCGATCCTGCAGGATTCGGTTCTGCTTGTTCCTGCTGCTGTCCAGTGCTGAAATTTCAGCACTGCTTGTGCAGGGGAGCTGCCCGCAGTGCTGAAATTTCAGCTGTGGAGCTCTCCATGGTACTGAACTTCAGCGCCGGCTCTGCAATGCTGCTCTGTCAATGGTGCTGAATGAGTGTGGCTGCATTTCAGAGCCGACGCTGTTCTATAAATGGCCTCCGGGAATTTGTATAGTTTGTTTACCTATAGACTCCCATGTTATGGGCGCCAGATCACCCCAGATACAGGAGGATACTGTTTTGTTCGTTTTTTGCACAAATCACAAAAAATTATGCAGACTCCGATTTTGTGTCTGGTGCAAAAAACAAACACAACCGGACCCTCCAGGAAAGGCACAAAACCGGGAGCCAAATAAGGCCAATCAGGCACTATAGGGACACATGGGGCCAAACCGGATCAGGTTCTGTCCCGGGTCAAACCAAACAGAACCTGACACCACAAAACCGTGGTGTGAAGCCAGCCTTACACAGGCCTATTTAGTAACAAGCACTCACTGTGTTATCCTCTGTGCAGCCAATGGGCATTGCAAACCGGAGAGTGTAACTAAACATCACCCTAAGGCTGGTTTCACACTAGCGGACGCCTCCGCAGCGTCCTGCGGAGGGCATCCTCAAGCTGAGCGCAGGCACCGCAAGTCCCTTGTGTTTAACATGAGGACGCAGGTGCCTGTACTCGGGTGCAGAAGGCCGTGCGCACCCATTGCCGGCAATATGTGATTTGTGCGCATGCGAATGCTTGCGCACAAATCACACAGTCTCGTCCGCACCAGGAACACGACATGTCGCATTCAGGGTGCGGATGAGAGTGTGTGATTTGTGCACAGGCATCCGCCTGCGTACAAATCATACATTGCAGTGAATGGGTGCACACATGGTGTGCACACCAATCTGCATCAGAGCGCAAGCACTTCCGTCCCCATGTTAAACATAGAGACTTGCGGTGCCTGCGCTCAGCTTGCGGATCCCCTCCGCAGGACACTGCAGAGGCATCCGAAAGTGTGAAACCAGGCTAACTGACATTGTGTGTGTGCACACCTTTTTGGTTCCTGCAGTGTCAGTCAGTGTTAAAACAAGTGCTGCCAATCAAGCTAAGAGGAGATGCTCATAATGTTGGTTGAAGTAAAACCATTTTTATGTAGTGTAAAGGGAAATCTATGAGAAAGAACTAAGACTGGGGTCACATTTGGAAAGGTAATTGCAGTTTCCGCATCCAGATCCGGATGCGGCAACCGCAATTGCCTTCAGACACATTTTTTGAGAAAATGTGTCCTGGAAACCGGAATACGGTAACCGGATTGCTCCAGATTTGTAATATGGAGCAATCCGGTTACCGTATGCTTTGTTCATCCCTGCTGCTGCAGGGATGAACAAAGGGTTAACTGTTAATAATAGGTGTGGGCAACATGTCTCTAGGGGGTGCCCACCCCCCTAGAGACATGCTGTCCACTTAAGTGGGCATGAGAGGGGTTAATGTAGTCTGTATAGTATTGCCGGCTATTGTCGGCTTTGTAAATTTTATGAATGAATGCGGCAGCTCCTCACAGTAGAGGATATACTGTACGTAATGTACGTACTGTATGAGCCCCTGTCCTTGGTCCTGAAAGTTATAACATTAGTTCTATGGTGGTGCGCTGCCCATAGACCTAATGTTACAACTTTCAGGACCAAGCAGAGGGGCTGATGCTGCACATACATTACATACAGTATCTCCTCTACTGTGAGGAGCTTCCGCATTCATTCATAAAATTCACAAAGCTGACAATAGCCGGCAATACTATACAGACTACATTAACCCCTCTCATGCCCACTTAAGTGGACAGCATGTCTCTAGGGGGGTGCTCATAGAGACTAAAGACATGTTGCCCACAGCTATTATCAACAGTTAACCCTTTGTTAATCCTTGCGGCAGCAGGCATGAACAAAGCATACGGCTGCCGCAGGCATTCACATATGCCTTGTGGCAGCCGCATGGCCTCCCATAGGAGCCCATTATAACAATCCCCGATCTCGGTTTCCTAACCGCTGTGAAAACTGCAGCCTGCATGATTTTTACTGCAGGCTGCAGATCCGCAAGCGGTAACTGGATTGCATGTAGTGCAATCCGGTTACTATAATGGGCTCCTATGGGGAGCGGTTCCTGATCCGGTTTTGAGCTTTTTGACAGCTCAAAATCAGATCAGGATTTCAAAATTTTGTCGCAAGTATGACCTTAGCCTTAGTCTTCTATAGGACTGTATAATTCATTTAAATCAAGTTTTTTGGTATTGACTGACTTCCTGTTCAGTGATCATATTGCTCAGATTTCTGTCAATCCAATATTCATTTATTTTCTATAAGAAGAGCAGAGTAAACACCTCTGTCAGCAGCTTATCTACCCACAAAAGTATAAGGTGTTTGAATTCAGATTGACAGATCCATGGCTTTAGGCTCCATTCACACCGTGCATTTTTGGTCTGTTTTTGCAGCCAAAACCAGGAGTGGGTGATAAATACATAAGTGGTGACTTGTTTCTATTACACTTTTCCTCTGATTGTTCCACTCCTGGTTTTGTCTACAAAAAGTGAGGTAAAAGCAGACCAAAAACCCACATGGTGACGGAGCCTTAAACTCATTACTTACTTTTAAATTTCCAAAAAGCAGCTCCAGGAGTCAATAATAAAATGAATCAGCGCTTTACCACTTTAATCATGCTTTATTATCTCAATATTTCTGCTCAAAACTTCGACGGATGGATTTTGAGTCCAAAATATAACATAGCTGTAAAAAAACGACATGGACAGCACATCCAAATCCTCAGTCGATCTAATGCTGCTAGGCAAGTATTAATGAAATTCTTAGTTAAATATTCTAATCAGACTGTATGAAGCCCGCTGCTACATGAAGGAAAACCTCTGAGTGGGTTCCTAACTATAAATTGCCTTAAAGTGGACCTGTCAGCCCCCTGCTGCATGGCAGTCTAAATTCAGCTGAATATAGCATGTCTGCTGCATTCAGGGAAGGGCTCCCCCATGTGTCTGTGTGCTGTGTACCACGAGATACATGGCAGTCTTTGTAAAACTTACAGTTTGAAGCCATGGAGGTAGTCACTGTGGCTGGAGGGAGCTTGATTGACTGTGGCCATTCCATCCCCCACTGCCTCTCTGTGTTGTTTATGCTTTGTCAGGGCAGGACTCTGGAGCTCACGTCAGGACAAATGATTTGCATGCTTTGAGTGACAGAGAGGAGGAGAGGAGGAGGGCAGAGCCATCACAGCAGAAGCAGCACAGAGAGGCTGGGCCAGAGATGAATCTTATTACAATATCACACCCATCGCAGATAAAGGATCATGGAGGCTGCAAACCAACACTCCCAGGGGGACTATTGCATATAGCCCACACTTCATTATCATCCTAATGAGCAAGAATAAAATCGTTTTTTACAACATTGAAAACAAGCATTTAGCAGACAGAGGGATAGTTATAATGGTATTAGGAAGGTGCAGGGACAAGTATTGAAAGGTTAGGTGGCTTTTAGGGTATGACAGGTCCCTTTAAATGTGCAGTGTGATGCACCAATCACTGCCGCAGTGGCAATGAACCGGCAGGGCAAGCGACCTGGTGTCCTACAACTCCCATGCTATAAGACAGAGTCCCCATGACTCCAACCCCATCGCCCCACAGGAACAAAACCACAGAAACAATGGCCGACACATTAAACCAACACCCAGTGAAAGAAGCTGGAAAACTCACCTCTCACCAGATCTCAGAATGTGAACTTAGGACAAAAATAGGCGGGACCCCTCTTGCAGTCTCCTGTTTATTACAAACGCTTGTGCCAAATGGGAGGAGAGCTGCCTAGCGGCACTAGATCAACTTATGATTTTGGATGTGTGTCCATGTCTTTTTCTAGAGCACTGGCTTTCCAAAATATAACTTTATAGGAAGAGAAAACCAACCCAGTCAACCAAGTGTGAACACAGAATTAGAGATATTGATTGCACTCAGGGAACATTTCTTGAAGAGTAATGCAAATACAATTCTCGCAAACTCTGTAACTCTAAACCAAGCAGACGTTCCTGGCAAAAAAACTTACAAATCAGTATTTTTTACATTTCTTTACACTATAGTTCACACGTTTCATCATATGCAGGGTTACTTTGACTTTGGCCACTGTTTAAAAATACCACACCACATGAACTTTTATCATAGAACCTAAGAAGTGCGATGGAGCTAAATTAAGAGATTTACCTTCTGTAACATTTTCTGACAGTGCCGTTAAACCAAACACTGTGAGGTTTGTGTTTTGGGTTCTCAGTCAATGAACAAAGCTCCTTTTATCTGTCATCCAGACATCGAATGAGTTTTTCTCCAGCATCACTGAAGCCTAGGGGAACAATCATTAGCTGTGATATTAATCAACATGGAAATAGCTTCCTCTCCTACAGGAATGCTTCGGCTTTGCCTTCCTTTGATGGCAGACAAAATTTGCAAGTGTCCCAGATTTCACCTCACTTTAAAATGTAATTTGTATAAGACATCGCACAGCTAATCTATTAATTAATATTTAAGATGAATATCATACTTGCATGCATGATACTTAATAGCACAACTCATTGGCTTGATAAGATACTGATCAAAATGTTTATGTAATCTTTTTACTGCTGACAGACAGTATGCAATTTGCCTGCGTAAATGTATGTTCCCACAGGCAAAAACAGGCTCTTCAGAACTATTTCTAGGTAAAAGTCTAATGTAGCGATATATCAAAGTTTCATTATATTTCTATGCTGAAAAAAAAAAGCTTTCCGTTTCTCCTCATCTTCATATATTTTACCTTAAACATTTCAGACTCTAGGGCAAAGTAAATGACAACTCAATTTTGATAAGAAAAATAGAGACCAATGCTATATAATATTGGAAAAAACACTCTATATTCGAAGAGGCTATGAAGCCTAAAACATCTGTATACAAATGTGGATAAAGGCCCTGTGCTACAATGCTGTGACTCTGGATGAATAGTCTGCCACAAGGACATGTAGGAACATTTTGAGCCATTCTGTCCTTGAATATGAATGAACTGCTGTTTTTCTATGAAATGGGGATGAACTATTTAAAGTTATTTTGAAAGCATTGTTGCATTTTGTAAACTTAGTTGTTAAAGGGCTTTGGTACATCCACACCATGTATCTTAACATGTATTTATACATATTTTGGAAACAAATTACATAGTTCATTTAAATACATTTATTTATCTGAAATGAACCAACCAGCAGGATTTAGGGCTATAAAATGAAGCCAGTGCCTTAAGGGCCTTACTGAGTGCAACCATATCTTTACTTCAGTGATTCCATGTATGATTACAGAGAAAACTGTTATCAAACATCAGGAAATCTGTGCAGCAGATGAACGAAGTGTGCAGCACAGCGTCACTTTGTGGGGTTGGGTTTCTTTGTATCGCTCCCCTGTCTGTTCTAAGCCAAACTCTCCCCCTCTCTTGCTCCCTCCTCTCTCCCTCCCTCCCTGTTACTCTACCAGGTACTGTGTCATGTGTGCCCCAGCTCATCACTTCACACCGCCCCTTCCAGCATCTCTGCTGCTGCTGATACTCAATCTGTTTACTGAAAGACTGGAGAAGACCTCACCCCCCCCCCCAAGAAGACCCTGCCCCCTCCATAGTATACTCCGCCCCCAAGTCTCTATGCATCCCCTGTTTCCTCTCATCACAGACCGTGGTCACAAACAGTGGGACAAATCCCCGCTATTGTCATCTGTGATCACAATAATGGCAATCTGTCTCATTGCTTGTGACCGTGGTCTGTGAGGAGAGGAGACAGGAGATGTGCAGAGACTGGAGGGCAGGGTCTTCTCTGGGGGAGGTGGGGGTCTTTTGCCATCCAGTAACCGGGCTATCACAGATAAGCAGTGAGAAGCCAGCAGGCACACAGACGAAGCAGGGAGGGTGGGAGTGATGATCTGGGGCACCCAGGAGCCTAACATTGTGCTATCTATCACCATGCATAATGCAGGCATAATGTGCCTGGGTATATAGTGACAGGGAGGGAGTGAGAGGGGAGGAAGAGGGGTAGGTAAATAGGGCAGGGGGGAAGATTTGGCTTAGAGCAGACAGGGGAGTAACACTAAGAAACCCAGCCCCTCTTATGCTAATTTGCTGCACATATTTCCTGATGTGTAATAACACTTTTCTGTGCAATCATACAAGAAATCATTGAAGTAAAGGTATGATTGCACTCAGTATCCCAGAGCCCGTAAGGCACTGGCTTCACTTTATCATTCTAAATCCTGCTGGTTGGTTCACTTTAAATGGGTTGGAAACTTTATCTTTACTATATTGAATGCTTTAAGGATGCAATTTGTTGGTACCTATTAATATATTCATAGTGTGCAAAAGTTCTGGGTAGTTGTTGAAAAAATGATGTACAGTACAAATGCTTTCAGAAGTATGATTAGTTTATATTAACTGTAATGTGCAAAGATAATAAACAAAAGAGATGTCTAAATCAGATCAATGTTTAGTGTGACCACAACTAACCACAAAATACAAGCAAATACAAATTCAGATTCAAAGAATCTTTGCTGTTAATACCAAATACTCCTTAGTTGCCAAAGCAACTTAGTTTTTCCAAAGCAAGTGTACAGTAGAGGATATAGACTGGTAGGGACTGTAGGAAAGATTGATGGGAACACATCCAAGGTGAGGGCTATGGAAAGCCATGATATATCGTATTTCTCTTTCTCACAGTCTATGGCATATGCTTACGTCCTGCACTGTTATCTCCATCTCCCAGCAAAATATATATTTTCTCTTTTTCCTCTATGGAGCTAAAATGTAAGAAGAGACTAGAGAGACTGTTCTGCCCATTTATGTTCAGAAAGAAGTATTTGTAGTTTAACACTTGTTACAACCCTTTGAGGTAATATGTTATTCCTTTATGATGTTTAAATGTATTTAAAACAAACTAGCTGCATTACTACAGATACATGTGTCTTGCACTTTAAGTTTTAGTGTATTCTGAGGGACCGCCCTCCTGGTTATTCGGGAAGAAGTAGAGACATTTAGGCATTTCCTGGGCTCCAGAGAGATAAGACACATGTCCCTGGTTCCTGTTCCCTCTTTACAACTACTCCCCCTGTCCAGGTAAATCCGGTGAGGATTGTAGTCTAGACTGAATCTTAGTAGCCGTGTGTGTAGGTCATGATGCAGCCACTGTGACAGAAAGTACTTTGTAGTAGGAGTGTGTTGTGCTTTGAAATTCTCCGTCTTGTTTAATGTTTTATGCATTGTATACAGTTAGGAAATACTTCTGTGTAGAATAGTGCTTTTGCCATGAATCTTGCCACAGTTACTCATGTTTAATGTATGTTTCTGTAGTATATTATTACAGTGCTGGTTTCTATGATGTTCCCAGGACTAACTGAGATTTGTATCTTGTAGTTTTTACCATATTCCACACTCCATGAACATTCCATGTGTACACCATACGCATGCCAAGTTCATATCGTCACACCAATAAACTACAACTACTGAACCTTAAAGTCTGTTTATTTTGGATGTGAAGAAGGATTAAGCTGTATGCTGGAATGCACACAGCACCAGATGTGGAGGAAGGTTGAACAGACACTGAAATTGGCATTTCTCACTGCTATATATTTGAAGCTGTGTAGCAGGGGCCTTCAGTTAAAGTGTGGCTAGTAATGAGCAAGTGTATTCATTACTTATTCGCATGGATAGTATGGTATTCTGCTTACTCGTTATATTGCGAGTATTTATGTACTCACCTTGCTATATTTGGATGTCCCGCCCTGCATTTTTGGCAACTCCTTTGCAGCCACTTAAGATGCTGGGCTTGGATAGCTGCGCAGCAGTGTAGCATCTATTTAAGCCCTGACACAGCCATCTTGCCTACATTGCCTCCTGAGCCTGCGTTGTAAAAGCATAGGGAGAGATCGCTGAGCTGCTAGGGAGTGTTTAGGCCTTTTGATAATACAAAAGCCCTTTTTCAGGACTAACTGCAGTGTAGAGTAGGGTGGGAGAGATACTTGATCAGGGACAGTTTAGAGAAGCCAGTCACTAGCTATATAATACCACCAACAAAAAGCTCTTTCAGAGCTGAAGACACACAACAAAGTCATAGTACAGAGAGGAAGGATTGTGTATTAGCTAGGGAGAGGTTAAAGTGTTCCTCCAGTGTCCATCTTTAAACAGCTCTTGTTAGAGGCAAAGCTCTATTGTTCCAGTTCACAGAGTTACTACATTTTGTGCTACATTTTTTTTTAAAGCACCGGTTTATTTTCCCTGCTGTTTTAGGGGTCAGAGCCTGGCTTCTGCTGTCCAAATTAGTCCACTTAACCCCTTCACGACCCTTGGCCCACCGTTTGGGCCATGGAAACAAGTTCGTTCCCGACCCTTGGCCCAGGGGGTGGGCCATGGATTGATCGGGCTCCTGCAGGCCGAGTGAGGGTCTCACTGACCTGTTCTTTCGGCCTGCAGGTACATGGGGTGTTGTACAACACCCCATGGGGGGTCGATTTGCCCCCACCCCCACCCCCCCGGCTACAGGCGCGGTGATTGGCGCTCAAAAGTGAAAGTGAAAATCACCGCGCCTGTCATGCTTCCCTGCCTGCCGCTGCTCTCTCTACCCTCCGATCTGCTCCCCTGTCCTCCTCTAACTGCCCCCCTGTCCCCCACCTCTCTATTCTGCCCCCTCTTCATCTTTCTTACCCCCCCCCCTCCCGCTTCTTGTCCCTGCTCCCGCTTCCTGTCCCTGCCGCGGGCTTCCTGTTCCTGCCGCCCGCCTCCTCCTCACTGCCCCCGCTTCCTGTAAGTGCCCCCCATCTCCTGTCACCCCCCCTCTTCCCCTACCTGCCCCCCCCGACCACCGGAGCGGCGATCGCTTCTCCCACTCACCCCTCCGGCGATCGCGCTCCATCCTGCTGCACGGGTGCGTCCCGCTCCTCCTCCTCTTCTCTCTGGCCGCTCGCATCTGACAGCTCTGTGCTGGAGCTGTCAGATGACTTCTACAGCTAGATCCTGAGGATCCAGCTGTAGGAAGTGATCTCACAGATCCAGCACAGTGATCCACAGTGACCATTATGTGATCACTGTGGATCACTGTACTGGATCTGTCAGATCACTTTCTACAGCTGGATCCTGAGGATCCAGCTGTAGGAAGTGATCTGACAGATCCAGTACAGTGATCCACAGTGACCATTATGTGATCACTGTGGATCACTGTACTGGATCTGTCAGATCACTTTCTACAGCTGGATCCTGAGGATCCAGCTGTAGGAAGTGATCTGACAGATCCAGCACAGTGATTCACAGTGACCATTATGTGATCACTGTACTGGATCTGTCAGATCACTTCCTACAGCTGGATTCTGAGGATCTAGCTGCAGAAAGTGATCTGACACCCCGGGCGCAGTGACCCACTATGTGCATCACTGCGCCTGGGCTGCCAGATCGCTTTCCGCAGCTCGATCCCCATGCATGGGGATCGAGCTGCAGAAAGCTATCTAACAGCCCGGGTGCAGTGATGCACATAGTGGGTCACTGCGCCCAGGCTCTTAGATCGCTGCTCTGCAGCCCGATCTCCCTGCATGGGCATCGAGCTGCAGAAAGCAATCTGACAGCCCGGACGCAGTGATGCACATAGTGGGTCAATGCGCCTGTGCTGCCAGATCGCTTTCCGCAGCTCGATCCCCATGCATGGGGATCGAGCTGCGGAAAGCGATCTGGCAGCCCAGGCGCAGTGATGCACATAGTGGGTCACTGCGCCCAGGCTCTTAGATCGCTGCTCTGCAGCCCGATCTCCCTGCATGGGCATCGAGCTGCAGAAAGCAATCTGACAGCCCGACGCAGTGATGCACATAGTGGGTCAATGCGCCTGTGCTGCCAGATCGCTTTCCGCAGCTCGATCCCCATGCATGGGGATCGAGCTGCGGAAAGCGATCTGGCAGCCCAGGCGCAGTGATGTACATAGTGGGCCACTGCGCCCAGGCTCTTAGATCGCTGCTCTGCAGCCCGATCTCCCTGCATGGGCATCGAGCTGCAGAAAGCAATCTGACAGCCCGGACGCAGTGATGCACATAGTGGGTCAATGCGCCTGAGCTGCCAGATCGCTTTCCGCAGCTCGATCCCCATGCATGGGGATCGAGCTGCGGAAAGTGATCTGGCAGCCCAGGCGCAGTGATGCACATAATGGGTCACTGCGCCCGGGGTGTCAGATCACTTTCTGCAGCTCGATCACCATGCTGGCGGATCGGGCTCCAGAGTAGCGATCTGAAAGCAAAGGTGATCGAGCGTCGTGGGACCTTCGTTGTGGACTACGTCGGAGACAAACGTCGTGGGACCTTCGTTATGGACTACGTCGGAGCGATCGAGCGTCGTGGGACCTTCGTTGTGGACTACGTCGGATCTTTTTATAATAAAGATGGAGTCCGAATTGTGTCTGTTTTTTTTTCAAATAAAAAGATTTTTCTCTGTGTGTATTTATTGACTATTTACTGTACTAGAGATTCCTAATGGCGGGTCTAACATTGGCCCTATATTATGAATCTCGGGCTTAGTGCCAGCTGCCAATAAAAAGCTGGCATTAACCCCTTTATTACCCAGTTAGCCACCGGCACCAGGGCAACTGGAAGAGCGTGGGTACAGCGCCAGAAAATGGCGCTTCAATGAATGCGCCATTTTCTGGGGTGGCTGCGGGCTGCAATTCGCAGCATGGGGGGCCCAGAACGCTTGGGCCTCTCTATGCTGAGGATTCCAGCCCCCAGCTGCCTAGTTGTACCTGGCTGGACCAAAAATATGGCGGAGCCCCACGTAATTTTTTTTTCTAGAATTAGTTCTAGAAATTAAAAAAAAAATGGGCTTCGCTGTATTTTTGGTTCCAGCCAGGTATGACGAGGCAGCTGGGGGTGGGTGGCAGTCCGTAGCTGCCAAGTTGTACCTGGCTGGACCAAAAATATGGCGGAGCCCTATGTCATTTTTTTTCTAGAAATATTTCTAGAAATAAAAAAAAAATAGGCTTCGCTGTATTTTTGGTTCCAGCCAGGTATGACGAGGCAGCTGGGGGCTGGTGGCAGTCCGTAGCTGCCAAGTTGTACCTGGCTGGACCAAAAATATGGCGGAGCCCTATGTCATTTTTTTTCTAGAAATATTTCTAGAAATAAAAAAAAAATAGGCTTCGCTGTATTTTTGGTTCCAGCCAGGTATGACGAGGCAGCTGGGGGCTGGTGGCAGTCCGTAGCTGCCAAGTTGTACCTGGCTGGACCAAAAATATGGTGGAGCCCTATGTCATTTTTTTTCTAGAAATATTTCTAGAAATAAAAAAAAAAATAGGCTTCGCTGTATTTTTGGTTCCAGCCAGGTATGACGAGGCAGCTGGGGCCTGGTGGCAGTCCGTAGCTACCAAGTTGTACCTGGCTGGACCAAAAATATGGCGGAGCCCTATGTCATTTTTTTTCTAGAAATAATTCTAGAAATAAAAAAAAAATAGGCTTCGTTGTATTTTTGGTTCCAGCCAGGTATGACGAGGCAGCTGGGGCCTGGTGGCAGTCCGTAGCTACCAAGTTGTACCTGGCTGGACCAAAAATATGGCGGAGCCCTATGTCATTTTTTTTCTAGAAATAATTCTAGAAATAAAAAAAAAATAGGCTTCGTTGTATTTTTGGTTCCAGCCAGGTATGACGAAGCAGCTGGGGGCTGGTGGCAGTCCGTAGCTGCCAAGTTGTACCTGGCTGGACCAAAAATATGACAGAGCCCCATGGGTCCCCTATGCTGCGAATTGCAACTACTAGACTAGTATGTTTTTTCACAAAAAGTTTCTTTATTCATTTATACGTCTCAATTTGTGAAGCACATGGTGGTTCAAAGTGCTCACTGTGCATCTAGATATGTTCCCTGGGGGGTCTAGTTTCCAAAATGGGGTCACTTGTGGGGAGCTCCAATGTTTAGGCACACAGGGGCTCTCCATACGCGACCTGGTGTCCGCTAACAATTCCAATTGTTGGCAAACACCAGGTTGCGTATGGAGAGCCCCTGTGTGCCTACACATTGGAGCTCCCCACAAGTGACCCCATTTTGGAAACTAGACCCCCCAAGGAACGTACCTAAATGCATAGTGAGCACTTTGAACCCCCAGGTGCTTCACAAATTGATCCATAAGAATAAAAAAGTACTTTTTTTTCCACAAAAAAATTATTTTTTCATTTTTACAGATCAATTTGTGAAGCACCTGGAGGTTCAAAGTGCACACTATGCATCTAGATACATTCCTTGGGGGGTCTAGTTTACAAAATGGGGTCACTTGTGGGGGAGACCCAATGTTTAGGCACACGGGCTCACCAAACGTGACATGGTGTCCGCTAACAATTCCAATTGTTAGCGGACACCATGTCGCATATGGAGAGCCCCTGTGTGCCTAAACATTGGAGCTCCCCCACAAGTGACCCCATTTTGGAAACTAAACCCCCCAGGGAACATATCTAGCTGCATAGTGAGCACTTTGAACCCCCAGGTGCTTCACAAATTGGTCCGTAATAATGAAAAAAGAAATTTGCTTTTTCATTTTTATGGATGAATTTGTAAAGCACCTGGGGGTTCAAAGTGCTCACTATGCATCTAGATACGTTCCCTGGGGGGTCTAGTTTCCAAAATGGGGTCACTTGTTGCGGAGCCCCAATGTTTAGGCACACAGGGGCTCACCAAACGCAACATGGTGACAGCTAACAATTTGAGCTGATTTTTATTCAAATTGTTAGCGGACACCATGTCGCTTTTGGAGAGCCCCTGTGTGCCTAAACATTGGAGCTCCCCCACAAGTGACCCCATTTTGGAAACTAGACCCCCCAGGGAACATATCTAGATGGGTAGTGAGCATATTGAACCCCCAGGTGCTTTACAAATTGATCTGTCAAAATGAAATAGTACTTTTTTTTTCACAAAAATTTTTTTTTAGCCTAAATTTTTTCGTTTTCACATGGCAACAGCATAAAATTCATCCTAAAATTTGTTGGGCAATTTCTCCTGAGTACACCGATACCTCATATGTGGTCATAAACCACTGTTTGGGCACACAGCAGGGCTCAGAAGGGAAGGAGCGCCATTTCACTTTTTTGGATGTAAAATTAGCTCAAAAATTCAAATTGCGCTCCTTTCCTTCTGAGCCCTGCCGTGCGCCCAAACAGTGGTTTATGACCATATATGAGGTATCGATGTACTCGAGAGAATTTGCACAACACATTTTAAGATCCAATTTATCCCGTTGCCCATGTGAAAATGAAAGAATTGAGGATAAAAGAACATTTTTGAGAAAAAAATTAAAATATCCATTTTTTGTTTCCACTTCGCTTTAGTTCCTGTGAAGCACCTGAAGGGTTAATCATCTTCTTGAATATAGTTTTGAGTAGCTTGAGGGGTGCAGTTTTGGAATGGTGTCACTTTTGGGTGTTTTCTGTCATGTACACCCCTCAAAAGGACTTCAAATGTGATGTGGTCACTAAAAAAAATGGTTTTGTAAATTTTGGTTGAAAAATGAAAAATTACTCATGAATTTTGAACCCTTATAACGTCCTACCAAAAAATTTTTTTTTTTCCAAAATTGTGCTGATGTGAAGTAGACATGTGGGAAATATTATTTAATAACTTTTTTCTGTCACATATCTCTCTGGTTTATCAGAAAAAAAAATAAAAAATGTGAAAATTGTGAAATTTTCAAAATTTTTGCCATATTTTTGATTTTTTTCACAAATAAACACAAAAATTATCGACTTAAATTTAATACTAGCATGAAGCCCAATGTGTCACGAAAAAACAATCTCAGAATCGCTAGGATCGGTTGAAGCGTTCCAGAGATATAACCTCATAAAGGGACACTGGTCAGAATTGCAAAAAATGCCAAGGTCTTTAGGGTCAAAATAGGCTGGGTCCTGAAGGGGTTAAAAAGGTGTTCAGTGCCCTATGCAAAGCATTAGTCCAAACATTCCCTACTGCCTGCTACCAAGCACGCACAAGGCCATTTTCCCTGTTGTTTTTGGGGTCACAGCCTGCCTTCTGCTGTCCACATTAGTTCACTTAAAAGGGAGATTAGTGCCCTATGAAAAGCAGTAGTCTAAAAATTTCCTACTGCCTGCTGCAAAGCATGCACCAGGCTATTTTCCCCTTTGTTTTAGGGGTCAGAGCCTGGCTTCTGCTGTCCAAATTAGTCCACTTAAAAAGGTGTTCAGTGCCCTATGCAAAGCATTAGTCCAAACACTTCCTACTGCCTGCTACCAAGCACGCACAAGGCCTTTTTCCCTGTTGTTTTTGGGGTCACAGCCTGCCTTATGCTGTCCACATTAGTCCACTTAAAAGGGAAATTAGTGCCCTATGCAAAGCATTTGTCTAAACATTTCTTACTGCCTGCTACAAAGCATGCACCAGGCTATTTTCCCCTTTGTTTTTGGGGTCAGAGTCTGGCTTCTGCTGTCCACATTAGTCCATTTATAAAGGTGACTATTGCCCTACTCAAAGCAGTAGCCCAAACATTTCCTACTGCCTGTTGCAAAGCACATACCAGGCCATTTTCCACACTATTTTGGGCGTGACAGGTAGCTTGACTTGTGCCATCAACATCTGAAAATCTGTCAACAAAACCCAAAATGCCAAAAAATCCTGTTATTAAGGGACAGGGACGTGGAGTGGATGTGGTATTGTCAGTGGTGTGCAACAAGGCACTGAGTCTGTGTCAGGCTAGAAGAAGCTTGATGCATCAACTATGTTCCGGAAATAATTTCCCGGTCTGGAACATAAATGTGTGTGGAAGCCAGCAGAGCAAGAGCAGATTCTGTCTTGGATAGCAGACACGGTCTCAATGCATTTGTCAAATAGCAACAAATCTTCCATGACCACACAGTCTAATGTCGATAAACAGAAGGCTGGCCCATGCAATCCTGAAGCTGGTTCTCCTGCCTCCTGCCATTATTAGTCACAGGAGACATATGACCACAAGCTTGGGCACTCTGAGGAGCTGCTTTATATGTATCCTTAGGTTGGCTCTGGTCTATCACCATGCAGCAGGGAAGAGGGACATGAGGAGGTGGTGTGCATTGATGCTCAAGTATTTGAGACCCCACGGCCAGAAGAAAGCCACTTGGAGGAACGTCATTTACTGATTCCAGAGGTGGAGGCTGATGATGAGAAACTGTAGCCATTAGGTCAGCCTACAATGTCAACTGGCAATGAGGATGAGATGGAAGAAGAGGTGGTCGATGATGAGTCCACTGCTCCGACCTGGACCATTGGCACACATAGCAATCACAGCAACACAGAGAAAGATCAACACAAGCAACAAGGGTCGTGGTTTGCCCAGAGTAAGAACTGGGTCAACTGCTCCCAAGAGCACCCTTGCTGTGCACCAATTCAGGGCAAGGTGGTGTTCTGCCACTGTGTGGAATTTTTTTTCTGAAAGTCCTTCAGAGAAAAACATTGTAGTCTGTAGCATTTGCTATACAAAGTTGAGCAGAGGCCAGATCAAAGGCAACCTAAGAACCACGTGTATGTGAAACCACATAACAGCCAAGCACCCCAGTAGGTAGGTGGAACACCAGGGTACCAAATCTGTGTCTGTGGGTCAAACCACTGCTATGTCGTATGTGCTATGTCCTTCAGTATCTACTGTTCAGGAAGCAGGCCCTCACACCTCCTGCCCACAAGCTGCGGTTTCTCACACACAACAAACATCAACCACATCCACTTCCTTGTCCCAGTGAAGCGTCCAATTGTTCATGCCTGAGAGCTTGGAAAGAAAGCGTAAATACCCAGCCACGCACCCACAGGCATAAAAACTATATATTTTTTTAAGCACCATTTTTTTTCCGTGCTGTTTTAGGGGTTAGAGCCTGGCTTCTGCTGTCTACATTAGTCCACTTAAAAAGGTATTTAGTGCCCTATGCAAAGCATTAGTCCAAACATTTCCTACTGCCTGCTACCAAGCACGCACATTTCCAAATTGCTAGCTGCGGAGATGTTGTCGTTAAGGCTTATGGGCCTCTTTCCGTTTAGTCTTTCCCTGACCTCATGGCTGTGGTTGCCCTATGATTCAGTGTTCCCAGTTGCTACTGTTTTACCCAGTATGCCATCCCTGCGTTACAAAAGCTTTTATCAGCGTAACCATCACGCTACTGTGTCTCTTAAAACAATCACTACATAATCTCAAAGAGGAAGCTTTGAGTGCCAAGCATTTTGATATGGAGCCAGATGAGTTATGCTACCCAGCCCAGCCAATATTCTGAAACAACATTGGGTGATGAGGAGGAAGATGAGGAGGGTGTGGACTTGTTTTTCTGTTCTACCAAGGGAATTCCTAATGCTAAGCTTCATGTCTGTCCAGCCTGGATGGGCTGGAGAGAAGGAGATGGAGGAGAAGGCGAGTTAGCTTGAGGACAGAATGGGTACTGTTCCTACTGTTGGAGACACAGAACATATGCCTTTTTGCAGTTTGGCCCCCACATGGCACAGTTCATGTGTAAGTGTCTGTGGCAAGACCCTCGCATGGTACACATTTTATCCAACAACCTATACATGTTGGCCACCTTTCTCGATCCATGGTACAAGGAAAAATTTCCTTCTCTCCTTTTGGAGTCACCAAACAGTTTTACAAAGGAATCATTCAAGAGGGCCATTGTAGATCAGTTGCTGAAAACATCACCCTCATGCAATGCTGGTGGCAGAGGTACCAGCTCTTTTCAACACCAATGGATAATGGGGAGAGATACGAACACTAGGTCCAACAAAGGTGGAGGAAAAATGTGCACAAACTGGGCAACTTTCAATAAACCAGCACAACAGCAAGGGCTATCTGTACCTGTAACAATGCCAAGGAGGGAGTTTTTCTCTGGGACTGCATCTAAAAAAGGGACTGCATCTTTATTAACCCCTCGCCCATGGTCCAGGGGTTAATAAAGATACAGTCCCTTTTATTTACATTGTTTTATGGATTTGTCAGAAAAAAATTTCGCGTGGGCTTCGCCGTATTTCTGGAACCAGCCGGATCCAGCAGGCAGCGACGGGCTGCCCCCAACCCCCAGGTGCTTATTTGTACCTGGCCGGACACAAGAATATAGGGGAGCCCTTTTTTTTAATTATTTCATGAATTTCATGAAATAATAAAAAAAAAAATGCGTGGGGCTCCGCGCAATTTCTATGTCTAGCCAGGTACAGCTAAGCAGCTGGGGGCTGGAATCCGCAGCGCAGGGAGGCCCAAGCTTCCTGGGCACCCCCCGCTGCAAATTGCAGCCCGCAGCCGCCCCAGAAGATGGCGCGTTCATTGAAGCGCCATCCTCTGGCGCTGAACCCCGCTCTTCCAGCGGCCCTGGTGGCGGTGGCACGCTGGGTAATAAAGGGGTTAATACCAGCTTTGTTATACAAGCTGGTATTAAGCCCGAGTTTCTTAATGTCAGGCCACGTTTGACCCAGCCACTAAGAATCTCCAATAAAGGGTTAAAAAAACACAGCACAGAGAAAATTTTTTATTAGAAATAAAAAAAAAAAGCCATTAGGGACTCCATCTTTAATTTAAAAAATCCTCTTCCGTCCGACGTAGTCCAAAACGCGATGTCCTCTCTGCTACATCCCCTGTGCATAGATATAGATGTCTATGCACAGGGATGAGCAGACTGAGAACAATCGCAGCTCTGCTACATCATCTCTGTGAGCAGGCGGGCTCTAGGACCCTGGAGCTGCGGCAGCCTGTACAGAGCAGACAGCTGGACTCGGCTAGCAAAGTAACAGCAGTTACTTTGTGAGTTTCCCTGTGATTACTTGCACAGTAATGAGACCAATGCAAGTCAAAGGCAATCCTAGTTTTGGACTCGTTGCTGTGCGAATAATCGCTGGGAAACTCGCAGAGTACCGAGTCCTGCGAGTCCCTTACTACTCACCGAGTAACGAGTCCTAGCGAGTAGATTCGCCCATCCCTAGTCTCCAAAGCTCTGCTGCTCCCTCTGCCCCCTTTATAATTAGGCACGCCCCCTCTCGGCTTGCTGCAGTCCTGAGAGCCTGGCTGCGTCATGAAAGGGGCGGGGGGCTACCGGTATGATGTGATTTTAGCCCCGCCCCTTTCATGACGCTGCCAGGCTCTCAGCACTGCAGCAAGCCGAGAGGGGGCATGCATAATTACAAAGCGGGCAGAGGGAGCCGCAGATAAGCCCGCCTTTGGAGACTTTTTCAGAAACAGAGAACTCACACAGGACGAGGTAAATATAACCTCTTTTCTCTACTGTACAAAATCGTTTTGTTCTGCAAAAGGGATGGCTAGAAATGATAAGAGGGGGTGCAGGGACAGGTATAAAGATGCGGGGGGGGGTCAGTTTGTACATAACACATTACAGCAGTATATGCCCATCTGAGTGGGTGTAAGGTCTCTAGGGGGACTGGGCACCCCCTAGAGACATTAAACAAACATTTATTTATTAGATTTAAAGTTTTACAGAACACAGAGCACTTTGCTTATCTCGGCGGCAGCCAGGATAAGCAAAGTATATGCGGGAACCGCATTGTTCAGGATTACACATCCTGAGCAATCCGGTTCCCTCAATGCAGATACCAGAACCGCTTCGAAAACCACAGCCTGCATGATTTTTCACGCAGGCTGCAGAGCTGGGGACGGAAACTGGATTGCTTGTGAAGCAATCTGTTTTTTAGCATTGGCTCCTATGAGGAGCGTTTCTTGATTCGGTTTTGAGCTTTTTGAAAGCTTAAAACCGGATCAGGTTTTAAAAAAAAAAAACGCAGATGTGACCCTAGCCTCTGTCTGAGATAACACAAAAAGACAGAAGAATTTTCGCAAGCTTAGGCCCCTTTCACATCAGCGTTTTTGCTGATTTACCACAGAGTCGGCAGATTTACCGCATCAGCCGCGTAACGGCTGCACTTGTGGCATACTTGCGGCTAGGCAAGTGCCATTCATTCTCTATGGGACTTGTAGCAGGTGCGACAAATGCAGTTTTTGCCACGGTCCAGGACATGCAGCAGTTGTGGCAGGTCAAAAAACATCTGCTAGCACTTTTGACCTGCCGCAACTGCTGTAAGTGCCAGATCACAACAAAAACCACATCTGCCGAATCTGCCACAAGTCCCATAGAGAATGAATGGGGCTTGCCACAAGTGTGCTGCAAGTGTGCCGAAAGTGCAGCCGTTATGCGGCTGTAAATCTGCCGAATCTGCCGCAAATCAGCAAAAATGGTCATGTGAAAGGGGCCTTACATGCACATAGGGTCTGTGGTTAGGTTTTGAAGATGTTTAAAGCAACCTCCCTGACAATGGCCTTGTTCACACATACCTGTGTTTTTGGCACTTTCTGCGTTTTTTTGCAGTTTTTAAAAAACGCAGATGCATTAACGCATGGTACACTTAAGTGTACATGAGTTTTTTAGCTACACCTGTGTTTTTTTACCCCACTCCAAAAAATGCTGCATGCAGCGTTTTTTGGGTGCTGTAAAAAAACGCAGGGGTTGTTTCCAAAAACGCATGCACTTTTTTAACATAGGGCCCTATGGGAAACGCATGCGTTCACGCATGGCACATATAGGCACCTGTATTTCCGCATATGCGTTTTTAATGAAAAAATGACAAAATTCAAAACTTCAGAAAAACGTTCAGACCCACAGGGGACATTAATTGGCACACTTAGAAAAACTGCTCAGTTTTTCTAACTGCTAAAAAAACGCATAGGTGTGTGTGAACAAGGCCAATGTCTTTCAAAAACTGTGGACAAGTGTACCAAGAAGAATTTGTGCCACTTGGAAAGAAAAGTTGAGTCATAATTGTTAGAAATATTTACATACCGTAGCCAACAATTTCTTTGTTTAGCCACGCTGCTGCCATGAGCCTAGGGAGTGCCACGTATGCCCCACCTTCTAAAAAATACTTCCAAGAATTGTCCAGCGAGTTGAGGAAAATTGCACCTTGAGTTCTTTATAAAATTTCCATTTATTCGTATTCAGGTATAAACAGGTTTCTTAACACATAAAAACACACAGGTCAGTTTATCATGTCTTCAGGCAACATGTTTCGGCTAACTTGTAGCCTTACTCATGATCTTAGGATGTCTGTGGAAGAAGGCCACTACTTAGCCTTTGAAATGCATAGGTGCTGACTGAGCTTAACCTCACTGGAGTTCCCTGAGACATCACCCATCCAGACGCTTAGCTCTGTCTGAATCCCGCCCCTGGACACATGACGCTGATGCTAGTGTGACGCGACATCAGCTTACTATGATGTAGCCGCCACCAGGAAGTGGGTCCGCACACCACGGCATACTCCGACTTGTGCAGACAGCTGTTTCTCCCCACGAGTAGGGAGAAACTGAAAGCAATCAATTTCACCTCCACACACTGCAACAGGGGAAAGCTGTTACAAGGAGAGAACCATAAGGAACGGGCACAGAGCACGGTGGAAAGATTACTGAACAACCTCAGCATTTGACCAGGGGCGTAACTACCGGCATAGCAGACGTAGCGGTCGCTTTGGGGCCCGGCCCTTGTGGGGGGCCCGGACCCAGCGCCGCTACGCTGCTATCCGGTCAGCAGCTACAGCCCCCCCCCCCCCAGTAGGTATATACAGGCCCCCCACTCCTCTGCTGCACACGTCACCTGTAAAGGAATACATCATACTTACTTATCCCTGCCGGCTGCCGCTGCCGCCGCTCTGCACCGCGCTCCGTCTTCATCCGGCTTCTTCCTGGTTGTGACGTCATTGCCTGCGCCCGGCGGTCACAACCAGGAAGAAGCCAGATGAAGACGGAGCGCGGTGCAGAGCGGCGGCAGCGGCAGCCGGCAGAGATAAGTAAGTATGATGTATTCCTTTACAGGTGACGTGTGCAGCAGAGGAGGAGTGGGGGGGGCCTGTATATACCTACTGGCCTGTATATACACACTGGGGGCCTGTATATTCCCACTGGGGGCCTGTATATACCCACTGGGGGCCTGTATATACCCACTGGGGCCTGTATATACCCACTGGAGGCCTGTATATACCCACTGGAGGCCTGTATATACCCACTGGGGCCTGTATATACCCACTGGGGGCCTGTATATACCCACTGGGGCCTGTATATACCCACTGGGGGCCTGTATATACTCACTGGGGCCCTGTATATACCCACTGGAGCCCTGACTGTATATACCCACTGGGGGCCTGTATATACCCACTGGGGGCCTGTATATACCC
Organism: Allobates femoralis; assembly: GCA_033576535.1. Lineage (NCBI taxonomy): Eukaryota > Metazoa > Chordata > Amphibia > Anura > Aromobatidae > Allobates > Allobates femoralis. The sequence goes on from JARQOC010000003.1 coordinate 314,288,244, forward strand.
ACTGGGGGCCTGTATATACCCACTGGGGCCCTGACTGTATATACCCACTGGGGCCCTGACTGTATATACCCACTGGGGCCCTGACTGTATATACCCACTGGGGCCCTGACTGTATATACCCACTGGGGCCTGTATATACCCACTGGGGGCCTGTATATACCCACTGGGGCCCTGTATATACCCACTGGGGAGGCTGCTGTATACCACTGGGGCTGCTGTATATACTGCTGGGGCCTGTATATACCACTGGGGAGGCTGCTGTATACCACTGGGGCTGCTGTATATACTGCTGGGTCCTGTATATACCACTGGGGAGGCTGCTGCATACCACTGGGGCTACTGTATATACTGCTGGGGCCTGTATATACCACTGGGGAGGTTGCTGTATACCACTGGGGCTGCTGTATATACTGCTGGGTCCTGTATATACCACTGGGGAGGCTGCTGTATACCACTGGGGCTACTGTATATACTGCTGGGGCCTGTATATACCACTGGGGAGGTTGCTGTATACCACTGGGGCTGCTGTATATACCACTGGGGAGGCTGCTGTATACCACTCGGGCTGCTGTATATACCACTGGGGAGGCTGCTGTATACCACTGGGGCTACTGTATATACTGCTGGGGCCTGTATATACCACTGGGGAGGCTGCTGTATACCACTGGGGCTACTGTATATACTGCTGGGGCCTGTATATACCACTGGGGAGGCTGCTGTATACCACTGGGGCTGCTGTATATACTGCTGGGTCCTGTATATACCACTGGGGAGGCTGCTGTATACCACTGGGGCAACTGTATATACTGCTGGGGCCTGTATATACCACTGGGGAGGTTGCTGTATACCACTGGGGCTGCTGTATATACCACTGGGGAGGTTGCTGTATACCACTGGGGCTGCTGTATATACCACTGGGGAGGCTGCTGTATACCACTCGGGCTGCTGTATATACCACTGGGGAGGCTGCTGTATACCACTGGGGCTACTGTATATACTGCTGGGTCCTGTATATACCACTGGGGAGGCTGCTGTATACCACTGGGGCTACTGTATATACTGCTGGGGCCTGTATATACCACTGGGGAGGCTGCTGTATACTACCACTGGGGAGGCCTGTATACCACACTGCTGGGGGCTGTATACCTATGCTGGGGTCCACCCTCGGCTTATACACGAGTCAATAGGTTTTCCCAGGTTTTGGGGGCAAAAGTAGGGGGGTCGGCTTATACACGAGTATATACGGTAAACTGGGTGGCGTCAGACTGTTAACACCGATTCGGTAAGGGGGTGTGTCTTGAAGGGGGCGTGTCATTGGGGGCGTGTCTTGGAGGGGGCCCCGTTCAAAAGTTTGCTATGGGGCCCTGCCAGTTCTAGTTACGCCCCTGCATTTGACCATTGCTGTTCTAAACATCCACCTGCCACCCATACCTTAGAAGGGATTATAGTGCTGACACCACAACCCATTTTTAAATATAGGCAACCAAGCAGTATTTGCCACAAATACGCAGCAGTACCCACACTCCATGTGAAATACATCTTTGGCTAAGGTCACACTTGGCTGCATTTTTTAAGGTTGTTTTTGACAGTCTGCGTTTTTGCTCTTAGGTCTAGAGCAGCCTTAAAAAACGCAAGCAAAAACGCATGCGAAAACGCATGGTGCCATTTAGTGCCATGTGTTTTCGCATGCAAGTCCCATAGGGCCCCATGTTACAAAAACGCATGTGATTTTGACTATGAACCAAAAAATGCAGCATGATGCATTTTTTGGTGCTGAGCCAAAAAACGCATCCAATAAACACGTGGCACTTTGACCATGCGTTTTTTGCATTGAGGCCTATGGATGCATTTTTCCATGCATTTTTCACAAAAGACCAGTGTGATAAACACATGGAGAAAACGCATCCACGACGCCAGTGTGACCCTAGCCTTTGGGACATAGACGTCCGCAGAGTCACTGCGTTTTAGAACGTTTAAATACCTTTAGTACTTTTATTATTATTTTTTATTACTTTTTTAATCATATGAATTACAATGTACATCTTGTGATATCAATAAATTAAACAGCAAGGTAGGTTGCCCTCCGTTAATACCAATGGAGTCTAGTCAGGTACAGCTGTGTTAAACCAATAGCATAGAAAAACTGAGAAGTTAAAACTTAACTTTTACTAGCTCTATATTAAAAATTAGCTCTACTAGCTCTATATTAAAAAGACATAGTTGTCTAGACCAAACAAAACAAAAAAGTGCGCATACGTGACTGTGTAAGTCAGTGTAGTGCTAAACTGAACCCCTCTTATTACCAGGGTTCACAGGTACCCAAGCTAGGTCCCGTCCAAATACCCTAGTGACGCTGGCAGGTGCCTGCTTTTTCGGTTTTGAGTTTCCCCTAGGATGTAGTCATCAGAACAAACAATCCCATTAGGTAAACCCAGCCACATGCATTAGTGAAAAAACAGCTTGTATACTCCTATAGGGATTAGTGTTCAAAGATACACATCCCTGTGCAGATGATGGCGATGGTGTCCAGTCTGGCCCCCTCAAGGTTGTGCAGCTGGATCACCACGACTCCCCTGAAGAAGAGGGATCTGAAACGCGTCAGGAGGGAACGTATCAGATGACATGGTAGCTATATGACATTCACTGAGCCCTGAGCAGCCTGGAAAACACTAGCAGAAGGTTATCCGGAGCTATATGGACTCGTTTTCATGCGTACAGGTGGACGCAGCTGGGTGAGATCGCTCCCTATAGGAGTATACAAGCTGTTTTTTCACTAATGCATGTGGCTTGGTTTACCTAATGGGATTGTTTGTTCTGATGACTACATCCTAGGGGAAACTCAAAACCGAAAAAGCAGGCACCTGCCAGCGTCCCTAGGGTATTTGGACGGGACCTAGCTTGGGTACCTGTGAACCCTGGTAATAAGAGGGGTTCAGTTTAGCACTACACTGACTTACACACGTATGCGCACTTTTTTGTTTTGTTTGGTCTAGACAACTATGTCTTTTTAATACAGAGCTAGTAAAAGTTAAGTTTTAACTTCTCAGTTTTTCTTTGCTATTGATATCAATAAATGTTATGCTTTTTTAAGAAAAAACTGTATCAGGTTACACTGCCATTTCACACGTTAGCGCCGAGCCATATCACACATTCAGTAACCAGTATTTTTTAGAAGTTGAGTCACACCAAATATTGATTTGATATAGATACCTGTTTTGTTCATTCATTTTGCTTAAAAAAACTATTAACATTTCAATCTTTGAAAGCAATTGAGTAGAGATGGGCAAACCTGCAGATGTTTGGGTTTGTTGGATCCGACCGGACTTAACCTGAACTTGTGCCTGATCACCGTACCTCATATACGTCTATTGGGCCCCAAATGTCTTTGTTATGAAATGGTGGCTGAGGGGCTGCAAAAGGGAAATTGTTATTCTTCATTCAATCCCAAAGTTACCACAGTTTGTGGATGAATAATCTATTGGGATTCTGTTTAAAATAGCCATTTAGGGCAAGAGCCACCTCTCCCTGTTACCTAGAATCTTTGTAATCCCTGTACTTCAATGTCATCATACCTGCCACGATGATGAGTCAAGAAGTAGGTTGCAACTGAATTCATGGTCTTTCACTTACGAATATCAATAACAGCAAGATTCATTGTGGACAGATGTTTTTGTCTCCTCTGGCTGAACACCTGTAAAGTTTGGCCTAAATAGGCCTTCTAACATGGACAGATAAGAGCATTGACTATATTTTTTGTTTTGCAATTGATATAAAATATAAGTCTGTAAAGAGAAGAATCCAAATGATTGTGAAAATTGTCACGTGTAGGTGTCAAATGACAGCAGACATTGGCCATGTCCACACACCTGCGCTCTAAGTATTTAGCGGTTCAGCGGTAAATACTTAGGTTTTGTGAGAGAAGCGTAGGTGCGTGTGTGCCAGCGCTTCCTTGAAATGCAGCCCCTGGTTACCCGATGTGTATCGTGGTAACCAGTTCACACTGCAGGCTGCCTAGTGTCCGCTTATACCAAGCGCACAGGAAAACGCTGCAAGCAGCGTTTCCCTGTGCGCCCGGCATAAGCGGTCACTAGGCAGTCTGCTGTATGAACTGGTTACCACGACAGAAACGCTAAATACTTAGAGCGCAGGTGTGTGGACATGGCCATTGCTGTCACCAAAGGAGAGTGATCCCTTAACCCCTTTACGACTAATGACGAGTATACTCGTCATGAAAAGATGTCAGTTCCCGCATCATGACGAGTATACTCGTCATGGCTTTGAACTGTCACTGCTTCTAAACGAACAGTGACAGTTCAATTCTAAAAGCTGTCAGTGACAGCCAAGGGTTAGGGGAAGAGGTGTGGGCACCCCTGTTAACCCCTTCACCCCCCCCCCCCTCCCCAATCATACTTTATTTGCCGGCGGGCTGCACTGCACCCGCCGACCATTATCTAATACTCCAGCGTCCCTGCTCCGTCCAGCTCCCCCCCCTGTGTGCTGACCAGCGCCCCCTATGTCCACTTCCCCCCCCCGTGTGCTGTCCAGCCCCCCCTTAGTACAGTTCCCCCTGTGTCCGGCCGGCACCCCCTACCCCGGTCCCCGCCAACCACCCGCCCTCCTCCTTCAATATTATATCTGCCGGCGGGCTCATGCGCCCGCCGATCAAGTTGCAGGGCCCCCTCCCCCCTGCTCGTGCCCCCCCTTAGTACAGTTCCCCCTGTGTCCGGCCAGCACCCCTACCCCGGTCCCCGCCAACCACCCGCCCTCCTCCTTCAATATTATATCTGCCAGCGGGCTCATGCGCCCCCCGATCAAGTTGCAGGGCCCCCTCCCCCCTGCTCGTGCCCCCCCTTAGTACAGTTCCCCCTGTGTCCGGCCAGCACCCCCTACCCCGGTCCCCGCCAACCACCCGCCCTCCTCCTTCAATATTATATCTGCCAGCGGGCTCATGCGCCCCCCGATCAAGTTGCAGGGCCCCCTCCCCCCTGCTCGTGCACCCCCCGCTCGTGCCCCCCCCCCCGCTCCTACTGACCCCCCAGCCTCACTCACCTATTCCATCGGGCTGCCCGCACCATCGGCCTCCGAGTCCTCTGCAGTCTCCGGTGTGGCTCCTCCTCTCCTCAGGGGCTCCGTCTCCTCATCGGTGGGTAAGTATGAATGAATGAATGAATGAATGAATGAATGAATAGATGGATGTGTGGATGGATGGATGGATGGGTGGATGGGTGGATGGATGGATGTGTGGATGGATGGGTGGATGGATGGGTGAATGAATGGATGTGTGCGTGCACGGATTTGTGCATAGATGTGGATGTGCGCGCGTGGATGTGTGCGTGCGTGGATTTCAGCGTGCGTGGATGTCAGTGTGCGTGGATGTCAGCATGCGTGCTTGGATGTGCGTGCGTGGATGTGTGCGTGGATGTGTGTGTGTGGATGTGCGTGTGTGGATGTCAGCGTGCGTGCGTGGATGTGTGCATGCGTGGATGCGTGCGTGGATGTGCATGCGTGAATGTGCGTACGTGGATGTGTGCGTACGTGGATGTGCGTGGATGTGGATGTGCGTGGATGTGTGCATGGATGTGTGCGTACGTGGATGTGTGCGTACGTGGATGTGTGCGTACGTGGATGTGTGCGTACGTGGATGTGCGTGGATGTGCGTGGACGTGTGCGTGGATGTCAGCATGCGTGTGTGGGATGTGTGCATGCGTGGATGTCAGCGTGCGTGCATGGATGTGCGTGCGTGCATGTGCGTGCGTGGATGTGCGTGCGTGGATGTCAGCGTGCGAGCGTGGATGTGTGCGTGTGTGGATCTGTGCGTACGTGGATGTGTGCGTACGTGGATGTGGATGTGTGCGTGGATTTCAGCATGCGTGTGTGGATGTGTGCATGCGTGGATGTCAGTGTGCGTGGATGTGCGTGCATGGATGTGCGTGCATGGATGTGCGTGCGTGGATGTGCGTGCGTGGATGTGTGCGTGTGTGGATGTGCGTGCTTGGATGTGCGTGCGTGGTTGTGTGCGTGCGTGGAAGATGGGTGCATAGGTGGATGGTGGGTGCAACAAGGGATCAAGTGTCCTCTTGTTGTAGTCTCTGGGATCATAGTCATGGTGCACTGTATAACAGATCATTGTCATACAGTGCACCATAACTCTGACCCCCAAGACTGTAGGAAGAGGACACTTTATCCCTTGCTGTAGTCTCTGGATTGAGCAGAGGCGATCGAGCGTCGTGGGACCTTCGATGTGGACTACGTCGGAGTCGATCGAGCGTCGTGGGACCTTCATTGTGGACTACGTCGGATCTTTATAATAAAGATGGAGTCCGAATTTTGTTTGTGTTTTTTTTTCAAATAAAAAGATTTTTCTATGTGTGTATTTTCTGACTATTTACCAGAGATTCCTAATGGCGGGTCTAACATTGGCCCTATATTATGAATCTCGGGCTTAGTGCCAGCTGCCAATAAAAAGCTGGCATTAACCCCTTTATTACCCAGTTTGCCACCGGCACCAGGGCAACTGGAAGAGCATGGGTACAGCGCCAGAAAATGGCGCTTCAATGAATGCGCCATTTTCTGGGGCGGCTGCGGGCTGCAATTCGCAGCATGGGGGGCCCAGAACGCTTGGGCCTTTCCATGCTGAGGATTCCAGCCCCCAGCTGCCTAGTTGTACCTGGCTGGGCCAAAATATGGCGGAGCCCTACGTCATTTTTTTTTCTAGAATTAGTCCTAGAAATAAAAAAAAATGGGCTTCGCTGTATTTTTGGTTGCAGCCAGGTACAACAAGGCAGCTGGGGGTTGCTGGCAGTCTGTAGCTGCCAAGTTGTACCTGGCTGGGCCAAAAATATGGTGGAGCCCTACGTCATTTTTTTTTCTAGAATTAGTTCTAGAAATAAAAAAAAATGGGCTTAGCTGTATTTTTGGTTGCAGCCAGGTACAACAAGGCAGCTGGGGGTTGCTGGCAGTCTGTAGCTGCCAAGTTGTACCTGGCTGGGCCAAAAATATGGCGGAACACTACGTCATTTTTTTTTTCTAGAATTAGTTCTAGAAATAAAAAAAAATGGGCTTCGCTGTATTTTTGGTTGCAGCCAGGTACAACAAGGCAGCTGGGGGTTGCTGGCAGTCTGTAGCTGCCAAGTTGTACCTGGCTAGACCAAAAATATGGCGGAGCCCTACGTCATTTTTTTTTTTCTAGAATTAGTTCTAGAAATTAAAAAAAAGGCCTTCGCTGTATTTTTTGTAGCCAGCCATGTACAACTTGGTAGCTGGCTAACTGGAATCCTCAGCGTGGAGAGACCCAAATGTTGTGGGTCCCCCGCGCTGCAAATTTCAACCCACAGCCACCCAAGAAAATAGCGCATTCATTAGAGGCGGCATTTTCTGGTGCTGTACCCCAACTTACCAGTTGCCCTTGTGCTGGTGGCACACGGGTTCTCCATATGCGACATGGTGTCCGCTAACAACTTCAATAGAAAATTAGCTCCAATTGTTAGCGGAAACCATGTCGGGTATGGAGAGCCCCTCCCTGTGTGCCTGAACATTGGAGCTCCCCCACAAGTGACCCCATTTTGGAAACTAGACCCCCTAAGGAACGTATCTAGATGCATAGTCAGCACTTTGAACCCCCAGATGCTTCACAAATTCATCCATAAAAATTAAAAAGCACTTTTTTTTCCACAAAACGTTTCTTTTTTAATTTTTACGGATCAATTTGTGAAGCACCTGGGGGTTCAAAGTCATCTAGATATAATCCTTTGGTGGTCTAGTTTCCAAAATGGGGTCACTTGTGGGGGAGCTCCAAAGTTTAGGCACATAGGGGCTCTTTATATCCTACAAGGTGTCCGCTAACAATTCCAATTGTTAGTGGACACCATGTTGAGTATGGAGAGCCCCTGTGTGTCTCCACATTGGAGCTCCCCCATAAGTGACCCCATTTTGGAAACTCGACCCCCCAAGGAACGTATCTAGATGCATAGTGAGCACTTTGAACCCCCAGATGCTTCACAAATTCATCCATAAAAATGAAAAAGCACTTGTTTTTCCACAAAAAGTTTCTTTTTTCATTTTTACGGATCAGTTTGTGAAGCACCTGGGGGTTCAAAGTGCTCACTATGCATCTAGATACGTTCCTTAGGGGTCTAGTTTCCAAAATGGGGTCACTTGTGGGGGAGCTCCAATGTGGAGACACACCGGGACCCTCCAAACGCGACATGGTGTCCGCTAACAATTTGAATGGAAAATGAGCTCAAATTGTTAGTGGATACCATGTCGCGTTTGGAGGGTCCCAGTGTGTCTCCACATTGGAGCTCCCCCACCAGTGACCCCATTTTGGAAACTAGACCCCATAAGGAACGTATCTAGATGCATAGTGAGCACTTTGAACCCCCAGATGCTTCACAAATTCATCCATAAAAATGAAAAAGCACTTGTTTTTCCACAAAAAGTTTATTTTATCATTTTTACGGATCAATTTGTGAAGCATTTGGGGGTTCAAAGTGCTCACTATGCATCTAGATATAATCCTTTGGGGGTCTAGTTTCCAAAATGGGGTCACTTGTGGGGGAGCTCCAATGTGGAGACACACACTGACCCTCCCAAAGCTACATGGTGTCCGCTAACAAATTGAGCTCATTTTCCATTCAAATTGTTAGAGGACACCATGTCGCGTTGGGAGGGTCCCCATGTGTCAACACATTGGAGCTCCCCCATAAGTGACCCCATTTTGGAAACTAGACCCCCCAAGGAACGTATCTAGATGCATAGTGAGCACTTTGAACCCCCAGGTGCTTCACAAATTGATCCGTAAAAAATGAAAAAAGAAACTTTTTGTGGAAAAAAAAAGTGCTTTTTCATTTTTCTGGATGAATTTGTGAAGCATCTGGGGGTTCAAAGTGCTCACTATGCATCTAGATACGTTCCTTGGGGGGTCTAGTTTCCAAAATGGGGTCACTTGTGGGGGAGCTGCAATGTGGAGACACACGGGGACCATCCAAACGCGACATGGTGTCCGCTAACAATTTGAATGGAAAATGAGCTCAAATTGTTAGCGGACACCATGTCGCGTTTGGAGGGTCCCTGTGTGTCTCCACATTGGAGCTCCCCCACAAGTGACCCCATTTTGGGAACTAGACCCCCAAAGGAACATATCTAGGTACATAGTGAGCACTTTGAACCCCCAGATGCTTCACAAATTGATCCGTAATAATGAAAAAATAATTTTTTAGTGGAAAAAAAGTGCTTTTTCATTTTTACGGATGAATTTCTGAAGCATATGGGAGTTCAAAGTGCTCACTATGCATCTAGATATGTTCCTTCGGGGGTCTAGTTTCCAAAATGGGGTCACTTGTGGGGGAGCTCCAATGTGGAGATACACAGGGACCCTCCAAACGCGACATGGTGTCCGCTAACAAATTGAGCTCATTTTCCATTCAAATTGTTAGCGGACACCATGTCGCGTATGGAGGGTCCCCGTGTGTCTCCACATTGGAGCTCCCCCACAAATGACCCCATTTTAGAAACTAGACCCCCTAAGGAAGGTATCTAGATGCATAGTGAGCACTTTGAACCCCCAGATGCTTCACAAATTCATCCATAAAAATTAAAAAAACACTTTTTTTTCACAAAAAAATTCTTTTTGCCTACATTTGTTTTAGTTTCACATGGGCAAAGGGATAAAATACATCCCAAAATTTGTTGGGCAATTTCTCCTGAGTACACCGATACCTCATATGTGGTCATAAACCACTGTTTGGGTGCACGGCAGGGCTCAGAAGTGAAGGAGCGCCATTTCACTTTTTGAACGGAAAATTGGCTCTAAAATTCAAATTGCGCTCCTTCCCTTCTCAGTCCTGCCGTGCGCCCAAACAGTGGTTTATGACCACATATGAGGTATCGGTGTACTCAGGAGAAATTGCCCAACAAATATTAGGATGCATTTTATCCTGTTGCCCATGTGAAAATGAAAAAATTGAGGCTAAAAGAACATTTTTGTTACAAAAATTAAAATGTCCATTTTTTCCTTCAACTTTATTTTAGTTCCTGTGAAGCACCTGAAGGGTTAATAATCTTCTTGAATATAGTTTTGAGTAGCTTGAGGGGTGCAGTTTTTGGAATGGTGTCACTTTTGGGTGTTTTCTGTCATGTACACCCCTCAAAGGGACTTCAAATGTGATGTGGTCACTAAAAAATTGGTTTTGTAAATTTTGCTGGAAAAATGAATAATTGCTGATGAACTTTGAACCCTTATAACGTCCTACCAAATTTTTTTTTTTCTTCCAAAATTGTGCTGATGTGAAGTAGACATGTGGGAAATGTGATTTATTAACTATTTTGTGTCACATATCTCTCTGGTTTAGCAGAATAAAAATTAAAAATTTGAAAATTGCTAAATTTTCAAAATTTTTGCCAAATTTTTTATTTATTCACAAATAAACGCAAAAATTATCGACCTAAATTTAATACTAACATGAAGCCCAATATGTCACGAAAAAACAATCTCATAATCGCTAGGATCCGTTGAAGCGTTCCAGAGATATTACCTCATAAAGGGAGAGTGGTCAGAATTACAAAAAATGGTCCGGTCATGAAGCTGCAAAGTGACTCGGTCCTTAAGGGGTTAAACTAGAAACCCCTACTGAGTTTTTAGGTGGCTATGGGGTTCCGAAAAAATGATCTCTGACAAAGGAGTGCAGTTCACATCAAGATTCTGCAAGGGGTTTTGCTCTTTGGAATTTATTTTTAAATCAGTTTAATTGTGTTATTTCTAACCATCCAGGTTCTCCTAATAGGAAGGCTGATGCTGTGGATTCTGTATCTGGATGCCCATCTAAAACCATTCTATCTGATGCCAACTTCATTGGAGTTATCCAAAACCAGGGCTTGTGGAAGGAGTTCAAGGAGGCCTTTGATGGTGATGTATTCTTGGCTAATACACCTGTTCATATCAATCTTGCCCTTAAGCGTGGCATGTGGCTTAGAGTTTGAAGTATTTACGTCCATGAGGCCATCCGACTGCAGATCCTCAAGTTTGTCCATGACTCCAAGTTGGTTGATCATAGGGGGGTACTGAAGACATAAGAGTTCCAAAGCTGATTTTTCTGGTGGCCAATTTGCCTGGAGGATACTAAGGACTATGTTCTTTCTTGCAAGGTATGTGCTCATTAAAAGATGCCTCATGTGTCACCTACGGGTCTTCTTCAATCACTATCTGTTCCGTTATGAGGTTCTATCTCAATGGACTTCATTGTGAAGATGTCTACATTGTGTGGCATAAATATGATCCTGGTGGTGGTTGATCGCCTGACTAAGACCGCTCCATTTATCCCATGTTCTGGCCTCCCCTCAGCTACAGATACAGTGAGCTTAGTTATACAGAATGTTTTTTGGCTGCATGGACTTCCAGCTTAAATCATCTCTGCCCAAGGCGTGTATTTCACATCAAGATTCTGGAAGGAGTTTTGCTTTGCTTTCAATATTAATGTCTGTTTTCTTCTGCTTATCACCCCAGATGAACAGTCAGGCCGAGCATATGAATCAGACTTTGGAACAATATCTACGGTACTTCATCAGCCACCTTCAGGATGACTGGTTGGAGTTACATCTGTTTGCTGAATTCTCCCACAACAATTCTCAGAGTGCCTCTACTAAGGTAACGCCTTTCCTTGCCAATCTGGATTACCATCCAAGTATCTTCCGTAGGTCCTCGATTAATGCTCCAGTTCCAGCTGTAGAAGACAGTTTGACTGCATTGAGACAAAATCTAGAGGTTTTGAAAGAATCACTGACCTCAGTTCAAGAACGTTACAAGAAATTAGCTGATAGATTCCGGAAACTGGCACCAATGTTAAAGGTAGGAGACTCCAGCTCCTTTCACATCTATGCAGCCCCTGTGCTTGGTTGCCCTGCCTGTCCTGCGCTAGTGCAAATGCAAGCGCAGGTGCATTTACAGGCAAATGCAGGCAAGCGCATAGGCGCATAGATGCAGTGCTGTTGCGCTCGCCTGCGCTCGGTGCCCCCATTACCTGCTATGGGCGAGTGCAGCCGAGCGCAGGAGACGAAAACCCGGAAGCACGAGTGAGAATTTACCAACGTCACCACGCATGTGCTTAGCCAGAAGCTTCCGGAAACGCGTAATGCAACGTTTCAGGGTGCATCTGGAGAAGCGGTGACGTCAGCTCATTCCCACTTGGCCTTCCAGGTTTTCGGCTCCTGCGCTCAGCTGTGCTCGTACATAGCAGGTAATGGGAGCCTTGAGCGCAGGTGAGCACAAGGGCAGTGTATCAATGCGCTTATGCGCTTACCTGCTCTTGCCTGTAAATGCACCTGCGCTTGCATTTGTGATAGCGTAGGGCAGGGAGGGCAGGCAAACGCAGGGGCTGCATAGATGTGAACTAGGCCTCAGTCTGGTTATCCACGAAAAATCTGAAATGAAATGTTCCGGCAAAGAAACTCGGACAGAAATTCATCGGCCCTTTCAAGATCTGCGGTATTGTGAGCTCTATTTCCTGCTGTCTAAAGCTGCCTATAACTATGAAGGTACACCTAGTTTTTCATGTTTCCTTACTAAAGTCTGGTCTCCTAATAAATTCCAGGGATGCGCGATGCCTCCTCCGCAACCTGTGGTGATCGATGGGCAAGAACAATTCATGGTGAAGGAGATTATTGATTCTAGGATTTGCAGGAATCAGCTCCAATATCTGATAAGATGGCAGAGGTATCGCCCTGAATAAGACTCTTATGAACTTGTGGATAACATCAATGACCCACAGAAAATTACATATTTCCATCATAGATTCAGGTTCAGGATCGTCCTGAGACCACTTCTGGAGAACTGGGCCGACCTCTCTGTTGGCTACAGGTTCTATGCTAGGGACGGACTGCACCTCAATGGGGAGGGTGCAGCTGTGCTGGGGGAGAAAATGGCTAGAAGGTTGGAGGAGTGTTTAAACTAGGGATTGGGGGGAGGGTATTCATTGTACAGGAGGGTAAGATAGTGTAAATAGTAACCTGGGCACAAGTAATAAAATTGGGGGTAGCATGGGGGGTGGGGTTAGAACAGTCAATATAGTAGGAAGGAATAGAGGTAAACAGAGATGCATAAAGTGCATGTACACTAATGCCAGAAGCCTCACCAACAAAATGGAGGAATTAGAATTGATTTTGTTGGAAAATAATTATGACATGGTGGGGATATCGGAGACATGGCTGGATGAGAGCCATGACTGGGCTGTTAATTTAGAGGGTTATAGTCTGTTCAGAAATGACCGTACAAATAAGCGAGGGGGAGGTGTATGTTTATATGTAAAATCATCCTTAAAACCCATACTACGTGATAATATAGGTGAATCTAATGGAAATGTAGAGTCTCTGTGGGTGGAGATAAGGGGAGGGGGAAAAAATAATAAATTAATGATCGGGGTTTGTTATAAGTTCCCAACAATAATGGAAGAGGAGCAGAATATCCTCATAAAGCAAATAGATGAAGCAGCGACTCAGGGATTATTATGGGGGACTTCAACTACCCTGATATACATTGGGGAACAGAGATCTGCAGTTCTAGCAAAGGTAATAGGTTTTTGACAACTATGAGAGACAATTACCTTTCACAACTGGTTCAGAACCCAACAAGAAGGGGGGCACTGCTGGACCTAATATTAACCAACAGGCTGGACCGCATATAAAATATACGGGTTGGAGGTCACTTGGGTAATAGTGATCATAAAATAATAGGTTTTCAAGTATCCTTTAATAAGATGAGTAGTAGAGGGGCTACAAGGACACTAAACTTCAGGAAGGCAAATTTCCAACGGTTGAGAGATGATCTTAGTGCAATAAACTGGGGCGATATCCTGAGACATAAAAGTACACAAAGCAAGTGGGAGACGTTTATTAGCATCCTGAATAGGGCCTGTGCACAATATATACCCTATGGGAATAAGCATGCTAGAAATAGGAGGAAACCACTATAGCTAAATAAGGCTGTAAGGGGCGCAATAAGTGACAAACAGAAAGCATTTAGGGAATTAAAGCAAGTAGGTAGTGATGAGGCATTAAATAAATACAGAAAATTAAATAACATTTGTAAAAAGCAAATCAAGGCAGCAAAGATTGAGACAGAGAGACTCATTGCCAGAGAAAGTAAAAATAATCCCAAAATATTTTTTAACTACATAAGTAGTAAGAAACTAAAAAATGATTGTGTTGGCCCCTTAAAAAATAATATGGGTAAAATGGTGGATGAGGATGAGGAAAAAGCCAATATGCTAAGTGACTTTTTTTCAACAGTATTTACACAAGAAATCCCATGACAGACAATATGATCAGTGATAACAAAAACTGTCAATTAAATGTCACCTGCCTAACCCAGCAGGAAGCACGGCATCATCTAAAAATCACTAAAATTGACAAATCCCGGGCCCGGATGGGATACACCCCAGAGTGCTGCAGGAATTAAGTACTGTCATGGATGGACCATTATTTTTAATCTTTAAAGATTCCATAATAACAGGGTCTGTACCACAGGACTGGCGTATAGCAAATGTGGTGCCAATATTCAAAAAGGGAACAAAAACTGAACTTGGTAATTATAGGCCAGTAAGCTTAACCTCCACTATATGCTATATGCTATACTGGAGTATCTGAAGAAAAATAACCTCATGACCCAATATCAACATGGTTTTACGAGGGACCGTTCCTGTCAAACGAATCTGATAAGCTTCTATGAAGAAGTAAGTTCTGGACTGGACCAAAGAAATGCAGTGGATGTGGTGTATATGGACTTTTTAAAAGCTTTTGATACGGTGCTACACAAAAGGTTGATACATAAAATGAGAGCAATGGGGATAGGGGAAAATATGTGTAAGTGGGTTAAAAACTGGCTTAGCGATAGGAAACAAAGGGTGGTCATTAATGGAACACACTCAGAATGGGCCACAGTTAACAGTGGGGTACCACAGGGGTCAGTGTTGGGCCGGCTTCTTTTTAATATATTTATTAATCAGAGTAGAATCTCAATATTTGCAGATGACACTAAACTCTGCAGGATAATCAATACAGAGGAGGACAATTTTATATTACAGGAGGATTTATGTAAACTAGAAGCTTGGGCTGATAAATGGCAAATGAGCTTTAATGGGGATAAATGTAAGGTCATGCACTTGGGCAGAGGAAACAAAAGGTATAAGTATGTGCTTAATTGTAAAACACTGGGCAAAACTGTCACTGAAAAAGACCTGGGTGTATGGGTAGATGACAAACTCACATTTAGTGGCCAGTGTCAGGCAGCTGCTGCAAAGGCAAATAAAATAATGGGATGCATTAAAAGAGGCATAGATGCTCATGAGGAGAACATAATTTTACCTCTATACAAGTCACTAGTGCGACCACACTTAGAATACTGTGTACAATTCTGGTCTCCGGTGTATAAGAAAGACATAGCTGAACTAGATCAGGTCCAGAGAAGAGCGACCAAGGTTATTAGAGGACTGAGGGTTCTGCAATACCAAGACAGGTTATTAAACTTGGGGTTATTTAGCTTGGAAAAACAAAGGCTTAGGGGTGATCTTATAATAGTGTAAAAATATATGAGGAGACAGTACAGAGAACTTTCTAATGATCTCTTTACTCTTAGGCCTGAGACGGGGACAAGGGGGCATCCTCTACGTCTGGAGGAAAGAAGGTTTAATCATAATCACAGACGTGGATTCTTTACTGTAAGAGCAGTGAGACTATGGAACTCTCTGCCACATGATGTTGTAATGAGTGACTCACTACTAACATTTAAGAAGGACCTGGATGCCTTTCTTGAAAACTATAATATTACCAGTTATATTTACTAGATTCTTTGATAGGGCGTTGATCCAGGGAATTAATCTGATTGCCATATCTGGAGTCAGGAAGGAATTTTTGCCCCAATGTGGAGCTAGTGTTGCCACATGGGTTTTTTTTTGCCTTCCTCTGGATCAACATGTTAGGCTATGGGTTGAACTAGATGGACTTAAAGTCTTCCCTTCAACCTTAAAAACTATGTTACTATGTTTTTCTAAGGAGGGAGTAATGTCAGCTCTCCAAATTTCTTTTTACTTTTTGGGCATTCTTTCTCTCTTCCAAGGTGGTATCCTTTGTTTCATGTGCCTTTTGTTTTCCTGCCTTTATAAACCCAACCCCAGCCTCTCGACATTTCTAGAGTATTATGTTTTGGTTTCCTCTGCCTAGTTTCTTGCTCCTACTGGCTTCTCAAGTTATCTGCCTACTCCTGCAAGTCCTGTGTGAATCTCTTGCTGTTCCTCATCAGAGGTTATGCTTCCTACACCTGTTAGCACCGTTCTTTCTGCTCTGGCTGCTTGTGCTACTCCCTCTGCTGTGGCTCTTGCATCACTTGCATTTGCAGACACGTAAGCTGGTTACTTTGTTAAGTGCTCTGTCCCTTTCTACATTCACATAGATGTAGAGCATGAGACTATTCTGGACTTTCTAATCGCTCTGCATCTGGTTCTGGACTTTCTAAATGACTTCCTTCCCAGGCCTCCCTGGATGATTTAATGTATTATATAGACTTGCTTAAAACATCTCCTTGTTTGGACTTCGAATTGATTTTACTTTTACTGCAACCCCAAGTGTAAACTGTGCTTTAAAGACTGCTCTGCTGATTGCATTTGCCTGTGAGGTTTTCAACAGATATTTCATTTAGGTTTCATTTAATATCTACACTGTGTGTGTATGGACTTTGGGTTTTTCTCTGCACTTGTTGTGAATCACAGTGCGTTATAATAAAGACTATTTCACCTATAAACTGGGTTCTGTTGTGTCTTGCGCCACCCAAAAAGACTTCTTAGTTATCCACTATAATTATTACACAATGGACCATTCCCTCTTGCTAAAGATTCTCTCATCTCTCAGTATTACAAACTTGGCCCTATCCTGGACATTTTCATATCTAACAGACCGGACATTCAGCATCTTCTGTCCCACACCACCTCCTCACCTCGCCCTGTATCTGTTAGTGTTCCCTAAGGACCCCTACTTTTCTCCATCTACTCCTTCGGTCTGGGACAGCTCATAGAGTCCCACAGCTTTCATTATCACCTCTATGCTGATGACATGCAGATCTACCTCTCTGGACCTGATATCACCTCCTTACTAACCCAAATCCCACAATGTCTGTCTGCTATTACATCTTTCTTTGCTGCTCGATTTCTAAAACTGAACATGGACAAAACAGAATTCATCATCTTTCCCCTTCTTACTCTACCACCCCACCAAACCTATCCATCAAAGTTAATGGCTTCTCACTTTCCCCAGTCCTGCATGCTATGTGCCTCATAGTAAACATTGACCTCGCACTCTCTTTCAAACCAAATATCCCATCCCTTGCCACCTCCTGCCATCTCCACTCAAAAATATTTCCAGGATCCATACAGTCCTTCACCAAGTAACTGCAAAAAAACTCGAACATACCCTCATCATTTACCGCCTCGACTACTGCAACCTCCTACTTTTTGACCTCCCCTCTACCACTCTTGCACCCCTCCAATCTACTCTAATCTCTTCTGTCAAACTAATCCACCTGTCTCCCCACTATTTCAAAGCCTTTCCTCTCTGCCAAGTCCTTCACTGGCTTCCCATTGCCCAGAGACTGTAGTTCAAAACTCTAGCTATGACATACAAAGCCATCCACAACCTGTCCCATTCAACCAAATAGTTCATATGTGGGGTCTTCCAGAGATAGACCTCTTTGCCCTAAAGGCACAACAGACAGGTCAGGAGATTTGCCTCTATAAATGTAAAAGACAATCCAGTTATGATAGATGCCTTGAAAACGCTTTGGAATGTCACTTTAGCATATGCATTTCCTCCAATTATACTTGTCCCCATAGTTCTGAAAAAGATCAGAGAAGAAGGTGCAAGAGTGATAATGATTTTCCAGTTTTGCCCAAAAAGGCCTTAGTTGTCGTGGCTAACAGCAATGCTTATGATCAAGCCATGGAAAGTGCTTTCCAGACCAGATCTACTTTCCTCAGGGACTATTCTATCGTGCCCAAGTAAACAGGCTCAACTTTAAAGGCATTAAATTTGAAAGGCAGCTTTTGAGTCAGAGAGACTTCTCAGAAAATCTGGTCTCTACCTTTTCTAAACAGCAGAAAGCAGGTGACAACTAAATTTTTTGGTAGGCTATGGAGAAAAGTTTTGGTGTTCTATACTGGCCCTTTTTCCAATAAGGTCCCAATTCCAGCAAACTTTGAATTTCTACAGAAAGGTTTAGAATTGGGATTGTCTGTCAGTACCTTAAGGTGAAGATTTCTGCCATGGGTGTCCTATACAACCACAATGTAACAGTGGACAGGTGGATCATCAGATTTATTAAGGCATGTGAGAGAAGTAATCCAGTACACACTTCTAGGCTGCCTCCATGGCATCTGAGTTTAGTTTCTGAACCCCTAACCAGTCGTGCCTTTGAACCCCTTCAGTCGGCTTCCACCAAAGTCCTCACATTTAAGACTTCTTTACTGGTAGCATTCACCTCTGCAAGAAGAGTTAGCAATATTCCAGCTCTTTCAATAGATTCTGTCACGCTTCCGGGGGAAGGCGCCCTGGAGTGGACACACTGGACCATGGTACCGAACTCCCCTGGGTGAGCTGGTCCTAGTTTAACCAACCCCTATACAGGGATTGTCAGGGACAAGCCCCTAGGGTCTAAATACCACAGCTGCTAGTACCAGGGGGGTGGCTCGTAGGGTTAGCCTATACTATGGTATAGCTAAGTAGGAATCAAGAAACAGAGCCCAAGGCTGGGATTGCAGGAATGGTTCTACCAAGGGAGAGTACATGGAGGGCCTGACCAACAGTCAGCAAGGCAGAGGCAAACTAACTTAACAATTAGGCACGTCCCATCAAGGGAGGTGGCCTGATATACCGGAGGACGGGTAGCCATTGGTCAAGGGGCATGTCAGGTTGGGCCAGGTCGGCCCCAAGAGTCACAGGGGAAGGGCGCAGCCGCACCTAGTGCACAACTCATTACACTCATGAAACCGACGCCTGCAATGTGCTGGTGCATGAGCCGGTCGGTCAGCAGACAGGAAGGGTTATCCGGCGATGGCTCAGAGACACAGTACGCCTGGACACCGGATGCCTGATTGGCAGAGGAGCACCGGATGCAGACCCAGGAGAGGTGAGCTGGGGAGCAGTGCAAGGGGACCTAACAGATTCTCCTTTCATTCATTTGTTTCAGGATAAAACTGTCTATCTACGTAGGATCCAGGTTTCATAAGAGCCAGGAAATTTTCTTATCCTCCTTCTTTAATAATCCTGTCAACCCAGAAGAGCACAAAGTGCATACTCTAGATGTTAAACAGGCCATGTTAGATAGTTTAGATAGGACCAAACCTTGGAGGCAGAGAAGAGCTATATTTGTCTCCTTTCAGGGCTCTAGGAAAGGGCTTAGTATTGGCATAATTGGCGTAAGGAGAGCAATATGTGGCATTGTAACAGGGGGACACACTGGGGTCGCCCGAGGATAGCTCAGGTGACATGACTTGAGCTGTTCTTGGATGAACTGAGTTACTCCCCCTTATGATGCTGCAGTGCTCCAGGCTCTCCTTCAGGGACCAAGGGGATAGAAGCTTTACCGATAAGTGAATTACCGGTAGTCTTTTCTCAGGTGAATTTTTTCACGCTTTCATTTGCAAAATAAATGGCCCAATGTTGTACATCTGACCAAGGACGGGATGTCTGACAGTTCTTAACAAAACATCAAAAAGACCAAGGGGGGTGTTGGGTGAAAAGAGAAATATTCAGGAACTTCATAATGTTACAAATATGTTCTGATTTATGAATTACACATACCGTATATACTCGTGTATAAGCCGACCCGTGTATAAGCCGACCCCCCTACTTTTGCCCCAAAAATCTGGAAAAACCTATTGACTCGTGTATAAGCCGAGGGTGGACCCCAGCACAGGTATACAGCCCCCAGCAGTGTGGTATACAGGCCTCCCCAGTGGTAGTATACAGCAGCCCCAGTGGTAGTATACAGATTCCCCAGCAGCCCCAGTGGTAGTATACAGATTCCCCAGCAGCCCCAGTGGTAGTATACAGGAGCCCCAGCAGCCCCAGTGGTAGTATACAGATTCCCCAGCAGCCCCAGTGGTAGTATACAGATTCCCCAGCAGCCCCAGTGGTAGTATACAGGAGCCCCAGCAGCCCCAGTGGTAGTATACAGGAGCCCCAGCAGCCCCAGTGGTAGTATACAGGAGCCCCAGCAGCCCCAGTGGTAGTATACAGCAGCCCCAGTGGTATACAGCAGGCCCCCAGGGGTATATATAGCAGCCCCCTGGGGGTACCCAGCAGCCCCCTGGGGGTACCCAGCAGCCCCCTGGGGGTACCAGCAGCCCCCAGGGGGTACCCAGCAGCCCCCTGGGGGTACCAGCAGCCCCCTGGGGGTACCAACAGCCCCCAGGGGGTACCAGCAGCCCTTTGGGGGTACCAACAGCCCCCTGGGGGTACCAACAGCCCCCAGGGGGTACCAGCAGCCCCTTGGGGGTACCAACAGCCCCCTGGGGGTACCAACAGCCCCCAGGGGGTACCAACAGCCCCCTGGGGGTACCAGCAGCCCCCAGGGGGTACCCAGCAGCCCCTGGGGGTACCAACAGCCCCCAAAAGCTGGCACTGTCCCCCCTTGTAAGGGCCCCCCCCCGCTGCTTATACATTACCATCCCGGTGTTGTGATCGGCGCCGCTCCTCGGTACTGCGTCTTCATCCTCCCGTCCGCGCTGGCTGCATCCGGGTTCTCCGGCGGTCGCGCGATGATGTCATATCACTGCGACAGCCGGAGATCCCGGATGCAGCCAGCGCGGACGGGAGGATGAAGACGCACCGAGGAGCGGCGCCGATCAGAACACCGGGATGGTAATGTATAAGCAGCGGGGGGGGGGGGGGCCCTTACAAGGGGGGACAGTGCCAGCTTTTGGGGGGCTTATATGAACTGCTTCCCCCTGCCGCTGATTGACAGGGGGAAGCAGTGCATATATAATGAGCGGCCCCACGTGACGGGGCCGCTCATACAGCAGCCTCCCCCCGCCTCCTCCAGCCTCCACAGCCCCGGGACACAGCCCCCCCACTCCATGTACCGTATATGACCTGTGTATAAGCCGAGGGGGGGACTTTTCAGCCCAAATTTACACGAGTATATACGATAAATAAGCTGATAATGAGAGATTTAAAACATTTGCCCCCTTGTCTTTTATCTAACCTTTTATATTAATCCTGAATCACGGTACATGTAATGACTCAATGACTGAGCTGAATGTGCTCTTACCCCCAACTGGTATAACAATGGCATACTCATTACCTGCTAAAACACTCTTGGGAAAACTGCAATTTAAAATCTAATAGACTAAAATCAATGACTATGTTATTATTAGCTGGTAATTGGAGAGTAAAACATGTGTGCATTCAATTAGTGAAAATCACAAGAATTTATAGCTATTAGCGAAAATTGTCAGTCAGCTATAAATAATTACTATCTATTGCCCTCCTCTTCTTTATTACCAACCTGCAGAAAGTAAGCAATTAAATGTTTGAAATATTTTTTAATAGAATTTTTATGTGAAACTTTTTTTTATTGCTCATACAATTACATAGGGAATGGGACAACCTAAACTAACTGGCAAGTCAACAAACCCTATATTGCAGAAGCCATCAAAAGTGGAAATTTGCTACAAAACCATTTAGCTCTCAGACACATGGCAAATTGCTATCTGAGTGTGGGCACTTTTTGTGGTCATTTTATTTGCTACACTTATACATTTGCTAAATAATGTAAATATCTAATCAGCCAATCATGTTTAATCAATTCAGTGTCTGTTTTAGAAAATGCTTGTATATGCTCTAAAATAAAAAGTGTAGAGCATTATATTTTATCTTCTTAAAGGGATTTTTCCACCCACAAACAAAATTAATTTTAAAGTTGATTTTAATCAATAGATTTTGGAATGATAATAATTTACACAATTGGATATTTCTTTTAAAAAGATGTTCTAGTGCTTACTTAACCTTAAAATTGTCCCTCTATGCTCTCTACTGTGTAATAGTTGTTTCTGACCATACAGGGAAATTGTCACTTCAGTGAGGAAGCAGACAAACTCTAGTACCACTTATTGGAGGTAGCAATCCTGAAAGTCATAATTGACTCTTTAACAAGCCCTTTAACATGACTTCGGATTTGTGCCAGATCAGAGCCTCAATCTGCAGATTTTTTTTCTATTTCCACGTCAGAGACGTGCAGGGCCGTATTTACACTTAGGCACTCGTGGGCCTGTGCCTAGAGCGGCAGATCAAGGGGGCAGAGCCAGGGGTGCGTTTAAAAAAAATTTTTTTTTTACTTCCCTCCCCCAGACTCCATATGAAAACCGGAGTCTTTGTGGGGGAGTGGGGGTGTCACTGGTGCAGAGCGCGGTGCCGCTGGCATTGCATTGCCACCCAGCTCCACTGTCCGCATGTGCTGTGCCCTGGCCCCCAGTGCTGAGAGCGATCATGCTGACAGGAAGACGCCGGGAGCTCTGCGGAACCCTGAAGTGCGGGTTCCGTACAGCTCTGTTTCTTCCTGTCCCGCGATGACTCCAAGTGCTGCTGCTGCGGTTGAGGCGCATGGTGGTGGCGGTGCTGTTGGCTCCTCCACCCAGCCAGCCCCCCATGGACCCAGAGAACGTGGGAGCAGCCGGCCTGAGCGACAGGGCACTGAGGAGGCTGGAGGATGGACCTGGTGCGGCTGGCAGTGGAGCTCCCTGTACTCAGAGGGAGACCGGCCAGCCCGGCCAATTCAGCAGCATGAGCCAGCACCAGGTGAGGGAAACTGTGCAGGGAATAGAGGACAGAGGAGCAGGAGGACCGAGGGGAAGAGGGCAGAGGAGAAGAGGACAGAGGAGCAGAAAGACAGGAACAGGGGGACAGAGCAGAAGAGGACATGGGGGGGCAGAAGGACAAGAACAGGGGGGCAGAGGAGCAGAAGGACAGGAACAGGGGGACAGAGGAGAAGAGGACAGGGTGCAGAAGGACAGGAACAGGGGGACAGAGGAGAAGAGGAGCAGCAGGAGGGACAGAGGAGAGGAGGATGGGGGTGCAGCTGGCCTGAGTGAGCGGGTACTGAAGAGGCTGGAGGATGGACCTGGTGCAGCTGGCGGTGGAGCTCAGTGTACTCAGAGGGAGCCCGGCTAGCCCGGCCAATTCAGCAACCTGAGCCAGCACCAGGTGAGGGAAACTGTGCAGGGGATAGAGGACAGAGAAGCAGAAGGACAGAAACAGGGGGGCAGAGGAGAATAGGATAGAGAGGCTGAAGGGCAGGAACGGGGGAAGAGGAGTAGAGGACAGGGGGGCAGAAGAACAGGAACAGGGGGACAGAGGAGAAGAGGACAGGGGACAGAAGGACAGGAACAGGGGGACAGAGGAGAAGAGGAGAAGAGGACAGAGTGGCAGAAGGACAGGAACAGGGGGCAGAGGAGAAGAGGACAGAGGGGCAGAAGGACAGGAACAGGGGGACAGAGGAGAAGAGGAGCAGCAGGAGGGACAGAGGAGAAGGGGACGGGGTGCAGGAGGACAGAGGAACAGCACGAGGGACAGAGGAGAGGAGGACGGGTGCAGGAGGACAGAGGAGAGGAGGATGGGGGTGCAGGAGGACTGGGGCTGTGTGTGGTGATAATGGCAGCAGTACCAGGTGTCTCTGCCTCCATGTGGCAGCCGCCACCTTCCTGTGTTGGCAGGATGAGGCATGCTGGGAGTTGTAGTTCTCCTGCATGTCCGGGCATTATTGTATGGTTTCTGGGCAGTGTGTTAGGTGCTGGAAGTTGTAGTTCTCCCGGGTGGGTTCAATATTCTCCCGCCGCCTGTCTGTGGTTGTTGTGTCTCTTCTGGGATGTCCTCAGCTCCGTGCTGTGCACAGCATGCCACCATGTCCTCATCTCCGTGCTGAGCACAGACAGTATACTGTCTGTGCACAGCAGGGAGCTGGGGACATGGTGGTACATTGTCTGTGCACAGCAGGGAGCTGGGGACATGGTGGTACACTGTCTGTGCACAGCACGGAGCTGAGGACATGGTGCCACACTGTCTACAGCACGGAGCTGAGGACTTGGTGGTACACTGTCTCCCGCCACCTTAAAATCGGTCCGTTTCTCATCCAGGAGAGTTGGATGAGTGTCATCGGTTTTTTGGTCCGTTTGGCATCCAACTGCTGTGCAAATGTCCGACATTTCTCTCAGATCACATCTGTGTACAATCTGTTCTTTCCTCAGCAGCTATTTAGTGTAGAATCATTTACAGGAACATTTTACATTGTTCTCAAGAACAGAATGAGAATGTATCAGTGAAAAAAACTGGTGCCTCTCGGATGGTCCGTGTGCGGTCCTTGATTTTGTCAGACCCATAGACTAGCATTGGCGAGTCTCACGCGTGAATCGCAGACTGTCGCAGCATCTTGCGACTTTTTTCTCATTCTGAATCTGGCTGAGAAATAAGCGTTCGACACTCGTCAGTGTGCTCTCAGGCATTGATTAACATTGGTTCGACTGCAATGCAATAAAATGACGCATTGCACTCGTCCGAGTTTCACGCCAATGTGTCCGTACCCTAATAATAAAATCCATATAGTAATCCTACAATGTCTGCGGACATGGTATGAGAAGGGTTTATGGCTCAGTTACTTCACACTCCATACTTCTTGTTATTAACCAGTTGTAACATTAGATCTAAGGTGGTGCGCTGCCCATAGACCTAATGTTACAACTTTCAGGACCAAGGACAGGGGCTCATACAGTACGTACATTACGTACAGTATCTCCTCTACAGTGAGGGGCTGCCGCATTCATTCATAAAATTGAAAAAGCCGACAATAGCCGGCAATACTATCATGACACATATTAACCCCTGACATGCACACCTGAGTGGACAGCATGTCTCTAGGGAGGGTGGGCACCCCCTGGAGACATGTTGCTCACATGTATTATTATTATTAACCCTTTGTTCATCCCTGCGGTAGCAGGGATGAACAAAGCATACGGTAACCGGATTGCTCCGGATTACACATCCAGTTACAGCATTTCGGTTTGCCGGACACATTTTGTCACAAAAATGTGTCTGAAGGCAATTGTGATTACGGCATCCGGGTCTGGATGCGATAACCGCAGTTACCTGTCCAAATGTGACCCCAGCCTAATTTGCTATGCGTTTTTGCATCAGCATCAAAAAACACTGCTAGCAGCATTTTTGGGTGCTGTAGCAAAAATGCATGCTTTTTTTCAACATGGGACCCTATGGAAAATGCATGCGTTAACGCATGGTACTTATAGCTACCATGCGTTAACTCATGCATTAACACTAGAAGTCCCAGAGACGGGTCATTTGACCTTTTTACCATTGAAAACCAAGGATCCTTTAAATTCCCGGGATTTCTAGTGTTAATGCTAGCGTTGATTTTGCATCAAAATGACAACAGCAAAAAATGGCAAGCAGTAACAGAGGCTTCTAAAAAACTGACTCCCATGTGTGACCCCAGCCTTAGGCTAGGGTCGCACTTGTGATTGCAATCCAGTTAGGCCGGTTTCACATCACGATTTTCGGTCATTCGAGTGTATCCGTTTCAAAACGGATACACTCGGATCCAATATCGGATCCCATGTATCCTATCCCCATGGGGCTCGGATCGGATGTGTGCCTTTTGCCATCTGATTTTGGCACCATCCGATCCTGTCCGATTTAAGCACCAATGTAATGTTTGACTAGGGTCACACTTGCAAATTTTTCATGCTTTTTTGGAGACCTGCGTTTTTAAAAACGCATGTAAAAACGCACCCATAGGCCCCCATGTAAAAAACGAATGCCCTAATAGCATAAACGCATGCCTAAAGTGCCATGCGTTTTTGCACTTTGTGAGTAGCTGCCTTCAAAAATGCATGGTACATAAATACTATTTAGTACCATCCAAAAACGCAAGCGTTTTCCATTGGGGCCCATGTTAAAAAATGCATGCGTTTTTAAACCAGCACCAAAAAATAGTTCATGAACGTTTTTTGGGTGCTGATTCAAAAACGCAAGGAAAAACGCATGGGTGCCTAAAGGCACCTAATAAACGCATGCAGAAATGAAAAAAGCATGCAGAAACGCATGCTTATTTTTAAGGCACCAAAAAAAAGCATGCCAAGTGTGACCCTAGCCTTTGCCTGACATGACGATGTTGTGTGGGGTTTCTGCTTGTTACGTTAAAACACACATGTGCGGCCTCAAACACATGTATGTATGCAATTTATGCCCCACAGTCAGACATTCCCGATTTGGACATGACAGATCTGCATGGTGACAGGAAATGGCACATTAAAATGACAGGGACTACCATGAGGTCATCAGGCAAACATATGTGTTGTGCTATATGTGTCACATGTAATGTAACTTTTAGATGATGCTTAGAAACAGGATTCACACATGCATGCAGGACACAACACACTTAGGCTAGGGCCACACTTAGCCCAGCACTTACGTTAACTGGATCCAGTAACTGCTGAGGGACGTGTGCAGGAACACACAGCGTTAACGTTGGGGCCTGCCTGTGAATGCTGCTCCATAGTAACTCGCCCTTTACCATGGACGCAACCACACAGGAAGCCCCAGGAACTGCGCTTTTGCTGGGCGCACAGGAAAACGTCTCTGACGAGGGGAACGCTTGTGTTTCCGCAGGTGCTAAAAATGAAAAAAAAAGTCAAAAAATTAGCAAGGGGAAAAAACGATCCTGTACAACATCCTTCCAAACGGATGCAAGGTCCCAAATGTGACTAATATACACAAAAATAAAACAGCCTTAGCCGCAAAACAAATAGCTATATATCTAGCTTCTTCCAAAAAAAAAAACTAAATAAAACAAAAATAAAAAAACGCCTTTAGCCGTAAAAACCAAAGCCTATACGTACAAATTAAAAAACAACAGAAACACTACTTATGTCACAAAATAGGGTTAACCAAAGTCAGTGCTATCTGATCCTGCGACTAGGATAGAGGAACAAGATTCTGACTCATTTGTATCACCAACGTCACAAACCCTCGCTTTTTTAAAGGAGGCTTTCCTCTGTAGCGGAATCCGCTCCTTAACATCATCCTGTCTTCTGTTCCCATCACCTTCCCTCTGACTCTTTCACACCCCAGGATCCTCCTGTGAGGAGAGATCATAAATATTACAGGAATCTGAGGCATGGATGGAAGTCTCCAAACTTCCTGCACCCCCTGCTGTGCAGTTCATCTTTTCAGCTCCCTCCACCGTATCCTCCAAATCCATAAGATCAGGTATACCACGGAATGAAATTCTTGGCTTCACCTCTGTTTTTTAGGATTTTTCCAACTTCTCCATTTTATGTTTGTCCTCCACTTTACGTTTGTCTTCCCCCCACCTCAGCTTCCTTGAATCCACAAATGAAGGGGGACCAAGAACCACCTCTGACTCCATCAAAATCCGAGAAGCAGAAAGCGGCAGAGTATCCTCCTCCCTCCTACGCTCCGCACTCTCCCTCCTCAGGGTGCCTGCCTAGATTTCTGCATCCAGCATGCGCTATTCCTCCTCCTCTTTCTTCGTCTTTTGCTTACATGACTGTCCATTGCGTGTACCTGGACATCCCCATACATCTGACCAATGTGGGCGCGCAGGGGAAGGGGGGAGGGCCCAAGTCCAAATTTCACACTGGGGCTCTTCGGATTCTAGTTACACCACTGTATACAGACATTACAGCATGGGATCACAGCTGAATATTTTTGTGAGGATATGCATTTCCCTGCCTGTTTTAAAAAATGTTTTTCCTCAAAGAAAGAATAATTTGCAAACCTATGCTGTAATGTCTGGGTATTTTTTTACTTCCTCCCCTGCGCAGGAGATGTGGTATGATCAGACATGCCCCTGTACAGTCAGACACAGCCATACACAGTACATAGCAGGGATACCTGCTATGGTATAAAATAATCTCATGATAAAATATAAGATTATTGTCTCATCTCAGAAACATTTTTTAAAACACATCCAAGAGCTTCAGAACTACGGAGAATCGTTTCGATATTCCAAAACAAATACCGTACTTTTATTTTTCACAAAGAAAGTAAAACAAGGTTTGCTGCCTGCAACTTAACTTTTATTATATACCATTTTGGGGTATAGATAAATTTGTGTTTATTTTTTAGGAATCTACACGTAAAACAAAAAAAGTCAAGTAATGTTCAAATAAATTTTTACCTTCTGTGACCACTATTATGAGGGTAATACATATGTGTACTTCACATGATTATCATGATTATGCACAGGTTTTATTAAGATTTTTTATATTTTTGTTATACTTTGATAAACTTTTTTTGTTTGTTAAAATTATGAAAATAAGTCAAAGGGTGCTTTCACACTAGTGTTTTTGAAAAAATGCGGCAGATCTGGTCAAAAAACGCATCTGTCGCATTTTCCGCCTAACGGCTGCACTTGCGGCACGGTTGCGGCTGACCGTGGTTTTTTTTGCGGTTGCATCTGCCGCAACTGCCGAAGCCGCACTTGCCGTGTCTGCCGCACACTTACCGCAAGCCCCATAGACAATGCATGGTGCTTGCCGCAACTGTGCCGCAAGTGCAGCCATTATGTGGAAATGAGGCAGATGCGTTTTTTTGACCGGATCTGCCGCATTTTTTCAAAAACGCCAGTGTGAAAGGGGCCTAAACAAGGTTTTTAACAAGATGAAGCTTTGAAGTACAGCCTCCCTATGGCAAGTAGTACCTGCATGAACACCTTTAGGCTAGGGTCACACATAGCAATCCGTTTTTGGAAGTGATGTCCATGACCAATCCGTTTTTTTTTTTGGGTGCTTTTTGAGCCTCCTATACCCCTGAACGTTTTTGGACTTAGTTATTTATTGACAAAAATTCTAAAAAAAACGGATCCGTTTTTCCATAGTGCCCATGTTAAAAATTTTTTTTTTTAATCGGCCCCCAAAAAAGTTCCTAGCAATGTTTTTAGGTGCAGAAAAAAACGGATAGGGTGTTTATTACATCTAATCCGTTTTTCTATCAGTTTTTGGACTTAGAAAAAAGAAATCCAAAAATGCCAAAAACGGACCAAGGGCTTATGTGTGACCCTAGCCTTAAGGTGGTAAATTCATCGGGACTGTTCCATCTTCCTCTCACTTCTTACTGCTCTGATGCTCTTCTCTGTAGTGCATGAATGACTCTTCTTCCCAACACTCTGACTAATGAGCTTTGTGTCTGTAGGTAGCAGCTCTACCTTTGAGCCACTGCCCAGACCGAGGAGGAGAAAGGAGCAGGACAAGATAGAAGGACCACTTTAAGGTGGTAGATTCATCGGGACTGTTCCATTTTCCTCTCACTTCTTACTGCTCTGATGCTCTTCTCTTTAGTGCATAAATAACTCTTCTCCCCAAGACTCTGACTAATGAGCTTTGTGTCTGTAGGTAGCAGCTCTACCTTTGAGCCACTGCCCAGACCGAGGAGGAGAAAGGAGCAGGACAAGATAGAAGGATTTGGTAATCTTGACCTGTATTACAGACGGGGAACCCAGTACCAAAATATTCAGCTAAAGCTACATAGAGATACATCTGTACACACAGTGTATCTCTATGTCCCAGCATACTACAGTAGAGATGAAGAGAAAGTTAGATTTTTTTGGTTGTAATAATACTACCCTAAAATAATTTAAAAATTATCAATATTTAAGTTGGAGAATTCAAAAAAAGTTGAAAAATGCAATAATTAGGTATATAAGGGAGATAGTAGTCCATTGGAACCATGTGGAGTTACATGGGATCCTAACTCACAATATATGGGTGAACTGAATGCACCAAGGGACCTGTTCATCATTTGATGTACTTAATATATCTCATATACTGATTTAAAGCCCCTGATGACCCTTTGAATACAGAGAAAGGCGGAACGTGTTGGACAAAGTGACCATACCTGTGGTCATATATTGTTGTTTCATCTCTTCTACTGTTAAGAGGCATTTTTGATAGTTGATATTAGATGACGAAGAAATGACTAAGTGCCACTATGGACTAGAAAGAACCTATTGGTGGGGAGACATAGTACCCTAAGGGGACTCATCTGAGCAATGAAAATGTGTGAACACATACGCTAATGACTAACTAAAGAACGGAACCACTCTTAGCTGGACGCCGGGTCTGGAGACATAGTGTCCAGACAGGTCCAACAAGGGTCACGTTATTACGCTTGACATATTCACATACGAGACTGAAGTCTATTAGACCACTGTTCTTCTCCTGAAACAGAGAATATATTTTGTGTTTGTTTGGGGTGTGGGGGAGGGTTGTTTGTATTGTTGCTTGTCACTTACCTGTGACACAAGTCCACATGAGACATTTTAATCAAACAATAAATGTATCGAAATTGAGTTTTTCCTGTAGTGTTTTCTCAGCGATACATCACCAAAACTTCTCTGAATCTCCATCATATTTGACTATAGGCAGTGTGTCCTTTTCTTTCAACAATAAAAAGAGGAAGCAGGACACTAAAGCACTCTACCCCTTCTTTGGACCAGCCAGGTCCTGCCTACAAGCCTCAGAGGTCACCATCATGCGGCATTGCTCATCTTCACGTAGTAAAGTCACTGACATCCAGTATAAGAAATAAAACACGGCACTCCCCGGGTATAGTGCAGCTTTTTTATTCAGCTCGAAGGTCACATCTGTGCAGGGAGGGGGAGTGGAGGCGGCAGACATGCAATAGGTGAGCTTGAAAGAGCATCACATGTACAAAACAAAGCTGTTTACCCACAATTTTAGAAAGGTGCCACCAATTTTGGCCTACCCATTTAGAGGAGTTTTGTGTGAAATTCATTCCAACGTTCGTTTTTTATGTTTTCTTTATTGTTCCAATACACACAAATGAGATAAAGCATTAATTTCCTGGGGACGTACATCATTTTCTGGAACAATTTAAAAGGTGCCAGAACTTTGGGCCATGACTGTATATATAAAGTATTTATATCAATGTCGTTAATCTTTTCTTGGGTATTAAAGGTCATTTTTATGCAAGATATGTTAGGGACTTAGTATTAAGTCAGAGCAGGATGTACTTGAGAAGTGGTTTGTAGTGGATTATTCAACATGCTCTTGAACAGTCTAGCAGCAGGCATATTGCTTCTTAGCTCAACAGTTGGCCACAAAGGTTTTCCGTTTATAGTTTATGCAAATTTAGATTCTGGTTTCTTTTTATCTTAAATCATATTGTAAGGCTCATTAAAAGGTCAATATTGACTTTTAGGATTACTATTTCCCATAGGTGGCACTAGAATTCAAGTCCTCTTCCTCTCTGAAGAGACAATTTGCATATTTCATTTTACAGAGGAGCATTGTAAGGCATTTAAAGAGGTTTTTTACTGTTAATGTGAACCCCTTTCTTTTGTTCTATTTCTAATGGCCACTTTACACATCTCAACATCGGTGCGATGTTGGATACAATGACGCGGGAGCGCGCTTTTTCTGGGCAGAATTCCAAGATCGCATAGGAGATGTTAAACAGTGCAATATCGGCAGGCAACGCAACTGCAATGTCTACGCCCCCTTGTACGGCCAACCCAGGAACGACCATTTAACATGGCAGTGAATAGGGGAAGTTGCTCTCCAAATCGTTGTTGGGCTGTCACACAGCACGATCCGGCCACATCGTCCATCCAATATCGCGCCATTGGAGAGCCTGCTCATTTCTTCCTCGATATCATTTTGGCATCGTTCTTGCATCGAATTGGACGTTTACACCATACAACGCACGAACAATATCGGGGCCAACGCACGAACCACGTGACTTTTTATCGGAGTTGGACGCCGATATTGGGACGTGTAAAGTGGCCATAACACTTTACCAATATATTCTGCTGCCTACCCTGCTTTTGTAGGCTGATTTCTCTGAGACTTGTAAATACCTTTATTTCAGTTGTATCTTAGATTCTTTCAGTTTAGCAACTGAAATTGGACTAACTGAGAACTGCAAGTCACTAAGGGGGCTGTCTCTTTGTGAGTAATAGCAGTCTGGGCACGCATGCCCAGATCACACTTTATTTTCCTCCCAGGTTCCATCAGTGACATGCCCTGCTCAGTTGGTCTGATTCTGGTCTCCAGACTGGAAGGATGAAAGCTAGAACAACAATGAAGGTATTTAGGAGCCTCAGAGAGAAGCTTTCAGGATGAGGATACGTAGCAGATGTAGGAAAGAGTTAGGAATAGTTAGGACAAAAGAGAATCACATTAGTAATGGAAAACCTATTTAAATCTCCTCAAACCAGCCATGTCAGTCTCTAGAAAGAGAAACCTCACCTCCAAGATGCCCACTTAAAGTTTTAAGAATATGTTTTAAAAAATGTTAACACTGAAGGTACCTTTACACGCCGCTACAACAAGGTGGAAACAACCGGGTGCTTCACGTGCACGAGCACGCACCAACGGTTACAAACGGTACCCGATACCGCCTTTTCACGCCGCTACAAGGTGCTTTAGAGAAGGTTGAATCTATCTCTGGATGCACCGCCGGGTGCCTTAAGTTACCTTCTGTAGAGCACCTTACCTCATTTACACGCCGATACAACAAGGTAATATGGGTGGACCTTGTGAAGCAGGGACAACACATAGGCGTGCCAGAATTGTGGATTACGAGAATTCAATACGCTGATAGGACAAAGCAATAGCATCATGATTGGCCAGCCAGCGCAGGAAGCTGACTAATACATGACGCTCGAGCAATTGTGTAGTGTGACTGGTCAGCTCATTAAATATGCCACCCTATGCAGCGACAACCAAACACAACGCAGGAGCTTCCACCAATGATCGCTGAAGGGGGGTGGTTTCCTGGAGGCTGTGTCACGCCCCGGGGAGTTATCTAGGTGACGAATAAACCTTACCCTACCGTATTTACACGCCGTTACCATCAGGTTGAAATCAACCTGTTTTAGAGCACTGCTCTGAAACAGGTGCCTCAAGTGACGGGTGGCAACAACCGCCTTCACACGCCGATACCTCGGGTTGATTTGACGGTGCAAGATACATTTGTCTCATAAACCCGGTTGTTTCCACTCGGATGTAGCGGCGTGTAAAGGTACCATGACTGTCATCCAGCAAAAGGTAAATTGTTATCTGTGCCCTTATTTCAGGGGATTGCGGGTAGGTGACCTTTACTGGGGTTTTTTCCAGTCTGAGTAATGGCCGCTTTACACGTCCCGATATCGTCGTCCAACTTCGATAAAAAGTCACATGGTTCGTGAGTTGGCGCCGATATCGTTCGTGCGTTGTGTGGTGTGAATGTACAATTCGATGCAAGAAACATGCTAAAACGATATTGGCAGAGAAATGAGCAGGCTCTCCAACTGCCCGATATTGGATGGACGATCTGGCAGTGTGTGACAGCCCAACAACGATTTGGAGAGCAACTTCCCCTATACTCTCCCATGTTAAATGGTCGTTCCATGGTTCACGAGTACAAGAGGGTGTATACATCGCAGTCGTGTTGCCTACCGATATCTCCCTGTGTGACAGCTCCTATGCGATCTTGGATTTCAGCCAAAAAAGTGCGCGCTCCCATGCCGTTGTATCCAATATCGAAACGATGTTGGGACGTGTAAAGCGTCCATAAGAGGAAGGATTGAGGCTACTTTAATATCCACCAAAAATAAGCAAGAAGATAAGTAAGAAGAATCAAGTACAGGCATTATCTATACGACAAATATCTGTCTACACAGAGTTTTCTATTTTATAAATTGAGTCTTTTTTCAAGGTGAAATTGCCTTTAAGAACTGATACTAAAGATGGTATAAATGATATGAAGACAAAAGATCTAGTTTATGTATAGATAGATTCCTGAGATAACAGCATCCTAACAATACTAAAATAGAAAATGGACAATCATGTCAACTGTGTTTTCTAAACCACACATCATCTCATACCTGTGTTCTATTGAGTACACTACTATATTACATGCAGCTTCATGCCCAAAGGTAACATTACATAGAAAACTAAATCTATTTTTATAGAAAGGGGAGGTTTGCTTTTTTATTTAATTTCTTATTTATTTCCCTATGCATTGAAAGAAGGTATGTTGTGAAAAACAATTTTGAAAGTACAAAAAAAAGAGAAATAAATAAATAATGGGAAATAAAAAGAATAGTGAGGTTTATCTGATTATTTTCCTAGCTAAAACATTTCTTGTGAGTGACAGATAATTCATCTTTTTGTCACTTCTTCTTCCCTCGGGATCACTCAAATCACAGTTATCAGCTAAACCTACATAAGATTTTTCCAACAGGAAGCCAGATGTGATGGGGTCTCAACCCTTCCCTGTAACAGAGGCGTTTGGGTTAATTATGATGGATGCCATGTTACATGTCATGCATCAGGAACATTTTAAGTCAGGTATTTTTCTCTCATTTATTAAGCTGCAAAAATATCCAGACCGCTGTGGTTTAAGGTCAAGGAGAAAGGGACGATGTGTGAATTATCCAATTAAGCCATGGAAGTTTAACAGAACTAGGTCGCAAAGAATTTAGATTCTTGTTTCACGCACGTTCAAGGTTCATCTACTAGATGTGAAAGGCATATTTAATTGAAGAAGTTGTTTTAATACAAACATATCTGTATACGATTTATAATAATATTGTACCGAATAAACAGTATGTTACCACGTGTTCTATAGATCTCTATTCTGAAGTTTGGTCACACAGCCACAAATGTTTGCAGAGCATTGAAGGCTGTGTGATCACGATCTGGAGGCACTGAGTGTTGGACGCAGTGACTCCAGACCTGAAGGAAGCCTTAGGAAGCCAGTTAATTTCCTGCTGTGGAATCGGAAGAGTTAATTGTTGCATGCATGCAGGGAGACCGCAGCCGCCCAGTATTTACAATCTGCGTTGGGTGTAGGGTGGCTTCCCTCTGCATTCAACAGATGATTATCTCTTCCGACTCTTCAGCATGAAATTAACAAGCTGTGGAGATGTGGAAGTCAGGGAACCTGCACTGCGGCTAAAACACGCTGCGGTGGGGAGAAGCATAGTAGGCATGGGAAATCTTGAAACCCCATCCACTATGCTTATACTGTACTACGCAGCATTTTGGACGCAGCAGCATAACTCTATTGCAAACAATTAGGCTAGGGCAGGGGTGCACCGAGCCCCACTGCCGCCTGAGCCGCGCCACTGATTACGGGGGGGGGGGGGGGGGTGCTGGTGGAGCCTGGGGCTGCCGCCCCTTCTGCAGTGACCGGCTCGCCACTGCCGCCTGAGCCGCGGCAGTGATTGCCGGCCGCTGCCGCGAGTACCGGGGGGGGGGTGCTGGTGGAGCCTGGGGCTGCCGCCCCTTGTGTGCGTGTCCCCCCGCTGCCCGCCGCTTACCTGCGGTGAGCGGGATGAGCGGCCGGCGCCATGACAGGGGGAGGCTCTGTGCATGAGGCGCCGCCCCCTTCTGCACAGCCGCTCCCCCTGCCGGCTGCCGCCTGAATGACAGGGCTCACACTGTCCAATGGACGGTGCGGCCCTGGGCTAGGGTCACATCTGCGTTCGGGATTGCAGAACCTGATCCGGTTTTGACTTGTAAAAATTCTCAAAACCGGATCCGGATCCGCAGCCCATAGGAGACCATTCAATAGCAGGCTCGAGCAACTTCATATCCAGTTACCGCATTCCGGTTTCCGTTGCTGCGTTAAAAATCATGCATGCAACGGTTTTCGCACAGTTTCCTATGCCGGATCCGGTTTTCAAACCATAAACGCAAATGTATTTGTAGCCGTCTACGGTTTTCGGATCTGGACATGCCGCACACCGGGATTGCATTTTGTGGGCTCGGCAAACCGCTCCCTCCGGATCCTGCCGCATGTTGTATTGGCGTCCGGTGTTGTGTTTGCCAGATCGCCCCGGATTGCCCCTGTCCGTGACAATCCGGCACTGGTCAAACAGGGTGCCTATGGGACCGGATAGTCCTGGACACCTCCCAACTTGAACTCCGTGTCCCGGACCTCTAATTACACACTGTGGCTGGGGCATCATATGTGCCTGCTCCTCTCACCCTGCCTGACGCAACCATTTGCCTCGAAATCCTCAGGACCATAACGAACAATTGTGGAAGGGAGTGTGTGCAGCTGACCACTATCATACCATTTGTGTGAGTCCACATTGGGAAATGTGTGACCCAAATATGTGGCAAACAATTACAGTCATCCGTTGCAGCATTGCTGCTACATATACATGTACTCTGGCTGGCCATTAACATGTGGGCGTCGCAGTATGCACATGTCTGCAAGTGGCCATGCATGGACAGTAGCATGGCCTGCTTGCAACATGCACAGGTATGCAGATAGGCAATTTCAGGTGGTTCACTGCCGGCCCACATACGGGGCCCACAAATGTGACCTGTCAGACTGCCTTGTAAAGGTACCTCCAATATCCACTCACCCATAATTATGCTACAACAATCACAACTACGCCAAGAACCTGGCATAATCTCTGCTGCGTGGCTACCTGTGTGCCTGTGAGCTAGCAAAC
This sequence comes from Allobates femoralis, assembly GCA_033576535.1. Classification (NCBI taxonomy): domain Eukaryota; kingdom Metazoa; phylum Chordata; class Amphibia; order Anura; family Aromobatidae; genus Allobates; species Allobates femoralis. Next base: position 314,324,782 of record JARQOC010000003.1, read on the forward strand.
CCACCTATCTCGTCACCCACCATGGAGCCACCTTCAACATATGTCGGAGCAATGTCAGCAACGTCATCCTTGTTTTCCACAGCACGTAACGACGGAAGATGGGTTGATCTGCAACAAAGAGTGTTCAGGACAGCAGCTTGCAATGGCTACATCCTTGCTGTGTATGCAGGCTACCTGGCTGTGATGTTGCCGATTCCTGCTCAACCGTGGTCACATGCAGCAACGATTGTTGAGGGGTGCAAACGCAAGTGGAAAACAATGCTGGCCACCAATTGGACACCAAAAACACAGTCAACACTGGCCCATCATTGCTGCTACCCGAGAGGTCACATATAGCTACCTTGCGGCATATATCTTAGGAATTGCCTAAAATGTGGGACCTCACAACTATGTTGTCAAGAATTTCCTCCTATATGTGTTAGGTGTTTAGGCTGCCCACAAAATGCACTCTTTGGGACAACATGTGTCCATCAAGGTCAGGCCCAACCTTGTTGATTGTGTAGGATCTAAATAATACCTTGTAAGCCTTAAATTGTAGGGACATACAATCGAGGGGCCATAAGTCCAGGTTGTTCATTGCAACAGCGCATGTATCCAATGATGATGCCGGAAAAGGTTCATGTACACACCAGGTAATGCGTGTTGTCGACACATGTCCACTTCATCTGGGCCAAATTCAACATTGCAGCCCTGAGGCATTGGCCTGCTCGACATGCAACGCATTTGCTTTCGCCTGGCTAAAGTGTTTGGTGCCTGCCCAGTGTTTCCCGGGGGTGTAGCACGCACACAACACAGAAGTTTGGCACTGTAAAGTATGTCTCCCCATCCTTGACTCACCACTGCCCAAAAAGCATACACATCTTTGTCACTCGCAACAACTATAGCAGCTAACTGTATTCGCTTGGTTAAGAACATGCTGCTGGCCGTCATTCCCAGCCCACTGTGCTACCCCTCTCTCCTACTTCTGTTCTGGAAAATGTCCTTTGCCATATCACACTTCTTCTCCTTGTTCATCTTCTTTGTGTGCCACAAAAATTCCATGGTCTGGGTCAAATGTAAATGAGGCAAGCTCCTGGCCCACTTAGGCATATCTATACCAGCACACATGGCTAAGGGCTGCCCGTAGCCATATGTCTCAAGCCAAAACCCAAAGGCCCTGACTGCATGCTTTGCGCAGCCCTGCCCCTAGTGCACACATTGATGGGACATTTGAACAGGCCACCACAAACCTCACCACAATTGTGGTGTGGGACCATTTTTACTGCCCTCTGTCCCTGTAAGTCCCACAATTGCTGTCGTGGCGTAAACTACAACCACAACACAAAATGAAACAACCAAATCTACTGGCAACATACATGCTCACAGTCAACTATCCTCACATCATCTTTTTGTCAGACTAGGTGTTCTTGTAGTGGACACTCCCAGGACTGACCCAGACCAACACGCAAATGGACACATGTGTGGGTGTGGTCCAATTTAGAGCCCTGAGGGTGGCAAATGGCCCAGTGTGGAAAGGCTAATAATGTTGCTAACTCACACAGTAGGCGACTCCTAACTGAGTGTAGGGAGAAATGTCTTTGTGACAAGGCCGGAACATGTCTTTAAGAACATGTTTCCACAATGGTTACCAAGCAAAACATTGGCTCATCTGGTTATTTTTCCCTTGTGAAGGGCAAACACATCAGCCTGAAACATCACAATCACATACCTGTAATGGTCATGGTCATGGGAGATCTTAAAGACATCTGGCATGGCAACGTATGGTTTTTAGTCATGTGTGTGTGTGTCAAGCGAATTCCTCCAACACTGAGCATTGTGTTTGTGTGTGTGTTATATTGCTCCGACGTTGCAAAACATGGCTAAAATTTAGCAAATAACAAACATACAATAAACATTGGTAACTCCCACACAAAGAAAACACAGGTAACGGTTCCCAGCTTTAATTTGGGTTTGTGGAAAACACAACATCAAAAAATCAAAGATTAAGGAAATCCCTTGCAGGGGTCAAGCTCTGCACATTCCCTTCATGTGCTAATGGCGTGTGGGTGTCAGGGGTGTGTCTCGGAGCCCTTGGCTGGCCCACACACACTGGTGGTATGGCTTGGACTTGTGCAGCCTGCAGGACCTGCTCCTGTGGACTGCACACCACTATAGGTGGACTTGGCATGTGAAACTGAGGGGCGGGGTTGTACGCCACCCCTGTAGCACTTGTGTGCGTGACTGACCCAGGCCACATTTGGCTCGTGTGTTGAATAGCTGAGCCATATGTTTGCCCTTGTTGGGTGAAAGGGAGTGTTGGCGGCCAAACAGACAGTCTTTCACTGTCCCTCCTAACATGTTGGCCATGGCTTCCTGGTACATGTGGCATCCAGTGGCTGCTGGTGGTGGTGGAGGTCACATCATGTTGTTGTCTGTGGCCTAAATGATGGGGGTTTCTCATCTGCCCTTCCGCGGATAAAGCAGTTGAAAACACATGTTGGTGCTGTGCCCCAACATATGTTGAACCCAGGCTCTGGCCCATGTGTCTTGCTTGAGGGATCTGGTGTGAAGACACTGTTGGTTGCAACTGAGTCGGCCAAGAAGCAATGTGTGTGTTTGGAGGTAGCACATACCGACTCAGGTTGCCTGAATGGCGGGCACGGTCATCCACCTGCCAGATGTCCTGTGGCAGTGCATCAGGAGGAGGGCTGTGTGAAGGGTGTTGGGTGGCCCTTTCCTGAAATTGCCTCTGTAGATTTGGCCCCATCTGGCGTGCCCGACGCACAAGTTCCTGGCAGCCACGCATGATGTATTCCTGCTGATTGCTGCTCATGTGCTCCATTTCCCTGGCAACAGTACTAAAGTACTGATTTGGACAAATGCTGACACTTGTCCGCAGGTCCATCAGGTTGTTGTCCATGCGTTGAAACCCCTCTGTTATTAACTGGGACACATGACTCAACAGCTCCTGATGGACCTGGGACATGTGCACAACCTCAGGGAAAAGACTCCTTTCTGTATCCCTCTGCCCATGGCAGGAAAGGCCAGTGACAGGTGCACTGGCTGTACCTGTGTGCGAAGGTACAGAAAGGGGAACAGATGCCACAGCCTCTTGAGCATGGGTTGGTGGTTGGCAGAAGGGTGTACTGTCAGCAGCTGGTTGGGACTCAGATGGGTCTGCAGAGGTGGCCACATCGTCACCGGAACATTCTGGAGGGGCAGCTTCCGGAGATGAATGTTGTCCTGATGATGCAGGCTGCTGTGTAGTCCCAGGTGCTCTGTTGATGGGGTTTAAACAAAAAGTTAATGCCAAACACATGTGCCTGTTATCCCCACATTGCTAAACATCGGTCCTCATTTTACCCATATTTCTCAAAAATCCTTAGAAAATACATCCTTTGTATTAACTGCCCAATGACGAAAACATGCACATGTAAGGGCACATTAGCCAACACTTGGGGTTGCAACACACCAAACACAAAAATATTGTCAGTTACTGCTCAACAAGGGATGTGCCACAACACAGCACCTACACAACACTAAGAAAGCACCATAGCAGACATGCTTCCACACAAACTTCAAGTGTGCTGTCTGATGTGGGCCACACCTCAAAAACACTCTGGGCCACACAACATTAGCAGACATGAGCAAATATTCGCCATTTTTCCATGCGTTTGGGACCAGATGGACACATCTGTATCTGTATCAAATAGAGCCACACACCTCCCAGGGCCAAACCTCTTGGACACATCTGCCCTGATTAAGCTGCTACATGGCGTAGCATTAAGGGGATGCCTTTAAACATTCATCACAATGTCTCTAGCCAGTGATGTCTGTGGCTACTCTGCAATGTGTCTGTACACAGGTGTGTTCGATGCACCCCCAAGATTTGCCATGAATGACAACATTGATCAGTAAACACCATTATGGTGTTTGTCACCTCACACCACCCCAAACGCAACAGCCCGTTTATTTTTTAACGGAAGATACACATGAACACAAACAAAAAAAATTCAGCCGGACAGCTGTCAAACATATCTACAAGATATGGCATGAACACAGCAGCAGCGAAGCAAACGCACGATGGCCCATCAAAATGGTCATGGCATGGGCCCTTGTTTTCAAAATTGTAAACTCATCCAGAAAGGGACACTTGTGTCCTGGCAGCATTACACAAATAAGGCCACAGTTATCGTCACTAACCCCCCCCCCAATAAAACAAAAGACAATCAAGTTTGACACTCACCCCCCTGGAAACATCGTTGGTCTTAAAAAACCCAACACCCCAGCATATTTATAGGGCCTCTTCTTTGGTGCCCCAGAAGTCCCAGCCTGCATCTCATTCCTCACATGCTTCCGGAAACTGTCCCGCAGATTGCGCCATTTCCACACAATTTTGTCACCTGCATGATTACAAAAACAACACTTTAAAAGGTCAACACATTACATCCACAAGCCAATGTCACATCCATGCATCTACATTGTTGCTGGCATATTGTTTGTGGATGTTTGTTTGATAGTAAAGGGCGTGTGGCACATACACACCACTCTAGCAAGACACACAGTGCTTGGGAGATGGTTGCCTTGCTGGAGTGTTGCCCTTCAGGCCTGTGGTGTCCAACAACACGCATATGTATGCAGCTATCACGACCATGCAAGGCAAATACCACATTGCTGTAGGTTAGGGTGTAACATGGGAGTACAGTGCTAAGTAGCCAAAGCAGTGGCTACCCAGGGCAGCCACGGTGGCTACCTCCCCGCTGTTCCACAGACTTTACAGTGTCAGCCATGCTCACAGCCATTGCACAGCATGTTGGAGCACGTTAACCCGGCGTAACAACGGGTAGGTACGCATCAAGCACTGTTAAGGCGAACACTGTTTACATGGTGAAACCACACTGGTGTTGTGATCCTAGATCACATGGTTACAACCAAATGGCTTCATGCTGTGTGGGACTCCGCCCCACACAAACCTACACACACATGCCTATTGTGTGAAATGTACTATGGGCAAATGTAAAAAAAAAGTTGCCCCATCATTTGTTTGGTGTCTTCTGGAGGGCCTGGTTTAGAATTGTTTGTCCTCCACATTTAAAAGGCAGACTAACATCTGATAAATTGCCCACTCAGGTGGAATGCAAGTGGCTGACTAAGAGTAACAAATGGACTAATCTGCGAATATCTAGCAAAACACGGTACTCACGGTGACGACGTTGGCCAGCATCATTCAGGCGTTGCCACCCACGTAGTAGAGCCCTACATACCTCATCCCACAGTTGCCGTGTTGTGGCCATGTTAGAATGTAGGTGGGAGCTTTGGTCCCATAAAGGGGGCCTGTCTTCAACCAATTGGATCATAAGGTCTATGTCAAGGTCCTCCAGCATGGACGTGTGTGAACGTTTTGAAGGCTAAAAACGAGACAAAACAAAGGATGAGAAGGGTAACACCACCACATGCTGCACTACACAAGTGGCCACACCACAATAATGTACACCTAAAAACCCAAAACATAGGCCCTTTAAAAAAGATGCATAGTAACCCACTACACACCCATTGAAAAGGTCAACCCCAACACAAGCAATGAATCCAAACCCATGTGTTGCAATATTGTGCACAGTTGTGTTGAAGAAATACACATCTCGGTGGCAAACAGCCTTGACACACAAGGTTTTTGTAAGTCAAACGTTCATGGGACACATGCACCTCGTGTGTTGTCTGCAAGAGCTGCTATGTAAGGACAAGCAGACACGACGCTCTAAGTGCCACACCTATGCATCCCCAGCACACAGCACCATATAGGTGGCCACACTCGAGTGTCCAAAAAACTTTGAGCACAATCTGCAAAGTCATCATTTGAGAAAATGACACAACACACCAACCCAAAAAAACATCCCCTAACAAAAACAAATGGAGAACAAGTGTACACAACCACACATGGCACATTGAACTGGCCACTGTAAGTGAAACTCAGGGCCATGTTTCCGGAGGGAAGCCATACAAACACAACATGCCACACAATGTTGGGATCCACTCGGGGTGACACATTTGTGTGAGTAACAGATCATGACACACACAAACACACCACGTTACGTGGGTGCACCAACCACAAATATGAGGGGTCAGAAATGCAACACCACAATGTCAATTGAAAGGTAGGGCCACAGCCTCTTGGTTTGTGCACACACAGTGGCACCTGCTGAAATATCTGCACACATATCAACCCAGCAGCTACACGGACAAGGACCACACACATGTTTGACATTGTCCCCACCCTGCCCAACAACATTTGGCAATACAGGGACACACCAACTACAAAACACACAAGCACACCAAAGAAAACAAACACAAACCCATTACAAACGGAGATACACAATTTATGCCTCCATGTTTAAGTGTCAAGCACCCGTTCACACAAGGAACATGACTATGGATAAATCCACATCATTTTGCCCGATAGTTCTTCTGGGGAGCTTATGTGTTTTAGCAAACTCACCCTGCTCCGACCACCTCTTGGTTGGCCACGACTACCATGGGATGGTCCCACATCCGCTCCTCCTGATGCATCAGAGGCCTAAGCCAAAGAAAGAACACACATCATAAAGCATCAAAAACATGTTTCCTCTCATTTTCCCCAGACCAGTTGACCCATACCCGCACAACTTACATGTTCCCCCGCCACATCCTGCACCTGGGCTTCCTCCTCGACATCTGCTGCCGAATCACTTGAATCCTTGAATACATTTGGGCAAATTTGGCTACTATGTCCACAAATTACACACATGCTGCCTAACACATTCATCAACGTTTCCAAAAACACTCACCTGCAACCGTGGATTCTCAGTCGGATCAGACATAGGCTAGGGTCACATCGGCGTTTTTTGTTTAAAATCCTGATCCGGTTTTGAGCTTTAAAAAAGCTCAAAACCGGACCAGGAAAGGCTCCTGATAGAAGCCTATGCAAAACACCGGATGGCTTCACAAGCCATCCGGTGGCCGGATCCGGCACTGCTGCCTGCGTTTAAAATCATGCAGGCAGCAGTTTTCGCAGCGTTTACCGGGACCGCACTGCGGTCACCGGATGGCTCAGGATGTGTAATCCTGAGCCATCCGGTAACTGCATAGCTTGCGGTTCCCGATCTGGCAAGTTAATAAAGAGTTAAAATAGCTGACCTAAATGACTTTTTGAGGTCTGTAGGGGGCTTAGACCCCCCTACAGACCGGCCGGCGACTTCTATAGTGTTCTTCTACAATTTCTCAATGGTCACAGGCTCTTCGGAGCCCGTGCATGTAAACCAAAGGGGCCCCCCCGTATCACTATACTGGGGTGCATAGACCCCTGTATTACAAATAAGCTGTATTGATGTCTAGTAACGGTTAAATGTGTACATTTGCATTGTAAGTATATACTTACAACATTCTTTCGTAGGCAGAGTGAAGGAAATCCATGGGCGGGGCTGTGTGCAGCAGCCTCCGCCCGCTCCTTCTTGATGCCCGCCCCCTCTGGCCGTAATCCAGTCTTGTGAGGGCGGGGACGTCGTTAAAGGGGCGTGGCTAACCGTGGCACATAGTTAGCCACGCCCCTTTAACGACGTCCCCGCCCTCACAAGACTGGATTACGGCCAGAGGGGGCGGGCATCAAGAAGGAGCGGGCGGAGGCTGCTGCACACAGCCCCGCCCATGGATTTCCTTCACTCTGCCTACGAAAGAATGTTGTAAGTATATACTTACAATGCAAATGTACACATTTAACCGTTACTAGACATCAATACAGCCTATTTGTAATACAGGGGTCTATGCACCCCAGTATAGTGATACGGGGGGGCCCCTTTGGTTTACATGCACGGGCTCCGAAGAGCCTGTGACCATTGAGAAATTGTAGAAGAACACTATAGAAGTCGCCGGCCGGTCTGTAGGGGGGTCTAAGCCCCCTACAGACCTCAAAAAGTCATTTAGGTCAGCTATTTTAACTCTTTATTAACTTGCCAGATCGGGAACCGCAAGCTATGCAGTTACCGGATGGCTCAGGGATTACACATCCTGAGCCATCCGGTGACCGCAGTGCGGTATTCAGCACACAGTTTTGAAAAAAACTGTGTGCGACCGGCATTGCGTTCACCGCATCCGGATCCGGATGCGGTGAATGCAATTCATGTTTGCAATGTGACCCTACCCATAGTGTCTCTGAATCGTCCAAAGGTGAACGTCGTAGTCGAATTCACACACTATCTAAACTTGGCAAAAACTACAAAAACCAAAAAAAAAACATGAACACAGCTTCAAACATAATCTACTCAGATTAAAGTGGCAACAACCAAGACACACAATGGGACATTAGCCACCACAACAGTCCACAGTTTGGCCCCTGAAACAGCCATGCCATCCTTGTCACATATGCAAATACATTCAGATATCTTTTTTCCTAAACACAGCCCCACACACTACACACCCAGCTCAAGACAATCAGGGTTGTTGGGGCTGGTGGCACATGTTGTCAAACATGTAAACAATCACAAATACAATATTGTAGCGCCAGCTGGCCATCCTCCTAGTAGCCAGTGCACACACACATGCATGTAGTGTGTGCACTGGCTACTAAGAGCGTGCACCTGGTGCACACACACATGCATGTAGTGTGTGCACTGGCTACTAGGAGCGTGCACCTGGTGCACACACACATGCATGTAGTGTGTGCACTGGCTACTAGGAGCGTGCACCTGGTGCACACACACATGCATGTGTGTGTGCACTGGCTACTAGGAGCGTGCACCTGGTGCACACACACATGCATGTAGTGTGTGCAACAGGTGCACGCTCCATGCATCCCACCACACCCCCCCACATGCATTCTGCAATCATGTGCACACAAAATGTGCAGGACTGTGGAACACTTGCAATCACCTTGTTATTTCGCACTCTGGGCACCTGTGAGCTGCTCTCCTATTAGCCCAATCAAGCATGGCACTTTAGGGCGTATGTACACAGGGTGTTTGAGTCATGAAATGATGTTATGCGCCTCCGGCCACCTCCCTGAACAAGCCGGAGCTATATCCTGTTTTCGCCACGGACCGGCGCGATACGGCGCCCATACACTGCAATGGAATGTTCCGCACGCGAACCCGTATCCGGCATGATCCGGGGAAATCAGATCACAAATGGGGATTACTCCGATTCGTGTTCCGTCAACAATGCCGGAAGTTGGCTGAAATAATAACACGGCGCCCCAAAAAACCGGAGTGTCGTCCTCGGGCCGCCATGGGTTGGTATGGTCGTTCCGCTTCAATTCGGGACAATCCGGCAGAGTCCGGAAAACAAGAGACTTACGGTGGCCGGCTGCCATCGCCTGCAAAACACATCAAGCTTCCCTGAGGCTAAGTAGAACGATTTGTAGGCCAGGTGAAACTCAATTAAATTGCAAAACACATGTGGCCCTCCCAAATAAAAATCCGAGGTTACAGGGACTACAGGCCTGCTTTGGGAAAGAGACAACAAGGTACGTACACCAGTTGCACTTTGTAGGCAGCCATGGTGGCCACGCGAAGTGTTATTGCACACATTTACAGCCTGTGTATCCTCCCTCTAGATGTCTGGAGCAGAGGTTTCCGAGGCGGCCTACGTATCCTCACCATCCTTAAGCAGCAATTACTCAGTGAGTGTCAATTGTTTTTGCTACAAAATTTGGACCATATACCAATAGCTGCTGCGTAACATTTGTGAGTCACCATCCATTAAGTGGAGCCATTGCAGGATGGCTTTTTGTTGCCACTCTATGTGTAGGCATTGGGAGCACATGTGGTCCAGGCTCATGTCATCACTGGGTTCTAGTTGTGTAAAAAGGCTGGTGCTCGAGAAAAGGCCTACCCATGTTGTGTGTCGGTTTGGCAATGGAGTAGGCACAGACTTTACACTGGTGCAATGTTTTTTGGGTTCCCAACAAATTGTGTCCATTGTAGGGTAATTGTCACGTACATGAGCATGCTTTCAAACACAACACATGTATAAGGTAACTGCATTGTGTTGGCTCTGCCAGCCCTACATGACCTGTTAATTGATGCAGCTTAGCCCGGGCCCAATGCAACCATATGTCAAGGTGGTACACATTGGGGCAATGGTTTAATGGTTTGGCGTGTGTCAATTTGTGCCTGTGTCACATGATGTTGTTTTTGGCCATACGCATTGTTAGGTGTGTTTTTGGCTGTTGTTGAACATGTTTTTGGGCAACACTATCTGGTGTCACGTGTTCGAATTGGCTTCAGAATGGCAGCACAGGTGACATGGAGTGTTGGCCTTCTTGGGCCAAGCCACTATGTCTGTTGTGCTGGCTAATGTGTGTGTGTTGATTTCAGGGCACCAATCAGCAATTAACGATGACAATGAAGATGTGCGTGCCCTCACAGTTACACCCACAGCCCGGGTTAGCCACATCTACATGGCCAATGAATGTCCCCACCATGTGTAGGAGAGGATATGCCACATGCTTGGTTGATGCACCACCATTACACGACATGTCCATGTATTGGCAGGACAATAAAGGTCACTGAGGCAGCCAGCGCTCTAGCAACAATATGAGAATGTCGGCACTATACCAGAGTGCAGATGTAAATTTGACAGGGATGGTCGAATTAGATGTGTGTTGTTAGTGTAGGTGCTATGTTGGTGTGTGTGCCCGGGAACATGGTGATGGAAGCTCATGATTGTCAGGTACTGATATGAGTAACTATGTATTTGTGTCATGTTACAGGAGCCATCTCAAGTGTCCACGCCATCGGATAGTGAGCCTACAGCAGTAATGGTACCTTTACACGCCGCGACGGCAGGCTGGATACATCGCGCTACTTCGCGTGCACGAGCACGCTCAAACGGCTACAAACGGTCAACGCACCCTCTTTACACGCCGCGACAAGGTGCGCTACGCCACGCTACATCTATAGCTAGCTACATCGCCGGGTGTCTCAAGTAGCCAGCTGTAGCGTAGCGTACCATGTTTACACACCGCTCCAACAAGCTACTATGGGCGGACCCGGTGCAGCAGGGATAGCACATAGGCGTGCAACAATCTTGGACTACGAGCCGTCCGTACGATGATAGGACAGCGCAATATCATCAGGATTGGCCAGGCATCGCAGGAGGCTGGTTAATACAGCACGCTCGAGTAATTGTGTAGTGTGACTGGTCAGCTCCTTAAATATCCCGCCCTATGCTGCGACTACCAATCATAAAGCAGGAGCGACCTCCAATGATCGCAGATGGGGTGCGGTAACATGGCGACTGTGTCACGCCTTAGATACATGGCAGCCACATCGCCGGGTGTCCAGAGTTGCCTTCCGTTGCTTCTTTACACGCCGATACAGCTCGCTACAATCGGCGATGTTGCCTTAAGTTTATGAGCAGAGCCCATAAACAGATGTATCTGTCGCCGGCTGTAGCGTCGCCTCTTCAGACGCCGCTACTACAGGCGATATGGACGCTACAAGCTACAATTGTAGCTTGTAGCGCGATGTATCCAGCCTGCCGTCGCGGCGTGTAAAGGTACCATAAGTGACATTTACACACTCACACAATGTGCATTATTGTTGTATGGTTTTGGGTTATTTGCTGGTTGAAGTGTGTTAAGCAATACACAAGGGATGGGGATGGCTGGTGCACCAAGGCAGACATCAGCAGCCATCTCCTTTTCGCCGGAACTCACATGTGTGGCCATCTTTAGCCTAACCCTTGCAGCTACCAGCTGGCTGCTGATTCCACCAGGAGTTTACACATGTGGATCGACACCTGAGCACATTCCCCTGCAAACCATCACATGGGTGGGGTTAGTGGCATGTGAGTTGGTGAGGCGTAATGTGTTACAGGTGTCTTCAATCAACACCTGCCTCCTCCTTGATGACATGGCTGGTGGGCTGGTTGTAACAAACTGCCCCCATGTTGTGTGTTGCAGAGGACTGTGCACCAGTCTGTCCACGCATGTGTGACCTCCTGGGGTCATTGCCATCCCCATGATAGATGCAAGGGACAGCTAAAGTGTTCCAACTTGGATGAGTTTGGCCATGTCACCACATCTCTCACATAACCTGTGCACATGACCAGATGTTTTGGGAAGAAATGGTTTGTGGCATGTATGGTCACTATGTTTGTGGCAGCTGGCAAATTTCACCGAAGCTACAAAGCCATATCAGTATATTTTAACACACAATTGTGTTTGTGTCTTTAAATCACAGATGATCTGGTTTGGCACACATCTGTGGTAATGTTCACGAGTCCACATGTAAGCAGTTAGGGATGGTCACATTTTTTAATTTTTTGGGATACTGTGTGTGCTTACACACTGGTGTGAGGGTCCGGGAACCTGCTGGGGGACATTTTAGCGCCAGCCCAGCCTTGGCCACTCCATGTCCCCAGGCTGAAGGGGCACCTGTAGTGGATGTATTGTAATTTAGAAGCCAACCCAAATATGTGGGAAAACATCTTGTCATGCCAGAGGTCTGGTTTCTGGGTGCACATGTGATGCAAGGTGCTCGAGGAACCCTGACCTCCAAGTTGGGTAATGCTTGCTAAATGACAAACATAGTGACCAGAGCAGGTTTGGTTGTATGGGGTCAGTACGTAGGTGTAGGCTGTTTGGTCAGCCAATCTGTGTGTGCAATTGTGTTGTTTTTGAAATTTCACATTTGTGGCAAATTTCTGTCTCCATGCAGCCCCAACCAAAGACGAAGAAAAAGCAACCCAAAGGAAAGGGTCCAATACTCAGATCCGCAGGGGCAAAAGTTGGTGCTCGCCGCAAGACTGTGGTAATTGATGTAGTTTGTTTTGGATTTGTGTCCACGTTGGCTAACTGGCATGTGTTGTTGTTTTGGGAGCATACAGGCCCTTGTTTGTGGATTGTGATTTTTCCTAATGTTGTGTGGCTTATCACAGGTGGCTGACCAGCGATTGGCGAAACAGACAACTGGAGTTAGGCTGACAACTCATGGGCAGGGGCGTAAAACAGCGGTAAGTTGTTAAGGTACATGACACATCAAACATGTGTGTCCTTTGGTGGTGGTGTCCCAACAACAAGTATTTAGCAGACCTGGTTTGATGTAGCACACATGATGCTTCGGTTTTGGGCCTGATGCAGGTCTGGTTTGTTTGGTGGTTTAGTGGTTAAGTGTTTTATTTCGCATGTACATTGGCTCACCTCATGTGCCACACATGTAGGAAAAAGGTGGGACAACTTCACAGACAAGGGTCATTGTTGTGGATTGCAAGCCCAAATTAAGGAGTGAGGAGATAATAAATTTAATCCAGGCACGCCCATCCATCTGGGATCAGAGAGATGAAGGTCATCATGACATCTCCCGCAACAGACAACTATGGAGGGAGATCACTGGTGAAATAGTTTCCCAATTTGACCATATGACGGCCACACAACAGCACGACGCCGGTAAGGTTTGTGATTTGAACTGGGTTTGTGAGCTTGATGTGCTCTGTTGTGTATCTGGGATGAAGATAGCCCATGCAGCATTTTTTGTAGGTGGCGTAATGGTGTGTTTTTTGCTGTTTAGTGAAACATGTCCAAACGAGGTGGCGATCTCTCCGTGACCGTTATGTGAAGGACCGGCGTAATTTGCAGAAATTTCAACGAAGTGGGTCCGGTGCAGCACCACCTGTGGTGTATCGTCACTATGAGCAACTGTCGTTCCTTCAGAATTCTGTGGAGGGTCGTGTGTGAGTGTCAGGATGTAGTCCTTTAAGACTGTGGATTGTGTGTTTGTGGTTGAAATGACACTTTCCTTTACTTGCACAGGACACACTCAAGTATGCCAGCCTCGTTGGGTGATCCCACTATGAGTCCAGTTCAGGATGTGCCCTCTGCACAAGTGCCATCAGTTGAACGGCAGGTCCCGGGCCCAAAACAATTGACATCTGTGGTCCCCATAGGGAGCGGTAGCTCAGTCTCGCTACCTACTGGTGCTGCGGAGCCAACTATCAGCAGGGCAAGGAAAAGGTCAGTTGCAAAAACAGAGACTGATCTTCTGCTGATTGATGGGATGCAGAAGATGGAGGATAACTGTCGGATGGAGAAGCGGGAGCTGCAGCATCAACTGGATGACCTCAAGGCAATGGTCCAGAATCCACCCAGAAATGAGGCCCAGATGTTTCTGTTATCTTATGTAGGCCATATCTCATCATTTCCCCCTCGAAAGATGCTGTTGTTTAAGCGACAATTTCAAGCTTTAGTGGAGGGCTTATTACAACATTCGGAGGGGATGGTGAAGGTGATGTGACCCTGATGAGTGTTGTTTTGGGGCATGATGCCATGGCCTAACAGTTAGCCTAATGTGGCGTGGAGATTATCGCAAATAGTGTTGGGGCCATATGTGTGTGTGATAACTGTCTGCTTATGTGAAGCGTGAACAAACATGCGCAATAAGCCATGTGTGTGTTTGAGTTTAAGTCTTGTGTTTGTGCTTTGGTGTTTTATTTTTTGGGGACACAGAGTGTGTGTGTCTTTGTTTGGTTATTACAACACGTTTTGATGGAAACCATCGTGTATTTTTTGGGTCTTTACTTGTTTTGGGCTCCCGTGCCATGGGTGTGTGTTGATACCACCATAACACCCTCTATGTCCAACACACACAGTATAGTATGCCACCCCTGACATTATGTAGTGACAAGTGTGACGCCAAGGTGGACAAGCACTTGTTCCATTATGTGCATCATCAGCATTTCCGGGTCAATTCGTGGGGAACATAGCGTATGTACAGTATAGGTGACATGTCAGCTTATACTTGACACACAAACAGAAGCTTATGTGTAGATGTGTTACGTGTGCATCACAAGTACAGTTGCCTAACACATCTGAGCAATAACCAGTCCTGGGTCTCGGGCCCAGCAGGTGACTCCAATTAAGCCACACAATAATGAGTTTATCTTGACATATCCAAACACACATATGCAGCTAATTAGGCACTATGACGAGCTGACTGGGCCTTTTGATATTCTTTAAAATTAATACTTAAAGGTTGTTACAAAACAGTGTTGGACACAAGCAGCAATTTTAATGTGGAAACTGAAACAAACATCCAAGGCAAATATTTTGCCACAACACATTTCAGAAAAACATAAGTCAACACATTTCCAAAAAAGACACAATGAGTCACAACAGCCTAGATGGCAGGTTGTAGCCTGTCCCCTCTGCCCCTCACATGTTCCAAGTAGGCTGCATAGTTATCTTGCAACTCCATGGCCATAGAAGTCCCTCTGACCCCAGCTGGCTCCATCCCAATCAGAGGTGACTGCCACTCTTGAGGATTGATCAGAATTGGTTCATTCTGCATGACCAAATTGTGGAGACATATAGTGGCTTTGATGACACTGTCCACATTTTTTGGATGCAGCAGGATCGTCGTCTGGAGGACACGCCATTTGGCGGTGAGGAGGCCAAAGGCACACTCCACATGTTGGCTGGCTGCACTTAAACAGGCATTGAAATGTTGGCAACGAGGATTTTGGTGGCGACTCGAGTATGGTTTGAGTAAGTTCTGGTGTATTTGAAATGCTTCATCTGCAACCAGAAAATAGGGAACCCTTGGGCCAGCAGTACCGGGCAAAGGTGATGCTGGCGGAATTTGTAACTGTTGAGTGTAGAGGGCTTGGCCCATGATGCTATCCTGGAACACCCGGGAATCATGGGTTCGGCCATAGGCACCAATGTCTACCGCCACAAAGCGGCCTTGGGCATCTGCGATGGCCATGAGAACCACCGAATAAAACTTCTTATAGTTGAAGTACAGTGAGCCACTGTTTGGTGGCTTCTTGATGGCCACATGCTTCCCATCAAGGGCACCAACACAGTGTGGGAAATGTGCAAGATATTCAAATGTGGCCGCATTTTGTAGCCAGAGCTCCCGTGTGGGTGTTGGTAAGCATTGGAGATGGAGCTTGTTCCAGATTACTTCACAGGTTTCTGGTACTATCGTCGAAATGGTGGATCGTCCAAGGCGAACAAAAAATGTAAAGACGCATATGTCTCTCCTGTAGCCAAATACCTGAGTGAGGGAAAAGGCAACACGATTAGGGCTGAGAAACATAGTGACATGTTAACATAGTCAAGCAATATTGTTATGTAAAGTTACAGACATGTGTTTGCATACATGGGCTGACATGGTGATACCCAGGAGCCAGCACAAGAGGCCATGGCCCAAGTAACCCCAAACACATTCTTGACAACACTTACTTCCCCAGGCCACATATGGCCCACACACATCTTCAACGCAGCAGCAAGTACGATCCTTCCAACACATATATGTGTAGCTATGATGTTGTTAGACTGACCCATGGGTAACAGAACTACATGTTAGAATATAGACAGTAACAGACATATAGGGTGGGGGGCCATTTTGGATTGCCATTGTTTTCCAGGCCTCCAGATCCAGATGCTGTGCAGGCCATTTGCATGAGCCAGATTTTTCTTTGGAAATAGTTGAGGGCCCAAACATGGCCCCAAAGTGCTGTGTCCACATGGCTGAGGCTGAACAAGGCGTGTATGATCTACTTTGTTAAGCAATGATGGGAAAAGGAAAGTGTTTACTGTTCCATTCCCACCAGGTTAATTACATTTCATTGTGACCTTCATGTGTGGGGGGGTGTGGCCACCACTCGATACATGTTTGTGAAAAACAGCTATCCGTATATTTGACGGAACACACCACATTTTCACATTTAGCCTACATGTGGAAGCAAGGAGGGCAACAATATACTGCCACAGCATTGGTGCTGAGAATACATGATGGTCAAGGCATCACCCGGATTGAGGGTCACTGACCTGGTGTGAAACATGCATCATGCATGGTCAATGAGCCAGCCAGCAGATCCACAGCCAGTTCCCGACTTGGTTTTTTAGCAAGGGTGCACACATCATGTTAGCGTATGGGTAGCTTTTTAAGATTCCCTTTACAGATCTTTGCTGTATTCACACCAACTAAACATTTAACACAAACCACGCATCTGGGACCAGCCGCATGCTGGCCCAGAGAGGAAACTGGTGCAAGTGATTGCCTAGCCTACATTTTGTATCCTACATTCCTGCTTGTGTTTGGATGAACCCACACTATGCAAAGGACCCTTGTGCTGAAGGATCTTGCAAAACAGTGGGTGGTGATGGTATTAGCAAGACCATACACACATGATGCAAATGGCTACACTCAGGTGCAGAGAAGATGTGGTGTCTAGGATGTGCTGTGCCAAGTGGATGTGGCCATGAAATAACAGACATTTGTGGTTCGTTTGCAAAATGCGAACAAGCGGGTTATTGTGCTCCCTAAATATTTCTCCATGAAGCAAGTCAGCAGCACAACATAGGCCACACAAACAATACCCTGGTGGACACTCATAGTGGGCGTCCTGAAATGGATGATATGCCATAACATTCGACAGCAGCTCGGTAAATTTACATGACACCATTGAGCTACATTGTACACAGATGTTTTCAATCACATGCAAAACCACTGGGGTGGGGGACATTGTTAGTCAATCACTGAAGATACATGGATTGATGTGGGCTCACAGGCGTATATGGTGTGTGAGGCATGGAGGTGATGTTGTTTCTTTTTATTGGCCTATACATTGGCAGGCCAAAAGCGCTGATCCCAATATAGAGGCCACTGGTTTGGAAATTGATGACACATGATGCAGTCATGCTGTGTATACATTTTCACACACTCCTGGCCATCTATGGGTCGTTTCATTTGTTACATTATTTGGTGTTCACTTATGTGATTTGTAACCAACACACATCTGGATATATGTGGAGACAATACTGAGGTACACACATGATAGCAACACAATGCTAATTGCCCAACACAAGGCAAGGACCCAATGGCATCACACAATGTATGAATACCAGGAGAATGATCAACACAAGGGTACACCGGGCATCTGTTGCAACATCTGTAGAGTCAACACCTGGCACCATTGTTAGTACAATAAAGGCCAGCCACACATCATAATAATAGTCTCCAAGACACATGATGGAACATAGGGGCCAAACAAGAAAGGACATAGCTCAAACAAACAACACTACTGTGTCCATTGGCCGTAAAACATTATTGGACACATTGCCACATGTACCAGCATGCAGCAGGTGTTATGCCGCTACATGAGTGGGGTATATGTGTTCAATAGTACTGAGTCAACATGGTGGACAGATGACACACATACCTTAAGGTGACCACCAAACGTTCAGCAGGGCTGATTGCTAGTCTGCAGGACGTGTCCTGACGGGCAATGTCATCCTCAACCAGGGCCAGCAACGCCTGAAACGTCCCCATGGACATGCGCAGGAACCGTTGAAATTTTGGTGGATGATGGGTCAATTGCTGGAACAAGGTGTGGAAGGCACCATGGTGTGGACGGAGCTGGTTGACAGGATGCACCCATACCCGACGCAGTCTACGTTGCCTTCTTTCCTCCTGGTGGCGGAGCAAAAGATACCGCATCCTCAAGAACACAGACACTTCAGCCATTGTAGCAGCTCCAAAACAATAGCCGAGGCACACATGACTGGTGTGGAATGGGCCTTTAATTGGGCACAGGGTGTGGTTTTGAGAATTAAACCCATTAAGCTAATTTCGAGTCAGTTAACAACACAGTGTGCACACGTCCCCTGGTCTTCACATGACTATCCCACTCCTCACACCCTCACATGCAACGTGTAATGAGCGGGCCCAGGACCTTGACTTTTTCAGGAAAATTGACAACACAAATCGGCCACATACCATCCGATTTGTTACAAATCCGGACACCGGATGACGATTCCGCGAACGGAACACCGGGATAGGATTCTCATAGACTCCATATTGACAGCCGCCGGATTGTTCCGGATCCGGCATGAACCGGGACAATCCGATTCTTTATCGCGGCGGGGATGAAGAATGGTGGGATGCCGCAGCCACCATCCCATACACGCATGGCACTTTTGGCCCAATACGTTTACCGCATGCATTGTTACTGACAGATTGTCACTGCAAATATCTGTGTGCCCGGCATTGCGTTGACCGCATCCGGATCCGGATGCGGTGAATGCAATTCATGTTTGCAATGTGACCCTACCATTACTAGCCTTGACAGTGACTGTTGTATGTTTGTCAAAAGGTTAGCGATCGGTTGCATTTAGATGTATGTGAAGCCAATGGTGCAAGAGAGGTTAACAAGCCACTGACAAATGCTTGAGCTGTATGGAGTCTAAGGGCCCTTTCACATCAGCGTTTTTCGTAAATCGCTGCAGATGCGGTGAAAAAACCGCATCTGCCGCGTTTGCCGCATAACCGTTCCACTTGCGGCACGGTTGCGGTTTTTTCCATAGGAAGTATAGGGGGACTTGCGGCAGATGCGGCAAGTGCGGTATTGCACTTGCGGCAGGTGCGGCAGCGAAAAAAACCGCGGTCAGCCGCGGTTTTTTTTCGCTGCCGCACCTGCCGCAAGTGCAATACCGCACTTGCCGCATCTGCCGCAAGTCCCCCTATACTTCCTATGGAAAAAACCGCAACCGTGCCGCAAGTGGAACGGTTATGCGGCTAACACGGCAGATGCGGTTTTTTCACCGCATCTGCCGCGATTTACGAAAAACGCTGATGTGAAAGCACCCTAACAGGTAAGATTTTATTTATTTTATATTTTTGTGGTATTGCATGTTGTTGGGCTAGTATCTGTATGAGATTTTACTCACAGGCATATTACAATGCAATTCAGAAATATTGAAGTGTTTCCCTGCTTCATAAAAAAAAGAAATAAAAAATGTGTTCAATACACTAAATGATCTTATTTGGCATTCTCAACTGCAGCAATTTGTCATGGCACAGGTTCCATATGGTGGCGAAATTGTTCTGTTGGAATATTGGTTAAAAGAAAAACCTTTCTCACAGATCTCCAAACTAAATGGATGTAGGCTAGGGTCACATTCCCGTTTTTTTTGTAAAATCCTGATCCGGTTTTGAGCTTTCAAAAAGCTCAAAACCGGACCAGGAAACGCTCCTCATAGGAGCCTATGCAAAACACCGGATGGCTTCACAAGCCATCCGGTGGCCGGATCCGGCACTGCTGCCTGCGTTTAAAATCATGCAGGCAGCAGTTTTCGCAGCGTTTCCAGGGACCGCACTGCGGTCACCGGATGGCTCAGGATGTGTAATCCTGAGCCATCCGGTAACTGCAGAGTTTGCGTTTCCCGGCTCAGCAAACCTAGTAAAGAGTTAAATAGCTGACCTAAATGACTGTTAGAGGTCTGTAGGGGGCTTAGACCCCCCTACAGACCGGCCGCCCACTTCTATAGTGTTCTTCAACAATTTCTTACTGTGCACGGGCGAGGAGCCCGTGCATGTCAGCCAAAGTTGCCCCTACCCCCCCGTATCACTATAGAGGGGTGCATACACCCCTCTATTACAATTATGCATTAATTATGTGATATACACCAATAAGTGTCACAATCGTCATGTAAGAATATATTTACATGTTCCGGAGGCAGAGTGAAGGGAATTCCATGGGCGGGGCTGTGTGCAGTAGCCTCCGCCCGCTCCTTCTTGATGGCCGCCCCCTCTGGCCGTAATCCAGTCTTGTGAAGGCGGGCACGTCGTTAAAGGGGCGTGGCTAACCGCGGCACTTAGTTAGCCACGCCCCTTTAACGACGTGCCCGCCCTCACAAGACTGGATTACGGCCAGAGGGGGTGGCCATCAAGAAGGAGCGGGCGGAGGCTACTGCACACAGCCCCGCCCATGGAATTCCCTTCACTCTGCCTCCGGAACATGTAAATATATTCTTACATGACGATTGTGACACTTATTGGTGTATATCACATAATTAATGCATAATTGTAATAGAGGGGTGTATGCACCCCTCTATAGTGATACGGGGAGGTAGGGGCAACTTTGGCTGACATGCACGGGCTCCTCGCCCGTGCACAGTAAGAAATTGTTGAAGAACACTATAGAAGTGGGCGGCCGGTCTGTAGGGGGGTCTAAGCCCCCCTACAGACCTCTAACAGTCATTTAGGTCAGCTATTTAACTCTTTACTAGGTTTGCTGAGCCGGGAAACGCAAACTCTGCAGTTACCGGATGGCTCAGGATTACACATCCTGAGCCATCCGGTGACCGCAGTCCGGTATTCAGCACACATTTTTGTAAAAAAATGTGTGTGCTCGGCATTGCATTCACCGCATCCGGATCCGGATGCGGTGAATGCAATTTATGTTTTCAATGTGACCCTACCCGTACTTACATGCTCTGCAATCCCATTCTACCTTGTTCATCAAATACCCTATAGTAGTGTTCTCTAAGCTGTTGCTCTTCAGCTATTGAAAAGAGAACAAGCAATGGCTTTTTAACATGCCATATAACATAAAAGATATCCTTATTTTGGGATCAAAACTTCTGTTTTCAAATGGAAAACACACTAGCTTTTGATCAAGATGTGCAAAATTATTTTTTTCTTTTGGAAGCAGGAATAGATTACCTGTTTGACAGTGAAGAAGCAATGGCTTCTCTAATGGTGGGTTTACACACACCAATTTATCTGTTCAATATCTGAACAGATCTCAGGTTGCAGTGAAATCATGGACACATTGTATCATTTGTACACAGCCACAAAATGGAAAGATGTGTCCATGATTTCACTGCAACCAGAGATCTGTTCAGATATTGAACAGATAAATTGGTGTGTGTAAACCCACCATAAAAGCCATGCAATACTAACCTCTATTACCTTCAGATTAGCATCAGGTTTTATGATTGCAAAATAAAAAACCAATGACTTTTTACTTACCTGTAAAAAAATTATCCTTTTTTGGAGATGTAACAGGTTTGCTGTTTAGAATTTGAGGAAACAATGGCTTCTTAAAAAGTCATGCAAACATTATCCTTTTTTTGTGTGAGCAGTTTCAGATTTATTTACCCAGATCAGTGTAGGGTTCCCAGCATCAATTTAGATATAGAACACCGTGACAAGCAGAAAATGTGACAGTCTATCACCAGTTGCGGTTGATGTAGTAGAGGCAGCAATACACAGTGTAGAATGTAACAGTGAAGACATGGGATATCTGGAAATTTAAGGTCTGCACTAACAGTATAGTATATACTGCCACAGTATAGTATATATATAGTGTGTACTGAAAGTATTCAGACTCCTTTAAATTTTTCATTCTTTGGCTAGGGTCACACTTAAAAATCAAATTGTGTTCACCGCATTCAGATCCGGATGCGGTGAACGCAATTGCGGTCACACACATTTTTCATCAAAAATGTGTGGAGGGAACCGCAATCAGGTACCGTATATACTCGTGTATAAGCCGACTTTTTCAGCCCAAAAATTGGGCTGAAAAGAGTCCCCCTCGGCTTATACACGAGTCATATACAGTGTGGTGTGGTGGCGGCTGTGTCCGGGCACTTCAGGAGGCAGGAGGAGGCGGGGGGAAGCTGCAGAATGAGTGGCACGTCACGTGGTGCCGCTCATTAATTATGCATGAGGAGCAGCGCATAGTACATTGCTGCTCCCCTGCACAGTATAGCCTCCCCCGCCCCCCCTATGTATACAGAGGCCCCCCCAGCAGTGATCCATCTCACCCCTCGGTCTCCATGCACCCGGGTCCTCCAGCTGCTGCGTCTGCATGCCCCGCGGCTTCTAATACCGGCGTCCTCCCCGCTCTTCCTGTTTGAATGCGATCATGTGACCCGCGCGGTCACAGGATCACATTCAAACAGGAAGAGCGGGGAGGACGCCGGTATTAGAAGCCGCGGGGCACACAGACACAGCAGCTGGAGGACCGAGGGGTGAGATGGATCACTGCTGGGGGGGGGCCTCTGTATACATAGGGGGGGCGCCTGTGTATACATGGGGGGGCCTCTTTATACATGGGGGCGCCTCTGTATATATGGGGGGGCCTCTGTATACATGGGGGGCCTCTGTATACATGGGGGCAGTGAGACAGCAGGGGAGCTGTATACCACTGCTGGGCCTGTATAGCACTGCTAGGACTGTATACCACTGTTGGGGCTGTATACCACTGCTGGGGCTGTATAGCACTGCCGAGGGGCCTGTATACCACTGCTGGGTCTGTATACCACTGCTGGGACTGTATACCACTGCTGGGGCTGTATATCACTGCTGGGGCTGTATAGCACTGCCGAGGGGCCTGTATACCACTACTGGGTCTGTATACCACTGCTGGGTCTGTATACCACTGCTGGGACTGTATACCACTGCTGGGACTGTATACCACTGCTGGGACTGTATATCACTGCTGGGGCTGTATAGCACTGCCAAGGAGCCTGTATACCACTGCTGGGTCTGTATACACTGCTGGGACTGTATACCACTGCTGGGGCTGTATACCACTGCTGGGGCTGTAAAGCACTACCGAGGGTCCTGTATACCACTGATGGGTCTGTATACCACTGCTGGGTCTGTATACCACTGCTGGGCCTGTATACCCGTCCTGGGGGCTGTATACCACTGATGAGGGGCCTCTATACCACTGATGAGGGGCCTGTATACCACTGCTGGGGACTATATCACTGATGAGGGGCCTGTATACCACTGCTGGGGACTGTATATCAGTGATGGCGGCAACTGTATACTAGTTATGGCCACTATATACCAGTGATGGCTGCTATATACAGGGATGGTGGGCTATATACCAGTGATAGGGGGCTTTATAACAGGACGGTGGTCTGCTGCATTGGTAGTTTACTGTTTCTATTTAAAACACAAGTTCAACATTTTATTCGTATCTATTTTCATTTTTAAAATTTTTCAGTACCGGTAGCTGCTGCATTGTCCACCCTAGGCTTATACGCGAGTCAATAGGTTTTCCCAGTTTTTGGGGGCAAAGTAGGGGGGTCGGCTTACACATGGGTCGGCTTATACACGAGTGTATACGGTAATCGGATTGCTCAGGATGTGTAATCCTGAGCAATCCGGTTACCGTGCAGTTTGCTCATCCCTGCTAACGCAGGGATGAGCAAACTGTTCTCTGTGTTTTAACATGTGTAAATTTTTTTAATAAATGTGTCTATACTGTTTCTAGAGGGTGCCCACCCCCCTAGAGACCTACCACCCACTCAGGTGGGCATAAAATGATTTAATCTTTTATGTACAGTAGCCGGCTCCTGGCGGCTCTGTACATTTTTATGAATGAAGGCGCTGGCTCCTTCGAGAGCAGTGCTCATGCTATACCTATTGTATAGTATGTGCGCTGTCCGAGGTCCTGAAGGCTTATACAGTAAGATATATGGGTAGCGCTGCAAGCAAAGTATATGCGGTAACCACATTGCTCAGAATTACACATCCTGAGCAATCCGGTTACCACATTGCGGGTCAGAGAACCGCACCGAAAACTGCAGCCTGCATGATTTTTCATGCAGGCTGCAGAGCCGGAGGCAGTAACCGGATTGCTTGTGAAGCAATCTGGTTTTAATAATAGGCTCCTATGAGGAGCGTTTCCTGATCTGGTTTTGAGCTTTTTAAAACCGCAACCGGCGATTTGTTGCCGTCGCCATCGCCTTGTCACATGGGGCAACGCACTGGCGATGTTGCGGCAACTTAGCCACGCCCCTAAGTTGCCGGCAACATCGTCCTGTGTAACAGGGCCTTAAGAGTGAAAAACCTAAAGGGGTCTGAATACTTTTCGTATCTTCTGTATATACATGATGGACAGGCATAAGATATTACATGAGTGAGGCAAATCAGCACTGGCAGCAGAACAGAGTAAAACAATATAGACATGCAGGCAGATGCTATAGCACATTTATTCATTGTAATCAGCCATAGGTTAGTGAAAATCATCACTGATCTTTCTTTTATCTTTTTATCATGTATGCATCTTTTCATCATGTATGCATCTAAGGGTACCGATACACGTCGCAATATCAATCCGATATCGCATGCAACTTCACGAGAGCGCACACGTTTTTGGCACCTGTCCAACATCGCATAGGAGATGTTACACATAGCAATCACAACTGCAACCTCCGATTATTCGGCGTCCCGGAAGTCGGCAGCCAAATTGCCCAGACGATTTTGTAGATCGTAGTTGCGCCGTCACACAGCACAACCACATCAGCAATGTGGGCCTACTTTTGACACAGCTTATGACGTAGGCATACCTGAGTTAAGTGAACTGCATCCAGAACACTCCAATTGGACGGCAAAAGAGTGTTACCATTGGTCAGCCTTCTCATACAACATGGTGGCGATATGGATGCAATTGCCCATTCTATCATCTTGAAACTGATGTCATATGTGATGTGTAGCAGCTCCAGCAACACACTACGGCGTCGCCAAACTGGCAGACAGGAACGCTAGTGTAGTGCGACATGAGGGATTGAACATTGCATCTAGCATCAATGAGGGCTTCACATACTGACATGGCACTTTTGGCCAGTACATACACCATTGTTTGCGACGCTATGTTTCTAGCATCATCAATAGGCTCCTAAATGTGCTCCTCAATAGTAAAGGAGGTGTTTGACAATGATTCGCCATGGATACATGCATTTTCACAACATTCAGGATATGCAGAAGTCAATAAAAGTAGTGGTGTACGCACACATAATCTAAGATGGCTCCTTTACCAGGGCCATCCAATCGGCATACAATACTAGCCACCAATCCCCGTAGATAGGATGCGGATAACACAATCCACAGGCATGCCTACGGCCTTGGTTGTGCAACCTGTGAAATCGCAAACAACATCGTAGTTGCGCCGTCACACTGAATTGTCATGCCAGATCGCATATGCAACATTGCACGGTTGAAGACCATGCACAATCTCATTACGATGTCATCCCTGCAATTTATTGCAGTCGCATCGCGCTGTTACACAACACAACACACGAACGATGTCAATTGCAACTGGCCACATCATGTGACTTTTGGTCGATGTTGCATGCGATATCGCGACATGTAACGGTACCCTTAGTGATGATCTCCCGACGGTAGCGGTGGGGTCTCTGTCACTTTCACTTCTGTGACTTGTGTCACTATCCCACAATGGTGCCGCAATGCATTATGGGATAAGCTCCAGAAGTGTGTGACACATATTATTTGTGATTATTCATGATTATATATTATATATATTATTTATAGCTTCAGTAAAACTATTACCCCTTTTATGTGATGCTACTTCCAATGCATTGCCACTGGCTGATCCCTCACTGGCAGTGCGCATTGACTCCTTATCTCACCCCTGATTTCTGGAACTTCAGGCATTTTGAAACTTTGACATGCACCCCCATCTGTTTCCATGACGGTACTGTCATGCCTGCCTGCAGCTGGGCTTGCTTCACATTTGGGCTCTGACTGCATCCTGTAAGTGCACTTGGTTCCTGTTTTTGGCATGGATGGTAAGGTTTTTTGATGCTGCTTTTTTTCTATTATTTTTTGTACAGTTTTGTTAGGACTGATGAGCATGGGATTCCATGACGTGGATCATCAGTTTAAATGTCTTGGGCCAATACATGAACCAAAATCCCATTTATAAAGGTTTTTTATTTATCATATAGAAAACTTTTGCACTTTTTTATCCATCCAGGGTGCAGTTGGGCCCATAGGGGCGCCATTCATCTAGTGGTGCAGAAGCATCGTACTGTGCGGCCCAAAGCTCAGGCAGCGGAGCGGTTAGGTAGCTTTCAGACACTCTGCATCATATGTATCAGTGTGAATGGTGCTCTATGCAAGCCCAGTGTATGCATGGCAGGTGGCCTCCCACATCTTGCTGGTAGAGGTGATTTATCAGCCTGCAGCTGGGCTTGCTTCACATTTGGGCTCTGACTGCATCCTGTAAGTGCACTTGGTTCCTGTTTTTGGCATGGATGGTATGAACATAGCTAGTGGGCACTGCACTGCAGCAATGCAAGCGCAAGTTCAATATGAATAATACATAAAATAACACAGTTGTGCTCTTGCCAATAGGTCCTCTAGTGAGCATTTTGATCCCAATCAAGCAGGGAAAGTTTTAGGGCCATATTAAATTTTGAACTCATTTTCCCAAACATAGCCATGTTTGCTGATTTTTTGCAAAATTGTTTGGATTTCTGATCCCATACTGAATCTGCAATTTTCGTGCCGAATTTGAAATTGGCAAACATGTTTGGAGAAGGTTTGCTTGTCTCTACTCTATGCAACTCACGTATGACAACCTAACATACTCTACACAACTCATAGATTCCAACCTGACTTTACACAAGTCACAGACGCCAACCTGACTAAGGCTGGGGTTCCACATAAGCCCTCAGTCCGTTTTTGGCTTCAGTTTTCTCATTTTTTTTTCTAAGTCCAAAAACTGACAGAAAAACGGATTGGGTGTAATAAACACCCTGTCCGTTTTTCTATGGAGCTCCAAACATTGCCCTGTCCGTTTTTGAGTCAAAAACGTTGCATGCAACGTTTTTGGCATCAGTTAAAAACGCATGCGTTTTCATGCGTTTTTTTTAACATGGGGCCCTATGGGAAACGCATGCGCGAACGCATGCAAACACGCACTTGCGTTTGCGCATGCGTTCGCGCATGCGTTTTTTTCATGAAAATTCCAAAAACGTTCAGGAGTGCAGGAGGCTCAAAAAGCACCCAGAAAAAAATGGATTGGTGATGAAAATCACTTCCAAAAACGGATTTCTATGTGTGACCACAGCCTAAGGCTGGGGTTCCACATGAGCCCTCAGTCCATTTTTGGCTTCAGTTTTCTCATTTTTTTTTTCTAAGTCCAAAAACTGACAGAAAACGGATTGGATGTAATAAACACCCTGTCCGTTTTTCTCTGGAGCTCCAAACATTGCCCTGTCCGTTTTTGAGTCAAAAACGTTGCTAGCAACGTTTTTGGCATCAGTTAAAAAACGCATGCGTTTTCATGCGTTTTTTTTAACATGGGGCCCTATGGGAAACGCATGCGCGAACGCATGGCATATGCGCACTTGCGTTTGCGCATGCGTTCGCGCATGCGTTTTTTTAATGAAAAGTCCAAAAACGTTCAGGAGTGCAGGAGGCTCAAAAAGCACCCAGAAAAAAATGGATTGGTGATGAAAATCACTTCCAAAAACGGATTTCTATGTGTGACCACAGCCTTACTCTACACAACTCACATGTGCCACCACATTATAAAATTCATACACCAGAAGAACTTAGATCAGTTAAATTATAGTTTCCCTTGTTGGGGGGGTTCTATTATATTGGCACCTCAAGGGCTTTGCAAAGGCATCATGATGGCCCCAGACCATTCCATCAAACTTTGTGCTTCAAAACATCACTCCTTCCTTTTGAAGGTATTGGCGTACCCAAGAGAAATTTCACAACAAGTATAGTGGTTCAGTTTCTCTTGCCACCTTAGTGAAAATGAAATATTTGGGGTCTCAAGCAACATATTTGTGTGAAAAACCAAATTAGTTCATTTAGGCTAGGGTCACACATAGCAATCTGTTTTTGGAAGTGATTTCCATGACCAATCTGTTTTTTTTGGGTGCTTTTTGAGCCTCCTGCACACCTGAACGTTTTTGGACTTAGCCATTTTTTGACCAAAATTCAAGAAAAAACGGATCCGTTTTTTAAGGCACAAAAAAAACGGATCCGTTTTTCCATAGGGCCCATGTTAAAAATTTTTTTTGTTTTGAAAAAAAGACCCCAAAAACGTTGCTAGCTAGTTTTTGGGTAAAAAACGAACCTAGAAATGTTTTTAGATGCAGAAGAAAAACGGATAGGGTTTTTGGACTTAGACAAAAAAAATCCAAAATCTAATGCCAAAAATGGACCAAGGGCTTATGTGTGACCCTGGCCTTACACGACTCAATATTTTACAATTTTGTAAAGCACCTGGAGTTCAAAGTGCTCACCACACATCTAGATAAGTTCCTTGAAGGGTGTAGCTAAAAAAATGCCCCTTGTAGAATGGTTTCTAATGTTTAAGCACATCAGGGGCAATATGATGCCTGCAGACCATTCCATCAAAGTCTGCACTCCAAAACATCACTTCTTATTGGAGCTTTGCCGTGCTCCCAAACAGTAGTTTTGCACCACATATGGTGTATTGGCGTACTCAGAATAAAGTGCCCAACAAATTATGGGGTTCATTTTCCCCTGTTATCCTTGTGAAAATAAAAATTTTGAACTCAAAAAATGTTTATGTGGAAAAAAAATGTGATTTTATTTATTTTCACGGCTCAAGATTCTAATATTCCTTGAAGCACCTGTGGGTTCAAGATGCTCATCACACATCTACATAAATTATTGAGGGATCTAGTTCCCAAAATTATGTAAATTTTAGGGGTTTCTACATTTTAGGCACATCAGGGGATTTCCAAATGCGACATGCCATCCGCTAACGACTTCAACCATTTTTGTGTTCTAAAAGTCAAAAGGAGCTCATTCCCTTCCAAGTTCTGCTGTGCGCCTAAACAATACTTTTCCCAACATAAGGGTATCTGCATATTCAGGAGCAATTGCAGAACAATTTATGGGGTCTACTTTCTCCTGTTAACCTTATGAAAATAAAAAAAAAATTGAGCTCAAATACATTTTTGTTTATAAAATGTAATCGTTTTTATATTGACGGCCAAACTGTGAAGCACCTGGGGGTTAAATGTGCTCACCACACATCTATAAAAGTTCACTGAGGGGTCTAGTTTCCAAAATGGTGTCCAGCGAATTTTCTGCTTGAAAAGTCAAATGGCGCTCCTTCCCTTCTGAGCTCTTCCATGTGCCTAAACAGTAGTTTTCCAACACATATGGGGAATTGACAGTACTCAGGAGAAATTTCACTGCAGATTTTGGGTTCCATTTTCTCTTGATACTCTCATAAAAATGCAAAATTTGGTTCCAAAGTAAAATTTTATGAGGGAAAAGGTAACATATTGATTTTTTCAATCCTCCTTGCTGTGTTCAGACGAGGCATATTTGGCCGCCTATTGTGCAATAGCACTTTTTTGCACACGTTCAAGCGCAATAAAGTGCGACTGCATGCAGACGCCGCATTTTTCTGGCACGCTTTTCCCGAGGCCATTTTAACATGTAGCCTATGGGAAAAGCGTGACGGAAAAAGCACAAAGAATTGCCATGTCAATTCTTTTTGCGCGTGCGCAAAACATGAGGCTAAACAAGGCGTCTGCATGCCTTTCAGCAAAAGCCATAGCTCTTGCTTGAAGGCGTATCTAGCTTTGTATGGCACTGCATTTGCGCGAGCGCTCAAAAGCATTGCATAAATGCAGGAATACGCGGCCATTACGCCGAGTCTGAATGCAGCCTTAGTTCCTGTGAAGCACCAGAATAGTTAACAAACGAATGAGCAATCTGAGGGGTGCAATTTTTACAACAGTGTAACTTTTTGGTGTTTTCTGTCACACAGGCTACTCAAAGTCATTTCAAATGTGATGTGGTCTCTAAAATAAATGGTTTTCTAAATTTTGTTGTAAAAATGAGAAATTGTTGATCAATTTTGAATCTTTCTAACTTCCTAACTAAACAAAATGACATGTCAAAAAATGTGCTCATGTAAATTACACATGTTTGAAATGTTATTTGTTAACTATTTTGTGTGACATACCATTCTAGTTTATGGGAATGAAAATTAAAAATGTGAAAATTGCTAACTTTTCAACATTTTTAAAAAATTTCCAATTGTTTTCACAAATAAATGCAAAAAATATAATCCTAAATTTACCCCTAACAAGAAGTCCAATATGCCACGAAAAAACATTCTCAGAATCACTGGGATCTGTTGAAGTATTTCAGAGTTATCTAGTATATAAAGCTACCGTATATACTCGTGTAAGCCGAGTTTTTCAGCCCAAAAATTGGGCTGAAAAGTCTCCCCCTCGGCTTATACACGGGTCAATACGGTAGGCTGCGTGGTGGGGGCTGTGTCCGGGGCTGGGGAGGCTGGAGGAGGCGGGGGGAGGCTGCTGTATGAGCGGCCCCGTCACGTGGGGCCGCTCATTATATATGCACTGCTTCCCCCTGTCAATCAACGGCAGGGGGAAGCAGTGCATATCTGGCCCCCAAAATGCTGGCACTCGCCCTCCCTGTGTAAGGGCCCCCCCCACTGTGTAAGGCCCCCCCCCCCGCTGCTTATCTTACCATCCGGTCTTCTGCTCAGCGCCGGTCCTCGGTGCTCTGTCCTGCTACATCCGGGATCTCCGGCTGTCGCAGGCATATGACGTCATCGTGCGACGGCCGGGAATCCCGGATGCAGTGAGGACGGAGCACAGAAGACCGGCGCTGAGCAGAAGACCGGATGGTAAGTTAAGCAGCAGGGGGGGTGAGTGCCAGCATTTGGGGGCTGCTGTGAACCCCTGGGGGCTGCTGTGTACCCCTGGGGGCTGCTGTGTACCCCTGGGGGCTGCTGTTTACCCCTGGGGGCTGTTGTTTACTCCTGGGGGCTGTTGTTTACCCCTGGGGGCTGTTGTGTAGGGCTGCTGTGTACCCCTGGGGGCTGCTGTTTACCCCTGGGGCTGCTGTGTACCCCTGGAGGCTGCTGTTTACCCCTGGGGGCTGCTGTTTACCCCTGGGGGCTGCTGTGTACCCCTGGGGGCTGTTGTTTACCCCTGGGGCTGCTGTTTACCCCTGGGGGCTGCTGTGTACCCCTGGGGGCTGATGTTTACCCCTGGGGGCTGCTGTGTACCCCTGGGGGCTGCTGTTTACCCCTGGGGGCTGCTGTGTACCCCTGGGGGCTGCTGTTTACCCCTGGGGGCTGCTGTGTACCCCTGGGGGCTGCTGTTTACCCCTGGGGGCTGCTGTGTACCCTTGGGGGCTGCTGTTTACCCCTGGGGGCTGCTGTTTACCCCTGGGGGCTGCTGTGTACCCCTGGGGGCTGTTGTGTACCCCTGGGGGCTGTTGTTTACCCCTGGGGCCTGCTGTTTACCCCTGGGGGCTGCTGTTTACCCCTGGGGGCTGCTGTGTACCCCTGGGGGCTGCTGTGTACCACTGGGGCTGCTGTATATACTGCTGGGGCCTGTATATGCCACTGGGGAGGCTGCTGTATACTACCACTGGGGGGGCCTGTATACCACACTGCTGGGGGTTGTATACCTGTGCTGGGGTCCACCTTCGGCTTATACACGAGTCAATAGGTTTTCCCAGGTTTTGGGGGCAAAAGTAGGGGGGTCGGCTTATACACGGGTCGGCTTATACATGACTATATACGGTAAGTGTATGTATAGTATTTGATTCAGGGAATGCAGTAGACTATGTTCTGAGGGGAAATTTTAACCCTGAGCTTTACAGTCATTCGCCAAACAAAGGTTCATTTGTATGTGTGAGCTAATAGATACTGACTTGGCTGTTTTGACTGTTAGCCTGGATATTTATAAGGTGGCCTATAGCAACCAATCACAGCTCAGCTTCTCAGATTCTGATTGGTTTCTATGGGAAACAAAGGACATTCATAGTGTAAGATAGCTTATGCATGTCTGTGAAACATGCAGGGAAGCTTCCCAAAGGCAAGGACTACTGTAAAATTGGGCACACTGATATATATAGATAACTAAAAAAGAGGAGAGAAGGCGCACATATACCTGTGTATAGGACTAAATAGTATGATGACAGAACCACCAACCTTGTAGGGTTGGCAGAAAACAAAGAGTGATAATGAACCAGCGCTCAGGGATACCCGGACACTGCTATAGCATAAAGTACCTTCAGGTTTTATTATATCGATATGGGAATCCAGTCTCCACAACGCGTTTCAACGCAAAAAGGCGTCTTTATCAAGTGATCACTTGATAAAGACGCCTTTTTGCGTTGAAACGCGTTGTGGAGACTGGATTCCCATATCGATATAATAAAACCTGAAGGTAATTTATGCTATAGCAGTGTCCGGGTATCCCTGAGCGCTGGTTCATTATCACTCTTTGTTTTCTGCCATACATTTTCTTCCCTGTGGGAAGCGTGATATACTGCAGCTCGGGACCCAGGACCTCGCAGACCTGACACCAACACCCTCCCATAGCGGTCACGTGCACCGGACACCGGCGGTTCACGTGAACCACATTGATTACTGAGCCAGCGTGAACACCAGCGGACGTGTCCACAGCTCTGCAACCTGTTGTGCGGTCGGCACAACAGGATCAGGTGAGCAAGGGACATTGTCACCTAACTTTCCACTTGAATTATACAGTGTGGCGCAACTTTTTCTTTTTGTAACCTTGTAGGGTTGTAATGAGAATTCGCAGGGCTCCACCACCCTATAGCCACAAGGATTCCCAGGCACTGGAGGGTATCTCATATCACCCAACAGGCCTGGTAGTAAGCGGGATTCGTGGAGGGCAGCACGAGGAAGAAGGAGTGCACAGAGGTAAGACAGTGGAAGAGAGAAGAAGGAACATAGCTGGAGCTTCGGACAGACATTGCCTTCTGCCAGGACCACCCGGACCACTACCCTGGCTGTAAGAACCGCATACCCTGTAAACTGCAGATTACCAGAGTAAAGACCCAGGCTGAGCAAGCAAGTGTCTGTGTTTCCTTCCTGGTGAACTGTGACATACCAGTCTCACAGCAAAGACTGCACTACCCTATTCCACCATTATACCCTTACAGTCCCGGGGACGTTGCTCCACCTGTAGGGAGCCATATCACCTTGCTGCTGCCCATCACTGGATCTACAGGTGGCGTCACGACATTCATCCATAAACTTTTATCCCTGTAAATATCCCTTTTTACTGTTACCCCCAAGGGCACAGGCTTGGGCACCGACCACTCGTGACATCCTTGCACACAACCGGCCGAGATCTGAATACCCAGACTCTTGTGGGCCCGACAGATACTTCCTGAGCATGATGGACAGCACAATGTTGTGACACTCCATGGACACTCCATGGATCTTCTAAATTGCAAATGTGGAAAGCAATATATGGGCAAAACCATACAAAAATTACAGAACTGTATGACCTCTCATAGGTACAATGTGAGGGAACAACTCCAAACCCATGGAGTGTATGTGACTCTCAGTGAAGCAGCATTCACACAAACCCCACAAAGAATAAGACACCTCTTTGCTATTCTACTAAGAACCTGCTGCACACAGCCACAATATACAGGAGGAGGCCGCGCACAACCCTCACTATACATCAAGAGGCCACATAAAACCCCTGTATACAGTGGGAGGTCACAGACAGCCCCCAGTATACAGCAAAAGGTCACACAAAATCCCTAATATAAAGCAAGAGTCGTCACACAGTTCCCAGTATACAGCGGGATGCCATACACAGCTTGCAGCATACAGCAGGAAGTCACACAGCACCCAGTATACAGCAGGAGGCTGCACAGAGCCCCCTGTATACAGCAGGAGGCCACACATAGCCTCCAGTATACAGCAAGAGGCCACGCCCAGTCCCCAGTATACAACAGGAGGCCACACACAGCCCCCAGCATTACAGCAGGAGGCCATACACAGCCCCCAGAATTACAACAAGAGGCCACACACAGCCCCCAGAATTACAACAGGAGCCCACAAACAGCCCTCAGTATACAGCAGGAGGCCACACGCAGCCCCCAGTATACAGGAGGCCAAATACAGCCCCACAGTATACAGCAGGAGGGTGCACACAGTCCCAAATAAACAACAGGAGGCCACACGCAGCCCCAGTATTAAAGCAAGAGGGTGCACACAGCCGCCAGTATACAGCAGGAGACTGTATATGTGGCGCCCCAGGGTCCGGTTGCCATGATGCTGTGCTTGAAGGCAAGGGAAGGTACCCACACCAGGTGAAACACACACACAACATCTTTCCAACTGCAGTTCAGAATGGGGAGTTCTGAAACCCGAGTTCAGGGAGGTCCCCAATAAATTCTGGTCTGGGTGCGGGGTTAGGCAGTTCAGTTCATAGGAGGACTGTGGAAGACATCCTGCGGACTGGACCTGTATCAGGTTCATCCGAGGATACTGACTAGCCAGTGTGAGGCACCCATAGGTGATGGTCTGAGGAGGTGGACAGTAAGTCTGGGGATTGGGGCCAGTGCCAGCTCATCCCAGCACCGACTGCAGAAACGGACACCAGAGTTCCAAGGTCCTGAGGGACTTTATGCCCAGCAACCAACACCAGAGAGCGGGTGATTACAAGTCGCTTGCCCACCACAAGACCAGGAGACACAGCAGCACCAGAGAGCTCAGGGGGACACAGTCAGAAGACAGTAACGTAAAAAGGGCTCAAGCTGCCTGTCATACGGGCCAGGACGGAACGAGAGAGGAGAGGGTCACAACATAGCTTCAGACAGCCAGGGCCTACTGAGAGCAGCACAGTAGGGTGGCCTCAGGACTTGCTAGATGTGGAGAACCTCGACTTGCTTTCAGGCTCTGGACCTCCTAACACCGCTTGTGGACAGTGCCCTGGATGAACCTGCTACTTTCTTCAGTAAAGGTAAAGGCGACTGCCACCCCTGTGTCTGTCGGTTATGTCGTACACTAAGTCCTGCACCTCCAGCGAACCTCCATAGACTTTACGGTTGCCCTGGGGACCCGCTCTTCCCATGGAGAGCCAAACCTTCACAGCTGCTACTGCCACCATCCCCAGAGGTCCCTGCTGCAGCATTGGCTCTACCAGCCGCCTTCCACGGGTGGCGTCATGACACAAACTTTTTTATTCTACTTTTATTTTTATTTTCATCCATTTTTCAAACTCCCCTTTTTACTGACCACCCGATGAGTGGACCACAGACTGGGTCACGCCACCATGACATCCCACAGCCCCGATGGCATCGAGAGGGCCTGATTCAGAGTACCCCACAGCCCCCACTGGGGTGGGTCACATACAGCTCCCATTATACAACAAAAGGCCACACACAGCCACCAGTATACAGCAGAAGGCCAAATACAGCCCCCAGTATAGAGCAGGAGGCCTTATATAGCCCCTGTATACATCAGGAAGCCACATACAGTCCCCAATATTACCGCAGGATGCCTCACATAGCCTCTGAATTACACCAGGAGCTCACACAGAGCCCCTGTATTAGAGCAGGAGCTCACATATAGCCATATGTATTACAGCCTGTGCCCACACATAGCCTCTGTATTACATCAGGAGCCCACACATAGCCCGTATATTACATTTGCAGCTTGTGTATCTCAGCAGAGAGAAACAAAACTTTGTTAACCCATTTTATTTTGTTATAGAGAAGAACAGTTAGTTATTATCCCGGGCAACGCAGGGGACACAGCTGGTAACCTTATAATGTGACCAAGAAGTCAGGAAAGGGGAAGAGGAAAGTTCACTCACACCTCAGGAGATCCAACACAGGTACACAGTGATGGCTGGCATCCATCTAGTCCATAGACGTCAGTGAAGGACGTGAAGGTCCAGCACACTGTTTCCAATTCAACAAGATTCTTTTATTAAAGTGCTCAAAACATCTTAAAAGAAAGCATCATAGTTAGGCTTGCAGGCCATGTCATGACACATCCTCAACCTTATAATGTGACACTGATCAGAATTGAAAAAAATGGCCCATGCATTAAGGTGAAAACCATGTTCTGGGGTAAAGGGTTAAAATTGTTGATCTTTGGGGAAATTCTTTAAATTGTGACTCTGTGAGTGTACTCTGAAAACAGGCTCTGTAGTGGGCATTCTTAAATTAAAAATTGTTGCTCTATGGGGGTCGTTTTCCAAGCCTCGTGGCCAACGGTCAGTTTGATCCCATATCCAACCATGAGCTTTTTAACTGCAGCAGCAGCAGTGTACGGTACTGGAGCTGAAACTTTGATTCTGTGTTGGGCGCTCTATATACCAGCCATAGGACTAGAAAGAGGGAAATAAAGTACAAATAAGGTTTTAGCTGAGGTAACGTCAGTACATAAAAGAAATAAGGCTCACCTTCGAGGGTTGTGAGAAGCCACAACACCCTTTAATTTCATCCATAAAGTGCACCCCAAACATTGTATTATCTCACACAGTGAATTACACTACAGTAACTTCCATATGCACAATATGATACCCTACTGTGTCCCACCCCAACTGCCTCAGCAAAGTTGGTAACCCCAACACAGTATAATCATTAACTGTGACCTCCCACACAGCTCTCCATGCGGTATACTGGGTCTACTTACAGTATAATGGCCCCTACTATCCCTCCAAATAGTATAATGGCCACTTCCTGCCCTTCAAACAGTATAATAGCCCCTACACAGCCCTCCGCACAGTATGATGGACCTCACACAAAGTGTCACATTGTATAATTGCTTAAATACAATTATATATCTACTATATAATCGCCTTATCACGTCTTTCTTTCTGTAACGGAAATCCCGCGTCGCTGATTTGTCACGGCCGGCTGCAACCAATCAACGACGCAGGATGTCTGTTACAGACAAAACAGACACAATGACCAAAATGGCGGCGCTGTGGACGCAATGGAGGCATGGAGCTCCACGCTAGTGCTCAGCGCGAGCCTGTGACTGGCCCCGGCCGCCTCTACCTGTCCGGAGTGTGTCTGATGCCCCTGGATAGAGGCGTGCATGAGGGCCTCTTTAAATAATGTGCCCATTTTAAGGAAGTGGGTCCTTTGTAGTATTGCCCTAGGCAGGGCAGCCAAAAATTGTGTGGTACTCTGATGCCCCTGGATAGAGGTGTGCATGAGGGCCTCTTTAAATAATGTGCCCATTTTATGGAAATGGGTTTTTTGTAGTATTGCCCTAGGCAGGACTGCTAAACATTGGGAGGCACCCCAATGCCCCTGGATAGAGACGTGCATGAGGGCCTCTTTAAATAATGTGCCTATTATGAGGAAGTGGGTCTTTTGTAGTATTGCCCTAGGCAGGGCTGCCAAAAGTTGGGAGGGACTTCAATGCCCCTGGTATGGAGACCCGGGGGTCAGTGGGTGCTCTCGTCCGCACGCCCATCCGCCTTTACAAAGACAACGTGGACCAGGGCTCATCCTCAACTGAACGCCCGAGCTCCTTAACCGTGGGCAGAACACTACTCAGACAACACAGGGTGAGGGAACCACAATATTAAGGCTTTATTGGATCCCCAAACAGCTTACAGCATATAGCACATAACCAGCAAAACACAAAATGTTACAGGCAACAGAGTCTCACCCTTCCGCTGGCTTACCAGGGATTTGAATATAGCACAGCAAAGTCTGTAGCCAGGTGACGGGATTGTCCCAACCTGTGTGGCTTCCTTATGCAGTCTTGTCATCACAGCCGAATCCAATAATTCGATGCTGAAGTCCTTGTGGTTTTATAATCCAGTTTCTGATCCCCTTGGTTGGCACCGGAATGCCTAGGCCTGGGGTTATGACTGGACAATCGGATCTGAAGATCCTAGATTAGCTGCCATATCCAGTCTGCTGGTCAAAGTGAACAGTCCTGCTTATATACCCTGAGCCCTCATTGCAGGATATTGGGGGACTTCACGATTGGTGGAATAACACTGTCTTTTCATTGGCTGGACCTCAAGCCTCATTTAACATATTTTAGTAGTATTGCAATCCTGGCAAGGTAGAGCGACATACTGATTGATATAGCCCTTACAATGGAATGTTAGTAGGAGACATTCAGTCTGCAAACCATGACATTAAAACAATGGAGGCTGGGACAATTTACATGAAGTCAACATCCACAGGGTAATATACAATGGACAATTAGCATAATTAAGTTCTCTTGCCTTCTATGACTAGCAAGGTAGATAATTACATTACCATGCTAAACTAAACACCAGTCATCTACGAAATGCTGTAGAAAATTCTCCTTGGCCATTACAAGTTTGCAAACCAAAATACAATATGGTCTGGAAGAATAAGAAATCCTCCTACATTATATATTAAAGGGGTCCATTTCGTCACACCTGGATAGAGACGTGCATGAGGGCCTCTTTAAATAATGTGCCCATTTTAAGGAAGTTGTTTTTTTGTTGTATTGCCCTAGGCAGGGCTGCCAAAAGTTGGGAGGCACGTCAATGCCCCTGGATAGAGACATGCATGAGGGCCTCTTTAAATATTCTGCCCATTATAAGGAAGTGGGTCTTTTGTAGTATTGCCCTAGGCAGGGCAGCCAAAAATTGTGTGGCACTCTGATGCCCCTGGATAGAGGTGTGCATGAGGGCCTCTTTAAATAATGTGCCCATTATAAGGAAGTGGGTCTTTTGTAGTATTGCCCTTGGCAGGGCTGCCAAAAGTTGGGAGGCACTTCAATGCCCCTACATAGAGACGTGCATGAGGGCCACTTTAAATATTGTGCCCATTTTAAGGAACTTTGGCTTTTGTGGTATTGCCCTAGGTAGGGCTGCCAAAAGTTGGGAGGCACTTCAATGCCCCTAGATAGAGACGTCCATGAGGGACTCTGTAAATATTGTGCCCATTTTAAGGAAGTGGGTCTTTCGTAGTATTGCCCTAGGCAGGGCTGCTAAACATTGGGAGGCACCCCTATGCCCCTAGATAGAGACGTGCATGAGGGCCTCTTTAAATAATGTGCCCATTTTAAGGAAGTGGGTGTTTTGTAGTATTGCCTTAGGCAGGGCTGCTAAACATTGGGAGACACCCCAATGCCCCTGGATAGAGACGTGCATGAGGGCCTCTTTAAATATTGTACCCATTTTAAGGAACTTTGTCTTTTGTAGTATTGCCCTAGGCAGGGCTGCCAAAAGTTGGGAGGCACTTCAATGCCCCTGGATAGAGACGTGGATGAGGGTCTACTTAAATATGGTTGCCATTATTAGGAATTGGGTCTTCCATAGTTTTCCCTAGGAAGCGCTGCAAAAAATTGGGAAGCATTGCGATGCCCACGGGAAGAAACATGGAGGAGAACCTCTAAATATTGTTCCCATTACAAAGGAGCGGGTCTCCTGTACTTGCAATGCCCATTCTCTAAGTATGGACTAAAACATTTACCCCAGGGGGTATACATGAAACTGCTGTCTAACTTTTTAAAGGTTATGGTAATCATCATCATAAATATGATGTAAATAAATTATGTTTTCGTGGCATCATGGACCACGGTAGCACTGATCATATGATGGTGGCAGATAAGGAGAAGGAGGAACAGTACAGCAAGTAGCCAAAGTCATGAAGTGTGTACCCATGTGTGGGTAGTAGGAGGGGCATGGCAATTTACCGGCAGAAAAAATGCAATGCCTATGACTTTAGATTACACTATTATTTGGTGGTGGTGTGGTGAAGTCAGGTCCAATCCAACCCTTGTTCATCTTGATCAGAGTCAGCCTGTCCACCTTCATTTACCATTTTTTGAGGCAGGAGCCTCAATTTGTATAAGCCAAAACACTCAGTATACCCAACTCAGCGTTTGAGACTGACTGGTAAACCTGCTGTAATTTAATCTCTAATCTGTCATCTCAGTGTCCAGCTAAAAAACATCTTTTGGACGCCTTCATTTAGCTGTATACAGGCAGCACACCATTGAAAATGGCAAGGGACAAGGAACTGGACGTGATGGTGGTGCAGGCAGAGGCCAAGGCCGTGTGCAAGCTCGAATTGCGCCACGACAGACGACCACATCATCTCGCTGGACTTTCCTGTCCCAATTTCTTGGGGACCGCAGCAGTACACCACTATTAAACCAAGATCAGTGTCAACAGGTTGTTAGTTGGATAGCGGATAAAGCTTCCAGTCAGTTTGGCACCACCACAAACACCCTGTCTTCCACACGGTCAAGTGTCAGTAGCCGTGAGACTGGACCACACATTCCGCACCCTGATCCACCTTTCTCCCACCATGCCGTCTGTCCGGCCCCGGACATAACTGTTCCCACACTTGGACACTCTGAAGAGCTGTTCACTTATCCATTCTTGGGTTCTGGCCTCTCGCCAGCTCCACTTGAAGTGGGTCATGAGGAGATTGTATGTACCGATGCCCAAATATTTGAGCAGTCCCGGTATCACGAAGGCAACGGTGGGAACGTGTCTCAACAAGAGGTGGACGATGATGAGACACAATTGCCAGAAAGTCAGGAGGAGGACTAGGGTGCGGAAGTGGAAGATGACGTGGTGGATGATCCAGTAACTGACCCAACCTGGCAGGAGGACATGCAGAGTGAGGACAGCAGTGCACAGGGGGAGGGAGGCGTAGCATCACAACAGGCCAGAAGAAGCAGGGTAGTGGACGCAGGCAGAAGGCAGGCAACCGTTCCCCGGAACAACAACACGACAGAAGTTGCCAGTACAACTGTTAGGTCTTCCCGAGTCTGGCTGTTTTTTAAGGTGTCTGCAGATAATTCCAAAAAGGCCATTTGCAACACCTGCCATGTCAGAATCAGCAGGGGTAGCAAAACTAGCAGCCTGACCACCACCAGCATGATCAGGCACATGTCAGCAAAGCACCCGACTTTGTGGGATGTACACCAGAGTCCAGGAGCACTGTATGCGTGTGACACCACTGCATC
The DNA here is from genome assembly GCA_033576535.1 of Allobates femoralis. Lineage (NCBI taxonomy): Eukaryota > Metazoa > Chordata > Amphibia > Anura > Aromobatidae > Allobates > Allobates femoralis. Next base: position 314,366,092 of record JARQOC010000003.1, read on the forward strand.
TTCCACTGTTGTGCGTGCAAGCCAATCCCCTGTCCACATTGCATGTGAAGATGCCTCCTGTCCTGCCCCTGTACTTGCACAAGCAAAAATACCACCATCATCAATCATGTCCTTGTCCCAGAGCAGCGTTCAGTTATCCATACACCAATTTTTGGAACGCAAGCACAAATACGCTGCAAACGTCCTACATGCTACACTTCTAAATTCACACATTTCGCGACTGCTTGCGCTGGAAATATTGCCTTTTAGGCTAGTGGAGACGGAAGCATTCCGGGACCTGATGGCGGCAGCCGTTCCACGTTACTTGGTCCCCAGCCGCCACTATTTCTTCTGGTGTGTTGTCCCCACATTACATAAGCACGTGTCACAAAACATTACATGTGCCCTTAACAACGTAGTTTCCGGAAAAGCCCACCTAACCACGGACACATAGACAAGTGCTTGCGGGCGGGGGCGGTACATCTCGCTGTTGACACACTGGGTTAATATTCGGGAAGCCGGGACCCAGTCTGAGCTTGGGACGGAACACGTCGTTCCCACACCAAGGATGCAGGCCTAACTCAGTCAGGGTTTCACCCACAGTGTACAGCTCCGGAACGTCATGATCCTCAGCCTCCTCCTCCTCCACTTCACCCTCTACACCAGTCCCAAGCTGGAAGCACTGCAGCACTGCCTTGGCTAAGCGGCAACAGGCTGTGCTGAAGCTAATATGCGTAGGTGACAAATCCCACAATGCTGAAGAGTTGTGGAAAGCTCTGAAACAGCAGGCAGATCACTGGCTCACACCGCTGAACCTACAGCTAGGCATGGTCGTGTGTGACAATGGCCGGAGCCTGGTGGCGGCTCTGAGGTGAGGCGAGCTGACACATGTTCCATGCATGGCCCATGTGCTCAACCTCGTGGTTCAGTGGTTTCTTAAATCCTACCCGGAGTTGCTGTCGGATCTGCTCGTAAAAGTACGCCGCCTGTGTGACCATTTTAGAAAGTCACCTACTGCTTCAGCCGCCCTTGCCAGCTTTCAGCAGCGTTTGCAGAGTCCGTATCACAGACTGGTGTGTGAAGCCCCCACACATTGGTATTCCACACTGCACATGTTGGTCAGGATTTGTGAGCACAAGAGGGCAGTTGTTGACTACCTGCATCAACTAGGCCATCCGTATGCGCTTTAAACTCCACACATAAGACCTCAGGAGTGGACATGGATGTCCGACATATGTACCGTCCTCCAAAACTTTGAGGACTCCACCAAGATGGTGAGGGGCGATGACGCCATCATTAGCGTCTCCATCCCGCTTCTCTGTCTTCTAAAATGCTGTCTGCTCAAAATCAAAGATAATGCATTGCAGGCAGAGCACGATGAGTTGGAGCAATAAACCATATGGGGTGATTACACACAGCCCAGCTTCATCTCATCCCAATGTGCATTGGAGGACAATGACGAGGAGGAGGATAAAGAAATGGAGCCACTTTCATGCGGAATTGACGGTAATACATGCACAACCGTCATACCGTCGGTTCAGCGTGGATGGCCAGAGGACAGGGGAGAGGAGGGGGATGATGAAGACAGCATGGTCAGTCATCCTGTTGGTGAGGACCTGAAGTCTTGCCTATTAACAGTCTGGCGCACATGGCTGACTTTATGTGATGCTGCCTGTCTTGTGACCCTCGCGTTATCAACATCTTGGCAGACATTCATTACTGGTTGGTGACACTTTTAGACGCACGCTACAAGGAGAACTTTATTTCTCTTATTCCTGAGGCGGAGAGGTCTACAAAAATGCTGCAGTACCACAAGGCCCTAGTTGTGGAATTAGTCAAAAAATTCCCTTCTGAAAACACTTGCGTCAGAGGCCACGGTTCGGTGGACAACCAAGGCATCCGGCCGAGAGAGGCACAAATCCAATCCAGCAGAGGTAGGGGAACACTCTCAAAGATTTTGGAGAGTTTTCTCAGCACCTCCCATAGCACAGGCCCTCAGGAGCGGGGTAGTGTAACAAGGACTGAAAAGTTTGTAAAGATACTGAAGGAGTACCTTGCCGATCGTACGAAAGTGCTCCTAGATTCCTCTGTGCCTTATAATTATTGGGTATCCAAGCTGGACACGTGGCAGGAATTGTCCCTCTACGCCTTGGAAGTCCTGGCCTGCGCTGACGCTAGCGTTTTGTCAGAGCGTGTTTTTATTGCCGCAAGTGGAATCATTACTGATAAACGCACCCACCTGTCAACCAAAAATGCTGACCAGTTGTTTATGAGCTGGATACTGAGATTAGAGATTAAATTACAGCAGTTACAGAGTGTTTTGGCGTATACAAATTGGAGCTACAACCCCCTCCTGGCTCACAAAAAAGGTAAATGAATGCAGACAAGAGTTGGTTTTTACCTGGACACAGAGATTAGAGGTTAAATCCCAGCAGGTGAATCGGTCAGACACAAACGCTGACAAGAATACTGAGTGTTTTGGTGTATACTAATTTCCGCTACAACCCACTCCTGGTGCACACAAATGGTAAATGAATGCAGACAAGAGTTGGTTTTTAGCTAAACACTGAGATTAGAGATTAAAGGTTAAATCCCAGCAGGTGGACCAATCAGACCCAAACGCTGACGAGAATACCAAGTGTTTTGGTGTAACCTAATTTCCGCTACAACCCACTCCTGGCGCACACAAATGGTAATGAATGCAGACAAGAGTTGGTTTTTAGCTGGACACAGAGATTAGAGATTAGAGGTTAAATCCCAGCAGATGGACCGGTCAGACACAAACGCTGACGATAATACCGAGTGTTTTGGTGTAACCTAATTTCCGCTACAACCCACTCCTGGTGCACACAAATGGTAAATGAATGCAGAGAAGAGTTGGTTTTTAGCTGGACACAGAGATTTGAGATTAAGTCCCAGCAGGTGGACCAGTCAGACATAAACTCTAACAAGAATACCGAGTGTCTTGGCGTATCCTACACTGTGTTCCATATTATTATGCAAATTGGTTTTAAGTGTCATAGGGTTTTATTTTTATTTTTTTTTAAATGAAACCCATTGATGGTATTGTGTCTCAGGGTTCTTTGGATCATTGAAATCAATCTCAGTTTTCTGTGATAATTAGTTTGGCAGGTGAGCCAATAAAAGGAAAACTGGGTGTTCCACAATATTACACAGGCCACAGTTTTCAAATAACATAGCAAAGAAAAAGGATGTCTCTGCTGCCGAAAAGCAACAAATAGTGCAATGCCTTGGACAAGGGATGAAAACATTTGATATTGCACGAAAATGTAAGCGTGATCATCGTATTGCGAAGAAATTTGCGGCTGATTCTGAGCACAGATGTGTTCGTGCAGATAAAGGCAGAATGAGGAAGGTTTCTGCCAGGCAAATTCATCAGATTAAGAGAGCAGCTGCTAAAAAGGCCTTACAAACCAACAAACAGATATTTGAAGCTGCTGGTGCCTCTGTAGTCCCTCGAACCTCAAGGTGTAGGATCCTTCAAAGGCTTGATGTGGTGCATAAATCTACTATTCGGCCACCCCTAAACAGTGCTCACAAGAAGAAACAGTTGCAGTGGGTCCAGATATACATGAAGACTAATTTTCAAACAGTCTTGTTTACTGATGAGTGCCGAGCAACCCTGGATGATCCAGATGATTAGAGTAGTAGATGGTTGGTGGATGCCACCATGTCCCAACAAGGCTGTGACATCAGCAAGGAGGTGGAGGAGTCATGTTTTGGGCTGGAATCATTGGGAAACAGCTGGTAGGTCCCTTTAAGGTTCCTGAAGGTGTGAAAATGACCTCTGCAACGTATATAGAGTTTCCAACTGAGAACTTTCTTCCATGGTACAAAAAGCAAAAACATGCCTTTAGGAGCAAAATCATCCTCATGCATGTCAATGCACCATCTCATGCTACAAAGAATACCTCTGTGCCATTGGCTGCTATGGGCATAAAAGGAGATAAACTCATGGTGTGGCCACCATCTTCCCCTGACCTCAACCTTAGGAGTATAATCAAGCAAAAGATCTATGAGGGTGGGAGGCAGTTCACACCAAACAGCAGCTATGGAAGGCTATTCTGACATCATGCAAAGAAATACAAGCAAAAACTTTCCAGAAACTCACAAGTTCAATGGATGCTAGAATTGTAAAGGTGATATCAAAGTAGGGTTCCTATGTTACCATGCAACTTGGCCTGTTATGATGTTTTGGAGTTACATAGCTTTTTATCTCAGTGAATGTGACCTGTTAATGCAGCAAATTCAGCAAACGAGTATTTTCAGTTCTTTCAAACATATCAAAAGTTTAGAAACTCTACTGTGCGTAATAATTTGTAACAGTGCATTTAGAGTTTTTTTTTCATTTTGAAGATGATACTGCTATCATTGGGAGGTTTCTTCAATAAAATTTGATGTATACTCTAACGGGTGGTGACTTTTATTACACTGATCGTCATTTGCACTGACCATTTAGGAAAATCAGAAAAAAAGAACATTTGCATAATAATTTGGAACACAATGTAATTTTCGCTACAACCCACTCCTGGCACACACAAATGGTAAATGAATGCAGACAAGAGTTGGTTTTTAGCTAAACACTGAGATTAGAGATTAGAGGTTAAATCCCAGCAGGTGGACCAGTCAGACACAAACGCTGACGAGAATACCGAGTGTTTTGGCGTATCCTAATTTCCGCTACAACCCACTCCTGGCACACACAAATGGTAAATGAATGCAGACAAGAGTTGTTTTTTAGCTAAACACTGAGATTAGAGATTAGAGGTTAAATCCCAGCAGGTGGATCAGTCAGACACAAATGCTGACGAGAATACCGAGTGTTTTGGTGTATCCTAATTTCCGCTACAACCCACTCCTGGCGCTCAAAAATGCTAAATGAATGCAGACAAGAGTTGGTTTTTAGCTGGACACAGAGATTAGAGATTAAATCCCAGCAGGTGGACCGGTCAGACACAAACGCTGATGAGAATGCAGAGTGTTTTGGAGTATCCTAATTTCCCTACAACCAACTCCTGCCTATAGAGAGCTAAATTAATCCCTAAAAGCACTGTTTTGGGATGGATGAGATTTCCAGCCTGTCTACCAGCCCCAGATGTGATGCAGGCTGGTATACTGGCACAACGAAGTTTGCTATATACCCGCCTCCCTGCCTGCCTGTATACAGCTCTATTAGTCCTCAGAAGGACTGTTGTGGTAATTAGATTGGCAGCCCTGCGCCTACACTAGCTGAAAGGCCACAAATCTGTCCCTCAATCAGCAGCAGCTCTCCCTACACTGACTGTCTAATGGCGCAGAGTGACGAGCACAGCACGGTCAGGTCTTATAAAGACTTGATCACGCTGTGCGGCCAGCCAATCACTGTAAAGCCACAACCAACAGGGCTGTGGCTTTACAGTGGCTGTTAGCGCCAACATGCAGGGAGGTGGACCCCGAGCATAGCAAGAGTATCCTGAGATTACTCGGTACTCACTGAGTACCCCGAGTACCGAGATATTCGTGCGAGTACCGAGTAGTGACAAGCATATTCGCTCATCCCTAGTATCAATCCTTGAATTATAGTTTTTCTCTGCAAGTTCCTCTCCTGGTTTTGGCACACAAACCTGATCAGCCAAAAAACTGCAGTGTGAAACCAGCCTTATGCCGGCTTCACACTACGATTTAATCCGATCCGTGGCTGTCCGTTTTAAACTGGACATCCCCGGACCGGATTTTGGCCCCACAGTATCCGATGGGGTCGGATTGCAGCTCTCTGCCATCCGGTTTCTATGTGTCCGGGAGAATCCGTGAGGAATCAGATTTTTCTCCCGGACACAAAATTGGAGCATGCAGTAATTTTGTGTCCAGGGAGAAAAATCTCCTCAAATTGGATCCTCCCGGATTCTCCCGGATCCGGGGCAATCCTGCGCTCCCTAACATGGGAGTCAATTTTGCCGGATTGCCCCGATCCGGGAGGATCTGGGAACCGAACAACTGCGGTTGAAGTTCAGCGTGAGCTACACTGAACTTCAGCACCAGGGATCTGTCCCCTATGATGCGGTTCAGCACCATTTCGCAAGGGACGGCTGAGCTCTGCAGCATCCAGCTGTACACTGGACTGGAGGGCATATTAGCCCTCCGGTTCTGTGTGCTGATCCGGTCGACAGTGGACAGCCACGGATGGGATTACATCGTAGTGAGAAGCCGGCCTTAGCTGAAGTCTGACTGAAGTCGTCAAACCTGAACATCCATGGGTCTGGTCATCCCTACTAAGGAATAGTGAAACAAATCAAAGACACTTTTTCAAAGACTTATCTTAAAAATAAAGTTTTAATATTTTAGCATTCTGGATTTAATGTGATAAAACATAGGATGGTATTTTATGAAATGTTCCTGTTTTTTTTTTTGCTCATATGTGATTGGATTCGTCATAATTTCCCTTCCATATTTTATCATCTAATTTTGTAATCTCTTTCTAAATCTATTTTCACACTGATAACAACACCCTGTAAAATTTATAACTAGTTCTGTACAGGGAAACATGTAATGCTTTTCTGAGTTTGCTCCGTGCAACAATTGATGGAACATATCCTTCAGAAGTTACAGAAGCAAGAAGCTTATTAATGCTAGCTGTCTGACAAATCAATTATTCATGCTATAATCTTCTTGGAGGGACCTTTACCTCTCCACCTTGTTCTCGGAATGAAAGTTTATGATGTATTTTGCAGGTGATTCCATGCAAGAGAAGAAGCAATCATCAAAAAGAGTATTTTAGATTCAGGTAGAAAACAATGAAGTATACAGGTCTTTTGTGAGCAGTGAATTTACAATTGTGAGGCCCTAGTGTTTGTTTTACACTGCACAGATTGTGTTATGGCTGCTAAGTACACATCATATCTCTATCGGAGATGAGAACCTTAAAGTTAACTCAATCAGTACACAGGTAATACTGAATCCATTTTTATAAAACATGTATTTTTACCCTAACATGGAAAATAAATTTAATGTAAAGAATTTTCATAATTTACCTTGTTAAGTAAATAAACATATCTGCATATTTTTAACCTGAATCACAAAAAACAGTCAAACGTGTAAAAATACTCTGTTGTAAAAAAAACTGTGAAAAGCAAGTGCTGCTGAAAAAGTAGTAAAAAACAGGGTATTTAGTTGATAAGTTTTTTGCAAAAAATGTATACTAAGACGCTCTACCACTTCAAGGTAACCTGTACTAGAGCAGTCCCTATCTGATGTATTTAAAACCTGACCATATATATTGGTACCTAAATGAGCAGGATCCAGACAGGTCCAATGTCTCACTTGGACTGACTGCAGAAGACGGCTTTTTATGTGTAGGGCTCAAGGAGAGGGGTGGGTGACTCCCCTTTCTTGCAGAAACAAGAAACAATGTAGACAAAAAGTAAGTGTATCAGATATTTTTTGAGATGCAATACAGATCACGCAATATACATGTTACAATGTCCGTGTCCACTTGTGATTTGAAGACACGAATAAATCAGCATAGGTGCGACATATGAAAAAAAAACGCAAAGACCTGCCTGTCCCTAAGCACTTTAGCGAACAAGGACATACAGAGAAAGATTTGAGATTCAGAATCATAGATTATGTACCAGTACACAGCCGGGGAGGGAACCGTACAGAAGTTTAAAAAAATTGGAAATGAGATGGATACATGAGTTGAGGACATTAAAGCTGGCAGGATTAAATGTCAATTTTAAGGTACATATATTTTGAGGAACCCCATTGTTGGTTATAACTTTCCATGTAACCTGATTTCTGTGTGATGAATGTGCTATTGTTATTTTAATATATATGGATATTTTTATAATGATATCCTTTTTTATCTTTCTCCAGATATACAGTTGTGGCCAAAAGTATTGACACCCCTGCAATTCTGTCAGATAATACTCTGTTTCCTCCTGAAAATGATTGCAATCACAAATTCTTTGGTATTATTATCTTCATTTAATTTGTCTTCAATAAAAAAAACACAAAAGAGAATGAAGCAAAAAGCAAAACATTGATCATTTCACACAAAACTCCAAAAATGGGCCAGACAAAAGTATTGGCACCCTCAGCCTAATACTTGGTTGCACAACCTTTAGCCAAAATAACTGCGATCAACCTCTTCCGGTAACCATCAATGAGTTTATTACAATACTCTACTGGAATTTTAGACCATTCTTCTTTGGCAAACTGCTCCAGGTTCCTGATATTTGAAGGGTATCTTCTTCAAACTGCCATTTTTAGATCTCTCCACAGGTGTTCTATGGGATTCAGGTCTGGACTCATTGCTGGCCACCTTAGAAGTCTCCAGTGATTTCTCTCAAACTATTTTCTAGTGCTTTTTGAAGTGCGTTTTGGGTCATTGTCCTGCTGGATGACCTATGACCTCTGAGGGAGACCCAGCTTTCTCACACTGGGCCCTACATTATGCTGCAAAATTTGTTGGTAGTCTTCAGACTTCATAATGCTATGCACACGGTCAAGCAGTCCAGTGCCAGAGGCAGCAAAGCAACCCCAAAACATCAGGGAACCTCCGCCATGTTTGACTGTAGGGACCGTGTTCTTGTCTTTGAATGCCTCTTTTTTTCTCCTGTAAACTCTATGTTGATGCCTTTGCCCAAAAAGCTCTACTTTTGTCTCATCTGACCAGAGAACATACTTCCAAAACATTTTAGGCTTTCTCAGGTAAGTTTTGGCAAACTTCAGCCTGGCTTTTTTATGTCTCAGGGTAAGAAATGGGGTCTTCCTGGGTATCCTACCATATAGTCCCTTTTCATTCAGACGCTGACAGATAGTACGGATTGACACTGTTGTACCCTCGGACTGCAGGGCATCTTGAACTTGTTTGGATGTTAGTCAAGGTTCTTTATCCATCATCCGCACAATCTTGCGTTGAAATCTCTCAGCAATTTTTCTTTTCCGTCCACATCTAGGGAGGTTAGCCACAGTGCCATGGGCTTTAAACTTCTTGATGACACTGCGCACGGTAGACACAGGAACATTCAGGTCTTTGGAGATGGACTTGTAGCCTTGAGATTGCTCATGCTTCCTGACAATTTGGTTTCTCAAGTTCTCAGACAGTTCTTTGGACTTCTTTGTTTTCTCCATGCTCAATGTGGTACACACAAGGACACAGGACAGAGGATGAGTCAACTTTAATCCATGTCAACTGGCTGCAAGTGTGATTTAGTTATTGCCAACACCTGTTAGGTGCCACAGGTAAGTTACAGGTGCTGTTAATTACACAAATTAGAGAAGCATCACATGATTTTTCTAACAGTGTCAATACTTTTGTCCACCCCCTTTTTTATGTTTGGTGTGGAATTATATCCAATTTGGCTTTAGGACAATTCTTTTTGTGTTTTCTTTTTCATTGAAGACAAATTAAATGAAGATAATAATACCAAAGAATTTGTGATTGCAATCATTTTCAGGAAGAAACTGAGTATTATCTGACAGAATTGCAGGGGTGTCAATACTTTTGGCCACAACTGTATGATGCTTTGAAGAGAGTGACTACAAGACTATGAAGGGTACTTAATAACAGGAATTAAGATAAGACGCATATCTTTCATATTTCTATAGAATGAGTTTTATGGCCATCTCACCGCAGTATATTGAACAGACCTCCTGGTATGTGTGAAACAGATTGAATGAGAACTGCATGAAGAGTGACCTCTGGTGGTGAAGGGTATTCAGGAATGGTTAATGCTGTAAGAGAGACTGAAGGGGCCATCAAACACTACGAGTTTGTGAGCGATCTCACCTACGATCTCTGGGGTGCGCGCTCCTGGACAACATCGTTAGTGAGGCGTCACATGTAGAGATATCGTTCACGACGCAGCAACGATATTGTGTGCAGGTATCGTTCGCACAACCCTGCGACCAATGCTTGTCAATGCTGTGAATAGGTGAAATCGTTAAGGAGATTGTTATCGCGGTGTCACACTCAACGATGCAAGCAGATTGCATGATCGACATCGTCTGATTTGGGGTCCGAATCTCAAATCTACGATGAACGATCACACAACTTATCACTTGTAAGATCGACGTGTCACATGCAACGACGTCATTAGAATACACAGGATTTCCCAGGTAAAATTTATACATTATCATTTAAATCCCACGCCAATATCGCTGATTGGTCAGGGCCGGCCGTCCGCGACCAAGTGTGGTTCAAATCCCCCGGTAAAGCTTTGCTCATTGGTCGCCCACATATGGGTACACACTTCATGACTTTGGCTACTTGCTGTACTGCATCCGCCACCATCATATGATCAGTGTGACTGTGGTTCATGATGTCATGAAAACATAATTTTTTTACATCATATTTATGATGATGATGACCCTAACCATTCAAATGTTAGGCAGTAGTTTCATGTATACCCCCCAGGGGTAAATGTTTTAGTCCATGCCTACAGAATGGGCACTACAAGTACAGGAGACCCGCTCCTTTGCAATGGGAACAATATTTAGAGGCTCTCCTCCATGTTTCTTTCCAGGGGCATTGGGGTGCCTCCCAATTTTTGGCTTCCTTGTCAAAGGGCAATACTACAAAAGACCCACTTCCTTAAAATGGGCATATTATTTAAAGAGGCCCTCATGCACGTCTCTATCCAGGGGCATCAGAGTTCCACACAATTTTTGGCTGCCCTGCCAAAGGGCAATACTACAAAAGACAAGCTTCCTTAAAATGGGCACAATATTTAAAGAGGCCCTCATGCACGTCTCTTTCCAGGGGCATTGGGGTGCCTCCCAATTTTTGGCTGCCCTGACCAAAGGGCTATACTACAATACACCCACTTGAGGGTTACAGGCCCTACTACATGTCTGTATGCATGGGTCATTGTTGAACCTCCCAATTTTTGCCTGCCATGGCCAAAGGCCTATACTACAATACACCCAGTTCTTCTTTACAGGCCCTCCTGCACGTCTCTATCCAGGGACAATGTGGAGCCTCCCAATTTTTGGATGCCCTGGCCAAAGGGCTATACTACAATACACCCAGTTCTTGTTTACAGGCCATCCTGCATGTCTGTATCCAGGGACAAAGAGGAGCCTCCCAATTTTTGGCTGCCCTGACCAAAGGGCTATACTACAATGCACCCACTTGAGGGTTACAGGCCCTCCTGCACGTCTCTATCCAGGGACAAAGAGGAGCCTCCCAATCTTTGGCTGCCCTGACCAAAGGGCTATACTACAATACACCCACTTGAGGGTTACAGGCCCTACTACATGTCTGTATGCATGGCTCATTGTTGAACCTCCCAATTTTTGCCTGCCATGGCCAAAGGCCTATACTACAATACACCCAGTTCTTCTTTACAGGCCCTCCTGCACGTCTCTATCCAGGGACAATGTGGAGCCTCCCAATTTTTGGATGCCCTGGCCAAAGAGCTATACTACAATACACCCAGTTCTTGTTTACAGGCCATCCTGCATGTCTGTATCCAGGGACAAAGAGGAGCCTCCCAATTTTTGGCTGCCCTGACCAAAGGGCTATACTACAATACACCCACTTGAAGGTTACAGGCCCTACTACATGTCTGTATGCATGGGTCATTGTTGAACCTCCCAATTTTTGGCTGCCCTGATCGAAGGGCTATACTACAATACACCCACTTGAGGGTTACAGGCCCTACTACATGTCTGTATGCATGGGTCATTGTTGAACCTCCCAATTTTTGGCTGCCCTGACCAAAGGGCTATACTACAATACACCCACTTGAGGGTTACAGGCCCTACTACATGCCTGTATGCATGGGTCATTGTTGAACCTCCCAATTTGTGGCTGCCCTGACCAAAGGGCTATACTACAATACACCCACTTGAGGGTTACAGGCCCTACTACATGTCTGTATGCATGGGTCATTGTTGAACCTCCCAATTTTTGGCTGCCCTGACAAAAGGGCTATACTACAATACACCCACTTAAGGGTTACAGGCCCTACTACATGTCTGTATGCATCGGTCATTGTTGAACCTCCCAATTTGTGGCTGCCCTGACCAAAGGGCTATACTACAATACACCCACTTGAGGGTTACAGGCCCTCCTGCACGTCTCTATCCAGGGACAAAGAGGAGCCTCCCAATTTTTGGCTGCCCTGACCAAAGGGCTATACTACAATACACCCACTTGAGGGTTACAGGCCCTACTACATGTCTGTATGCATGGGTCATTGTTGAACCTCCCAATTTGTGGCTGCCCTGACCAAAGGGCTATACTACAATACACCCACTTGAGGGTTACAGGCCCTCCTGCACGTCTCTATCCAGGGACAAAGAGGAGCCTCCCAATTTTTGGCTGCCCTGACCAAAGGGCTATACTACAATACACCCACTTGAGGGTTACAGGCCCTACTACATGTCTGTATGCATGGCTCATTGTTGAACCTCCCAATTTTTGCCTGCCATGGCCAAAGGCCTATACTACAATACACCCAGTTCTTCTTTACAGGCCCTCCTGCACGTCTCTATCCAGGGACAATGTGGAGCCTCCCAATTTTTGGATGCCCTGGCCAAAGGGCTATACTACAATACACCCAGTTCTTGTTTACAGGCCATCCTGCATGTCTGTATCCAGGGACAAAGAGGAGCCTCCCAATTTTTGGCTGCCCTGACCAAAGGGCTATACTACAATACACCCACTTGAGGGTTACAGGCCCTACTACATGTCTGTATGCATGGGTCATTGTTGAACCTCCCAATTTTTGGCTGCCCTGACCAAAGGGCTATACTACAATACACCCACTTGAGGGTTACAGGCCCTACTACATGTCTGTATGCATGGGTCATTGTTGAACCTCCCAATTTTTGGCTGCCCTGACCAAAGGGCTATACTACAATACACCCACTTGAGGGTTACAGGTCCTACTACATGTCTGTATGCATGGGTCATTGTTGAACCTCCCAATCTTTGGCTGCCCTGACCAAAGGGCTATACTACAATACACCCACTTGAGGGTTACAGGCCCTACTACATGTCTGTATGCATGGGTCATTGTTGAACCTCCCAATTTTTGGCTGCCCTGACCAAAGGGCTATACTACAATACACCCACTTGAGGGTTACAGGCCCTACTACATGTCTGTATGCATGGGTCATTGTTGAACCTCCCAATTTGTGGCTGCCCTGACCAAAGGTCTATACTACAATACACCCACTTGAGGGTTACAGGCCCTACTACATGTCTGTATGCATGGGTCATTGTTGAACCTCCCAATTTTTGGCTGCCCTGACCAAAGGGCTATACTACAATACACCCACTTGAGGGTTACAGGCCCTACTGCATGTCTGTATGCATGGGTCATTGTTGAACCTCCCAATTTTTGGCTGCCCTGACCAAAGGGCTATACTACAATACACCCACTTTAGGGTTACAGGCCCTACTGCATGTCTGTATGCATGGGTCATTGTTGAACCTCCCAATTTTTGGCTGCCCTGACCAAAGGGCTATACTACAATACACCCACTTGAGGGTTACAGACCCTACTACATGTCTGTATGCATTGGTCATTGTTGAACCTCCCAATTTTTGGCTGCCCTGACCAAAGGGCTATACTACAATACACCCACTTGAGGGTTACAGGCCCTACTACATGTCTGTATGCATGGTTCATTGTTGAACCTCCCAATTTTTGGCTGCCCTGACCAAAGGGCTATACTACAATACACCCACTTGAGGGTTACAGGCCCTACTACATGTCTGTATGCATGGGTCATTGTTGAACCTCCCAATTTTTGGCTGCCCTGACCAAAGGGCTATACTACAATACACCCACTTGAGGGTTACAGGCCCTACTACATGTCTGTATGCATGGGTCATTGTTGAACCTCCCAATTTTTGGCTGCCCTGACCAAAGGGCTATACTACAATACACCCACTTGAGGGTTACAGGCCCTACTACATGTCTGTATGCATGGGTCATTGTTGAACCTCCCAATTTTTGGCTGCCCTGACCAAAGGGCTATACTACAATACACCCACTTGAGGGTTACAGGCCCTACTACATGTCTGTATGCATGGGTCATTGTTGAACCTCCCAATTTTGGCTGCCCTGACCAAAGGGCTATACTACAATACACCCACTTGAGGGTTACAGGCCCTCCTGCACGTCTCTATCCAGGGACAAAGAGGAGCCTCCCAATTTCTGGCTGCCCTGACCAAAGGGCTATACTACAATACACCCACTTGAGGGTTACAGGCCCTACTACATGTCTGTATGCATGGCTCATTGTTGAACCTCCCAATTTTTGCCTGCCCTGGCCAAAGACCTATACTACAATACACCCATTTCTTCTTTACAGGACCTCCTGCACGTCTCTATCCAGGGACAATGTGGAGCCTCCCAATTTTTGGATGCCCTGGCCAAAGGGCTATACTACAATACACCCAGTTCTTGTTTACAGGCCATCCTGCATGTCTGTATCCAGGGGCATTGGTGAACCTCCCAATTTTGGACTGCCCTTGCAAAGGAAGATACTACAATAGACCCAGTTCCTCAAAATGGGCACTTTATTTCTAGACAGGGCTTCATGTACGTCTCTTGTCAGGGTCATCGGAGTGTCGCACAATGTTTTCACGTAAAATCTTTCATGTAATCACAAAAAATGACATACACCAGCTGTATCTCACTATTGGGTATGTGCCCTTAACATTTCCACCCTAAATATTCATTTTGGTGTCATTTTGGAAGGTTTTCTGGAGACTCCGTAAAATTGGCGTGAAACTCGGACAACATTGTTCACAGCTGTGACTTTTGAGTGAGAAATGCTTCCAGGGGTCTTCCCCATGGTGTTGCCATGTCATTTGAGCACTCTTCTGAGACTTTTGTGACATTTTTAGGGTTTTTCCATGCTGCCGGCAGTCATTTCATAAAAATACTCGTGTCTCCCATAGGATAACATTGGGCTCGTTACTCGGGCCGAGTACACGAGTATCTCGGGATGCTCGGCCCGAGCTTCGAGCACCCGAGCATTTGAGTACTCGCTCATCAGTACTCAAGATATGTCAGTGCTCCAGAAGCTGCTTGGAGAATATTTGCATTTCCTATGCATGCTCAGTCACATGCTATTATACTTTAGCTGTCCATCTACCAAATCAACATCAGGTTTATTTTCATGAAAATTCCGCAGTTGAAGATGTGTCAAAAAGTTTAGGTTCAAAGTCAGCATTAATGGAATGGTTTTTGCTGAACCAACATGACAACAATGCAAGGCAGTATTTCTATCGTGAGATTCCAGAGCATTATGTTTGGAATAAAGGTTGGAAGCCAAGACAACGAGGAGTTAGTAAAATTATTGGACGTATCTATACTGTGTCAATGATCAAGAAAGATATTGCCTTCGTCTGTTACTGCTGCATGTGAAAGGTGCTACGAGTTATGAGTTTTTGAAAACAGTTAATGGAGAAGTGCACAATACATTTAAAGCTGCAGCTTTGGCTTTAGGACTTTTATTAGATGATAGTGTTTGGACCTCAACCTTAGAAGATGCAGTTTCCTTAAATATGCCTTATCAACTTCGGCAATTGTTTGGATACATATGTGTATTTGGACCATCTACAAATCCCGCAGAACTTTGGACAAATTTTGAGGAACATCTAATTGAGGATTATTGCTTACGCCTTCATAATAAAAGTGGAGATTGTCAAAATTGTCAGTCTTATGCTATGCGTGATGTCCAAAATGTGTTAATACTGCATGGAAAAACATTTTCAGACTTTAATTTGCCAAAGCCTTCTACTCATGTTCTACAACTTCAAGAGTATGATGAAGTAAATGAACTATTGTTGGAAGCACAGAAAGTCAATTCTTTAAATGAAGAACAACGTGTTGCTTATGATACAATTGTAACTGCCACCGAAAATCAAGCCGATGGAAGGGCAAAAATGTTTCTTCATTGATGGTCCAGGAGGGAGTGGTAAAACCTACTTATATGAAGTTTAGATGCATCATGTTAGAGGGTTGAGAAAAGTTGTATTGCCATCAGCTACAACAGGTATTGCAGCAAATCTGTCACTAGGAGGTCGTACTATGCATTCCCTGTTTGGAATACCAGTTCCTGTGAATGAAATATCCGTTTCCAGAATCAAACAAGATACATTTGCTGGCAAACAGTTACAGAATGCATATCTGTTGATACTTGATGAGTGTACTATGGCACCCAAATATGCTTTGACTGTAATTGACAGACTTCTTCGTGAAGTTATGACTTCAAATGTTGCAGGAAAAAATGACATTCCATTTGGAGGTAAAGTTTTTGTTATTGGTGGAGATTTTAGGCAATGTCTTCCAGTTATAACAAATGGAACAAGAACAGATGTGATTGAGTCCAGCTTAAAAATGGCTGATCTTTGGCAACAGTTTACTACACTACAACTCACTAACAACATGGATCTTCAGACCCAGAGTATAGCAATTGGCTTCTCGAGCTTGGTAATGGTGATCTTACCAATGAATACAATCTTGGAGAAGATATTATTGAAATACCGGAAGACATGTTGTGTACTGCCTGCATTGTAACTGATGTTTTTGGACAACGTATTGAAATTGATGTAAATGACCAAAGTAGTGTTGACAGAGCCTCTACCCATGCAATTCTGTGTCCAAAAAATGATGATGTGGCTTTGCTAAATGCCCGTATGATGGATAGAATGTCTGGAGAGTATACTGTGTACACCAGTGATGATTCCGTAGATGTAGATAATGAAGAAGAACAAGAGCATTATCCGGTTGAATTTTTAAATAGTGTTACACCATTAGGAATGCCATCCCACAGACTTTAACTTAAAGTTGGGACAATTGTGATGTTGCTGCGGAATCTTGATACAAAGAGTAGTCTATGTAATGGAACTAGGCTTATTGTAACTGGACTCCTTTCCCATGTTATTCAAGCAAGAGTCATCAGTGGATCAGCAAAAGGACATGATGTCTTCATTCCACGCATAGACTTATGTCCTTCAGATACAGGTCATCCATTTAGGCTTCGACGTCGGCAATTTCCAGTCAAACCAGCTTTTGCCATGACTATAAACAAGTCACAAGGCCAAACTTTACATCGTGTTGGCATATATTTACCGGAGCAAGTTTTTGGTCTTGGACAACTGTATGTTGCATTTTCTCGGGTGAAAATGAGGTGCAATGTGAAGGCACAAGTCATCGAGACCCGTTTACAAGGACACTTGATTAAAGACAGTCCAAAACTTTTCACCAAAAATGTGGTCTACAAAAATATGTTAGGTTGATTTACACATAGACAGATAGGTAAATTTATAGTTAAAAAGGAAAAAAGAAGAATAGATCTAAATCTATAGATGATAATACATAGTTAGATGATAGATAGATAGATAGATAGATAGATAGATAGATAGATAGATAGATAGATAGATAGATAAAGATGTATTGTATAATCTCTTTATTATATAGATATAAAAAAAAAATGCACAAAAAATACATTTAAAATACATAGATAATTAACAGTGAGATAAGAGATAGTATATAGGTATCTAATATATAAAGCTGAATGTGTGTATGTATGTATATATGTGTGTGTGTGTGTATGTATATCCGGGATTGGCATCTACACCGTCGCAAATACAGCCACAAAATTTTGCACAGTCACACGTCTGGACCCCGAGATCGTCATAGGCTACGTTGTGAGGCGAAATTTTAACCCTGCGCGTTCCAGTTCACCAAACAATTTTTGCCCCTATCTACATAATGGGGAAAAAGTGAATGGAAAAGTGTTGGAGGAAAATCGACAGCTGTCAGCTATAACCACAAAACTTTGCACAGTCACACGTCTGGACCCCGGGAGAGTCATAGGCTATGTTGTGAGGCGAAATTTTAACCCCGCGCATTCCAATTCACCAAACAATTTTGCCCCTATCTACATAATGGGGAAAAAGTGACAGTTACCAGTTGACAGTTGTGAATCAGAGGGGCTTAATGATAGCGCCAAAGACTAACAGCACATACCAGCATATAGTCACTAAGGTGGGGCCCCAACATGAGATATTCACCATGCACGGGGACATGTATACACATCACACGCACACAAAGAGTAACAGCAAGGGTATAGTCGCTAAGTTGCAGCCCCAACATTGGATACTCACCCGAACAAACACACACCACAAAGAGACACACACAACACAGAGACACACACACATACCCCCAAGGGGACACACACACACCCTATAGCGACACATGTACTCACCCCACAGGGACAAACACACCACAAAGAGACACACACAACACAGACACACACACCACACAGACCACCCCACAGGGACACACACACATACACACCCTATAGGGACACATGCACTCACCCCACAGGGACACACACACCACAAAGAGACACAAACAACAGAGGCACACACCACACAGACCCCCTCCACAGGGACACACACACATACACACCCTATAGGGACACATGCACTCACCCCACAGGGACACACACATACACACACCCCAGGGACACACACAACACACAGACAGACACAGATATGCACAAATCACCTCACACAACTCGCCTCATACATGTGCTATCTTTAATTTCCAAACATAAACATCTGATTAAAAACAGCCAATGTGCAACACATGTGCCATATAGGGAATTAAGGCAGATGTCAGTCACATGAGCTGTCTATTATGTGTATGTGTGAGGTAACATATACTGCCCGGCCAGGGGGAGGGTTTACTGTTGGCTGGAGATTTATTAGGCTGCATTTAGCAATCAATCACAGCTCAGCTTCTATGTTCTTACAGGTCATTAATATGACATATTTAAATTCTATTTTGTTATAGCTAACATCAGTTATTTATTAACCCGTGCGTACCTGGGTACTACAGCTAGTATATATATATATAGGTATAGATAAATAAATTAGTGTGATAAAAGATTAGATATTTTATATAGTAAGATGATCACACATTTAAGTATAAGATGGGAGATGTGTATCATCAAAATGTTACATTTTGTGATATGAATCCAGATGTGAAGTAATGTTCCAGTATTGTAGATACTGAGAACTTTAATTTTTTTTAATATGGCTGGGCTTTTTGAACAGCTAGAGAGACGGGGGGGACGGCTGTTCACCACATCTCCATCGCAAGGTGTGGTCAGTATAAATAGATAGATAAATAGATAGATAGACACATACAAAGATACATAGATAGTTAGATAGATAGATAGATAGATAGATAGATAGATAGATAGATAGATAGATAGATAGATAGATATTGGCCAATGTCTGTTTGCTCATCAACTGCGACAAAGTGACTTCAGGTCTGATGAGTCCTACTGCTGACATCCCTGCCTTCCTTGTCCTCCATATCCCACTACTAAATGGGCAGACACCATCTCGACCCTAGATCAGACCTGAAGTCACTTTGTCGCAGTTGATGAGCAAACAGACATTGGCTAATGTGTGTACTAAGAACTTCAGAAATAAAAAAATAAGAATTTTGAGTTTTTTGAAAAAAACGTACGTTTTTAACCTTTTTCTCATATATATACTGCTTGTTAGCATGTGTACATCATTGGTGGTAGCTGAGTGCTGCAGAGAATTTTTTTCTAGTTGTTTGAACCAGCGTCCCTGCTGGCACCAGTTCACATTTGTCTGTGAGTGCTGTGCAGTTTTTTTCTCTATTGTATCGTGTGGAGTTGCTGGCTCCATTTCTGCAATTTGCACCCTCATCACCTACAGGTGGTCTAGGGTCGAGATGGTGTCCGCCCACTTAGTAGTGGGATAGGGAGGACAAGGAGGGCAGGGATGTCAGCAGTAGGACTTATCAGACCTGAAGTCATTTTGTCGCAGTTGATGATCAAACAGACATATGCCAATGTATGTACAAAGAACCTCAGAAATAAAAAAATAAGAATTTTGAGTTTTTTGAAAAAAACGTACGTTTTTAACCTTTTTCTCATATATATACTGCTTGTTAGCATGTGTAAATCATTGGTGGTAGCTGAGTGCTGCAGAGAATTTTCTTCTAGTAGATAGATAGATAGATACCGTCCTATATCTCTCCTCCCTTTCGCCTCTAAACTACTTGAACAGCATGTCCACTCTGAGCTGTCCTCTCACCTCTCCTCCTGCTCCCTCTTTGACCGCCTGCAATCTGGCTTATGACCCCTCCACTCCACTGAAACAGCCCTGACCAAAGTCACAAATGACCTACTGACTGCCAAAAGCAAGCGCCACTACTCTGTTCTCCTCCTCCTCGACCTGTCAGCCGCCTTCGACACTGTTGACCACTCCCTTCTACTACAGATCCTGGAATCTCTTGGCATCACGGACCTTGCCCTCTCTTGGATCACCTCATACTTAACGGACCGCACCTTCAGCGTCACCCACTCCCACACATCCTCCTCGCCCTACCCCCTATCTGTCGGGTCCCTCAGGGCTCGGTTCTTGGACCATTACTGTTCTCAATCTACACTCTCGGTCTAGGGCAACTCATTGAGTCCCATGGCCTCCAATATCACCTCTACACCGACGACACCCAAATCTACCTGTCTGGTCCTGACATCGCCTCCCTTCTATCCAAAATTCCACACTGCCTGTCCGCCATCTCATCCTTCTTCTCTGCTCGCTTCCTTAAGCTGAACATGGACAAAAACGAGTTCATAGTCTTCCCCCCAAGACGCTCCCCCTCACTACCTGACCTATCCATCGTCGTCAACGACTGCTCTCTCTCTCCAGTCCCCCATGCCAAGTGCCTCGGGGTTATCCTTGACTCTTCCCTCTCCTTCAAGCCCCACATCCAGGCCCTCGCCACCTCCTGCCGACTCCAGCTCAAAAACATCTATAGGATTCGCACTTTCCTTGACCACGACACTGCTAAAACCCTTATTCACGCTCTCATCATCTCCCGCCTCGATTACTGCAACCTCCTGCTCACCGGCCTCCCTAATACCTCCCTTGCACTTCTCCAATCTATCTTGAACTCCGCTGCCCGTCTAATCCATCTGTCTCCCCGCTACTCCCTGTCTCCCCCCTCTGCCAAGCCCTTCATTGGCTCCCTGCTTCCCTGAGATCCCAGTTTAAAATATTAACCATGACATACAAAGCCATTCACAACCTGTCCCCTCCATACATCTTTGACATGGTCTCCCGTTACCTACCCTCACGCAACCTGCGATCCTCCCAAGAGCTTCTCCTCTACTCCCCCCTCATCTCCTCTTCGCACAACCGCATACAGGATTTCTCCCGTGCTTCACCCAGACTCTGGAACTCACTGCCCCAACACATCAGACATTCTCCTACCCTGGGAACCTTCAAAAGAAGCCTGAAGACCCACCTGTTCCGCCAAGCCTACCACCTGCAATAAGACCCGGTCCACCACACCGCCTCATGACTGGAATTTCCCCCTCCTACTGTATCCCCACCCGCCCCTCGTAGACTGTGAGCCTTTGTGGACAGGATTTCCCCCTCTTGTTTCTGTACAACTGAATTGTCAACATTTATTGTTACTTGTATTCCTACTACGTTACTTGTCCTAGTCTGCCCTTTTTAACATGTAAAGCGCCATGGAATATAATGGCGTTATATAAATTAATAATAATGATAATAAAGTGAACCTTTTGAGCAGCAACGCCTTCAGGGTGCAAAGCAGCTTGGCTTCCTTCACAGCTTTTCTATACATACGTGTTCAAAAATTTCACTGCAGCACTCCTTGGAGTATTCAGTTTTAGTAGTCCTTTATTCTGGCTTCAGATGGACAGATGGACAGGAGATGGCCACGTATCGGGCACACACGCCCTTTGTCAAGCAATCACATGCTCTATACCTCAGCCTTTTATACAGTCTACTTAATTACATTAATTGTGATATCAATCTTCTTATACTGTGTTATTACAATAAAATAGTGATTTACATTTTTTGTGTCATAGTATAAATTACTTTGTGTCTATAAGTGTTTCATAGTTTTACTTTTTCAGCCGTTTTCTGTTTCTCTGATTCTTATAAAGCTTAAAAAACTCCTCTAACAGTGAATTCCAACACACCTGTTATACCTAATTAATATAATTTCTGCTAAACAGCAGATTTTCTACTCACAGTGCATCACCATTATCCCTGCTGCCTTGTGTCGTTTATTGGCGTTTAGGAAGTGTATACTGTGCCTGTGCCAATTCTGGTTTACTGTTACCATGGCTACAGGCCCGCAGCGACATCTCACGATGTCCGTGGGAGTCCTGCGCATGCGAAGTCGCTCCCTCTTCCTATGTTTATTACTACGCCTGCGTCCGCCCCAACCATTTCAGGGTTGTCATAGCTACAGGCTGCAGTGTTTCTTAAGATACTCTCCAGTGTTCCTGCGGCTGCGCAGTCACTGTGATGCCGCTCTAGCCTCATAATATGTATATTTTAACTCTAAGCACAGAGGTAAAGAGAACCGGGCACTATCCGTGGTAAGAATCAGTCCAAATGATTGATAGCACAATATCAGGTGGTGCCCGCTAAAGGTAAGTGTAAGCAGCTGTCTGCTGCAAAACGGTCACCGTCGTCCACCTGACGTCCCTGCACCTCCCTCCCCTACAGCACGATTTCCTCATGCAACTTTGTTGGAATCGTTAAATAAACAGAAGATTCTATGAACTATGGTGAGTGCCGCTGGTCTGTTTTCTTTTTTTGTGATATGTATATTTTACTCCTTCTTTAATTATTTTAATTAGGTTAAGATAGTATTTGCTTATCTATTACGCAAACCATATTTTGGTATATGGGAATCTAAATACCGTATATACTCGTGTATAAGCCGACTTTTTCAGCCCAAAAATTGGGCTGAAAAGTCCCCCCCTCGGCTTATACACGAGTCATACCGTATTTTTCAGATTATAAAATGCACTTTTGTTCCCCCAAATTTTGGGGGAAAGTGGGGGGTGCGTTTTATAATCCGAATGTATGGGTGTGGGCAGCTCTGGGGGGTGTCGGGGGCTGGAGCGGGCTAGCTGCGGGATGCAGAGAGAGCCAGGAGATCTCCTGCTCCTGCTCATTTAATATGCACTGCCGCTGTCCATCAACTCGGTGCTGAAACAGCGCCGAGTTATGGACAGAGGAGCAGGCATACTATCTGCAGTCACCTCTCGCATCCAGGCTATGCCGTACCCTCCCCATCCCCCGTCACTCTTTATGCCCCCCCAGCTGGCACACACACAGCCCCCCTACATCCAGAATATGCCCCCCGTCATTCTTCATGCCTCCCCAGCTGTCACACACATAGCCCCCCCCGCATTAAGAATATGCGCCCCCATCATTCTTTATGCCCCGGAGCTGGCGTGCACATAGCCCCCACATCAAGAATATGCCTGCCCCCCCCTCCGTCACTGTTTATGCCCCGAAGCTGGCGTGCACATAGCCCCCACATCAAGAATATGCCTGCCCCCCGTCACTGTTTATGCCCCGGAGCTGGCGTGCACATAGCCCCCACATCAAGAATATGCCTGCCCCCCCGTCACTGTTTATGCCCCGGAGCTGGCGCGCACATTTAAAACAACAAACTGTTAACTCACCCTCCAATGCTTGGCCCTTGCTCACAGCTCCTCCGTTGCTCTTCCTGTTTCCCGGCCATCAAATCATGTGACCGGGTATTATTGTGCGCCCGGTCACATGATTTGAAGGCCGGGAAACAGGAAGAGCAACGGAGGAGCTGTGAGCAAGGACCGAGCATTGGAGGGTGAGTTAACAGTTTGTTGTTTTAAATGTGCACGCCAGCTCCGGGGCATAAACAGTGACGGGGGGGGGGGGGGGCAGGCATATTCTTGATGTGGGGGTTATGTGCACTCCAGCTGAGGAGACATAAAGAATGATGGGGGCGCATATTCTTAATGCGGGGGGGCTATATGTGTGACAGCTGGGGAGGCATGAAGAATGACGGGGGGAAGCATATTCTGGGATGGCGTCCTGTATACACTGTGCTGGGAGCTGTATACACTGTGCTGGGAGCTGTATACACTGTTCTGAGGGCTGTATACACTGTGCTGGGAGCTGTATACACTGTGCTGAGGGCTGTATTGTATACACTGTGCTCGGGGCTGTATACACTATGCTGAGGGCTGTATACCTGTGCTGAGGGCTGTATACACTGTGCTGAGGGCTGTATACCTGTGCTGAGGGCTGTATACCTGTGCTGAGGACTGTATACCACACTGCTGGAGGCTGTATACCTGTGCTGAGGGCTGTATACCACACTTCTGGGGGCTGTATACCTGTGCTGAGGACTGTATACCACACTGCTGGGGGCTGTATACCTGTGCTGAGGGCTGTATACCACACTGCTGGGGGTTGTATACCTGTGCTGAAGGCTGTATACCACACTGCTGGGGGCTGTATACCTGTGCTGGAGTCCACCCTCGGCTTATACGCGAGTCAATAAGTTTTCCCAGTTTTTGGGGGCAAAAGTAGGGGGGTCGGCTTATACACAGGTTGGCTTATACACGAGTATATACGGTAATATGTGCTCCGCTACACTCTCTCATTTTAACCCCTCACATGTCTCTAACCCTTACTCAGGGGTGTTTTGAACACGTATAGATAGATAGATAAATAAAATAAACCTTTTGAGCAGCAATGCCTTCAGGATGCAAGACAGCTTGGCTTCCCTCACAGCCTTTTAATACATACAGCTTCAAGAATTTCACTGCAGCACTCCTTTGGATTTGCAATCTCAGTAGTTCTTTATTCTGGCTTCAGATGGACAGAAGATGGCCACGTATCGGGCACACACACCCTTTGTCAAGCCTTGACAAAGGGCGTGTGTGCCCGATACGTGGCCATCTTCTGTCCATCTGAAGCCAGAATAAAGAACTACTGAGATTGCAAATCCAAAGGAGTGCTGCAGTGAAATTCTTGAAGCTGATAGATAGATAGATAGATAGATTAGATAGATAGATAGATAGATAGATAGATAGATAGATAGATAGATACTAAAAGACCTGTTACACCTTCAGATAATCTGTCAGATCCTGTTTGTAGATCTCTGGTTGGAGTGAAATCATGGACACATTGTTCCATTTTGTGGCTGTGTACAAATAGAATAATGTATCCGTGATTTCACTGCAACCAGACATCTGTGAACAAGATCTGACAGATTATCTGAAGGTGTAACAGGTCCTTTAGATAGATACATAGATAGTTTGATAAATAGATATATGATAGGTGGGCGTCACACGCTACGATATATGTAAAGATCTCGCTGGAAAGTGCCTGATTTGGCATTGCTCCTACAACATCGTTGCATGTGACAGGTCGATCTGACTAGCGATAAGTGGTCAGATTATTATATACAGATATGGGAACCTGACCCCATATCAGACAATGTGGAGCATCCAATCTGCTGCATTGTTCTGTGTGACACCGCCATAACCGATCTCCTGACCGATTACTCCTATTGACATCATTGTCAAGCATCGGTCGCTGGTTGTGTGAGCAATACCTGCACGTATCATCGGTGCTGCGCCCTGAACGTTATCTATACATGTGACACCTCACTAACGATGTGTCCACAAGCGCACACCACTGACATCGTTATTGAGTTCCCACACAAAATCGTAGTGTGTGACGGCCGCCATAGGTAGATAGATAGATAGATAGATAGATAGATAGATAGATAGATAGATAGATAGATAGATAGATAGATAGATACTAAAAATGGAGGCTTAGCCGAGTGTAAGTAAATAGTGATAAGTTAGAATAGGGACCCATCAGATCTAAAGTCACCTTGACGCTGGTTGATGGGCTTACAGATGTTGGTCAATATGTGTACTATGAACTTTCATTGTTTAAAGATAAGATTTTTCCAAAAAATCCAAAAATTGATTTTTTTGAGAAAAGGTCTTTGATTTAAGTGAGTCCTCTCTCTGAGAATTAATAAAAATGGAGGCTTAGCTGAGCCCAAGGAGAGAATGAGTAGGTAGTACAGAGACCTATCAGATGTAAAATTACTTTGAAGCTGGTTGATGGGCAAATAGGTATTGGCCAATATGTGTACCAAGAACCTTATTTTATGAAGATAAAATATTCAAAAAATACATAGATAGACACATAGGTAGATGATAGATAGATATCATGTATTACTTGCATTATTGTTAACTTTCCATAAATAAACTATATACATATTCTAGACTACCCGATGCTTTAGAATCGGGCCACCATCTAGTCTATCATATTATCTGGATTATTTATTTGGGACAGGAGCGCTAATTTTTAACCCTTTTCTTATTTTCTATATGTTCATTAATATGTGGGGAGAAGTCAGAACATCTGATAATGGTCACATGCACTCGAAATGAAGCATTTTTATGCTAAATCTATAATAGATTTAGCATAAAAATACTACATTTACAGTGTGTCATGTAATGTTCCTCGTTCGGACTGGAGTCATCTATTTTACTTAAAGGCAGTTATATTCCCCAGTATTTATAAATTACTCTTTTGCTAGCAAGTAAATAGGCAGAGAGCATTTTAAATCGCTGTAGACATGCTGACTCCTGGTTTATTTATTTATCTGTTCATAGAGGAGATGCAGCAAGGTGTCTAGTGACATCAGATTTTTATTCATCTAATCTATATCATAATCCATAACAGATCAATAAAGGATTTTTTTTCTAAAACAATGATTTTCTAAAACAATGATTTTTTCTAAAACAATGATTACAATGATGTTTTTTTCTAAAACAATGATTTTTCTAAAACAATGATTTTTTTCTAAAACAATGATTTTGCAAAGCAGCAAAAACATCATCATCTGGACCATGGGAAAGCGACTTCAAGGTGTGATATTTCATCATCCTAAAAGCAATTTACTTTTTTTATCATAATTACTGTATATACTCGTGTATAAGCCGACCCGTGTATAAACCGACCCCCCTACTTTTGCCCCCAAAAACTGGGATAACTTATTGACTCGCGTATAAGCCAAGGGTGGACTCCAGCACAGGTATACAACCCCCAGCAGTGAGGTATACAGCAGCCTCCCCAGTGGTAGTATACAGCAGCAGCCCAGTGGTATATACAGCAGCAGCCCCAGTGGTAGTATACAGCAGCCCCAAAGGTATATGCAGCCCCAGAGGTATATACAGCCCCAGAGGTATATGCAGCCCCAGAGGTATATGCAGCCCCAGAGGTATATACAGCCCCAGAGGTATATGCAGCCCCATATGCAGCCCCAGAGGTATATACAGCCCCAGAGGTATATGCAGCCCCATATGCAGCCCCAGAGGTATATACAGCCCCATATGCAGCCCCAGGAGGTATATGCAGCCCCATATGCAGCCCCAGAGGTTTATACAGCCCCATATGCAGCCCCAGGAGGTATATGCAGCCCATAAACAGCCCCAGAAGTATATACAGCCCCATATGCAGCCCCAGAGGTATATACAGCCCCAGAGGTATATGCAGCCCCAGAGGTATATACAGCCCCATATGCAGCCCCAGGAGGTATATGCAGCCCCATAAACAGCCCCAGAGGTATATGCAGCCCCATATGCAGCCCCAGAGGTATATACAGCCCCAGAGGTATATGCAGCCCCATATGCAGCCCCAGAGGTATATACAGCCCCATATGCAGCCCCAGGAGGTATATGCAGCCCCAGAAGTATATACAGCCCCATATGCAGCCCCAGGAGGTATATGCAGCCCCATATGCAGCCCCAGAGGTATATACAGCCCCATATGCAGCCCCAGGAGGTATATGCAGCCCCAGGAGGTATATGCAGCCCCAGGAGGTATATGCAGCCCCCCCATCTATATACAGGCCCCCCCCCCGCAATCCTGTAAAGGAAGAGATTAGTATACTTATCCCTCCGCTCTCCCGCCGCCGCCATCACGCTCCTCCATCTTCATCCAGCGTCTTCCGTCTTCTTTCAGCTTCCTCCTCTGTCGCGCCGGCAATGACGTCATTGCCTGCGACCATCGGAGGAACCCGTAAGAAGACGGAAGACGCTGGATGAAGATGGAGGAGCGGCGGCGGGACAGCGGCAGCAGGACAGCGGAGGGATAAGTATACTAATCTCTTCCTTTACAGGATTGCGGCGGGGGGGGGCCTGTATATAGATCGGGGCACTGTATACTGTATACATTGTATACAGTATACAGTGACTCGCGTATAAGCCGAGGGGTAACTTTTCAGCCCAATTTATGGGCTGAAAAACTCGGCTTATACGCGAGTATATACGGTATGTCCTTTTTAGTAGAACACTCTAAAGGAGCCTGTAAATGTTTCTTTTTCTGGACTTTTATATTTATGAACTATTCTTCTCATAGGCCATCAATATAAATTTGTGGTAGTCCAACATCCAGCCGTCCAGTCAGTTAGCTGGTATCACCTTTGGTGGCGGCCAGATGTAAACAGAGCAGGAACTAGGGAACTGGAGCACTTTAGTTTGTTACTTTGTTTAGGGGGCCACTGACGAGTACTATAGATCAACTTACATTCTTTTCAATTGAAATCAATCTGCAGTATGCGGCAGTAGTGCAACACATTAAATGGACCTTTGCTATTCATAGTTTATATGTGGTCAACAGCTAAGAACAGCTGAGTGGTGGAGATGTTGTTCAATCAACCTACACCAATTTTACATTGATAATCTATCCCACTGATGGGTTATCACTAGTGATGAGCGAGCACTAAAATGCTCGGGTACTCGGTGCTCTGGCCGAGCATCTCAAGATACTCTTGTACTCGGCCAGAGCACCGAGCCCAATGTAAGTCAATGAGTGACAGGCTCCGCCCACAGACTTCCGGTTATAAAACGAGTAATTCCGGAAAAGGGCGGGAGGGTGGGCTTTTTCAAATCGCCGCAGCATATAACACCTTGCTGTGGCCCCCAGAGGGATCCTATCAATTTATCTGCTCCCTGTATGGTGACAGCTCACTGTGTGCACTGAAGGGAGCAGTGTATGTGTCTCAGATCGCTATTTATTACCGAGTGGTCCGAGCATCTCGGCAGTACTCGGTGCTCGCCGAGCACCCCGAGTACCGAGATACTCGTGCGAGTACCGAGTAGCGCCGAGCATACTCGCTCATCACTAGTTATCACTAGAGAAGTATGTACCTTTGGCAGTTCGAATTTGGTTTGTTTCACTGAATGGGGAACAAGTTAGATGAACAGTTTGCCAAACATCTGTACCTCATTGAAATCAAAGGGTGGCAAAATCAAAGACCTAGAAAACACCTTAAAGGGTTACCAAAAGCTGCCAAAACAGAGCTCAAACCATTTTCCAGTGGAGCCCCGCTGTTTTGGCACAGATATTATCTTCCTAAACTATAACTTAGTAAACTTCAATGCCATTGTCACACTCGCCATGCTTGCAGGCCCGCTCATAAACCACCGATGTCCTTATTATGATATATCTGAGGTTGTCTCAGGTTACACAGCGGGTATTATGCAGTAGGAATACCACTGTGCCCATGCTGTTTTTTGATTAACCTTTTTAAGCAGATATTGAGAATCCACATCAAAATCTGCATGTCTATCCTGAGGCCAGTCTATGAGAGTTTGGAAGTGCTGTGCCAATGTGATTTTTTCGCTTGCAGATTTGGTGCAGATTTTTGGGGCAGAAAAAAGGAAATCTAAATCACATGTACAATGGAAAAAAAAGCAATGTGGGCACAGCGCTTCTGACCTGTTCTAGACTTTGCTGGCCTCAGGATATACATACAGATTTTGATGCAGATTCTCAAAATCTGCGTCAAAACAATGCATCATGGGCTCAGGGCCTCAGAGGGTCTGATCTGCACTGATGGCCAGAAGCTTTGTGATTTGGATCCAGGCCCAGATGAAGAAGGTTCTGAGCAAGCATAATGTAGACCCTCATTCCCAAACTGTAAGTCATGTTGGTGGAGACAATGAGGAAGATGCTGATGAGACTAAGATACCTGATTAGAATGACATTTTGACTTTTCGGTCAGGGCAGGAAGAGGTTAGCTATGAGGACAACAGGTGTGAGAGCACACAGGGTGATGATGAGGTTGGAGATCCCACTTACTGTCAACCCACAGTCAGCCAGTCGATGAGGGGCAGCAGAAAAGGTGGAGGAGGATGCTAGTGATGACGAGGTTAGGTTGCGCCTTCCTGGACAGAGACGGAGTACTAGAAGCACGTCAACAACTGGATCCTCAACCACAACTCTGCTTCTGAGCAGGAGTCGTGGTGGCTCTTCTTCAGGTCGCATGGGCTCTAAGCCTTGCCTATCCTGGGCCCTTTTTGAGATCGCAAAGGATGAGCCAACTCAAGATGACACAGGGGTAGAAAAGTCCTTGTGGATCCATGACTTGTTCATCTTGATGAACGTTAGTCTGTCTACATTGTCACTGGACATAGCCGCGTGAGCTTATCTGTCAGCACACCACCAGCAGCGCTGAAGACACGTTCAGAGAGAACACTAGCTGCGGGGCACGACAAGATCTCCAAGGCGTGAGTGGCGAACTCAGGCCATTTTTCCAGATTGGAAGCCCAAAATGAGCAAAAGTCCAGTTCCACAGTCATGGCATCGATGTTCACTTGGAGATACTCCTGTACCATCCTCTATAGGGGTTGACTATGTGTCAGACTTCTTGTCTCCTCTGGCCTTGCAAAGGATGGTCTAAAAAATTGGTGAAATGATTCCACAAAATTGCTGTTACCACCACATACAGTGATACTGTTACGGTTTGAGTGATGACTCGACAGTCCTACGGTTGGCAAGTTAGAACTGTGAGATTCACTAGGTGCACCACTGGTATTTTGTGGAAAAGCAGATCTAAGATTCTGTAAAAGCTTCTGCTGATACTCCTGCTTTCGTGGATCCCTTTCTATGTGTCTTGCACATCCACGAGGCCCAAGTCCTTGCTGTGTTGGGGGCGAGGTAAGAATCATGCTTCCATCCTCTGCACTCTCCCCCCAACCTCACACAACAGAAATGTGATCAAGGTCTTCCTCATATGATGAGTCTTCCATGCCTATCGCCAGTTCATCCTCCATTTGTTCCTTGGTTCCTGCACCTTCCTCAACAGTTTGGCTGCTACCATGCGTCCTCGTTAATCCCTCTCCCCCACCCTCCAATTCCTGCCGCCTTGGTGCTACCGACCGTCTGGACCTTGGAAATGCTGTTATCCCTTCCGCATACGACTCCTCCTGTACTTCCTCCCCTCCTCTCATCCCACCACCTGACTCGGAATACTGTTTAAAGTGTGCTGCAGCATGTAAATGACAGGAATAGTCATGCTGATAATGGCTTCGTCAGCACTAGACATTTTCGTCGCCATTTCAAAACTGTGCAGAAGAGTGCATAGGTCCTTGAACTGAGACCACTCCAGCAGCATGATTTGCTCCACCTCTGGATCTCGTTAGCCCAGGTTATACGTCATAATGTATTGCACCAGGGCTCGTCGGTGCTGCCATAGTTGCTGCAACGTGCAGAGTTGAATTCCATCGTGTCGGCACATCGCATTTCAGCCAGTGAACTGGCAGGCCGAACGACTTCTGTAGAGATGCAAGTCGTTGAGCTGCAGGATGCAAACGGCGGAAGTGAGCACACAGCGACCGTGCCCTCTGCAGAAGCCCATCTAGGCCGGGATAGTGGGCTAAAAATTGCCGGACAACCAGGTTCAAGACGTGAGCCATACAATGCACGTGTGTCACATTGCCCCGGCGTAGGGCCGCACCAAACATTGCAGCATTGTGGCACACGGCCTACCCAAGCTGCAGGTTCAGTGGAGACAACCATTGATGAAAATCGATCTCCACAGCTGACCGCAACTCCACAGCTGTGTGACTCACATTTCCCAGACATTTCATCGTAAACACCGCCTGATGCCGTTGAGCCCTGTTGCCAGCATAGTAAGGAGATGTGCAGGATTCCTTCTGCGCAGTTCGAACGCGGGTGGATTACCAGACAGGCTTTGGGTGCATGTGGAGGACCGAGACGAGGTTGAGGAGGCAGAAGCAGTGGAGGAACTTCTACATACAGAGGATTGACGCACAACTCGCGGGGATAGCAAGACTTGGACAGCAGCCCCTTCTCCTGCTGTCACCAGAGTTACCCAGTGCCCAGTCACTGATATGTAACGCCCCTGTCCATGCTTACTCGTCCAAGTGTCTGTGGTGAAATGCACCCTGTCACACACAGAGTTTCTTAAGGAAGCGGTGATCTTGTGTGCGGCATGCTGGTGTAACACAGGCATAGCTTTCTTTGAGAAGTAGTGGCAACTGGGCTTCTGAACTGGGGCACTGCGACGGACATAAGGTCTCGAAAATCCTCTGTGTCCACCAGAAAGGCAACACTTCTGTAGCCATCAGCTTGCAGATGGTGAAATTCAACCACTTAGCTTTGTCATGGCTAGGAGGAAATGGTCTTTTACTTGTCCACATCTGAGGCACCGAGGGCTGGCTGCTGTGCTGAGACGGGGTTGAGTAGGGTGTCCCCGGCAAACTGCTGGTCTGTGAGGAGAGTGCAGACGGAGATATTATGTTGCCTTCATCAAAAGGTGGTGCTCTCGATGTCTGACCCCGCTCAACACCAGCAGGTGTTTCCACTTCCAAAAGAACTGACGACATGCCAATCACACTGGCTGTTGCGGGTAAAGAGGTGGAAGGTTTGCGTCCAAAAGCATGTGTGACTGCTGTCCCCACAGTCACTGAGGATGAAGAGGCCACTGATGCACTTGATGGGGCAGACGGTGGTTGGCCCGTCCCACTACGCCGCATTGTAGCACAGTGAGCTTCCCACTGCTACTTTTACTCAAACTATTGATATTTTGGTCTCTACTTAGATTTTGGTGACAAATCTTACCGATAACATGGGGAGACTAAAGGCTTGTGGATTTTGGAATGTGTTGCATGAAATTCACCTCACCAACCATTTTAAGCTTGCAACTCTGGGGCAATTGATTACACTTAAGTGGTGTCTGTGCCCCAATTTTTGGAAAAAATGGAGACTCTTGTTGGAGTCCCATTGCTGTGTTTTACATGATTTTAAAAGGGCATGACATGCCTATATCTGTGTCTCCTCTTTTTACTCATCCAGCTCTTTTCTTTTCGCATTTTTATATGTACTTGTCACTTTTCCATGTGTTTGTTGTGTCTTCTGAGTAGCTTTTCACCTTTTGGACACCTTAGAAGGTGTTTTGTATGTGTTTTCTATGTGTTTGTACTAGTGATGGGCGAATCCTAAATTACTCGGAATCGCTTGACTCTAGCGAGTCCGAGCACAGGACTCGCTACTCGTTGCGAGTCTAGCGAGTCCAATGTTAATGAATGGGGAAGCGAGTAATAGCGAGTAGTGTGAGATTTACAAATCGCAGATGTGTCTCGGAAGCTTCAGTCTGAAGCAATCCGAGTTTTGTCATTTATTTGCATTGGACTAGTTTACTTTGCAACTGTAATCGCTGGCTGGGAAACTCAACTCGCACAGATAAGAGTCCTGTCTTCTTTGTGTGCTGGCTCCAGGGTCCTAGAGCCTGCCTGCTGCCTGATTTAGCAGAGCTGAGATTGTTCTCAGTCTGCTCATTCCCTGTGTACAGACATGAATGTCTGTGCACAGAGATGATGTAGCAGAGCTGAGATTGTTCTCAGTCTGCTCATTCCCTGTGTACAGACATGAATGTCTGTGCACAGAGATGATGTAGCAGAGCTGAGATTGTTCTCAGTCTGCTCATTCCCTGTGCATATACATCTATATCTATGCACAGGGATGAGCAGAGAGGACATCGCGTTTTGGACTGCGTCGGACGGAAGAGGATTTTTTTAATTAAAGATGGAGTCTCTAATGGCTTTTTTTTTATTTCTAATAAAAAAATTTCTCTGTGTTGTGTTTTTTTTAAAACAATTTAATAGAAATTCATGGCGGTCATGTCTAATATTGGCGTGACCGCCATAAATTTCGGGCTTAGGGCCAGCTGATAATACAAAGCTGGCCCTAACCTCTATTACCCAGCGTGCCACCGCCACCAGGGCCGCTGGAAGAGCGGGGTTCAGCGCCACAGGATGGCGCTTCAATGAACGCGCCATCTTCTGGGGCGGCTGCGGGCTGCAATTTGCAGCGGGGGGTGCCCAGAAAGCTTGGGCATCCCTGCGCTGCGGATTCCAGCCCCCAGCTGCTTAGCTGTACCTGGCTAGACATAGAAATTGCGCGGAGCCCCAAGCATTTTTTTTATTATTTAATGAATTTCAGAGTCAGAGTCTCAGAGTCAGAGTCTCAGAGTCGGAGTCTCAGAGTCGGAGTCGCCTCAGAGTCAGAGTCAGATGCCTGGGTTTGGGTGCATCTGGCTGGCCAACCAAGAGACACCTGGGCCACACATGACACCAACTTCTCTCCAGGTTAGCCTCCTTCTGATATTTCTCAAATTGGTCAGCAGTTGCAACCCTACATATACCAATTAGAAACCACCCCTTTCTGTCCCACACCTTCATGAAAGTAACCTCCTCCCCGACAAAGATGGTACATAGTCTTTGGGGAAGATTGTCAAGCAGAAAGGTGGACCGGCTGATGTAGCACCGATGCCTAATACCATGTTCCACTGGGAAACAAAACCCCTTATCCTGCAGGAATGCCAACATCTTGCCTTGGGTACATTGGTCAAAGAAGTCATTAACCTTAGACCCATGCAACCAGTCCTGGGCGATGGCATCCAAGAGACGAATCTCTTCAACAAAAGAGACAGTACAGGGTGGTTGATGCCTTGTCGGATAATTTATTGGTGAGGGTAGGGGTCCTCGCATCGCATCCTAGTCAAATACCTCTGGAGGGGGTGATCCACACGGCTGGGAAACTGGCCTTCTACCTCCTTTATTATTATTATTAATATTTATTTATAGAGCACCATTGATTCCATGGTGCTGTACATGAAAAAGGGTTACATATAAACAAGTTAAAAATACAATGAACAAACTAACAGTGACAGATTGGTACAGAGGGGAGAGAGGACTTTGCCTTACGGGCTTACATTCGACAGGGCAAAGGGGAGGAAGACAGTAGTTTGGGTCTGCTCTGGTGGTGGTGGAGCGCTGAGTTCAGTGGTGGTGAAGTGGCACTGTGGTCATTGCATGCTGTAAGCCATTCTGAAGAGATCGGCTTTCAGGTTCCGCTTTAAGGTTCTGAGTGTAGGGGATAGTCGACGTTTTGG
Source organism: Allobates femoralis (assembly GCA_033576535.1). Classification (NCBI taxonomy): domain Eukaryota; kingdom Metazoa; phylum Chordata; class Amphibia; order Anura; family Aromobatidae; genus Allobates; species Allobates femoralis. The sequence goes on from JARQOC010000003.1 coordinate 314,401,206, forward strand.
GGTGCAGAATTCCAGAGGATGGGGGAAGCTCGGGCGAAGTCTTGCAGGCAGTTAGATATGGAACGTAAAAGTGTGGGGGAAAGAAGGAGGCCTCAGGAGGATCGAAGATTATGAGTTGGATGATATCGGGAGATTAGTTCAGAGATATATGGGGGAGACAGATTGTAGATGGCTTTGTAAGTCAATGTTAGTGGTTTGAATTGGATACGCAGAGGAATTTGGAGCCAGTGGAGGGATTTGCAGATGGGAGAAGTGGACAGGTGCAAGAGTGTTAGCATGGAGGCCACAGAGGAGGCTGCAGTAGTCGAGATGGGAGATGATGAGGGCTAGCACTAGTAGTTTAGTAGATTGAGGGTTGAGGAAGTTACAGTTTCTGGAAATATTTTTGAGTTAGAGGCGGCAGGAGGTGGTGAGAGCTTGGATGTGTGGTTTGATGGATAAGGCAGAGTCAAGGGTTACTCCGAGGCAGCGGTCTTCAGGTACAGGGCAGAGAGTGATGTGATTTATTGTGATAGATAGATCATGTAAGGGAGGTGCGCGAGATCGGGGAAAGATGATGTGTGGTTTGATGGATAAGGCTGTGGATGTGTGGTTTGATGGATAAGGCAGAGTCAAGGGTTACTCCGAGGCAGCGGTCTTCAGGTACAGGGCAGAGAGTGATGTGATTTATTGTGATAGATAGATCATGTAAGGGAGGTGCGCGAGATCGGGGAAAGATGATCAGTTCAGTTTTGTTTACATTTAGTTTAAGGAAGCAAGAGGAGAAGAAGGAGGTTATGGCTGATAGACACTCTGGGATTATGGACAGCAGAAAGGTGACATCTGGGCCAGAGAGGTAGATCTGAGTGCCGTCAGCGTACAGGTGGTACTGGGATCCAGGATACTTTATGAGTTGTCCTAGGTCAAGGGTATAGATGGAAAAAAGAAGGGGTCCCAGGACAGAGCCTTAAGGGACCCCAACAGAGAGGGGATGGGGTAAGGAGGTAGTGTGTAAGTGGGTGACACTAAATGTGCGGGTAGAAAGGTAGGATGAAATCCTGCAGAGGTCAATGTCAGTGATACCAATGGAAGAGAGGATCTGTAATAGGAGACATTGGTCGACTGTGTTTAATGCAGAGGACAGGTCAAGAAGGAGGAGAATGGAGAAGTGTCCAATAGCTTTGGCGGTAAGTACGTCATTAGTAATTTTGGTTAAGGCGGTTTTTGGTGGAGTGGTGGGGGTGGGAGCCAGATTGAAGCTTGTCAAAGAGAAAGTTAGATGAGAGGAGGGAGGAAAATACACTATGGACATGCTTTTGAGGAAGTTTGGAGGTGAACGAATGTTGCGATATGGGACGGTAGCTGGATGTGGAGGTCGGGTCAAGGGATGGCTTCTTTAAGGTAGGTGTAAATGTTGTGTGTTTGAAAGCGGAATGAAAGGTACCGGAGGTTAGTGATAGGTTGAAGAGGTGGGTTAGGGCTGGGATAAGCATGGTGGTGAGGTTGAAGAGGAAGTGGAAAGGGATGGGGTCCGATGCACAAGTAATGAGGTACCATTGATGCGCCCAGGGCTGTGGGGTACTCGGAACCAGGCTGCGGTGTTTCTGGGGCGTTACAGGGGTCAAGACCCAGATCCATGACCCTGGGTTCAGTATAACAGTTCTTGGGGAAAAATTATAAAGATTATTTGTGACACCACCTGTGGTTTGTGGCTTTGAGTGGCCACCGCTGCTGAGGAACCTCTGGGGACGATGAATGGGTAGCTGGGATGAATTGACTCCTCACAGGTGGAGCGGATCCCCAGGGCAGTGGATGTTGAAAGGTGTATGGTGCAGGATGGAGGGTGCACATTAACAGACAGACTCACGGTTTGTTAGTTTCTCAAGTCCTTTACTGGCAATACTGGGTCAACCACAGGTGTTGTTGCTGTGAGTCCGTGTAACCTGGGAGCAACTCAGGTTCTCCACACCCGGCAAGTTCTGAGGCTTCTCTGCTGCGCTTTCTCCTGGTGGGTCCCTGCTGCTGCTTAAAGCTGAGCTGCGGCCCTCTCTCTCTCTCCTGCGTGTGCCAGTATGACAGGCAGCTCAAGCCCTTCTTTAGCCCCACTTCGGGGGCAGCTGCTCCTGGGCTCTTAATGCTGCTTTGCCTGTGGGCAATTGGTGTGGCTGGGGAACTTGGAACTCCCCAGCCTCCAGTATTGGCTGACGGGACATTAGGCCCTACACAGCCTCTGACTCCGGCATCCGGTTATTGGCGATTGTTTCTCTGGGGTGAGCTCTATACTCCTCCACTAGCCTCAGGCTCTCCTCTACCTACTCAGACCCTTGCCTGTGGGTCTCTCAAGCTAGGTTTTACCTTTCCTGGGGCGAGCTTAGCACTGCTCCAGCCCACAGGATGTTTTCCTCAGTACTGCTCCGTACAGAACTGACTAACTCCGTCCCAGACCAGAATTTATAAGGGAGCTGCCCTGAAACCGGGTTTTTGATCTCCCCCTTCAGGCCTGGTGGCAGAAAGGTGTTGTGTGCTTTGGTTTTGCTGGTGTGAATACCCTCTATTGCTCTCAGATATGACACTACCCTCGAAGGAGATAATGACATTGTGGCATCTGAACTCTGTGGTGCCACAAAATTTGGAGAGGAGGTGTGCACATTTTCCTTCAGTGATGGAGGGGAAGAGGGCTAGTGGGGGAGGGGAGTGGTCTGGTATACATAGGGGTTGTGATGGTTGGGTAGTAAAGACTAGTCTGATCTGATCAATCTTGTTGGTGAAGTGTGTTGCAAAGTCTTCCGCAGAAACACAAGAAATAGGAGGGAGCAGCGGGGGGTGGAGGACGGAGTTAAATGTGTTAAATAACTGCCTGGGGTTGTGAGACAAAGAGGATATGAGGGTAATGAAGTAATTCTGTTTCGTGGTGGTGAATGATGACTTCAATTTGAAAGTGCTTGTTGGAATGCTGTGTAGTCTTCTTGTGAATGTGTTTTCTTCCAGCGCCGCTCAGCAACCCTTCGGCGCAGCTTTTTAGTGGTGTATGTGTGCCAGGTTGTTTGTTGGTTCGTCGTGTTCTGCCGTGAACAAGAGGGGCAACTGCATCAATTGCTGCTGTGAGTGTAGAATTGTAGAGAATGGTGGCGTTATCTGTGTTGTGGAGTGAGGACATGGAGGGTAGTGATAAAATAGAGTCAGAGAGTATGTGAGTGTCAACTTGTGTGAGGTTTCTGTGAGGGTGTGTGAGTTGGTGGACATGGGTGGCAGGTGAGGAGGAGAAGGATGAGAAAGTAAATAGAAGGGAAGTAGATGGTGGTCAGATAGGAGGAGAGGGGAGGTTGTGGGGTTAGTTAGGGAGCAAAGGCGGGTGAAGATGAGGTCAAGTGTATGTCCATCTGTGTGGGTGGCTGTGGAGGACCATTGAGAGAGGCCAAAGGATGAAGCAAGTAACAGGAGTTTGGAGGCTGTTCAGTGGTTGGTACCAATGTGGATGTTGAAGTCACCCATGATGATGGTGGGAATGTCAACAGAGAGAAAATGAAGAAGCCAGATGGAGAATTGGTCAAAGAAGGCAGTGCCTGGACCTGGAGGTCGATAAATGATAGCCACTTGGAGGTTGGAGGGAGAGTAGATACAAACAGAGTGCACTTAGAAGAATGAGAGGATAAGGGAGGGAGGAGGAGGAATTGGGTTGAATGTGATGTTGCTAGAAAGGAGTAGACCCACTCCTCCACCATGTTTGTTACGATTGCATGATGTGTGGGAGAAATGAAAGCCGCCATTACACAGCGCAGCAGGTGAGGCACTGTCGGAGGGTGTCAGCCATGTTTCTGTGAGGCCCAGGAAGGAGAGTTTGATGAAGGTAAAGAGGTTGTGAGTGAATTAAAGTTCATTACAGATGGAATGGGCATTACAAAGCGCTCCAGGGAGAAGGGGCATTGGAGAGAGGGTCAAGGGAATAGGTTTTGTATTTAGAAGATTGCGACTGTTTCTTGCAGGTGTGGGGTGATAAGAGGGAGGAATAGTAGGTAATGTTGGCTGTGGAGCTTCTGGGTTAGGAGATATGTCGCCAGCTGATAGGAGAATCAAAGATAGAGCAAGCAGGTGGGATAATGAAAGTAGCTGGCTTGTTTTCTGATCTGCAGGAGAGATGTGAGATTAAGGAGCAGGTCAGCAGAGGAGCTCAGGTGGGGAGGCAAGAGTGATAGTGAGATAAATATTTGTGATGGGAGTGATGGGGTTTGAACGTAGTGGAAAAAGGTAAGGATTAGTGAAACAGTTAAGGCCCAGTTTCACACACACATAATTGTGCAGAGATTGTTCGCAGATCTCTGGTTGCAGTGAAATTCATGGACACATTCTTCCACTTGTACATGGCCACAAAATGGAACAATGTGTCCATGATTTCTCTGCAACCAGAGATCTGCGAACAATCTCTGCACAATTATCTGTGTGTGTAACTGGGCCTTTACTGTTAGGGCATAGGAAAGCATGGTTAAAGTGTTAGTGGGAAAGTAAAGTTGCAAAGACAGTTAGCAGACGGGTATAGCTGGTCCCTTCTGGTTACTTCGGGCTTATATTTGGGATATTTGTGGACATTTAAGACACACTTGAGGAGACACAAGAGATGACCCACGGTCAAGAAGAACTCCAAGTATCATTTATATAAAGCTTTAAGAGTCCAGAAAGTGAGTTCAGTTGACCAGAGGGGAGGGGCAGGAGGGGTGTATGTTAAACAGAACAAGTAGGGTGATTTAACTAACAGGAAAGAGGACACAACTTAACTAATTACTCAGCAGGGAAGACTGGCCCATAACATAAAGAGCAGAAGATAAAAGTTTGTTGCAGATCAAAGATATGCAGAGTGAGAATCAGGTGTGGATTAGGTCAGACAATTTTAAATTTGTAGCATAGTGTACCATGGTATTAGATACACAGCTCAGCAGACAGTATCACACAGGATAGGATTAGATACATGAACGATACGTGGATGTCAGACAATTTTCAATTTGTAGCATAGTGTACCATAGGATTGGATACACAGCTCAGCAGACAGTATCACACAGGATAGGATTAGATACTCATCATCTTCCTTCTCAGAATCCTCATAATGGTCCAGGCCCTGGTGGTATTGGTGAGTTGGATCCAGTAGCTGCAACTCCGGTTGCAGGTGAAATCCTGCCACATATGCAGTAAGATTATGAAAAGTCCGACATGTGGTGCTCCCGGTCCTGGATGCCATAGGGAAAGGGGTCGCCTCTTGCCACTCTGGATCTTGTTCTGCCAACCCACCTTCTGCCCACCTGAGATGGTCAGGAAGATGACATCCTCCGAGTCCAGGTCAGCCATGCCTTGCAGGGGATCCATCTCCAAAGTACTGTGTAATGTCATCACAGTACCAAGTTGAACTGTAGTAGTAGACAGAGTACCTGCAAGCGTGATACTGGAGCTGCACAAGTAAGATGGCGTTGGATGCTGACTGAGTTCCGCAGCTTTGTGTATTTGCTTTGCTTAAGGGACTTACCTCTTCCAGTGAGTGACAGGATTCAGACACGAGCAATCACTACCAGAGTTTAATGTTTGCACAATCTTGTTGTCTAATGCCTAGCTCCTAATTAACCCCACTATGTGATGCTCTACAGAACTAACATCACTGTCACAAATCCAATTCCCTAGGCCACAAAGTACAACAACTGCGTTGCAGTATGTGGTTAGGTGCAGTCATTATTGAAGTAAGACATTTTTGTAGGAGACATAATGATGAAAACAATTAAGTTTATTCAAGTCATCATTTACCTCCAATTCAGCTGGAATGCTGAATAAGGCTAGTGGGCACTGGGCACTGCAGGTATGCAAGGACAATTTTAATATGAGTTATACATATAATACAATTGTACACTTGTCAAAAGTCTCTATTGTAAGTGTATGGCATGAAATGTGAGCTACAATGGGTACAGTGTTGCAAATGTATGTAAAGTGCTATGGAATTAATAGTGTTGAGGGAGAAAAGACTTATATTTTCTTTATATACTTTTATATTTTTTCTAATACTCTAGGTGAGAAACAATAAGTTTTTCCCTTAACCTAGTATTCTATAGATATATCTGTCTGCTGAAAAGAAGATACTGTCGTGTTGAGATGGATGAGAACTGAGGAGATAAGCTGTCCTCTGGATGCCTGTGACATACCAGGAGCCCAGAGATGGCACCGTGTCAAGAAGAAGGATGGACTCAGCAGAGAAGACAAAGGACTAATTATTACTAACAGAGATAGATATATTAGCCTAACCCCACCTAACCCCCATCTAATCCCACCTTCTCCTGGCCAATTCACGCCTAGTCTCTAGAGTATAAAATGCTGTGTAGCCGGAAATAAAAGTTAGTTGCTGTGACCATTGCCATTGCTTAATAAAGCAAAGAACATATTATAAGTTTGAACCAGATTCTCCGTTGATTTACTCTTATCTGGTACCATATGTTCATAGTCTAATTTGGAGTGACTGGTGAAGGAGTGTATTGTCGCAACGACCCCGACAATTTGGCGCCCAACGGAGGGGTATGGCCAGTCATCCGAGACCCCGACGGACCCGTGCTCGGATGCCCCTGGATGATACCCGTATCGGCTGACCTCAAGGACTGATCACCCTTCAAGGCACGGTAAGTGGCGATCACATTCATATGTGTGTCGCCCTTACTGTGTCTCAGCCGTTATTGGTTGATCTGAGGGTGTCTTTTGTGTCCGGGGGGGTGACCGGTCGAGTGGTGAGACCAAGAGTGATCCAGCGCCACGCTCTGAACCAGCAACGACGAGACGTCGCCTCCTGCGCGTCCTCGTGTGAACACCACGCCTCCTCCACCGGTCATCATTCCTCACTCATTAACCCTACCCGTGACTGTTGTTTACTTGTGAACTAGAGCGAGAAGTTGAAGAGATCTCAGATTTCATAGATTGGGGACGGTTGAGAGAGAGAAAGAGAGAGAGACAAGAGACTCACATAGCTTTGTAATAACATATTTCCAGGTGATTGTGGTGCCCTGAGGGAGGACTTTTTCATCCCTGATGAGGGGTCTCCGTGTGGAGATCGCCTAGAATATCGTGACAGGACAGTCTGTAGGCATTGTTCCAGGGTAGGGACAGGCTATAGTGAGCATGAGGTTCTGTTTTAGTTCTGTACTACAAGGACGCAGTGTTGATTGTTGCTGTCAGCAAGCCTGATCTGCAGCGGGGTGTAGTATTCTGTAAATTATGTTGCGTCTCTTAAAGCAGAAGAAGTCCGTACTCCACAGGCTAGATGAGGATGTTGTGGAAGTTAAGACATTAGTAGAGTCACGGGAGGGTAATAAGGTAGTTAAGAATGTGGATAGGTTGTACAAGTATGTAGGATTGCCTTCTTCAGGGATATTACAGCCATCCGTGTGGCATGATCTTATTCAGAAAGAAAAAGGCAGCAGTAAAGAAGTCAGGGACAAGGTTTCTGACTTAGAATAGTCAGGGTAAGTTAAGGTTTATTTGAGGTTTATTAAGCAGTTCCTAGCTCTAGAATGGTTGGGGTAAATTAGGGTAAGGTGTATATAATTTTATGGTGATTATTCTGTTTCATTGAAGTCATGCCGACTGTCACTACACTCTGTTCACGGTCCGTCTATCAATATATTTTATTATTTTTTCTGTCATGGATCCTCAAATATATTCTTATAATTCAGGCCTTTTAAAAATTAAGCTACCTACAGGGAAGATTAATATACTGAGCGCCCAAGGGGAAATAATATATGTATTAATGCTGTGGGGAGGTGGTACTAGACAGGAAAATCTAACTACAATGTGATGAAGGTATTGTTAAGTTAATAGATCCAGAATGTGTAAGGTATGTCGATAAGCAGAAATATAGATTGTATTTTAAGGGGACACTTAATTGAGTCAATGTGAGATGTTAGAGATGGAAATTAGCTAGGCTGATGAGAAAAGCAACAGAAAGTATAGTTTAGAAAGTAACACAAAGTAGAAAAAAAAAAAAAAAGGGTAGAAAGACAAGTAAGAAGAAAGGTTTACTGATGTCTGAGAATTCCTGACCCCCTCCCTGTAATTTTATTTCCCCTACTCCTGAAGTATTATAGTTAGGTCCTTTGTCAGGATTTTGGACATCTTGTAGGCATATCAAGGCCAAAGGGTTTGAAAATGTGGAAGGGAGTAGACCATCCCCCCCCCCACACCTCCTTAAATTCTTTCTATCAGAGCAGTCTTTGTTCCTTACTGTGTGAAAATATTTCTTGTAGTCCGTTATCTTTCTCCATATGGGAGGGTGAGAAGGTTTTCTGGAGAAAATGCTGGTAGCAGGAATTTTGAATTAAAGGTGATGTTACACATGTCTGCTCTGATGTACAGAGCCAACATATTCTGTAGTATTTTACCATTTATTGTCTAGTAATAAAAATATATTCAAAATAACTAGCAAAAAATTGCAATTATAATGTTGAATAAGAATTTTCTGATCTTTGACATTAATAGATTTTTGAGTTGTTTTTCAGGTATATGTATAGGAGATATGATTTCTTACATTGGACGCAAGTAGAATCCTCGCATGAGGTAATCAGAGCAATTGATTCTGAATTTTGCAATTTTTGGAAGCAACTGGAGCGGTTTTGGATTGATGAACCCTTACAACACGGTAAGCATACAAAATGCAGAATTGGTAAATCACGGTGAGGTAAACACCATGTTGCCAGTCTAGGATGGTATAATCATGCTAACAATCACCACAGGTGTCCTGTCCTCTCGGAGGCAGAAGGCAAGCTATAACTAAAGGTAGAAAAGGTAGTGGCGGGTGGTTGCCCCATCCCAGCCGGGTTGCGTCTGTCGGCCTGAGCCCTCTCTATAGTCGACTGCCTTATAGGGACTGACCGAACCACTAACAGTGTTAAACTAGGAGTCGTGAGAGGGGACAGGGCAGGCCATAATGTCTCTTATCAGCAAAGGTTAGACTGGTCTCTGCTTGGCCTCACTTTACGCCTCAAAATAGGTCCCGGGTGAGATCAGGTGAGTACCTCCTAGTTCGCTCCTGGTACAGGTAAGCTGTGTATACTATCCTGCATTATTCTTGCGCACAACACAACTCAGAAAGGTACGGGCTCCGAGCGGCAATCGCTTCATGGGTTTTGGAAATTGCAAGTAGTGAGCGGACAAGGAAACCAAGAAAACTGTATAAAATTGTCCCAATATGTGTAAATCTCTTTCTCCTATCCAAGGTATTATAGAATGACAAACATACCGTGGTTAAAATGTTTTTAGAATAAGTAAGTACAGGAGTACATAACATGGTTCTTGTATGATTTTGTTGTGTATTTTTCTTTTGTGGATAACTGTGCTTATTTGCAGATATTTAAGAAGTTCATATCCTTTTGTATACCCTCCATAATGATAGTGGTATATGATAAAATGTTCAAGGGGGGATGAGTCTTGTACCTTTAAGGTTATATGTTACTAATAGTGTAAAACTGCTACACAATTCCCTAGGCCGTTTCTAATATGTTTTGAGGTTTCTTTCCCCTTCAATGGATTGGACTCTGAAAACAGCCAATGAATAGCGAAATTAATTTCTTCTATACTAACTGTAGAATCTAAATGAATCTTTCCTTTTAAGAATAATCTGTTGATTATTGCGGTAATATGCCCCTTCTTATTCTCAGATGAAATCAATGAGATTAAGGGAGTTAATTTAGGGACAATGGGAGAACTCCATGTGAGGCTAGTGTAGGGTTCGGATGCCTGGGGGCCCTTTATAAGGAAGGAGTCTCTAAGGTGTCTGGATGAAGAAATCCACTTCCCCTTCCTATCACATGGACAGTCTCGAAGGACCTTTAGGGAAAAACTTTTTGTTTAGGGAGGACTGTTGAGGGAGAAAAGACTTATATTTTCTTTATATACTTTTATATTTTTTCTAATACTCTAGGTGAGAAACAATAAGTTTTTCCCTTAACCTAGTATTCTATAGATATATCTGTCTGCTGAAAAGAAGATACTGTCGTGTTGAGATGGATGAGAACTGAGGAGATAAGCTGTCCTCTGGATGCCTGTGACATACCAGGAGCCCAGAGATGGCACCGTGTCAAGAAGAAGGATGGACTCAGCAGAGAAGACAAAGGACTAATTATTACTAACAGAGATAGATATATTAGCCTAACCCCACCAAACCCCCATCTAATCCCACCTTGTCCTGGCCAATTCACTCCTAGTCTCTAGAGTATAAAATGCCGTGTAGCCGGAAATAAAAGTTACGGTAGTTGCTGTGACCATTGGCATTGCTTAATAAAGCAAAGAACATATTATAAGTTTGAACCAGATTCTCCGTCTGATTTACTCTTATCTGGTACCATATGTTCATAGTCTAATTTGGAGTGACTGGTGAAGGAGTGTATTGTCGCAACGACCCCGACAATAGCGCTATATAGATGAATAATAATTATTATAATAATAATATTAATTATTATTATTATTACATGAAGTAGTGATGGCACATTTTCAAGAAGCAATATGCATACTATGGTGTTTTATCAGTGTAAACAGACCTATAAGATCATGGATGTGAAGCATATCATATTGTCACGCGCTTAGTTGGCGCTGACTTTGCTGGATGCTGCTGTGTATGTTTGTCTTTAAGAGCTCTATGGTTGATAGTTATGAAGGTCCTGGCCTCTTGTGTTGTGCTCCAGAACTGCTTCACTGTTAGGTTCAACTGCTGGTTGAGGGGTTAATGTGTGACTCACCTGAACTCCCCTACCCCTAGCCTTTAAGTAGCCTCTCCTTCCACCAGGTGGTGCTGCTGATAGAGTTTCACTCTATGCCTTGAAGCCATGCTGTGCTGACTTGTGTGTTTGTGTTGCTGAAGTCCTTTCCTTTGGAGTTGCTGTATCCCAGTTCTGGGAATGGAGGTGATGGAAATAGCACAGGGCTGGTGGAGGAGTTTTAGGGAGAGGCTGGGGGCCCAAACCTTCTCACCTTTAGAGATACCTTCAGGATCAGGGTCATTCAGGATTCCTAGACTAGGGTCAGACTAGTCTCCCCTGTTTACCCTGCCCATAACTGCCATTCCCTTATCAGCATTCTCACTAAACCGTGACACACATCCATATGTGATTTTTATATGAATTGTTATCACACAAATGTAGAACAGATGGCCTTGCATGCTGCTGACCCTCTGCAATAATAAAGGTTTACTCACAATAAAAATAATAACAAAAAAATAAATAAATAAAAATAAATAAATATTTTTTTAACAATCTCTAAAAAATTTTAAGCTCTCATAAACAAATATTTAAAGGGAACCTGACCCCACCAAATCACCCCCAACCCTATTAATACCTGTCCCTGCACCCTAACATATCAGTATTAGTGCTCCTTTTCTATAAAAAAAGCGCTCTGTAACATTGGAATAATCAACAATATACACTTACAAATCTGAGACTTCTTGTCCCTGAATAAGTCTCACAAGGCGTCCCCTGTGAGACTCTAAGCCCTCCCTAGGTGCTCATTTTCACGCCCCGAATGATCCACCCTCTCTCTGTCTGTGCTGCTGTGATGTGGAACTGAAGGCAGGACTAATGATGTGCATTATGTGAGTGATAGAGAGGGGGGAGGGTAAAGCCTGCACAAGCAGAGCACACAGACAGAGAGAGGGTGGATCCTGGAGACTGCAAAACAACACGTCCTAAGGGCTAAATAATATAGCCCCTGCTAATTATAATGCCTAATGAGTGAGTATTAAAAGTTTTTATGCACTTTCACAGGATGCTTTTAGGAGACAAAAGGAATGTGAGATTAGTGATACTAACTATGCTGCAGGGACATGTTTTGGTTGTTTAGGAGCCGTTCTGGAGGTGACAGGATCCCTTTAAGGATATTGTAAGCTTCCTGACCTTCTTAGCTGCTGCCACATCTGGCACTGTTTCCAAAATTCATACTCTGCAGGTGTCAAAAACACCTACAAACTCCAGGAAGCTTAAAAAATTTACCGTATATACTCGTGTATAAGCCGACCCGTGTATAAGCCGACCCCCTACTTTTGCCCCCAAAACCTGGGAAAATTTATTGACTCGTGTATAAGCCGAGGGTGGACCCCAGCACAGGTATACAGCCCCCAGCAGTGTGGTATACAGCAGCCTCCCCAGTGGTATATACAGGCCCCAGCAGTGTTACAGCAGCAGCCCCAGTGGTATATACAGCAGCAGCCCCAGTGGTAGTATACAGCAGCCCCAGAGGTATATACAGCAGCCCCAGTGGTAGTATACAGCAGCAGCCCCAGTGGTAGTATACACGCAGCCCCAGTAGTATATACAGCCCCAGTGGTAGTATACACGCAGCCCCAGTAGTATATACAGCCCAGTGGTAGTATACAGCCCCAGTGGTAGTATACAGCAGCCCCAGTGGTAGTATACAGCAGCCCCAGTGGTAGTATACAGCCCCAGTGGTAGTATACAGCCCCAGTGGTAGTATATAGCCCCAGTGGTAGTATACATACAGCCCCAGTAGTAGTATACAGCCCCAGTGGTAGTATATAGCCCCAGTGGTAGTATACATACAGCCCCAGTAGTAGTATACAGCCCCAGTGGTAGTATATAGCCCCAGTGGTAGTATACATACAGCCCCAGTAGTAGTATACAGCCCCAGTGGTAGTATACAGCAGCCCCAGTGGTATATTCAGCCCCAGTGGTAGTATACAGCCCCAGTGGTAGTATATAGCCCCAGTGGTAGTATATAGCCCCAGTGGTAGTATATAGCCCCAGTGGTAGTAGACATACAGCCCCAGTAGTAGTATACAGCCCCAGTGGTAGTATACAGCAGCCCCAGTGGTATATTCAGCCCCAGGGGTAGTATACAGCCCCAGTGGTAGTATATAGCCCCAGTGGTAGTATACATACAGCCCCAGTAGTAGTATACAGCCCCAGTGGTAGTATACAGCAGCCCCAGTGGTATATTCAGCCCCAGTGGTAGTATACAGCCCCAGTGGTAGTATATAGCCCCAGTGGTAGTATACAGGGCCCCAGCAGGGCCCCCCTCATAATTTGGCGCCCCTACCTCACTTTCTGGGCCCCCCCGCATGCAGTGCTGCGCATATACATTACCTGTCTAGCAGCTGTCACCCTCCGATGGCGGATCGCGGCTCCCGGCTCCATCTTCCTCGCTGTCTTCCTGCTTTGTGACCGGGGCTCAGCGCGATGACGTCATCGCGACGCCGGCCGGTCACATGACAAGCAGGAAGTCAGCGAGGAAGATGGAGCCCGGAGCCGCGATCCGCCATCGGAGGGTGACAGCTGCTAGACAGGTAATGTATATGCGCAGCGCTGCATGCGGGGGGGCCCAGAAAGTGAGGTGGGGGCGCCAGTGAGGTGGGGGCGCCGTATTGACTCGCGTATAAGCCGAGGGGGGGACTTTTCAGCCCAATTTTTGGGCTGAAAAACTCGGCTTATACGCGAGTATATACGGTAATTTAAAGCTCCAAAAGATTCTACACTTTGATACAAGCCAGTAAATCCAATGGCTGAGAACACTCCTAACAATTTGATTAGGTATGGTCCCCAGTCAGCGGGTCTTCCGTTGAGCGTCTTGGCCAAAAATAAACACAGAAAGTTTTAGAGCCATTTTATATTTCGATCTTTCTCTTAAACAAATCCGCGTTCACTGACTTTTCGGGAGAGTGTTCAGGTTTCTAATCCTTGAACCTAATCAGCCATGTTCAGTCAAATTTGAAATTGGCAAACATGTTTGAACAAATGTGCTTATCATTAATTATCACTATTGTGAGGTAGCAACCACCTATATTGTAAATGGCCGGTATGTATCGCACAGGTAGAGTTCTACTGGGATGTAAATCCAAATTGTTTTGCTGAAACTTCCAGTTCCACAAGACTTATTTAATGTATTATGAGCTAAATTTACAGATTAGCCTGAATGCTGGGTGGTACTAGCCACATACCTTTCATGACACATACCTTTTCATATCTCATGTGTTATAATGAGACTCCTGTCTGGTTACATGCTGTCTCTGATGCCAAGAAGATCCTGGTAGTAAACAGACTTCTTTTTTGAGCGCATTGTTAGGAGACCATTTGTACAGAGCTAGATATGGCTTTGAGAAACCAGGAAGTGGCAGAAACTTCAAAGGGTCTTGACTAATGACAGGTGCCATTAAACTAAAAAAAGAGAAGAGATACAAGAGGCACAGATTGTGCCTTATCAAAAAGACACTGTATGTTTCCGTGTGGATTATAAAGGTATCCACTCACCTCTTAAGGTTGTGAGACCCACAACCAGTTTGAAAGCATAAGGCAGCTGCTGCAGAACCTCCACCAACGCCAAAAACCGCGGGAAATCAGGAGACAAACTGGAATGGTGTCCACGGTCCGCGCTGCTGCTCTTTACCAAAGGATTTCACAAGAGGTTATTACTATCATAAGGTCCTTTATTTCATCACACCTACGCATTTCAGTGCTGTCCCAGCACCTTCCTCAGGGTAGGTTACATGCCACAGCAGCAAAACCTTTCATATGTAATTACAGGTTAAAAGCCCCTCCTCCCAGAAAAAAACACATGTACTTGTCATCAGTGACGTCATATCACGAGGGAACCACCCCTTCCAAAGGAATGGAATTAAACAGAATAAAATACATCAACATTGCTTAAAAACATGCTATTCCTTCAGGTTTTTTTATGCCTTGCCACATTCCATAAGATAATTTATAAGCCCAATTGAAACAAATAAAATATTTGTCAAGTGTTGCTAATCATCTGGATTGAACTTAGAAAAAGAAAATAAATTCCTCAGGTTTTGTCTGGAGTCAAAGGATTGCTTTATTAGCCTATTCAGGCTGGATGATTTGTCCTGGGAGAAAAAACTTTATATAGAATTTTATGGGGATCTGAAAATTCAAAGCTATTGCATCCAAGCCATGAAGGGATAAAAACAGATAAAAGTTCATATGATGTTTAGGACCCAAAAAATGGATAAGAAAAAAATAAAAATAAAAAGATTTTATTTATAAAATTTAAAAAAAAGAAATATATTATAAATTTAATAGATGACTACCAGCCACAGTGGCACAAGAGATATTTCACCAGACACTGAGCAGAACAATGCCCACTAAATGCTGGTTCAATATTACTAAAAGTCAAATCACACATATTTAAATAAATATATATAAAAATGCATATAAAAATATATTATATAAAAATGCATATAAATATATAAATAAATATTTAAATCACACATATTTACCACTCAAACAAACATTTTTAGTAATATAAGTAATTAATATTAATATTAATATAAGTATTCTAAGTAATGTTTTTAAGCAATGTTGATGTATTTTATTCTGTTTAATTCCATTCCTTTGGAAGGGGTGGTTCCCTCGTGATATGACGTCACTGATGACAAGTACATGTGGGAGGAGGGGCTTTTAACCTGTAATTACATATAAAAGGTTTTTCTGCTGTGTCATGTTACCTACCCTGAGGAAGGTGCTGGGACAGCACTGAAACGCGTAGGTGTGATGAAATAAAGGACCTTATGATGGTAATAACCTCTTGTGAAATCCTTTGGTAAAGAGCAGCAGCGCGGACCGTGGACACCATTCCAGTTTGTCTCCAGGTGCCATTAAACGGAGCAAGCCCAAGGACCTGGTTGTCAATACTTGTAAAAGTCTTCCTGCATGTGGAAGCTGGCTAGAGTCAGCCGGTGAAGCCTGCAAAGCTTCTGAACAGGTAACTCCAGAGAAATGGGATTGTGTGACTGCCTGAGGTCAGTGATTAAAGGACTCCTAGATCTTCACTTAAGCAGAAGTATAGCCAGAGTGTGCAGTCACACCCGTGGTTGAAAATGGACTATATGTTGGATATGTTTTCTACGAAGTGCACGGCCGTACCTGCTGAAGTTATGGACTGTGTAATATAGTTAGAAATGTAAATGTAAAGCCTTTGGATGCCATTTGTTTGGTTTACATTAATGGGTCTAAATAAACCAACTGGACTTATTTAATTAGAAGAATTTCTGTGCATGTGCCTTAATCTAGCTGCCAAGCGAGTATTCCCCAACACGTTCAGTGAGCACTGCCTCACACTCTTTTAGTAATTTTTTTTACTTTAAACTTACCAACCACCAACTTTCACTAAGCAAGTGAAAATCCTGTGAGTGGCAAATTACTGCAATATAGTGTAGACATTCCCCTTTGAATCCATATACATATTCACAAATCTAGAACTTTGCTTTAACTATCAAGTACACGTCTTTTATTTCTTTTAGAAACAATGCTCTAAGCCACAACAAGGCTAAAAAACTGCTTTCATTTGGAAAGCCAATCTTCTGTCATGTCTGGTGGGAGAATTTAATTATGTTTTATTCATATAATCTCTCACTTTGCTTTTAGCACATTTTATCTTGGTAGAAAATATTATTTCTGTTTACAGCATTGCAAGAAAACACTTTGGCCTCTCATAAGCTCTATTTTCCTCTATTTCTAGAATTTATGTTCATTTTCTACAACATATGAGTACATGCCATGAATTTCAAACTATTTTCTTTACACACAAATCAACCATGGCCTCTACATAGTAATAATGTGCATAGGCAAATGCACAAGCTATTAGGTACTTAACAGCCTGTCTCTACTTAGAGACATAAGTATACGTGGAAATTATTCAGAAGTGATATTAATCAATGGGTACTTCTGCAGCCTTGAATGTTGACAGTCTACCCATTCAATAGGCACTAATTATTTTCTGTGTCTGCGATCA
The DNA here is from genome assembly GCA_033576535.1 of Allobates femoralis. Taxonomy (NCBI): domain Eukaryota; kingdom Metazoa; phylum Chordata; class Amphibia; order Anura; family Aromobatidae; genus Allobates; species Allobates femoralis. The sequence continues at coordinate 314,417,949 of JARQOC010000003.1, forward strand.
TCCAGCTATCCGTACCACAATTTCCAAACATATTGTGTTGAATAAGAAGCAGATTCATCATGTCTCTCATTCCTCCTGCAAACTTATTCATCTTCTTTGTTAATGCTCCTCACCGCTGTAAAAAGTGTATTGAGCAGGTACGTTCACTCATAGCAGATACTTGTAATTAGAATATGATGGATTTCACCCTTTCTAATGAATAAGCAGCTATAAGAAAAAGGAATTCCATTATTTACAATGTTAGTAGGAAAAAGTTAACATTGCTGAATAAGCCATAATACAAGTAATACTACTACTCTGAGAGATCATGAAGAGATCCAACTTATCCTTGCATGTGTCGCACCCTGGAGCATGGGTACTCGGAACCGGGCACTTTTTTCACTTGTGGGGGGGGGGGGGGGGTGAGGGGAAATGTCACGGCGACGTGACCGAGCTTTGTATGCCCAGGTGCGGCAATAAAAGGGGATATGAAGTTTATGGGATTAGTTTGTAGGGCTGAGGTCCCCAGGACTGGTGTGGAAACGAGGTATCCAGACGATATGTGCTGTCCCTCCGGGTGGTTGTTCCCACGGCTGGAACAGTCAATGTGTGGCTCCACAGGTGAGCCTCCGCTGTGGCCGCAGCTGGGACCTATCAGGCACTACACCTCCTATCTCGTACCTTCCGGGCCTCTCTCTCTTAATTCCAGATGCTAGCCATGGGCCAGCGGTCACGGGTCTCTTCCCGGGAGATCTCAGCCTGTCTTCCCGACTCTATTTGACAGTCTTTCTTTTGCTGCACTGGAGGGTAGGTTCCGAGCATAAAGTCCCTTCATCTTGCCGGTTAATTTATGGTTAGAGCATAAAGCATCCTGTTGCTTCCACAGGGCCGGCACCCTGGCTCTGGCCAGGTCCTCCGAAGTCCCTGTTGCCCTGGGTACACCGTGGACCCCTTCTTTCCTTCCTACGGGAGGTTGCCTGGGACCCAGACTGGCCATAGAGTGGCACAGGCCGCCGGGTCTGTGTTCTTCCACTGTCGCCTACAGTCTATTAGGCTTACGGATGTCTCAGATTAGGGGTACCGTTCCTCACTCTCTCAGGGTACCTTTACACGCCGCTACGGCAGGATGGATGCATCCCGCTACAGGCTACAAATGTAGCTTGTAGCGCCAATATAGCCCGTCGTAGCGGCGTCTGAAGACGTGACGATACAGCCGGCAACAGATACATCTGTTTACGACCTCTGCTCGAAAACAGAGAGCTACAAAGCCAATGGTAGCAAGATGCATCGGCGTGTAAAGAAGTTACGGAAGGGAACTCTGGACACCCTGCGATGTAGCTGCAATGTAGCTAAGGCGTGACCCAGGCTCCGTGTTACCGCGCCCCATCTGCGATCATTGGTGGAAGATGCTGCGTTACTATTGGTAGTCGCTGCATAGGGTGGCATATTTAAGGAGCTGACCAGTCACACTACACAATCGCTCGAGCGTCATGTATTAATCAGCCTCCTGCGATGCCTGCCCAATCCTGATGTTCTTGCGTTGTCCTATCAGCGTACGGACGTCTCGTAATCCACAATTGTGGCACGCCTATGTGCTGTCCCTGCTGCACCAGGTCCGCCCATATTAGCTTGTTGTAGCGGTGTGTAAATGAGGTACGATGAGCTACAGATGGCTACTTGAGACACCGGCGATGCAGCTAGTTACAGATGTCACGTAGCGTAGCGCACCTTATGGCGGCGTGTAAAGGTGATGCGTTGAGCGTTTGTAACCGTTTGAGCGTGCTCGTGCACGTGAAGTAGCGGGATGCATCCATCCTGCCGTAGCGGCGTGTAAAGGTACCCTCACTTTTGCCAGGAACATTAACCAGAACTCTCTCCGAGCTCCTCTAACTTTGTGTTCCTAGGTTTTAATCTAGTTCCTCTACCCCTTTCCTGGGTTTTTTCCTCTTACTCCACCCTCCACTCGGTTCCCTCCTCTCGCCTGCCTGACATAGAGTAACTAGGACTAGGGATTCGGGGGATGTGTCGGGTGTTTGTGTGAAGTGGCCTGCCTATATGTCCCAGCTGCAGTATCTTACTGTGGCTGCCAATCCACAGGAGCGCCACACATGAATTTAATGATTGGCTCTTACCAATTCGTTGCATTCAGTGCATGTTCTAATATATTTGATTGTAGATCCTGAGCAGGACCAGCTCCAGGTGTCTGTGGGCAAAAAAGTCTCAGTGGGCCCCTTTAGTACATATTGCTGCATGTAGGTGTATATACATATATATATGTATATATAAAGGTTGCAAACTATTATATATATAGGTCTCTCACAAATTTAATCCCTACCATGCTGTCTCTCCCCCCAAATGCTGTCTCTCCCATCCTGTGCACTGTCTCTCCCCTCTCTGTGCGTATCTCTCCCCTTGTGCAGTCTCTACTCTCTCTGTGCAGTCTCTCACCCCAGTGCGCTGTCTCTGTCTCTCCCTTGAGCCTGTCTCTTACCTGTGCTTGTTCCCCTCCCTGCGTTGTGCCTCTTCCCTACACCTGTCTCCCCCTGTGCCTGTCCCCTTCCTGTGCGCTTTGTCCCCCCTGCACACCTATCTCGCCCTGTGCGCCTGTCTCCCCCCTGCGCACTGTGTCTCTCCACTGCACCTGTCTCCATCTGCACACTATCTTCCCCCTGCGCATGTCCCCTCCCCTGTACATTGTGTCTCCTCCCTGTGCCTGTCTCCCCCTGCACTCTGTCTACCCCACTGCACACTGTCTCCCCCCTGGTGTAATTTGCCCCTGGCAGGGCCCCCTGAGTGCTACCCCACACCCCACCCTCAGGGGCCCTGTGGTGCCCCCACACCTCACCCTTGGGAGACCCCGAGCACTGCCCCCACACCAGGGGGCCCCTGAGCACTGCTCCCACACCGTTGGGACCCTCAGGGGCCCCTTAGCGTTGCCTCCCCCTCCTCCCTTCTAACCTTAGCTGCAGCCGTTGATCTCTCAGACTGTCAGCCTGTACTGCAGCGTGAGCTGCAGCTGCTGCTGCTCTATTTCCTGTGTGTGCGCGGAGATACAGGAAAAAGAGCAGCTGCAGATCTCACTACATGAAAGGCTGTCTGAGATCAGAGGCTGCCGCTGTGGGCAGAGGCGTATCTAGGTTTTCTGGCACCCAGGGCAAGAGTTCAGTTTGGCGCCCCCCCCCCCCCCCCCCGCGGTCTGAGTAGACGTCATGTGACCAAGTGACCAATCATCCATATGCGATTTTTACACTTACATGAACAGTGACTGCTGAAACCACTGTTTCTGACAGTGAGTATATTACACGTTGTTAGGAGTGGGCTAAAATTTGCTCTGCACATATCAGCACAGTGGCACTCAGTGATGACAAAATTGTGCCCCGCCATACTGAGCTGCAGATTGCAGGCAGCGGCAGAAGAGACTCTGGAGAAGAATGCTGCTGGCAAAGGTGGCTTGGACTATAGCAGCAGAATCTGCGGGGGGCTACCACTGGTACACATACCTCGTATACACGCGGCTCCGCTCCATACACCTCGTACACATGCAGTTCCTTTGTAAGCACTCGGTTCCACTCCGTACACCTCGTACACACACGGCTCCACTCCGTACACCTTGTAAGCACTCGGTTCCGCTCCGTACACCTCATACACACTTGGCTCTGCTCTGTACACCTCCTACACATGCGGCTCTGCTCTGTACACCTCGTACACACTCAGCTCTGCTCCGTACACCTCGTACACACACTTCTCCACTCCATACACCTCGTACACTCGGCTCCACTCCGTACACCTCGTACACACTCGGCTCCGCTCTGTACACCTCGTACACACTTGGCTCCACTCCGTACACCTTGTACACACTCGGCTCCACTCCGTACACCTTGTACACATGCGGCTCCGCTCCGTACATCTCGTACACTCAGCTCCGTACACCTCGTACACACGCGGCTCTGCTCCGTACACCTCGTACCCACTCAACTCTGCTCCATACACCTCGTACACACATGGCTCTGCTCCATACACCTAGTACACACTCGTCTCTGCTACATTCACACTGTAAATCCATCCTGGCCCCACACATAAATGTAACCTAATCAAGCATCATGATGGCCAGCACAGCACAGTCCTGCATAGACTGAGGAGCTGATCATGTGACCCCTGACTCCTCCCCTCCATTTATATCATCACAGGTCCTGTCAGCATAGAGTGTGCGGATCTGTCGGCTCCCACTGGGTGGGAGGAGTGAGACCTCCGGCGCTGCAGGAGGCTGAGTGCGCCCTCCCTGTAAATGACCCTCCAGCTGCCCCTTGGATATGGCCCTGGCTGTGGGGGCTCTGCTCAGGGGCCCCTGAGGCTAGGGTCGCACTTGCGTTGTGACCCTAGCCTGACTCAAGTATTGTCCTCTGCAGCACATAGCGTTTAATGCTATGCACTGAAGCCCATAGAAACCAGCTCTTTACCTTGCCAACAGTGGGTTTCTATTGGCTTCGTTGTCTGGCAGTGCATAGCATTAAACACTCTGCGCTGCAGCGGACAATGCATGCGTCAGGTTAGGGTCACAACGCAAGTGCGACCCTAGCCCTCAGGGGCCCGGTGGGCCCCCTTCAAGTAGTCGGGCCCCGACACTTGCCCAGGTGCTCTGGGTGGTGATGCCGACCCTGATCCTGAGCAGGAGTGAGTGGGACAGCGGGCTTATGCCTCCAGAAGAGTCATGTTAAAGCTGATCAAGATCCCCGTGGTCCAGCACTGTTGTATATGGGCAGGCCAGCTGCATAGAGATGAGTAAACCTTTTGAAGTTCAGATTTGGTTCAGTTCGCCGAATGGGCATATGTTCGCCGAATAGATCAGCAAACAGTTTGTCGAACTCCATCCTCTCCCCTGCCTGACATAGAGTAACTAGGACTAGGGATTCGAGGATGTGTCGGGTGTTTGTGTGAAGTGGCCTGTGCCTATATGTCCCAGCTGCAGTACCTTACTGTGGCTGCCAATCCGCAGCGGCGCCACACTCTCCCGGAGCAAAGCTTGGCATGTCCGCACGCCAAGACTCAGTACGGGTGTCACACAAGCTGAAAAGATTTTATTATGCAGTAAACCAAAACATTTTCAACATATTTACATTTGTTTTCTTCCCGTCTGGGAGGCGCAATGCATAAACATTACTCAACAAAAAACCTTACGACTATAAAAATATAAAAGTAGAAAAAGTGCACAGTTTTTAACCATTACAGTTCCACAAATGTCTCTGTCTTGCAGTCTTGACGGCTTCATGAACCCACCACAAGAAAAACCTGGTAACTGCCCTAGGCATGACGACAGGGACTACAATGACCAATTCTTTGGCCGCGCTAGTGGGTTTTTGAGCGGTGCGGTCTTAAGTGTACTACGTTCTTACACAGTTCACATGATAAAAACAGTCATAAAACCAATAGGTTGTTCGCCGGGGTACACAACTATATACAAGAAAGTTCTGATTATGCATTATCCATAATTATAATGTAATTTTCATAACGGGGGAAACAATCACACTCATACAGGGAAAGCATTGGGGAAACAAGGGAAGTTGCATAGTAAAATGCATTCGCACTCACAGATTATAAACCCTTCCAGGGTTCACAGATTCTTTCATGGTAAGATCTCTGGACTGGAACATGCCCCATGCAATGCGGGGTCCGAGTATTCCAGTAACGGTGTTTGAGCGCTGGAGTCTCTTACCATCCGTGCCTGGACGGGAAGACAGGAACTATCTCCACATGTTCCGGGACAGGTTCCTGCATTGATTCCTCTCCCGTTGGCACCCGGCGTACGAAGGGGGCATAGAGACTGCGCTCTTCTTCCTGGTGTATGAAAGTCACACGGTCTCCCTACTCGCAGATCCCTGCCGGGTGTCATTTTACCCCTGGGATTCTCCCACCAGCACCTGAATTCTTCTCTGCGGATCTCCGGTGCTGGGGGTTCAGGGATCAGAGGTTCACGGAGGCCTGGTACCGGGCCAATGTCATCCTCCCAGGTAGTACCATGAGCCCTTAAACCAGAACTAAGGGGAGTCAACAAGTCCAGGGGTCGAGAGCACCTGCTCCCGTGCCATTCTCGGTCTCGTCCCCCTTGTTTGGCACGCAGGTCCACTCCATCCGATGTTCCGGGCCAGCCTCTGGGGAACTAGTGAGGTCACTCCACTTTTCAGTCTCCGCCATACCTGGGCCATCATAGGTGCACACCTTGCTGCCACCATGCACCGTGCTCGAGATCTTGTTCTTTTTCGCCTACTCCCGGAGAGAAGAATGGCAGGGGCGGGAGATTGGTTTCCTGCTCTGTGCTGTCCTGGACCACGATGAGGAGCATTGGCATGCCCCTCTGCCAGCACATGGCGTTGGTTTTTTTGGGCCGCCATTACCAAGGCCCGAAAAATGAAGTCCAACAAACAATCTTTTAGGCACACAAGACCCGGTTTGACTGAGTTAGTGATCCTGTTCGTGATGCCAGGAGCAGAGGTACTCGGAACTGGGCCCTCTCTTCACTTGCAGGGGGGAATGTCACGGTGACATGACCTGGCTCCGTATGCACAGTGCGGTAATAAAAGGGGATATGAGGTTTATGGGATTAGTTCCTGACACCACCCGTGGTTTGTGGCCAGTGTGGGCCACCGCTGCCATGCAGACCTCTAGGGATGGTGATGACGGTGGCAGCCGGATTGTTAAGCCCTCCATGGGTAGGGCTGGGGCCCCTAGGGCAGGTGTGGAAATGAGGTATCCAGACGATCCATGCTGTCCCTCCAGGCTATCGTTCCCATGGCTGGAACAGTCAGTGTGTGGCTAAGCAGGTGAGCCTCTGCTGTGGCAGCAGAAAACAGTCTCACACTAGCAGTGTCAAGCTTAACTGGGTACTTTACTCAGGAGGCTCAAAAGGTTACACGACACAGTTCATGCTGTTTCACACTCTCTTGCAGCTGGGACCTATCGGGCACTACACCTCCTCTTTCGTACCTTTCCGGGCCTCTCTCAATTCCAGATGCTAGCACCGGACCAGTGGTTTCTTCCCGGGAGATCTCAAACTGTCTCCCTGACCCTAAATGACGGCCTTTCCTTCGCTGCACTGAAGGGTAAGTTCCCGGGCAAAAATGTCCCTTCACCTCGCCGGTTAATTTATGGTTAGAGTATAAAGTTTACTGCCATTTCTACAGGGCTGGCACCCTGGCTGTGGCCCATTCCTCCAGTGTCCCTGTTGCCCTAGATACACCGTGGACCCCTTCTTTCCTTCCCACAGGAGGTTGCCTGGGACCCGGACTTGCCAAAAAGTGGCACGGGCCGCCGGGTCTATGTTCTTCCACTGTAGCCTACAGTCTATCAGGCTTACACGTGTCTCAGCTTAGGGGTATCATTCCTCATCCTATCACTGTCGCCAGGAACGTCAACCAGAACGCTCTCCGAGCTCCCCTAACTTTGTGTTCCTTGGTATTAATCTAGTTCCTCCACCCATCTCCCGGGTTTTTTCCTCTCCTGCCACCCTCCACGTTTGTCAGAGTGGCATGCCTATATGTCCCAGCTGCAGTACCTTACTGTGGCTGCCAATCCACAGGGGCGCCACACATGAAGTTAATGATTGGCTCTTACCAATTTGTTGCATTCTGTGCATGTTCTAATGCATTTGATTGTAGATCCTGAGCAGGGGTGAGTGGGCCAGGGGCAGGGGGATTATGCCCCAGGAGAGTCATGATAAAGCTGATTAAGACCGCCGTGGTCCAGCACTGTTGTATATGGGCAGGCCAGCTGCATAGAGATGAGCAAACCTTTTGAAGTTCGGATTTTTTTCAGTTTGCCGATTGGGCATATGTTCACCGAATAGATCAGCGAACAGTTCGTCAAACTTCTGAACCCCATTCAAATCAATAGAAGGCAAAATCAAGGGCCTAGAAAACAACTAGAAAGGGGCACAAAAGCTTCTAGACACAGCTCAAACCGTTTTACAGTCCCACTCTTTTGGCTCAGACATTATCTAAACCGGTTTTCAAAACCGGATTCTCCCGGATTATACCGGTCTGGTGCAATCCGGCGCCCCATAACATGGGGCTTTATGGTCCCGGATTGCACCGGACTGAGGCAATCCGGTTTTCAATCCAGTTTTCTATTTTTGAGCTTCTTGCCTGGATTTTCAAATGAACAGCTGACTCAGGTCAGCTGTTCATTTGAACTAGCAGTGCTGACAGGGTTCATGTAAGTTCATGCTTGCCTGCATGAACTCACATGAACTTTCCCAGGGTGCACAGCTCTGCTACATCTCTGGTGGAGATTCTCTACCAGAGATGTAGCAGAGCTAAAGAAGAACCCTGGATTGGACTACGTCGGATGGAAGAAGATTTTTTTAAAATAAAGATGGAGTCCCTTAGTGTCTTTTTGTTTTGTTTTTCAAATAAAAATATTTTTTCTCTGTGTTGTGTTTTTTATTTAAACAATTTAATAGAAATTCATGGCAGTAATGTCTAATATTGGCGTGACTCCATGAATTTCGGGCTTAGGGCCAGCTGATAACAAAAAGCTGTCCCTATCCCCTTTATTACCCAGTGAGCCATGGCACCAGGGCCCTGGAAGAGTTGGGTTCAGCACCAGAAAATGGCGCCTCAATGAACGCGCCATTTTCTGGGACGGCTGCGGGCTTCCATTCACAGCGGGGGGTGCCCAGAAGGCTCTTTGTTCCCCCTAGAGGTGAATATATCTCCCTCCCGGGTAACCTCCCACCACTATGCTACTGTGGGAGTACAAGAATGTGCACCAACCTAAGGTCCACCTGCAGCTGTGGAAATTACACCTCTTTTACGGGTGCAATACCCCTTTGTGATGCCTGACTACGTGGGGCGCCACATACCCCCCTGATGGAATATACTCGTCCGCGAGTATCGGTACCTGTTAACCGGGAAGTGAAAACATTTTTGTCTTTTTATAACAATATCAACGGGTGAACTATGTACAATCAAGCATACTTAGATTTCTTCCTATTTCCAGGAGGCACATTTCTTATTAACGTTACACACACTGCAGTAGTCGGGTCACCTGTTGGCAAAGATCTCACTCTCCGGCTTCGCTATCTGCATAACCATAATCTTACTCGGCCCAACGGGGACCGGTACTTACAGTGCGGGTCCGGCGGTAACGTATCGTCCACCACAGTCCAGTGTGAATTATCACCGCCGGACCGCTGCATATCACACACATTATCAACAAAGGGTAAAGTTCAAAATAAAAGTCTCTGAATCTTCGGGGTTTAAAACATACAGGGGCATGCTCATTATTCCGGGATTGAAAAAGAAGGGGAAAAATAAAAGGAAGGTGACTGAAAAAGGGAGCTATATACAGTCAGTGGCGGACTGGGATGTCTGGGGCCCACCAGGAAAATTGACTCCAGGGGCCCACCCACCTGGGCCCATACATTCTTCAGCTAATACCTGGTATCCGCTATACCTATTATATTGGAGCGTGGACTGTAAGACACAGGCGGCTCCTGCACATCACTGTGCGCTCACCATTACTGCGATGTACAATTACTGTAGTTTGCATTAAAGGGATCAGCGATGCACAGGTTAGGAAGGATCACTTATTTATTGATGGAATCCGCACTTTCAGAAGAATGTGGCACTTTGAGCATTTGGTGAGATTTTTACCTCAGTATTTGTAAGACAAAACCAGGAGTGGAGCAATCAGAGGTAATGTTTTCTGCATTTCTCACCCTCTACTGTTTTTTTTCTTATAAATACGGAGGTGAAAATCTCACTAAATGCTCATTTTGCTTTCTCTGGCGAACCTCTGTAAGGCAGCCTTCACATTTGCGTCTGGCAATACAGCGTATGCTGAACATACCCATACGCAGTGCCGAACGCAAACACTTTCATGTGAATGCAGCCATGATTGTGTGCATGCGTTCACATGAAATGTCACTGTGAGTGTGCCCGGCCACCCAATCAGTGGCGGCAGCCAGGAGGCGGAGATCAGCGGTGGAGATCTCCTCCCAGCCGCCACCGCTGATCTCTTCCTCCCTGCCGCCTCTGCTGCCACGGCAGGGAGGAAGAAAGAAGATGACAGAAGAAGAAGAAGAAAGAAGATGAAAGAAGAAGAAGAAAGAAGAGGAAAGAAGAAGTAAGAACAGGAAAGAAGAAGAAGAAAGAAGAGGAAAGAAGAAGAAGAAGAAAGAAGAAGAAGAAAGGAGAGGAAAGAAGAAGAAGAGAACGTAGATCACCTGTAGATGACCTCGGAGGAAGTCATCTTCCGCTGCGTCTGTTCGCTTGCCAGCAGAAGACAATGCGCACAGATGCACTTTCATTAATTTTTTGTGCGCGGCTGTCTGCACACAGCTACGCACAAAAAATGCAACATTTTGCATTCAGCATGTGCACAAATTATGCGCAGCCGAACATACACACAGGCACTATGCGTTCCCATGTTAAACATAGGAACGCATAGTGCCTGCGTCTTGCTGCGCTCAGGTACACTGTGTTCAGAGCGCACATCGCGCACAAATGTGAACCCAGCCTAACTGCATCTCTGCTGCTGTGTCTCAGGACGGGGAGGGATTAAATATCCAAGTATTTAATATCTATTGGAAATAAAGAAGTTTCCACCTGGCAGCACCACGCACCACGCACCCAGGCACCACCAAGCACCTGGCAGCACCAGGCACCCAGGCCCCTGGCAGCACCAGACACCACGGCACCTCGCAGCACCAGACACCACCAAGCACCCACCCAGGCAGCACAAGGCACCCAGGGAACCAGCACGACCAGGCACCCAGCGGCCAGTACCACCAGGCACCCAGGGGCCCCACAGCACCAGGCACCACTAGGCACAAGGCACCACCAGGCACCTACACCACCAGATACCCAGGGGCCCGGCACCACCAGGCACCCATCCAACAGGCACCCAGGGGCCCGGCGGCACCACCAAGCACCCAGGGGCTCGGCAGCACCAAGCACCCAGCAGCACTAGGCACCCAGGGGCCCAGCACCACCAGGCACCCAGGGGCCCACACCACCAGGCACCCGGCACGACCAGGCTCCGAGGGGCCTGCACTACCAGGCACCCAGGGGCCTGGCAGTACCAGGCACACAGGGGCCCACACCAGCAGACACCCAGGGGCCTGACAGCTCCAGGCACCACCAGGCACCCAGCAGTACCAGGCACTCGCACCAACAGGCACCCAGGGGCCCGCACCACCAGGCACCCATATGCCCGGAACCACCAGGCACCCATGCACCACCAGGCCCCTGGCAGCACCAGGCATCCGGCAGCACCAGGCACCACCAGGCCCCCAGCAGCACCAGGCACCACCAGGCCCCCAGCAGCACCAGGTACCACCAGGTGCCCGGCAGCACCAGGCACCACCAGGCCCCCAGCAGCACCAGGCACCACCAGGTGCCCGGCAGCACCAAGCACCACCAGGAGCCCGGCAGCACCAGGCACCACCAGGGGCCTGGCAGCACCAGGCACCACCAGGGGCCTGGCAGCACCAGGCACCCAGGCCCCCCGGCAGCACCAGGCACCCGGCAGCACCAGGCATTCAGGCACCCAGCAGCACCAGGCACCCAGGCACCACCAGGTACCCGCCAGCACCAGGCACCCAAGCTCCTGGCACCACCAGGTACCACCAGGAACCTGGCAGCATCAGGCACCACCAGGCACCTGGCAGCACCAGGCACCCAGGCACCACCAAGCACCTGGCAGCACCAGGCACCCAGGCCCCCAGCAGCACCAGACACCATGGCACCCGGCAGCACCAGACACCACCAAGCACCCACCCAGGCAGCACCAGGCACCCAGGGGTACAGCAGCACCAGGCACCCAGCGGCCGGCACCACCAGGCACCCATCCAACAGGCACCCAGGGGCCCCGCAGCACCAGGCACCACCAAGCACCCAGGGGCCCGGCAGCACCAAGCACCCGGCAGCACCAGGCACCCAGGGGTCCAGCACCACCAGGCACCCAGAGGCCCACACCACCAGGTACCCAGGGGCCCGCACCACCAGGCACCCAGGGGTCCGGCAGCACCAGGCACCCATGGGCCCGCACCAACAGGCCCTTTCCGTGCTCCACCTTCTGCACACCCACATCAGGGCTTCTTCCATGTCCTGCTGGAGCCGTCCAAACGCGTCTCTACAGTAGTCGGAATCCCCCTCTAGAGTTAAGAGGGACACCGCTGCCGGGTCTCCTTGCGCGGCTCTGGCCTGCTCCTCGATATCTCTCCAACGGGGTGCCGCCATTCTGCCGGGTATAAAGGAGCCCTGGTCATTCTGTCCTTCTCTTCTGGTTTGTCTCTTTATTGGCAGCCACTCCCGGAGAACTTCCTGTGGGCCGCCCCCCTGATTGATTGATGGCAGTCGGGGCGGCCACACTTTTTGGCGCCTCCGTCTTGGCCCTCCTTCTTCTATTGGCTGAGGCACACCCCCAGGCCTGCACATGGTGTTTAGTACATGGCTATGGCGCCATCTTGGGTCCTCCTGCAGTGATGGCGGGAACCATTTTTGGCACCAAGCAAAGGCGGGAAAAGTTTGTTTCAATAGTCCAAGGCGCACAGTAGCCGTTAATACTAGGCACGAGATCCTGTTCATGATGCCAGAAATGTATGTCGAGCCCCAGACCCTGGGGTACTCGGGTATCAGGCTCGGTGGCTGTTCTCACGGGGGATGTCACGGGTGGCAGCGCCTAAGCCCATGGCCTGGGTGACACTTCAATAAGGGGTTATTTACAGGGGATAAGAGTTTGTCATGTGACGCAGCCTGTAGTACCTGGTGATGGGTCACCAACGCCACCACAGTCCTCCGGAGGCCGATGGTAATGCGGCTGAGATGGCAAAGCTCAATACAGGTGGAGCTGGTCCTCTGGGGCAGCGATCCTGCAGGGAAAAAGGTTGATGGAGATAACCACGCAGAGACAAAGTCCCTTTCTCCCAGTACTTTACTGTAAACATTCAGTAGAAAATACATAGCTTATAGTCCAGCAACAGTTGTTAAAATAACAGGTAGCTCTACGGGTGGCTGCAAGTGGATCCCAGGTGGTATGGTGGGACCCGTGGTAACCTTAGTTGACGAACCCATGTCCTTTCTTCTCCGCCTAGGATGAGTCTATACGCAATGGCTCCATGTAGGTAGACTTAGGGGTCCCCTCCCTCGTGGTGAGGAAGCAGGCAGACCGCATTATACAAAAGAAAAAGCTGACCAATAAGAATCGGACGATCACCACTGATCATAAAATCACAAATCTTTATTCAAAAACACATTCACAGAACAATAAAGTGCAATTAGTTAAAAACAATTAAAAAAGACCACATACGGGGCCACAAGTGTACACTATAATTCTACCCACTGGATCAGATAAATAATAATAGCAGGTTATTTAGTAGTAAGCCATATTCCTATAAAGAGAACAGTCAACTATCCTCATACAGATAGATCCCTGAGATTAATCAGGGAAAAAGTGCATTAAAGCAAATCTGATTAGTCATTTCATAACCTACGGTTGAATCAGCGATGTGGGCAGAGAGACAGGGTCACCCTACGCGTTTCGTCATCAAAGATGACTTCATCAGGGGACCACTCTATGTCTTGAGAACTGGGTTTTTAGAGTTAAACATATTCACCTGTATACAATATGTGGACGGGTTTACCTGGGCGCTGCCATCACAGCGGGAAATGCGGAAGCCGTCAGAGCGGAAGTCGCTGTGACGTTTACAGTGTACACAGCGCATGCGCAAAGGGGGGTATGCACGGCTTCAAGACCAAGAGTAGCAATATGGATGCCACAGGAAGAAAGTGAGCTCTGCGCAAACGTAGAGGAACAGCTGCTAAAGGAAAGTACGATCGCTTACATGCGCTGTGAGAGCTGTCAAGCTCAGAATAGCCAGAAAGGTTGAAAGGACATTGGGCAAAGCATGAAAAGAAGAGACACAATAGTGGACATAGAGATCTAAAAGGAAGTCCCCTCAAATAGGAAAGCTTATATGTTGGAAAAAAGGGAAGGAAAAGAAACTTTCCTTTTACACAATAAGTGGAATCTTGAATTCAATATGTATATGGTATAAAGATGATGACATTCAAATATCTAGAGAGCACATCCATAGTTTAAATGTGTATATGTAGTTAGGGTGCAGTACCCATCCACACCACATAATGCTCGGTGGCATAGTTATTCAAAAAGGCAACAAATTGCCCTCTCGCAGTAAACCAAATTATCCATCACATTACTCATGGCTTCTTATGCGTTTGATATAATTCCCAATGTAGTGAAATACATCTTAGATCACGATTAGAGCACTTATGGTGCCCATCAACACCCAAAATATATACCCTTCCTCCCCTCAAGAATACAAAAAGTTCATAACATAAACAAAGAACCACATATATAGATCCCAAAAGGGAAGGTCTACGAATTCTAAATTAGTGTCAATATAAATATATAAAATAATTAGGGACAAGAGACGGTCAATGGACCGTCCCCTGTCTCCAAAATGCTGTACCGGTACAGAGACAAAATATATATAAGTATAAGAAAAGATTATTTTATTTTTCATCTTAGCATTACAAAGCCATTTTGCTTGCATTTACATGTGTATGAAAGGGGATATATATTTTATGAAAGAATACTTCAAGAAATCCCCTAAATTAAATCACCAAAAAGGTGAAAAAGAGGGATAAATAAATATAAATAAATCAAATTTTAGTTAGTTAAATCCTAAAACATCACAATATTATAAATTGAGTATAATGATCCTATTAGAACTTGGAGAGAGAAAAAAAAAAGGGGGGGGGGATGGGGGGAAAGGGAACAATCAAGGGTTAATGAGCATCACGGAAATCAGTGATTATTATAGTTTATTATATTACAGGGAAGTATAATTTATTATAGGGCCACACAGCGTGTGATTACTTAGAGGAAATTTAGCAGCATCCATAATATTTGAAGGTGAATATGATTCCAAAATGTCCACAAAGATATCCCAAATCCACAAGTAGCTTTCTAGTTAGTCAGTTGTATATGTACGGATACATCAATATCATCCAGTAGGGACCAATTCCAATGTTGATTGTGTCCGAAAAGAGCGAAGGGAAGCAAGGATCTGTCTTGTGGATCAAAATTTCAGGAAAGTAAAACATCCCTAAGATCCAGATACAAGAGCCCAAAGGATGCTGATACCTCATCTTCTTCCAGACATCTGTTCCGGAAAGCATAGAGAACATTGCCTAATGATGGTGGACGGTCCAAATAATGTTGTAAAAATGATTTTTCTCTCTTAAAACAAATGAGAGAACATACAAGATTAATAAAGTAAAGTTGGGTAACACACACAAACGTATGTCTGTTTATAGAACCCCATATGCAGCAATTCCTCATTGAGCCCACCAGGGGTCAAGCTCTTGAGATTGTAAATCCATCTGGACTCTAGTCGCAGGAGCTCTGCTGTAATGTCGCCACCACGAATTGAGGGTTTAATCCCCTGTAATCTGATAACTCTTATACTTGCAGGATTACTATTGTGTTCAAGTAAGAAATGTTTGGCGACAGAAGTCAACGCGTTACCTTGAATTTGATCCCTCCGTGAAGTATTTATATTAGAAACATGTTGCTGGATCCTTTTTCTTAACTCTTGCGTCGTTTGTCCTACCTAGATCTTCTGACACGTACAAACAATTCCATACACCAAATTTCGAGATTTGCAATTAACCCCTTCACCCCCGGGCCTATTTTCACCCTAATGACCAGGTCATTTTTGTCAATTCTGACCAGTGTCCCTTTATGAGGTAATATCTCTGGAACGCTTCAACGGATCCTAGCGATTTTGAGATTGTTTTTTCGTGACATATTGGGCTTCATGTTAGTATTAAATTTAGGTCGATAATTTTTGCGATTATTTGTGAAAAAATCAAAAATATTTTCAAATTATGAATTTTTATTCTGCTAAACCAGAGAGGTATGTGACATAAAATAGTTACCGTATATACTCGTGTATAAGCCGACCCGTGTATAAGCCGACCCCCCTACTTTTGCCCCCAAAACCTGGGAAAATCTATTGACTCGCGTATAAGCCGAGGGTGGACTCCAGCACAGGTATACAACCCCCAGCAGTGAGGTATACAGCAGCCTCCCCAGTGGTAGTATACAGCAGCCTCCCCAGTGGTAGTATACAGCAGCAGCCCCAGTGGTAGTATACAGCAGCCCCAGAGGTATATGCAGCCCCAGAGGTATATGCAGCCCCAGAGGTGTATACAGCAGCCCCAATATACAGCAGCCCCAGTGGTATTGCAGCCCCAGTGGTATTGCAGCCCCTATATACAGCAGCCCCAGTGGTATTGCAGCCCCTATATACAGCAGCCCCAGTGGTATTGCAGCCCCAGTGGTGTATACAGCAGCCCCTATATACAGCAGCCCCAGTGTATGCCCCAGTGGTATTGCAGCCCCTATATACAGCAGCCCCAGTGGTATTGCAGCCCCAGTGGTATTGCAGCCCCTATATACAGCAGCCCCAGTGGTATTGCAGCCCCAGTGGTGTATACAGCAGCCCCTATATACAGCAGCCCCAGTGGTATTGCAGCCCCAGTGGTACTGCAGCCCCTATATACAGCAGCCCCAGTGGTATTGCAGCCCCTATATACAGCAGCCCCAGTGGTATTGCAGCCCCAGTGGTGTATACAGCAGCCCCTATATACAGCAGCCCCAGTGGTATTGCAGCCCCTATATACAGCAGCCCCAGTGGTATTGCAGCCCCAGTGGTATTGCAGCCCCTATATACAGCAGCCCCAATGGTATTGCAGCCCCAGTGGTGTATACAGCAGCCCCTATATACAGCAGCCCCAGTGGTATTGCAGCCCCAGTGGTACTGCAGCCCCTATATACAGCAGCCCCAGTGGTATTGCAGCCCCAGTGGTATTGCAGCCCCTATATACAGCAGCCCCAGTGGTATTGCAGCCCCAGTGGTATTGCAGCCCCTATATACAGCAGCCCCAGTGGTATTGCAGCCCCAGTGGTATTGCAGCCCCTATATACAGCAGCCCCAGTGGTATTGCAGCCCCAGTGGTATTGCAGCCCCTATATACAGCAGCCCCAGTGGTATTGCAGCCCCTATATACAGCAGCCCCAGTGGTATTGCAGCCCCAGTGGTGTATACAGCAGCCCCTATATACAGCAGCCCCAGTGGTATTGCAGCCCCAGTGGTATTGCAGCCCCTATATACAGCAGCCCCAGTGGTATTGCAGCCCCAGTGGTGTATACAGCAGCCCCTATATACAGCAGCCCCAGTGGTATTGCAGCCCCAGTGGTACTGCAGCCCTTATATACAGCAGCCCCAGTGGTATTGCAGCCCCAGTGGTATTGCAGCCCCTATATACAGCAGCCCCAATGGTATTGCAGCCCCAGTGGTGTATACAGCAGCCCCTATATACAGCAGCCCCAGTGGTATTGCAGCCCCAGTGGTACTGCAGCCCCTATATACAGCAGCCCCAGTGGTATTGCAGCCCCAGTGGTATTGCAGCCCCTATATACAGCAGCCCCAGTGGTATTGCAGCCCCAGTGGTATTGCAGCCCCTATATACAGCAGCCCCAGTGGTATTGCAGCCCCAGTAATGCAGGGCCCCTATATACAGCAGCCCCAGTGGTAGTATACAGGCAGCCCCAGTAATGCAGGGCCCCCCCTCATGCTCCGGTCTCCTGTAAAGCAAATTATACTTATCAGTGCCCGCTGCCGTCCGCGCCCGCATCTGCCGACATCCCGATCCTCCGTCTTCATGCATCTTCTTCCTGTTTCCTGTGCGCGTCGCCGGTAATGACGTCATTGCCTGCGACGCGCACAGAAGCAGGAAGAAGATGAATGAAGATGGAGGATCGCATGTCGGCAGCGGCGGGCGCGGACGGCAGCGGGCACTGATAAGTATAACTTGCTTTACAGGTGACCGGAGCATGAGGGGGGGGGGCCCTGCATTACTGGGGATGCGGGGGCTGCTGTATACCGCTGTATACAGCAGCCCCCGCACTGACTCGCGTATAAGCCGAGGGGGGTACTTTTCAGCCCAATTTTTGGGCTGAAAAACTCGGCTTATACGCGAGTATATACGGTAATAAATAACATTTCCCACATGTCTACTTTACATTAGCACAATTTTGGAAAAAAAAAAAAATTTTGTTCGGAAGTTATAAGGGTTCAAAGTTCATCAGTAATTTGTCATTTTTTCAGCAAAATTTACAAAACCATTTTTTTTGTGACCACATCACATTTGAAGTCCCTTTGAGGGGTTTACATGACAGAAAACACCCAAAAGTGACACCATTCCAAAAACTGCACCCCTCAAGCTGCTCAAAACTACATTCAAGAAGATTATTAACCCTTCAGGTGCTTCATGGGAACTAAAGCAAAGTGGAAAGAAAAAATGGTCATTTTAATTTTTCCAACAAAAATGTTCTTTTAGCCTCAATTCTTTCATTTTCACATGGGCAACAGGATGAAATGGATCCTAATAATTGTTGGACAATTTCTCCTAAGTACATCTATATCTCATATGTGGTCATAACCCACTTTTTGGGCGCACGGCAGGGCTCAGAAGGAAAGAAGAGCAATTTGACTTTTGGAGCTAATTTTCCATTCAAAAAGTCAAATGGCGCTCCTTCCCTTCTGAGCCCTGCTGTGTGCCCAAACAGTGGTTTATGACCACATATGAGGTATCGGTGTACTCAGGAGAAATTGCCCAACAATTTTTAGGATCCATTTTATCCTGTTCCCCATGTGAAAATGAAAAAATTTAGGCTAAAAGAAAATTTGTGTGGAAAAAAAAGTACTTTTTCATTTTTACGGATGAATTTGTGAAGCACATGGGGGTTCAAAAAGCTCACCACCCATCTAGATATGTTCCCTGGGGGGTCTTGTTTCCAAAATGGGGTCACTTGTGGGGGAGCTCCAATGTGTAGGCACACAGGGGCTCTCCAAACGCGACATGGTGTCCTCTAACAATTTGAGCTGATTTTTTAGTCAAATTGTTAGCTGACACCATGTTGCGTTTGGAGAGCCCCTGTGTGCCTAAACATTGGAGCTCCCCCACAAGTGACCCCATTTTGGAAACTAGACCCTCCAGGGAACTTATGTAGATGGGTGGTGAGCATTTTGAACGCCCCAGTGCTTCACAAATTAATCTGTAATAATGAAAAAAGAACATTTTTATGGAAAAAAAAAGTACTTATTCAATTTTACAGATGAATTTGTGAAGCACCTGGGGGTTCACAATGCTCACCACCCATCTAAATAAGTTCCCTGGGGGCTCTAGTTTCAAAAATGGGGTCGCTTGTGGGGGAGCTCCAATGTTTAGGCACACAGGGGCTCTCCATACCCAACATGGTGTCCGCTAACAATTGGAATTATTAGCAGACACCATGTCGCATATGGAGAGCCCATGTGTGCCTAAACATTTGCGCTCTCCCACAAGTGACCTCATTTTGGAAACCTCTACCATCCTTCGGGGGCCGCAAAAAAATTATAAACTTGAAAGCTACCCTGCTATATTTGGTTAAACTACCAACTCATGCCTACTGTGGTGGCAGGGGCTTCTCTTTGGCGTGGCTATGATGTTAGGTGATACTGATCATGTTGAATAACAACTGTTTTGCTATTAACATCAGAGGAGAGGCCGGGGGCATATATGTCACTGTGGAGGCGGAGGCTGGGGCATAGAGATCACTTGGAAACTGGATTTAAAAAGCAGCGAGTCGGCAAACAAGTCTGCCAGTCCAAGTATTGTTGTTCCCAGGAATCTGCCCGAGGGCCGCAGAAAAGGTCATGGAGGATGCGGCCCTGGAACCTGAGGATCCCCATCCCTGCGGTAGGGTGTTAGCTATCATGTGCA
Source organism: Allobates femoralis (assembly GCA_033576535.1). NCBI lineage: Eukaryota > Metazoa > Chordata > Amphibia > Anura > Aromobatidae > Allobates > Allobates femoralis. The sequence continues at coordinate 314,437,781 of JARQOC010000003.1, forward strand.
GCTATTACCTACATAATTTTCAGCCCCCTGGAGGTCGCTACACACTTAATCCTCAGCACTATGCAAAAGTGATGCTGAGAATTAAGACCCTTTAATGGCTGCCATAAAAGGCAAATTAGCAAATGGAAAACAAGCGGTGTCAGAGATTTGGAGCGCTAAAGAAACCACGGGTTGGTGATTAAATTACCGATAATTTATTACACGAACAGCAGGGGTCCAGTATGCCACAACGCGTTTCGACGCACAGATGCGTCTTTCTCCACTTGAGAAAGACGCATCTGTGCGTCGAAACGCGTTGTGGCATACTGGACCCCTGCTGTTCGTGTAATAAATTATCGGTAATGTAATCACCAACCCGTGGTTTCTTTAGCGCTCCAAATCTCTGACACCGCTTGTTTTCCATTTGCTAATCTCTTTCTCCCTTGTTGGGAGTGCGGTGTGTGAGCTGCTCTAAGATCCACAGTACCTGGCAGTACATCATAAAGACCCACCCTTGAATGATCAACTGATACACAGTGTGGAGCTGGGACGGAAGCCAGTGCAACGAGTCTGCCTCTTCGGGTGGAGGAGTGAAGGAGCCCACCTCCATCTCCAGAGGAACTAAGGAGCCGACCACCAAGCCCGGAGTATCTGAGGAGGAGGGAATATTGGCCCTTGTCACTACAGTGATCCACATTAAGCCATCAGTCTGGTTGTGCGGGGTGTTGCACAACCAGTAAAGGTTAGTGCAAACATAGTATAACCGTGTATTAAGTTCCTTCAGTTGCAGTGTGGCGCAATATCTGTTTTTTCTTTTAATAAAAGGCAAATTGGGGACACAAATAGTATAGGAGAGATTACGAGCAATTTTTTTTTTCTAAAATAACTAGCAATGGTTTCTCAACCAAGAAATAAAATATGTGCTAATATAAAGCAATTAATATGTTTATCATGGGATGATAATCTCAGATTTTACAGTTTTCCTAGGGGTTTATAGGTTAATGAGTCATTGGATTTAATGGGATCTACAAAATCCCTTGTCTGCAGCAATTGGAAGAGCATTCATGAATGTATTCAGTAGGAAATGAATGGATATTTGTCCTGCCATGTAGTGTTCTGTACTTGAATTACAGTAATCAGTTGAGATTTGAATTCCCTCCTATGGGGAAGCTAAGATCATTTCTTCATTTTCATAGTATATTGTCCTTGGTATGGATGTCTCCTATCTAGGGGATTATTGTGGCATTTTGAAAAATTAACTCTGAAATGATTACCGTAATATTAATATAGAAGTTAAATGTTTTTTTTTTTGTTTTTTTTTTACAAACACAAGTGCTCTGATATTACTAAGCTTGAGCTGTCTCAATAATTAGTAAAATAATATGAATTTTTAAATAGCATATGTCACCGCAAAACTAAAATGTTATTCTTTGGATATTACTATACGTAATTTAGCCCATTTAAAATTTTGCTGGAAATGTAGATTTTACTTATTTAGTTTTATATAAATATATTTTATTACATATGTAAATGAGGGGGTTTTGGTACACACTTTATGTGGCAAAGGACTCAGTGCACCATTCCACACTACAATTTTCATCCTTCACCCCTAACCTTATGGTGATTAAATGTGCACCCTTTGACACCCTGCCTGATCCAAATCTCCAGCCACACATACTGAAAATGTAGGGGCTTAGGCTGGTTTCACACTGGCATCTCGGCCGCAGCTGGCTCAAGATGTCTTCATCTGCATCCACCGACGCAGTGACAATTGCATTCCACCAAAGAGTTTTTTTGGCTGCTGTGTTTCTATGGAAATTTCAGGTATGGTCGGAGGGGAGGAGAGAGGGAGTATAGAGAAAAAAAGAGAGATACCCCAGAGCTTTTCTGAGCATGCTCAAACTACTCTGAGCAGGCTCAGAGTGAAATCTTGATCCGTCTTGGCCGCATTCACCAGTGACCAGATGCAGCCTCATGCAGAGCAATGCATCATTTTGATGCATTACACTGCATCCAGTCGCATCAGGATTTTTCAGACAACACCAAATCGCAACATGATGCGTCACGTGATGCGGACAATAGGTCGCACTTGTCTGCATCCAGCGAAATGCCACCTGATGTCGCTATATCCCCATGTTAAATATAGGGATGCATGCCTGATCAGGATGCATCAGGATTTCGCCTGACACAGACAAAAAAATGCATATGTGAAAGCACCCCTAGAGCACACTGTGTGACACATTTTCAAGGTGTCAGGTGGATTCTCATCTGGGTGTTGTGGCTGTTACTGCACACAAGATTACAAAGCAGGTCAATGCTGATAGGAGAGGGAGATAAGAACATGCACAATGTGAGTGTGTGCAACCTGTCATCTCCCTCTCCTGTAGGCATTAGCAGAGTGATCCTGTGTATGGTGAGCAGCCTCTATTCAGAAAAAAAGGAACAAGAACAGGGGCCGGGAGACATGCGCGTCTTGTGCTGACACTTCATATTTGGTGCGTATTTGGTGCAGAAAATTCTACATTAAATCTGCATGACTATCTGGAAGCCAACAAAGTCTATGGGCGTTCAGAAGTGCTATGCCAACGCAGCATATTTTGTCCTTGCATATTTGGTGCAGATTTTGGATGCATAAAAATCTGCAGCATGTCAATTATTGATTCTTTTTTTAACCCCTTCCCGACCCATGACGTTACACAAATGTGATGGGTTTCGATGCGTTCCCGACCTATGACGTTGCACAATGTCATGGTGGGTTTGCGGTCGTGCAGCCCTTGTGACCGGGGTCAGTGAAAAATCACTGAAACTGCACATAAGAGGGGACCTCTAGTTGCCCCAGGGGGTGGCTTTGCATACCCATGCCTCTGATCACTGTGATTGGCAGTTCAAAGTTAAACTGCCAGTCACAGCGATTGTAATATTTCACCAATGACATTTGGTGAAATATTGAAATCCAGCCACATCCGATGCTGCAGTAGAATCGGCTATTGGCTGGAGCAAAGTGACCTCTGTGTCACCTCCCAGATCTGATTGGAGCTAGCGTCCATGTGACGCTATCTCTCGAATCAGATGTGGAGGGGCGGTGTGATCTGTGGGTGCCCTCTCTCCTCAGCCTCATCTCATCCATGGAGGATGAAGATCGAGGTCCTCCGCTGCCCTGCCATGTGCCACCGCCACCGACGGCCTGCTGCCTGCTGCTGCCACCGTCACCTGCTTCTGCTGCCTGCCCTGGTAATCCTACTGCTCCTCTTCGCTCTCCTCTGTTGCCCTCCCTCTGCCCCCCCTGCTCCCCCCTGCTCTGTGATCAACCCCCTTCCTTCGATCCCCCCCAATCTCCGCTCCCTCTCACCCACCGCTGCTTCTGTCGCCTCCTGCTGCCGGCAATCATCTGCTCTCTGCAGCCTTGCCGCTGCCCTCCACTTCCCCCCTCACTTCCCCATCCCTGTTGTCACACCCCCCGATCTCCGATTACCCCCCCAATCTCTGTTCCCTCTCTTACCCTCCACTACGTGCACCGGCTGCTGCTGCTGCTCACTGCTATTGGTGTGGGCGCCCCCTGCTGCTGCCACCAGTGATCACCCTGCGGCCCAGTGATCACCTCCCCTGCCCTCCGCTACCACCCCAGTGCCCAGTGATCACCCCTCCTGCCTTCCGCTTCCTCCCCACTGCCCAGTGATCATCTTCCCAGCCCTCCGCTGTCCCCCGCTGCCCAGTGATCACCCCCTGCCTGGTGATCAACTCCCCTGCCGACCGCTGCCCCCCTCCCACTACCAGTGAAAACCCCCGCCTGGTGATCACCTTCCCTGTCCTCCACTGCCCCCCACTGCCCAGTGATTACCCCATCTGCTCGGTGATCACCTCCCATGCCCCCCGCTGCACCCCTTCCACTGCCCAGTGATGACCCCCACCTGGTGATCACCTCCCTGCCCTCCACTGCCCCCCAATGCCCAGTGATTATTCCCCCTGCCTGCTGATCACCTCACTATCCCTCCGCTGCCCAGTGATCAACACTCCTGCCTGGTAATCATCTCCCCTGCCTCTGCTGCCCCCCCCCCCGCTGCCCAGTGATCATCTTCCCCGCTCGGTGATCATCTCCCATGCCTTCCCCTGCACCCCCGCTGCCAGTGATCATCCCCCCTTCCTGGTGATCTCATTCCCTTCTGTCCTCTGCCTCCCCTCCCCCCGCTGCCCAGTGATCACCTCCCGCCTGGTGATCACCTCCTCTGCCCTCCGCTGCCCTCCGCTGCCCCCCTGCTGCCCAATGATCAACCCCCCTGCCCTGTGACCTGCTGCCAGCTCCTGCATTTGCCTCAGCCCTGCCTGCCCCTCCCCACACCTGACATCCCCCGCCTGCAATCCCCATACCTGACAGCCCCCACCTGCCCTCCCTGCACCTGACAGCCCCACCTGCCCTACCCACACTTGACAGCCCCCGCCTGCCCTCCCCGCACTTTACAGCCCCCACCTGCCCTCTCTGCACCTCACAGCCCCCGCCTGCCCTTCCTGCACCTGCAAATCCTGTCTGCCCTCTCCGCACCTGATAGCGCCCACCTGCCCACTTCCCACCTGATAGCCCTCGCCTGCCCTCCCCGCACTTGACAGCCCCAACCTGAAAGTTTCACCAATCACTCGCACGTACACACACACTAGAATAAAGTTTGGGATCTTTTACACACACATCACACACAAAATGTCCCGCTCGGCCCAGTCATCCCAGTCCCAAAGAGTGTACTCAGCTGAGGAGGCATGTGCCATTATTGCCTCTGAAGCTGATAGTGAGGTAGAGGACCCCACTTTTCTGTGTTCCTCCCACTTTTCTTCCTCAAGTGACACAGACTCACCACCACGACGAAGATGTTGCAGGACAAGAAATCGTCCGGAGGTCGGGGAAGAAGAGCCGGAGGTCGGGGGAGTCGAAGGATATGGAGGAAGACCCACAGCCAAGTGTGAGTAACACCCAACCTAGTGCTAGTCACACCCAACCTAGCACTAGAGCCCCCTTCTGGACTCTCATCCCTGAAAATTTGCTCTACGGATTCCTGATTTCGTTCACCAATCAAGAATCCAGTTCAAGACTGCCAAGCTCAGGGAAATACTTTTTGAAAGTCTATTTCTCTGGGTCAATTGTCAGTCTCATGGTGGAGCAGACTAACCTGTACGCCCAGCAATTTTTGGCTGAAACACCCAAATTCATCATTTTCTACTTGGAGTCCCATTGACTTAGTAGAAATGTTGAAATATTGGGGACTGGTACTTCACATGGGAATTGTGAAGAAACCAAAAATTCGCCAATACTGGAGTACTGATGTTTTATATCAAACTCTAGTATTTGGCATGGTTATGTTTCGCAAATATTTTTAGGCGATTCATAAGTTTTTACATTTCGGGGACAATGCAGACAGCCTTCCCCGCGATAACCCGAATTTTGATAGGCTGTTCAAAATTCTGCCGGTCATCAAACATTTCAACAACAAGTTTGCTGAAGTGTGCACTCCCCAAAGGGAATTTGTGTGGATGAATCCCTGATCCACTTCAAAGGGAGGCTTCAATTCCGTCACTACATGCCCAGTAAGAGGGCGAGGTATGGGATAAAACTCTAAAAGCTGTGCAAGAATACCTCAGGATACACTCAAAGTCTTCCTGTGCATGGCGTTGAGGCGGATTCCCGCCATAGACTGAGTAGTTCTCCTTAGACCAGTCCCAGCACCCAAGGGTACAGGTGATTCTTTGGCAACCTCATCAGAGGGAGCTAACGCAACTGCTCCCTTCTGAGGTATGGGTTCTGGTGACCTGTAATCCAAGTCAGGTAACTAACTTAACTCCCTGTTCTCAGAAGTACATACACATTCTCAACATTCTCTTCACATAACGGTGAATTTACCACAGGGGAAGGGGAGGCAGATACAGGGAAGGACACTTCACTGCACTCAACATCATTAGGCATTCCCACCCCCTGGTGATTAACTCCCAACCGCCCCTGACACTCATGGACCCGTTCAGGCATGGTCTGGATGGAAGTCACGGAGGGACCTGTTGTGCTTCGCCCGGCCCGGCCCGGCCTGCAGAACATTAGCATGTGTGGGGTCGAAGTCTTATTGGACTGTAAGGGGGCCCTCTGCTTGTGACTTTAACTCAATCCACACATCCGACAATGTTGACATGCCTCTGTAACCATCTTCCCAAAGTCAGGGCTGTAAAGAACCCTCTGTAACCCTGAAAGTGTTTTGTAACTCTCGCAGTGGGCTCCCTTCTCATGCGCCTCTCGTGCAACTACTGGCCCCATTGACATGGGGAAAACCAGCTGGAACCAGTTCTGCAGCTCAGATGGCAGGTAGACTTTATGATACGAGATGCCTTGTTCAACACACAACTTGTCCCACTGCAGCAGCAATATTTCGCCTTCCACCGACAGTTGAGCCTTGCCTTCAGGCCGAGGCCAGACCCCGTCCTGCACCCAAGTGCGTAATAGCTGAATGTCTAGACAACCATATTGGTCTACGGCCCAGTCAGCGAGGATTTTCCTACAAACATAAGGCACGCCTGATGCCACCCCTCTTGAATAGACCACACTCTGAAAGTTGGGTATCTGACCACAATCAGGGGCCTCCATTTCTATCACTGACCTACACGCACGCAAGTCATGTTAGACCCGTTGAGGGCCTGGTCGCCCTCCTATGGCAACGGCAAGCTGCTCCTTCACTGGTGGTGGATTTTCTGAGATAAAATTGTTCCGATGTGCACATTCAGCATGGCTGCAAGCACCTGAGGTGGAAGCTCCACGCATCTATGGCATCTGAATTGAAATGCAGTCAACATGCACAGCATGTAGTCTCCCTGCCAGAAAAGAGGATCACCACCTTCTGGATGGTGGCCACTTCCAGTCATAGCTCTCTCAGCTCTGTCCTCAGGGCTTGAATCACTGCTGTCAAAGATTTACAGTCTTCTGTATCATGAGTAGAATTTCCTCCTCCCTCTCAAGGGCAGCCAGAAATGTATTCCAGAAAGTCAGTTCAGGAGTGGTCCAGGTCATCTCCTGCAACTTATCATGGAGGAGCCCATTAGTCAGCCCAGCAACAAACTCATCCTGAAGAAGCCAGTCCACCTCCTGGAATGCTTCCACGGCCTGGGGGGCCAGGCAGCACACCTCATTTAATATCTCCTGCAGGGTGATGGAGTACTGCATCAGGGACTCATGCTTCTTCTGAGGGTGGTTAAAGAAGAGAGCTTGGAGCTGCGTCACTTTAGCGCAGCCCCCACAACTCCCCCTCAAAAACCCTCTCAGTACATTTGTGCAGTGCCATGTAATGCCCGTCGTATTTCAGCATGCGATTGAGTAAACCTCCTAACAGCACACATCCTCCCAGATTTGTCACAACTGCCAGGCGTTCTGTGACCAGCAGGGATGATGCTGGGGTGGCAGAGTCATTCCTTTCCTCCTTTCCAACTGGGGTCAGAGGACAGGACAGAGCACCTCTCAGGGACACAAGAGTTATCCTAACTCTTCCCCACCATCCGGTTACTGGAACCGAGCTGTGGGAGCCACTACGCCAACCACAGAGAACCAGCACCTGAATCAGGGAGTCTAGCCCCCTCTGTACCTGAAGCACCCACCGATGAGAACCCAGGGAGGAGAACTCGAGAACTTCATCCCTTTCATAGTGCCCTCAGTGCAGTTATCCCAGGTGAACCACGTTCTGATGAACGCATAACCCGGTCCGGCAGGATTTCACATCCACCCGACCTCACCAGACAAGAGAGAGAGAGAAGGAAGCCTACACACTGCTTGCTGTAGAAACTCCAGGAGTGTCAACCTCATCACCCGGCCCGAGTGTACCTGTTGCCACCAGTAAAGGTACCTAAAAAGACTTTGGTGTGTCTGCGCATTATTCCTGGACATAACACGCAGTATTACAAAAGCTGCCGTATTACACCAAGTGCAGCTCCTGGCCCGGGGACTCCCGCTCATCCTGTGGGGAGCATCCCATCTTGCTGCCATACATCCCCCGGAGGCCCAAGTAGCGCAGGTGAAATCATCGGAATACCCGCAGGTGGCGTCACGACAAGACTATCTAACCCCAAACTGTTCAGCCAACCCCTATTGATCTGGACCACCGAGCCCCACAGCCGCAGGCACGGAGCCGTGACAGGAATAGTCAACGCCTGCGACGTGAAAACCCAGTTACGGTGAGTCAGAATTTGGCATCACGAACAGGATTTGAGCAGGCCCGTTTCCCAACGGGTATTGTGTGCTATTTTAATGACTGTGATTATCAGACTGTATATTTGAACCGCCATTGCTGCGCAGAAGGCGGGAAAAGAAGGGGCATTACTGTGCAGAGGGCGTGAAGATAGGCCCCGCCCCCACACTCTGACAACTTCCCCTGAACGCAGCAGGAGCCGGAAACTCCCGTGGTGCCTCACTCCTCACCGCGAGGCCGACAACTTCTGTTTGATTCGAAAGGGCTGGCCGCGCTTAACTAAGGGGGAGCAAGGATTAGTGACTCAGATTCCGGTGACGCAGCAAACCCGCAAGTAAACCGACCGGTTGCACCACCGGTACAGCTACCAAACGTACCCCTGGAACGGACCGCAACCCGGCGGCAGTATGCCGCAACAACTCGCTCCGATTATGCCGATATCTCTGCCGTATGTCCCGAACGCAGCCTGGTTACCAAAGTACAGCGGAAAACCCGGCACCTTGAAAACGTTCCAGAGGAAGATATGACAAGCGCTGGATATGTACGCCATGACCGGTAAGCAGAGAGCCTCGGTTATAATGGGACAGCTAACAGACGCAGCCGAGCTGCAGAGCCGAAACTGGTCTATAGAAGCTCAGGAGTCTGTGGAGCAGATATTTGCTAAATTAAGCTGGGTTTTTGAGCATCATACCGAAGCGGAATTAAGACTGTTGTTTTATCACTGTAAACAAGGGGCACAGGAAAGTGTCCTAGACTATTCACTGCGCTTGCAAGAAGCACTGAGGTTATTAAAACAAGTTGATCCTGATAGTGTTAGAGATGAAAACAAAGCTTTGATTGGAAAGTTTGTTGTGGGACTTAAACTACCTGATGATAGAAAACAGGCAAACTGGTGGTCCCTGCGGAATCCTGGCGCAGAGTTTGACACTTTGAGAGACTTAACAGTACGGGGACAGCAGCTCCCTGCAGTGCCCAATCTAACTTCACAGCTGCAGTATACCAACACCCCTTCCGTGCCGGCAGCAGCATCTCCAGTCTCTACGGTTCAGTCTAGCGCACAGACTATAACACCTGACCAGTTTGAACGACTGTGTGCCAATGTAGAGCAGGTGATGAAGGACATGGCCAAGCTCCAAAGTGGGAGAAGGCGCAAGACAGAAGCAAGGTCATCGGACAAGATTCAATTCGCTGGCAGCCCTGACGACGTCCCGTGGATGCAGAGAAAGACACAGCCGCCGCGAGGAAAACCTGCAGATCGACACAGTCCTGACAGACAAAAGAGCGATAAAGGAGGACGTACCAATCAATCAAGTCCTTTAAACGAGCAACCCCTGGGCGAGAAGGGCCAACCCCAGGAGTAGACTATCCAGGCCCGACCAACTGGGAATATAAGTACGTAGGAGACTGTCCGTACTTACCAATCGTCATTGATGGCATCGCTACCTCAGCCTTGATAGACACTGGATCCCAGGTGACAACCATCTCGAGTATCCTTTATGAGCGGTTCTGGCCAGATGTTAAGCTGGAACCCCTGCACCCTGATCTGAACATTGAAGCCACTAATGGTATAATAGTTCCATTAAAGGGACAGTGGGAAGCTACAGTGAAGGAGGGGAGGGTGCAGCTGAAGAACCAGGGTATCATAGTAGTTCAGGATAAACCAAACGAGAGGGATCCACATGTAATACTGGGTACTAATGTTATGGTTAAAGGGATCCTGTCACCCCCAAAACACCTCCCAAGCTATTAAAAGATGTCCCTAGAGCATATTCACACTTATCCTACACTCCTTTCAGCTCCTAAATGCATCTATTGAAAATGAAGATAAACGTTAATAAACTCACCCATTAGTGATGTTAATGAGTGACTACTGTATGCATAGTCACCCAGGCAGGCTCTCCCTCTTCCTAATATCACGCCTCAATAGGTGTGATCTTCAACTCTCATTCAAATGCACGCCTCCCCGCTCTCCTCTGCCGGCCGGGCGCTGCAGTGTGCGGCTGTATGATGCGAATCGCGTCATTTCCGGCTTCGGGTAACGTATGTACACCCGCGCTGCTCTGTTAGCTTCAAGCCCCGCACTGCGAGCCAATCTCCACCTAACCACAGACACGTGGACAAGTGCTTGTGGGCAAGGCCGCTACATCTCCTTGACGGCACACTGGGTTAATATTATGGAAGCTGGGACCCAGTCTGAGCGATGGATGGAACACGTCCTTCCCACACCAAGGATTGGAGGCCCTACCTCTGTCAGGGTTTCACCGACACTCTACAGCTCCGGAATGTCATGCTCCTCAGCCTCCTCCTCCTCCTGCGCATCCTCATCCACTGTACCCTCCACACCAGTCACAAGCTGGAAGCACTGCAGCACTGCCTCTGCGAAGCGGCAACAGGCTGTGCTGAAGCTAGTCTGCATAGGTCACAAACCCCACAATGCAGAAGAGGTGTGGACAGCTCTGAAACAGCAGGCAGATCACTGGCTGAAAACTCTCAACCTAAAGCCAGGAAAGGTCGTGTGTGACAATGGCCGGAACCTGGTGACAGCTTTGAGGCGAGGCCAGTTGACGCATGTTCCATGCGCGTCCCATGTGCTCAACCTGGTGGTTCAGCGGTTTCTTACATCATACCCAGAGCTGTCTGATCTGTTGGTAAAAGTTCGCTGCCTGTCTGCGCATTTTGCGCAAGTCACCTGCTGCTTCAGCCGGCCTTGCCGGCTTTCAGCGCCGTTTGCGTCTTCCGGCCCACAGACTGGTGTGTGATGTCCCCACGTGTTGAAATTCAACTCTGCACATGCTGGTCAGGATATGTGAGCAGAAGAGGGCAGTTGTTGACTACCTGCATCACCTAAGCCGTCGGGAAATGGGTCAAACTCCACACATAACACCTCCGGAGTGGAGATGGATGTCCGACCTATGTACCGTCCTCCAAAACTTTCAGGACTCCACCAAGATGGTGAGCGGCGATGACGCCATTATTAGCGTCACCATACCGCTACTCTGCCTTCTAAAACGGTCTCTGCTGAAAAACAAAGATGATGCCTTGCAGGCGGAGTGCGGTGACTTGGAGCAAGAAACTGTAGTGGGTGTGGGTGATAACACACAGCCCAGCCTCATGTCATCACAACGTGCAGTGGAGGACTATGACGAGGAGGAGGAGGATGAAGACATGGAGCAACTCTCTGGCCAAATTGAGGATATGACATGCACACCAGTCATACCCTCGATTCAGCGTGGCTGGCCAGAGGACAGGGGAGATGAGGAGGAGGAGGACAGCATGTTCAGTCATCGTGTTGGTCAGGATACTGAAGTGATGGCTGTTAAGAGTCTGGCGCACATGGCTGACTTTATGGTAAGCTGCCTGGCTCGTGACCCTCGCGTTCAGAACATCTTGGCCGACAATCAGTACTTGTTGGCAACACTCTTAGACCCACGCTACAAGGAGAACTTCATGTCTCTCATTCCTGAGGCGGAGAGGTCAGCCAAAATGCAGCAGTTCCAGAAGGCCATAGTAACGGAAGTAGGCAAAGCATTCCCCTCACAAAACGCTAGCGGCATAGGTCAGGAATCGGTGGACAACCAAGGCGTACGGCCGAGAGGGGCACAAGTCCAATCCGCCAGAGGTAGGGGAACAGTCTTTACGATGTGGGACAGTTTTCTCAGCCCCTCACGTACCACAGCCCCTGAGGTGCGGGGTAGTGCCACAAGAAATGCTAAGTTTGGCCAGATGCTGAAGGAGTACCTTGCAGATCGAACAACTGTACTGCGAGATTCCTCTGTGCCTTACAATTATTGGGTCTCCAAGCTGGACACGTGGCATGAATTGGCTCTCTCTGCCTTGGAAGTCCTGGCCTGCCCTGCCGCTAGCTTTTTGTCAGAGCGTGTTTTCAGTGCCGCAGGTGGAATCATTACTGATAAACGCACCTGCCTGTCAATTGAAAATGCTGACAGGCTGACTCTGATCAAGATAAAGAAGCTTTGGATTGGCCAGACTTCACCACACCACACACAAATGACAGCGGAATTTAAATTTTGTTATGGCAATTTGCCATGTACCTCCACTCACCCATGGGTACACACTTCTGGACTTCCGAGAGTCCAAGTGTGGGATCAGTAATGTCCGTGGACGTGTACTCGGCCTGGTGGTAGGAAGAGGATCAGGTTGGGAAATGTGCGGTGTAGTATCACGGCTACTGACACTTGACCGTGTGGAAGACAGGGTGTTTGTGGAGGTGCCAATCTGACTTGAAGCATTATCCGCTATCCAAGTAACAACCTGTTGACACTGGTCTTGGTTCAAGAGCGGTGTACTGCAGCGGGCCCCACGAATTTGGGACAGGACGTGTGAGCGAGTAGATGTGCCCCTTTGTTCTTGCGAAATTAGTGCTTGCACACGACCTCGGCCTCTGCCTGCACCACCATCACGTTCACTTCCTTGTTCCTTGCCAACGCCCTTGCCAACACCCTTGCGCATTTTGCCTGTATACAGCGAAAACAGTCTAGTGACTGTTCGGGTCACAGGAGATTTGGATTTTAGACCCTAACCTGTATAAAGATAGTAAGTACGGGGGCGTGGCCTGGCGAGCATGGCGGAGGTCGCATAATCCAGAGCTCCTGACTGCCCGGGCAAAGAAGCAGCGATATACGGCGACCTGTGACTGCAAAACCTCTCTCCACTGCGGTTTTATCAACCGGAACCGGCCCTACACCTATGGGTAAAGCTAAATCATCATCTTCACTCGCTCCCAGGCGAGTGTCAGACTTCTTCTCTGCTCCCCACGCTACCTCCCTGCCAGCCACCAACATGGCGCCTCCCTCCCCCAGAGCGGCACGTGCAGCCAGGCGCGCTCCAAACACACAAGGAGCTACAGACGGGATCCCGGCTGCAGACATCCCTCTAACACATGCCAGCATGAAAGATCTACTGGCGGAGCTCCGGGCCTCTTTGCACGCTGACATGAGGTCAATGATAGCAGAGGTAAGGGGGGAGGTGGGGGAGCTGGGAGCACGAACAGACTCCCTGGAGAGAAAGATGACGGAGCTGATTGCTTCTCATAATGCCCTGCTGGACACTAACGAGCTTCTAGAAGAGCAACTTCTCAAGGTCCAGTCCAAAAACCTGGACCTTGAAGACAGATCTAGACGAAACAATATACGCCTGAGAGGCATAGATGAGAGCATTCCCCCTAAGGATCTACGGGCTTTCCTGCAGGAGTTCTTCGCTGCAACCCTCCCAGACACAGACCACAGAGATTTCAAGATTGATAGGATACACAGAATTCCAAAACCATCCAACTTGGATCCCTCCCTACCCAGAGATGTCCTGGTAAGGGTGCATTATTTTGAAATAAAGGAAGAATTCCTAAGGGTTATTCGTTCTGGCCCACATCTCCCAGAGAAATTCTCCCATATAGAGGTCTACCAAGATCTTTCACCTGGAACTCTTTTGCAACGCAAAGCCTTCCAACACTGCACCAAGATACTAAGAGAAAGTGATATCCCATACAGGTGGGGATTCCCTACAAAACTCATCATCAGAAAAGATGATAAACCTTTTGTTTGCATACTTCCAGAAAATGCGGAGAAACTACTGAGGCAGTGGGGATTGATGCAACCTCCTACAGGAAAAGATCCGTCCATACCCACGTCACAGACACACTCAACTGGAACAAAGAGAGGAGGAAGACCCCGAATCGATCCAGAATGGTTCACTGTGTGACATTATAACAGGTTCTTATGGGAAAATTGCCCGGAGTCTTTCAGGCTCCTAATATCTGGATTCAAACCTTTTTGAAGGTTTGGTTAGTCATTCTCAAACACTTATTCCTATCTCCTTTTCACACTTGACCTCTCTCCCCCCCCCTCTCCTCCTCTACCTCCCTCTCTATACCCATTCTTTTTTCACCCTCTCCACCTTTTCCATCTCCCTCCTCAACTCCTTTTTTCCCCTGAAACTCCTCCTGACATTCTCCTCTCACCTCACATCTCTTTTTTGTGGAACTAGCTGACAGCTAGATCCTAATCTATCTTGAGAATGCAATGCCCCATGAGTACGTTGTTTTTGGTACTCTGTTTTTTACTTTTTTGTGGTAACATCCACTACAAAGTTGATTGGTTGGTAACCTTACGTGTTTGTGTTTACTCCCCAAGTCCTGATGTACTTGCTGCCTCAATGTTATCATGTTTACTTCCTATTGTCTCTCCCCCTCCTTTCCTTCCCTTTCTATTCCAGGCCAGTTGGACCCCTAATCTCAATAATGCAAAGAATTATAATCATTCAGTTTTAACTCACTATGAGTATTGTTTGTGGTTCTATTAATATTAACGGTCTTAATAGCCCTGAGAAACGTTCTTTATCCTGGAAACAAATTGTTAAACTCCGGTATGATGTGATGTTTTTACAGGAGACCCACCTGCTGGCGGCAGATGTGCACAGAATGAACTCGCCGTTATACCCTCATCGTTTCTTCGCCTCCGCTGAAGTGAAGAAAGCAGGTGTGGCAATATTTGTACATAGGCGTATAGCATTTGAATTAATTTCTTCAGAGGTGGACCCAGCGGGGCGATATATACTGGTCAACTGCAAATTGAATAATACCCCATACTCCCTAATAGCTCTATATGCCCCTAATGTGGGCCAAATTAAATTCTTAACCCAGACAATGGAAAAACTACTTCCCCTCACAATTGGTAGAAAAATAATAGCAGGAGATTTAAATGCCCCGACTGACAGAGGGATGGACTGCTCGGCGGTGGGGATATACAGAGCGGAACTGGGCCCCATTTTTAGACAATTTGGGCTTCATGACGTGTGGCGCTATTTCCACCCAGAACAGAAAGACTATTCATATATGTCCCCCAGACACGGATCGTGGTCAAGAATAGACTACTTACTAATTGATGACTCCGTGCTCCCTCTGTGCCTCTCCGCTAGTATCGGTTCCATCTCCTGGACAGACCATGCACCCATATCTATAACCATAGAGGATGCTTATGCGGTGTCCCCTACCAACTTATGGAAGATTAATGAATATCTTTTGACCTTTCCGGAACATCTGGAAGAGATATCATCTCATATCAAAGAATATTTTGCTTTGAATGACACAGGAGAAGTTTCCCCAGAGACTCTCTGGTTAGCGCATAAGGCTGTCTTGAGGGGCAAACTCATAAAGTTAGCAACCTGGGTAAAGAAACAACATACTATCAAAATTAACTCACTGCTATCCCAAATCCAAAAAATAGAATTACAGCTGAGATCACACCCATCACAGCCCCTTACAGCCGAACTCATAGATTTACGTAAACAACTCCGATTAACCCTTCTTTTAAAAGTACAAAAAGACATGACTAGATCCAAGGCCCAATTCTACTCCATGGGAGACAGAGCAGGAAAGCTACTGGCACGACGAGTACGTAAACGTATAGCTGCTACTAAAATAGCTCACCTCATTGGCTCAAATGGAGCTAAAATTAGACATCCCATTCGGATTGTCGACCAATTTCGCACTTACTATAAGGATTTATATAACCTTAAAACAGATACCAATACCCCACAACCCACGCAATCTCTAATTAACGCATTTCTAAATAAAGCAACCCTACCAACCCTGAACCCTCAACAGATAACGTCTCTGAATGCCCCTATAACAGAACAAGAAGTACTGAAAGTTATTCAAACATCTAAACGGCACTCGGCCCCAGGACCTGATGGTTACACATATAAATATTATACTACATTCTCTTCAATATTAACTCCACACCTAACTAAAACCTTTGACTTTTGGCAGTCCTCGGGCAGAATTAGAGAGGAGGGTCTCCAGGCAGTGATTTCTACACTCCCTAAGCCGGGCAAACCCCCCACATCTCCGAGCAACTTCCGCCCAATTGCATTACTTAATTGTGACATCAAATTATATGCCAAAATTCTAGCTGGTCGTCTTATGGAGGTTCTTCCAGACCTCATTGGCAGAGACCAGGTTGGGTTTGTCCCAGGCCGGCAAGCAAGGGACGCAACGAGGAGATTGATTAACTTACTCGAAATCATGGAGAGGGGGGGCGCCCCTGGTGCACTCTTGTCACTTGACGCAGAAAAAGCGTTTGATAGGGTGCACTGGGGGTTCCTTAGCGAAGTCCTAAATAGATTCCATATTGAAGGGAGATTCAAGGACTCTATCATGTCCCTATATACATCACCAACAGCCATGGTCCGAGCCTCTGGTTTCCTGTCAAGGAGATTCGAGATCACCAACGGAACAAGGCAGGGCTGTCCCCTCTCTCCCCTGGTTTTTGCCCTCGTTATGGAACCCTTGGCTTCAATAGTGCGCAACACGGCGGAGGTCTCGGGGGTGTGGGTGGGCCCAATGGAGCATAAGATCAATTTATATGCAGATGATGTCATTTTTACTTGCACACATATTCCCCAAACGATACCGGCCCTAATGTCCATATTGGAGGAGTTTTCAGCGGCATCATACTACAAACTCAACCTTAATAAGTCTTCTTTTTTCCCTGTCAACATCCCTACTAAAGACCATCAAGCCTTGTGCCAGACCCTCCCCTTCACTTGGATTTCTCGGAGCTTCACATATTTAGGAATCCAAATTACTAACACAAAGAATCTTCTTAAATTGAATGCCGATCTTCTAGTGAAAAATTTACGAACTCTAATTCAATCATACTCCCCCTCACAGTTATCTTGGATTGCCAGGATCCAAATCACTAAAATGGCACTATTCCCAAAAATTCTATATCTCCTTCGCTGTATACCTCTCCATTTCCCCCGTAACATTATTAACCTATTTCAATCCACATTGGGATCCTTTATTTGGCTAAACAAACCACATAGAGTGAGTTTATCGACCTTAACACTTCCTACGTCACTGGGTGGGATGGGCGTCCCGAACATCCACAATTATTATAAGGCAGTCACTTTAGATATCTCACAGTTATGGTGGACCGGCCACCTTGACACGGCCTCACATCCGCTATGGCTTCAAATAGAAACCTGGTACGCCCCTCAAGGCTCTACCCGGTTGTTGCTGGAGTCCCGACTTCTCCGACATAAGCCTTTTACGCAGGGATTAAAATCCATGCAAGCATTACTTGGGGTGTGGTCTAGTGTGAGCCTTCCCCTGTTGGGAGGTTTATACCGATATATAACCCTAAGGGCCGTGGAATATTGTGTGAACTCCTCGGCTTTTTCCCTAGCAGGCTGGCGGAAAGCGGGAGTCCGAGTTTTGTCAGACTTGATGCTCCAATACAAAATACAACCCTTTAACACTTTGAAAACCAAATATGATCTCTCATCTGATGTTTACTTCTCCTACCTCCAACTAAAAGACTTTCTCCGAACAACTAACTTCCCTTTGGAGGATGACCAGTGTATTGACCCGCGGGTGCAATCCTTATTCAAACAAAAGACTGTTGCCAGTGGGGGGATCTCCATATTCTATAAAGCCTTGTCGGGGGTCGGTCCCACAACGAAATTGCCCTTCATGTCAAAGTGGGAATTAAATCTATCGTTCACTACTTCCTTGGAAGCTTGGAGGAGAGCATCCTCGCATGCTCTACCTTATACTTCATGTTTGAACCATCATGAACAAGCAAAAAAGTTGCAGTTCGGCTGGTACCTTACCCCCGAGAAGATCGCGAAATTCAGCAGAAAACCCCAAAGGGGTTTAGACCTATGTTGGAAGCTTTGTGGAGGAGTGGGCACCACTACTCATGCTTGGTGGTCGTGCCCAAAAGTGCAAAATTTTTGGTTACAGGTTAATCAAATGATCAGCCGGATTACGGGCCTTCATTTCGAACTGACTCCGCAGATGGCTCTTTTGGGTTTTGAACTCTCAGATCTTCCACACTTCATCAGACCCATGATTACCAATGTTCTTGTTGCGTCCCGCTTTTGTTTGGCTAGGCATTGGAAAACTCCAACCATGCCCTCTACACAGGACTTGATCTCTCAGCTTAACCTGCACTTGCAATACGAACTCATACTAGCGGCAGAGGACTCCAAACGCAAACGGATTCTGGCATGGTGGGATGCATGGATGAGCTCGCCACATAACACAGTACAAATACCCAGCGGAAATCCCAACTAAGTACAGCAAACAGAGATAATTTGAATTAAGGTCAATCGTAAAGTTAAACAAGTTGATGTAATATCTTACCTAAGATTATGTCTTTTCCTTTGGGATCTATAACTTGGCCTATCATCCTTTCTTCTCTCCCCCCTTCTCCCCCACCTTCCCTTCCCTCCTCATCTGCCTCCTTCCTCCTCCCCCCAGTCTGTCTGTCTCAGTTATGTCTTCCCCCAAATGTTACAAGTTTATGTTTATATTTACCCACTTGTTTGGGCACAATTTTGTATGGTTAATCTTCAATAAAAACCAATTGATTAAAAAAAAAGATAGTAAGTACAACAGTCTGGTCACTGTTCAGATCACAGGAGAGTAGGATTTTAGTCCCTAACCTGTATCAAGGTAGTAAGTACAACAGTCTGGTAACTGTTCAGATCACAGGAGAGTAGGTTTTTAGTCCCTAACCTGTATCAAGGTAGTAAGTACAACAGTCTGGTGACTGTTGAGGTCACAGGAGAGTAGGATTTTAGTCCCTAACCTGTATCAAGGTAGTAAGTACAACAGTCTGGTAACTGTTCAGATCACAGGAGAGTAGGATTTTAGTCCCTAACCTGCATCAAGGTAGTAAGTACAACAGTCTGGTGACTGTAATGGTCACAGGAGAGTAGTATTTTAGTCCATAACCTGTATCAAGGTAGTAAGTACAACAGTCTGGTGACTGTTGAGGTCACAGGAGAGTAGGATTTTAGTCCCTAACCTGTATCAAGGTAGTAAGTACAACAGTCTGGTAACTGTTCAGATCACAGGAGAGTAGGATTTTAGTCCCTAACCTGTATCAAGGTAGTAAGTACAACAGTCTGGTGACTGTTATGGTCACAGGAGAGAAGGATTTTAGTCCATAACCTGTATCAAGGTAGTAAGTACAACAGTCTGGTGACTATAATGGTCACAGGAGAGTAGGATTTTAGTCCCTAACCTGTATCAAGCTAGTAAGTACAACAGTCTGGTGACTGTTATGGTCACAGAAAAGCTTGGATACCGATCTGGATCACCCTGCCTATATCCTCCTAGATTAGTCCTGAGAAGGACTGTTGTGGTCAGCAGCAGTTTGCAGCCCTGCTCCTGATCTACCTATGAGGGCTGCAAATCTGTCCCTAATCAGCAGCAGACACTCTCCCTACACTCACTGTCTGGATGGCTGTGTGCAGAGCACAACGCGGCCGGGTCTTATAAAGGCTCGGTCACGCTGTGCAGGCCGGCCAATCACTGCAATGCCACAACTAACAGGGCTGTGGCATTGCAGTGGTCTGACAGCCAATCCCTGCATGTGGGCTGGCTCTCTAAAGAGCGCCAACATGCAGGGATGAGGACCACGAGCACAGCACGAGTATCGCAAGATTACTCGGTGCTCGCCGAGTAGCCCGAGTACAGTGATACTCGTGCGAGTACCGAGCAGCGCAGAGCATACTCGCTCATCACTATAACTGACGAACCCCCTCACTCCAAAGATCAGTTAGAGAAATGGTGTCAGGAGCTCTGTGTAGGAACTGACAACACACCCTCTCATCAGAAAAATGGAGTTTATCGGGTAGTTCGGGAGTATGAGCAAGTGTTCAGTAAACACCCACTTGATTTTGGAGGATTAAAGGGGTACAACACCATATCCCCACAGGCAACCATGCACCTATCAAAGAAAGGTACAGGCCTATACCACCCACACACTACCAAAAAGCAAAAGAAATGCTTCAGGACATGAAGAATGCTGGGGTCATTAGGGATAGCTGTAGTCCCTGGGCAGCACCACTAGTCCTGGTTAAAAAGAAAGATGGTAGTATGAGGATGTGCGTAGACTACAGACAAATCAATAAAGTCACACACAAGGATGCATACCCGTTACCCCGCATAGAGGAGTCACTAGCTGCACTTAAGTCTGCCAACTAATTCTCCACATTAGATCTTACTAGTGGGTACTGGCAGGTTGCCGTTGCAGAGGAGGATCGTGAGAAGACAGCCTTCACAACACCTATGGGACTATGCGAGTTCAACAGTATGCCATTCGAGTTGTGCAACGCCCCAGGAACATTTCAGAGACTGATGGAGTGTTGTTTGGGCCACAAGAACTTTGAGACTGTGCTGTTATACCTTGATGATGTCATTGTATACTCCCACACCTATGAAGACCACCTGCAGCACCTGAGTGAAGTGTTTGAGTCACTGTCTAAGTACGGGATGAAGCTGAAGCTGTCCAAGTGTCACCTGCTGAAACCCAAGGTCCAATACCTAGGATATGTGGTTAGTGCCGAAGGCGTAGCACCTGACCCGGACAAAGTAACCGTCATCAAAGACTGGCCAGCACCAACTACTCACAAAGACGTAAGTCAATTTCTAGGAGTGGTCGGGTACTACCGACGATTCATCAAAGGCTATACCAAGATAGCAGCACCCATGCAAGATCTCTTAGTAGGTCAATCCAAAAACGGCAAGATCAGGGGACCCCCGTTCCACTGGGGACCAGAACAGGAACAATCCTTCCAGAAGCTGAAAGATGCTTTAACAGGAGAAAAAATCCTGGCCTATCCTGATTACAATCTCCCGTTTTTACTGTACACTGATGCAAGTAATGAAGGCCTAGGAGCAGTCCTATCTCAACGTCAGCAGGGAAAGGAAAAGGTGATAGCCTACGCCAACAGAAAGCTCCGTCCCACGGAAAGGAATCCGGAGAACTACAGCTCGTTCAAACTGGAGTTCCTGGCCCTGGTCTGGGCAATCACAGAGCTTTTCAAGCACTACCTGGCATCCGCCCCATTCACAGCTTTCACTGATAACAACCCTCTAACTCACTTAGAGACTGCAAAGCAGGGAGCCCTAGAGCAGCGTTGGGTAGCAAGACTCTCAAACTATGACTTCACTGTGAAGTACCGGGCAGGTCACAAGAACGGCAATGCTGATGCCATGTCCAGAATGCCTAACCTTCAAGAAGAGGGAGAAGACATAGATGATATGGAGGAGATTGAACTACCTCATTTCCACCATACGGGTACAGCAACGTGTCATCAGGCGAACCAGAGACATGTAGAGAGGACCGTGAACCCTTTACCTTACCATGACTGGAAGGAGGTTCAAGCTAACGATCCAGATGTCAGTTTAGTAAGAGAGCTGATTACTCAAGAGGACGCCAGCATGGATCCTGATGCCTCCCAGAATGCTAAACGCCTATGGAAGGAGAAAGGGAAGTTGTTTGTCTACCAAGGTAAACTATGCAGAAGGTATCTGAATCCCAGAACACACAAACTCATCTGTCAGATTGTAGTTCCAAAAACTGAAATCCAAATGATCCTGGAAGCCTACCATGATGATGTAGGACACTTTGGATTGATCGGCATGCGAGGCTCAATCGACAAGTGGTGTAAAAATTGTGGACCATGCCACCTTCGAAGGAAAGACAATCTAACTCAGAAAGCTCCGTTACAACCAATTGTTACCAAGAAACCCCTTGAAATAGTTGCTCTTGACCACGTAAAGTTAACCCCAAGTCTCACCGGGTACACTTATGCACTCACCATAGTAGACCACTATTCAAGATTCCTGGTAGTAGTTCCAGTTAAGGACTTAACTGCAGAGGTAGCGGCCAGAGCCTTCCAGAGTTACTTCTGTCACCCCCATGGGTATCCAGACCAAGTCTTGACTGACCAAGGGCCAGCCTTCGAATCAGCTCTGTTTCAAGAATTCCTAGGGCTATATGGGTGTAAAAAGATCAGGACCACACCATATCATCCCCAAACAAACTGTTTATGTGAGAAGATGAATCACATAGTCATTGACATGCTCAAAACCTTACCAATCGAAGAGAGAAATCAATGGCCTGAAAAACTTCCAGACCTTGTGGACATCTACAACCACATACCTGTTAGTTTAACTAACTACACACCTGCTTACTTGATGCGAGCAAGGCCAGGTAAACTACCAATTGATTTACAGATGGGTACCATCGAACCAACACAAGATTCTTCTGATGAAGATTGGATAAACCAACTCCAAGAACAGTACCATAAAGTACAAGAGAGTGTTGAAAGAAACCTGAATGTTAGCAGAGCCAAACAAGAGCACGACTTTAACAAGCATGCCTCAGCAGAACCTCTAACTACAGGTCAATTAGTGATAAAAAGAAAGAGAAAAACTAACAAATTGGATGACAATTAGGAATCAGAACCCTATACAATTATGCCATCGCAATATGACAACTCAAAAACTTGTGTTATCAGCAAAGATCAAGGAAACACATTTACTTTACAACTGTATCAAGAGACCATTTGAAGAAATGTCAAGAACAGTTAATACCACAAGCAACCAGTTACCCTGCAGTAACTACAAGTGAAGAACCAAAAGAAAATCTTGTCCATACGGAAATTGGATATTTACCAGCCAATTAGCCACAACACAATGGTGTATTCATCATACCAGTTATTTCTTTCTACCAACCTGTAGAAAATCAACAACCAGTTCAAAAAGAACAAGTTCAAGTGCAAGAGATGCAGCCTGTTATTTTGGAACCTGAGATTCCTGTAATCGGTGAACCTGGTAGTCTCACAGTAAGAGAAAGACAGCATAGACAATTACCTACGCTACCCACCTTTAACAGAGGATAGTCCAGTAGATAGACTACATACTTACTATGGTATTACAGAAACACGTAGGAGCAACAGACCAACTACCAGTTCATACACTACACCAACAGCTTTTGAAACACCCACACTACGCAGATCCACACGTAGTACATTTGGACAAACCCCAAACAAATTTGGAGAATGGGTTTAGAATGTAGTGGAATAATATTACCTGTTAGTAAATGTAAATAGTCCCCTTTTCAGAAACTGTAAAAAGTAGTGTACAGAAGGGTGGAGGAACTGGGCTCTGTCCCAAGTAAATTAAGTTGGGGACAGAAAGTGCCTAGTAGGGTGAAAAGGTTAGACCCGGCCTCCCAAGCAGAGACACCCATAGGGAATGTATAAAGTTTAACAATGTGTACCTTTGTATGTGTTTAAGCCATCAGAGACTTTACTGCTGCACTTTACCCTTTTTCCCTTTTCAAAAACTTGGACAATTGTCACAGGACTTATGTGACCATAACTTACTCTTTTTCCAGCCTGCGGCAAATGGACTAGTGCCGTATGGACTGCTTTTCATATTTTTCCCTTCTTTTTCAGTGTATTTTTCATTAAGACTTTGTAAATACCGGTTATTAGATGTTTATAAAATGCTTAGAGGTTAAGTTGTTAAGATAAACATTTTGCTCAGTCCGGAAAACTGAAGTTAACTAAGGGGAAATGTGGCACCCTGGCACCCTGGTTGGGGCACCACAGAACTCTTGGTTCACACATGGAGTGGAAACAGCAAGCAGCACTCACAACAAACACTACACCTTTAACACCTGTTTCACCCCATGCCTCTGGGAGGAGCTCCACTGGTCACCTTGAGCCAGTTCCCCCTATAAATAGGGTCCTGGAGGGAGAAACACCAGAGTGTGCAGACGCTAGGAGAGCTGCAGGTAGTGTGCAACCTCTGGTACTAGAGTCATACTAGCACACCTAGCCAGAGAGACCCTTGCAACTGGAGTCAGAGGACAGGAGAGAGCACCTCTCAGGGACACAAGAGTTATTCTAACTCTTCCCCACCATCCGGTTACTGGAACCGAGCTGTGGGAGCCACTACGCCGACCACAGAGAACCAGCACCTGAATCAGGGAGTCTAGCCCCCTGTGCACCTGAAGCACCCACCGATGAGAGCCCAAGGAGGAGAACTCGAGAACTTCATCCCTTTCATAGTGCCCTCAGTGCAGTTATCCCAGGTGAACCACGTTCTGCTGAACGCATAACCCGGTCTGGCAGAATTTCACATCCACCCGACCTCACCAGACAAGAGAGAGAGAGAAGGAAGCCTACACACTGCTTGCTGTAGAAACTCCAGGAGTGTCAACCTCATCACCCGGTCCGAGTGTACCTGTTGTCACCAGTAAAGGTACCTAAAAAGACTTTGGTGTGTCTGCGCATTATTCCTGGACATAACACGCAGTATTACAAAAGCTGCCGTATTACACCAAGTGTAGCTACAGGTCCCGGAGACTCCCGCTCATCCCGTGGGGAGCATCCCATCTTGGTGCCATACATCCCCCAGAGGCCCAAGCAGCGCCGGTGAAATCATCGGAATACCCGCAGGTGGCGTCACGACAAAACTATCTAACCCCTAACTGTTCAGCCATCCCCTATTGATCTGGACCACCGAGCCCCGCAGGCGTGGAACCATGACAGGAGTAACCAACGCCTGCGACGTGAAGACCCGGTTACGGTGAGTCACCAGTCATCGTTCCCAGAAGTTCTGCAGCAGCGGCAGCTGCACATAGCTGCACACTGCGGGTGGTGTCACGAATACCCCTTTCCCTTCAGCCCCATCAACGAATACTGAACTTTTAAAGTGACACCGCCAGGGTAACGGAGCCAGGTTGCCACCATGATGTCCCCCGTAAAAGAACCGAAAGATCCAGCCTGGTTCCAAGTATCCTCATTGCCCTGGAGTGGGCATGTCACACTTGGTGTCACAAACAGGATGTGAACGGCCCAGAACCACCGGGTCTCGTGCGCCTTGGAATGAGAAAGAACTGTTCAAAAATGTTGTGTAAAGAAATAACTTGTAAAATGGCGACCAGAGAGAACAAGTGCCACGTGTAGACCTGGGGAGTGTCCAGGCCCCTGTCGTGGGATGGGTCCACTTGAAGGCGCAAAAGAGCAGGCCTGACCCGAGTACTAAGGAAAAGCAAAGAGGGCCTGCTGAGAGGTGTGTTGGTTCCACCCAGAGGTGTGAAGGAGAGCCAAAAGGGTGACGTCCCGTAGCAGAACGAAGAACTGCATTGTGCGAGGAGTGTGGAGTATCATGGTGAGCAACGGGACAGATACCCTTTCCGGTGGGAGAGAAAGGGAAGAAGCCCCCAGTGTAACCAGGAAGGCTACAGACCCTGTTCACTTTACCAAAGCCAACGACTTGGAAGAAGCGGCGAAGGAGTTGAACTAGTTGGTGAGGAGTGCACAGGTGTGGACCATCAATACCTGGAAGAGGGACCAGCTGAGGAAGCTGGCGCAGAGTCCAAGCACCTGAGTCTCCAGTACCGCCAGTGAAGAAGCCAGCAGCAGAACCACCTTGCTTAAATAAATTGGCTATCCCGGTGGAGACAGAAGTGCCACCTGCAGCCATTCTTGACCCACCTGAACCAGCACCGAGGCCTGAGGGTGACACCGACAAACCAGAGAGAGATATAGGCCTGGTGGAAGCCCCAGAAGCAGAGAGTGGGGAGGCACACTGGGTGCCCAATGAGAGTACAGTAGTGGAGTGCTCGGTTGTGGCCCAGGCTGGAGAAACAACAGTAAAGAACAAGCCTGATAACAGCTAATGGGAGAGAAGACAAGCGGCCGAGGAAGAGGAGCGGCAGCAGCGCCAAGACTGTTGGCGACAGCAGGAGGAGGCCAACCTTGAAGAAAAAGACTGAGCCCCGGATAACACCTGCACCCAACCTGGCAGAACAGTACCACGGAGTAGTCGTGGAGTACCACCCCTGGAACGGCTGGGGGTTCATAAAGAAGTACGGCTTGGAGGAGGAAGTCTTCGACGGCCAACGAGATGTAGAGTCGTATCTCCCGAAGGGACACCCCAGTCGAGAACTCTATTCCGGAGATGAGGTCAGTTACACCCGACATATGGAACGTCAAAGCTGGTACACGTTGTGAATGTATAAGATCATACCACCGAGAGCGCCATGTATAGAGCGGGCTTAACTTTCGAGTGGTGAGTACGGTTTGCGGGCAAGCGGACCTCGCCTGCCAAGTAAGACCTAGAGAATCAGCATGTAAATAGTAGTTTGTTGCATTGAAGATGTTATGTATAGTTGTATAGTTAGCTAGGTACCCATTATTGTAGAAATGTATATAGTGTGAAAAGTTAAACTGCCATGATCATTGAGTGCAATGGATGATTGAGAATGTTTGGCCCGGCGGAGGGCGCTGCACCAGAAAAAGAACTGAGCTGAGCCCTGGCGGGGGTGATGAGTGTCGCAACCCGCTGGACTAAGAACTCTGTCTTGCACTTTACTTTCTCTTTCCTAAATGACTGAAAATCAGCGGATAGTTCTGTTTTTGTTTAGAGCAACGCTCCATTAGCGGGAGAGTAGTGCCCCTGTTTTCCAGATACATAAAGTCAATGGTAAAGTCGAGACCCGCACCCGCAACATACATAGCACCCTGGGCAGGGATGTTGGGAGGTCCCAGGGAGGAAGGCCCAGTCTCACCGAAGGGAACAGGGTCCAGTCAGTCTACAAGAAGAGAGAGAAGGAGTAGGAAGTTGGAGTGTAAGTCGAGAGATGGTGTGAAGTGTTAGCTCCGTGGGCTGGAGCACGGTCACGCTTCCCCCAGGAGAGAAAGACCGGAAAGCATAAGAAAAATAAGGAGCCCTTGAGTTGCGGAAGAAGACCTAGATCACCCGTATGCCCATATATGGCAGAGGAACAGAGGGGTTGGTGGATGAAAGAGGGGACCGGCCCCGAACACGGCGTGGCAACTGTAGGCCTGAACCATTGAAACCGGAGGCCATGGGGTCTTAAATGTAACTGTGGCCATGAACCCAGCTCATCTCAGAGAAGGCAGCCATATTAAGGTGCGGCATTAGGAAGAGGTGCCAATCAATGCCTGTGGCTGTTGGTACCCGAGCTCTGTGCATGGAGGCACTGACAGGGAAGGTGAGGCAAGCTAGAGGCGCTGAAAGTACCGCCAGTGAAAGGAAAACCAAAGGGATCTTGACAACACTGTCCGGGTTTTTGAGAAACAGCTGAACTGAAGATTGGCAAGGGGAAGCACCTGGCGGCATGGTGAGAAAGTTGAAGAGTTGAAGTAAAGGTACAGAACACTGAGAGAAGCATGTGAGACTTTTCTTTGCGGCGTCTACCAGCTGCGGAGGCCGCATGAAACGCTGAGGTAGTAATGACCTGATGAACACCGGCCAAAGAATGAACTGACTTTTCTACCCACTGCCCTGGGAGCAGGGAGCAAACCATCCAAGCTGACGGTCATCGTCCCCAGAGGTTCTGCAGCAGCAGTGGCCGCACATAGCCGCACACCGTGGGTGGTGTCACGAATACCCCTTTCCTTTCAGCCCCCATCAACGAATCCTAAACTTTTAAAGTGACATCGCCAGGGTCACAGAGCCGGGTTGCCACTGTGATGTCCCCTGTAAATGAATCGAAAGATCCAGCCCAGTTCCGAGTATCTCAATTGCCCTGGAGTGGGTGTCTCACATAGGAATTAACAACAATTTCTTTACTGAGAAATAATTTCTCATAAGATTCAGTGTAAGATGCAACACTATCCGCTTCATCTCAGACACAATCTCAATCAGTTACACATTCAGCATTAGCTGAAATCAATGTTTCAATCCCAGAGTTCCCAAGATATGTATATAAGGCTGGTTTCACACTGCAGTTTTTTTCCTGATCAGGTTCGATCAGGTTTGTGTGCCAAAACCAGAAGAGGAACCAGTAGAGGAACTTGCAGAGAAAAACTATAATTGAAAGATTGGCACCTGTTCTGAGTTTTGGACACTCCTGGTTTTGACACATAAACCTGATCGAACCTGATCAGGGAAAAAACTGCAGTGTGAAACCAGCCTTACACTCGGAAACAGAAACGAATTTACCTACTCACTAGATTGATCAAAGCATTCAATTAATTGACCAAAGAAACAATGTAAATCAGGTGAGGGTGTTCTATAAGGACCTCTGGGATGGCACACTGAGTATACACTTATCCCAACTAACAATAACAATGTAAGCACCCCCCTCTTTCTCTTATCAGCGAGAAACACATTGTGGTGTGCCCACACCCTTCATAACATGATCTAACAATAACAAAGCTATGGTACCGTTAACCTCTAAAGGAATCTAACACAGGTCTGCAATCCATGATGGCTTCAGCCAGTCCCAAAAATCTTCGGCGGCAAAAAAATTTTAAAAAAATGTTGACATAAGCAAGGCTCCGCATCTTGTGGGCCGATGTCCAGCTCACACGCCAAGAAGCACACTTCACCAGGGTTGATAAGGATCCCCTCTGTAAGGACAGCACAGGAACCCATCTCTCCTCCAACAGCTCCTCACAGTGTCTCTGGCAGCAGACAGCTTGAATTCTCATCCTCTGTTGCTTGCCAGCTCCTCGCCATGTGATACACTCAACACAAAGTCTCTAGCCCAGCACAACAAAGGCTTCTCAGGGCTCCAGGGTCACACAGCTCTCACATGCACTGTTCTTGTTCCAAGGCAGTGGCACAGTTCTTATCAGGGCAAGAGACCAACAGCTTTCACAGAGACCTTCGTAAATCAGTAGCAGCCTTATCAGAGTTCAGTCTTTCCCCCTCTCCACGTGTCTGGAGGGAACTCCAGTGAGAGAAAACTTTTTAGTACAGTTCCTGCCCTGCTACATCATGAAGTAGAGCCGTACACTGCAGTTCTAGGATCATATAAATCAATAAAATCATACTTGCTCCTCTGCTCTGGCCCCCACCTAAGGGATCCCAAGATCGTCAGCCTGAGAGCCTCATGTAAGAACAAAAAGCAGGAGGTGTGTCAGGGGCATGGATGCTGGGAGCTGGAGGATCAGCCTACATTCCAGTGAGGAGAGATGATGATGATCCATTGAAAGTTGGAGATAAGAAGATACCATGTTTCTATGGGGAAGGGGAGATCATGCAGAGCTGAGTCGATCAATGTAATGATTTGCTTTTGCTTGTATCCTCACTATAACAGTTCACATTATGCATCATCATACAGCAGATGATCACAGCATGTGTTTGTATCTGCTTGGTGACATGATTAAAAGACCCCTCTTCTTTATTTCCACGATGACGGTGCCCGGAGTGGCACTGAAACGTGTAGGTGGAAATAAAGAAGGGGGGTCTTTTATCTAAAGACTTTGACTGATTATTTCAAGCAGCGCGGACTGTATATTCACCTTCCCTGGATCTGGATATCTTTACACGTGTTACGTGGCAGTGGAGGTACTGCAGCAGCTTAAAACTACATGCTATTAAAACTAGTTGTGGGTGCACACAACTAGACCAGGTGAGTGCACCTTTTGTTGATCTGAGTTGAGAATCAGTGTCATATTGATAGGGCACTATTGCGCCTCGTTTTGTCTCCTTTATCTTTTTCCTATGGTGACATGATTGCTATTTGAAGCGTGGACGCTCCTGTCACATAGGATGGTATATCAGGGGATTGTATGTGTGAGTATGGGGCCGGCAGTCACACCCCCTGCCATGCCCCCTCCCTATACAGAAATGTGAGGGGGCGTGAATTTAGGCTTATCCTGAAGCTCCCAGCATCCGCGCCCATAATAAACCTCCTCTTCTTTGCTTCTAGATGAAGTTGACATGCAGAAATCTATTGTTCCATGAGGGAGGGGGAGGATCAAAGGAGCAGGTATGATTTTATTCAATTATAAGAGATCTATAGATCTTAGAACTGAAGAGTACAGCTTTGTTTCATCATGTAGGAGGGCAGGAACTCTACTAAAAGGTTTTCTCTCACTTGAGTTCCCCCTTAAGCTCCTCTCCACATGGAGGGGTTTCCTGAGCTGCCCCTGTTTGCACCCCAGGCAGGAAGACTGTGGGGTCCTAATGCTCTCCCAATGCTATTACAGTTCACACTCTTACACCTAAAAAGCACAACCCCCCCCACAAGTAACCCCCTTTTGGAAACTAGACCCCTCAAGGGTTCACTCCCATCTGCGTATAAAATCTGCAAGTACAATGCAAGAAATCATTGCATTGCACTCCCAGCTGACAGATTTACCTTGGCTGGTAATAAAAAACAGAGGTCACCCCATGCTATTTTTCAAATTATTTACTTATAAATAAATAATTTGAAAAAACAGCGTAGGGTCCCACCCCATTTTGGAAAACCTGCCAAGGCAAAGCTGACAGCTGGGGTCTGGTATTCTAAGGGTGGGAATGGCCATGGTTATTGGCCCTCCCCACCTCCGCCATCGGGTCTACCGGCTTGTATCAAGCTGTACAATTTTTTGGAAGTTTAAATGAATTTAAGCTCTTGGAGTTTGCAGGTGTTTTACACCTGCAGGGTGTGAATTTTGGAAACAGTGCCAGATATCGCAGCAGCTGTGAAGTCCAGGAAGCTTATAATGCCCTTAAAACATCCATTTAAAAGAGCTTCATATTTTTGGTGGAGTTTTATTTAATATTTACCGTATTTATTTTTTATTGTACTATTATTTAAAAAATGTGTCTTTTTTTGGAGAGCAAGATTTTATTATTGCAGGGGGTCAGCAATATGTGAGGCCATCTCTTCTACTGTTATGTGATAGCAATTATGTTATGATTAGACACCAGAGCTAGCTGTAGAAAGCTGCTAGAAAGCCTAGGGGTGTATCGTGTTTGACTCCACCTACTGGGTTTGTTACAAAATTATTATATTCTGATATAGGCCCAGCGCTAACTTGGACCCCTATCCAATGGCTATAGTGGAAAGAGGTGCACCGATGTATATTTAACCCTTTTTCAGGATGCTTATTGGATCAAAACAGTATAAAACAATAAAACAGACTACAAACTAAAAATGGCGCATGCTTGAAGATTAAAAATAATATTAAAATTAAGGTTAAAAATACACTCATTATATTAGAAACGTTTTTTTTTTTATCCCCTCGAAATGGTTGTTGACAATTAGAGATGACTGGACTTTCTGAATCCCTCGTGGTCTAAAAAATGCAATGTGAGAGATTTTGGTGTGAATGTTATGTTCACCTCTAAACTGCTTTTTATTAATTTGTTTCATACCTACATAGATGATGTTGTTTGAATGCTTAGTTTATTACTTTGAGTGTAGAAATTTTCTGTTTTGCTTGAAGATGCTATGAGAAAAAGTCATGATGTCAAATTTCTAAATCAGTAAATGCTCAATATTCAATGCTGCTATTTATTTTCTTACATTAGATTGTTAAGCTCGCTTTCCACTATATGTGATTTTGTAGGGTATTTGTGGAAAGCTCCTTCTCTTAATCCCTCCTTGGTGGTGTCTGGCTGCAGAATCTGAGTGACGCTAACACTAGGGTATATGTGGTGCCACTAAGTGGTATAGCAGTTGGGACTGGTGAGTTGGTCACTCCGCACAAACACCCAACACAACACCCGATTCCTAGTCCTAGTTTCTTCATGTCAGGCAAGTGATAGCGGGAGGGACCAAGTGGAGGGTAGAGAGCTAGAAAAGGAGCTCAATAAGGTGTGGAGGAACAGGATCAAAACCAAGGAACTCCAAGTTAGCAGAGCTTTTTGAGTCGGGAGGAGGAAAGAACACCTAGTGAGGGACACCCGGCAGCCTGGTTAGTTGAGACACCAGACGGAAAGAACCCGAACCCGACAGCCTGTGCCATTGTATGACTAGCCCGGGTCCCAGGATGCATACCGAGGGAAACAAGAAGGGGTCCCCAGTGTGTCCGAGTCAGTGGAGACACCGAGGGACTGGGCCATAACCAGGGTGCTGAAAATGTTGAAGTGGAAGGAAAGATACAAGGCCCAACCACGAATACCGGCGGGGTGCGGGGTCTTTATGTCACGGACCCAACCCCCAGCATGACGAAGGGAAGGACCTCGGACGAGGGCTAGGAGGCCCATAGTCTGTGCACAGGACCGAGAGCAGAGGCATGAGAGGAACCAGAAAGGGGGTGCTTCTGATGAGCCGTCCCAGCTGCTAATTCGGGACTGGAGCCACTATTGACTAGACCATGAGCTGTACTTTAAGAACTGCAGAGTGACAATAAAACCCAGTAAAGCTCAGAACTGTGTGTGACTGTTAATTGCGCGCCAGGAACGGGTCTGATAGCTACGGTGAGCTGGCAGCTGGAGGCTGTCCGCGAATATTGACAAATTCCTTCCCTTTCATCTGCACCGCCTACACAGAGGTCCTGCGGAACAGCTCTACTCATGGAGGGCGCATCATCCTGGCTGCGACCCCCATTATCCCCAGAGGACCCGACTGCAGCAGCAGCTACAGCTGGCCACAAACCACGGGTGGCGTCAAGATCTCTTACTTAAAACTTTATTTCAGCCCTTTTATTGACTCGCCTGGGACCACGGAGGCGGGTCACGTCACCTTGACACACTGAAGCCCCCAGATGACATCAAAAAGGCCAGTTTCCGATTACCCTGCAGCCCCGCAGGGCAACTCAACTTGGTGTCACGAACAGAATAACCAATCCGGTGAAACCGAGTCTTGTGCGCAAAACACTGTATTTCGTATGGGCCCAAGGCTATGGTGGCCCTAAAGGACTAAAGCCATGTGCTGGCAAAGAGGCGTGCCACAGCCCCTCATTGTGGGTCAGGCCAGCAGTAGGTGCGAAAAGGTGCCCCCACCCCTTCCATTCTTCCATCATTGGGAGGGCAGCTCCAAAGACTGTGCAACTCCACCCGTGGGTGTGATGGTCGCCGCCGACCAATAACGGCCACGCCCATGAAGGAAGAAGGACAGAAATGATGATGCAATG
The DNA here is from genome assembly GCA_033576535.1 of Allobates femoralis. Classification (NCBI taxonomy): domain Eukaryota; kingdom Metazoa; phylum Chordata; class Amphibia; order Anura; family Aromobatidae; genus Allobates; species Allobates femoralis. The sequence goes on from JARQOC010000003.1 coordinate 314,470,615, forward strand.
AGGAGCGAGGAAGGTGGCTACCAGCTGCAGGAAAGGGAGAGCCCAGCAATGGCGGAGCACAGGGTGCGATATGCAGGCTCCCCTGGTTCCCCAAAGGCCGATCAATTGCTGGAGGCGGCCCTTTTCTCCCTAGAGGGGGAAGATGATGACTGGGCCATCAGCTGGAACAGGCTCGCCTGACCATCGAGGATCAATGGCGGCAGTCACTAGAGGAAAGAGCAGAATCTGAGTGGCGCTAACACTAGGGGATATGTGGTGCCACTAAGTGGTATAGCAGCTGGGACTGGTGAGTTTGTCACTCCACACAAACACCCAACACAACCCCCGATTCCTAATCCTAGTTACTTCATGTCAGGCAAGGGATAGCAGGAGGGACCAAGTGGAGGGTGGAGAGCTAGAGAAGGAGCTCTGTAACAGGTGGATGAACAGGAAAAAAACCAAGGAACTCTAATTTAGCAGAGCTTTTTGAGTCGGGAGGAGGAAAGAACACCTAGTGAGAGACACCCGGAAGCCTGGCTAGCTGAGACACCAGGCGGGAAGAGCCTGGACCCTGCGGCCTGTGCCACCGTGTGGCTTGCCCGGATCCCGGGCTGCATACCGAGGGAAACAAGAAGGGGTCCCCGTTGTGTCCGAGTCAGCGGGGACACCAAGGAACCGGGCCGGAACTAGGGTGCCGACTCTGTTGAGGTGGCAGGGAAGCTACAAGCTCCAATCACGAATACCAGCGAGATGCGGGGTCTTGATGTCCAGGATCCAACCTCCCGGCACGACAAAGGGAAGGCTGTTGGATGAGGGCTAGGAGGCGCGGATGGGTACCCAACTAAAAGCCTGTGTCCGCTGGACCGTAGTCTGTGCGTGGGACAGAGAGCAGAGGCCCGAGAGGAACCAGAAAGGGGGTGCTTCTGAGGAGCCGTCCCAGCTGCTAATCTGGGACTGGAGCCATTAGTGAATAGACCATAAGCTGTACTTTAAGAACTGCAGAGTGACAGTAAAACCTGGTAAAGCTCAGAAGTATGTGTGACTGTTAATTGCATGCCCCGAACGAGACTGATAGCTACAGTGAGCTGGCAGCTGGAGGCTGTCCAAGAATATTGACAAATTCCTTCCCTTTCATCTGCACAGAGGACCTGGGGAACAGCCCTACCCGTGGAGGGTGCATCATCCTGGCTGGGACCCCCATCATCCTCAGAGGACCTGACTGTAGCAGTGGCAACAGCTGGCCACAAACCACGGGTGGCATCACGATCTCTTACTAATAACTTTATTTCAGCCCTTTTATTGACTTGCCCGGATCCACGGAGCTGGGTAACGTCACTGTGACACCCCGAAGCCCCCAGATGACGTCGAGAGGGCCCGATTCCGAGTACTCCTTGGCCCCGGTGGGCGACTCAACTGTAGTAAATATTGCTGCTTGTCCTTTTCAATGTAAAAGTGTGTACAACATATTACATCTGGTACTCTACCATTCTATGTTTTTGGCTCTTCCTAGGTGTATTTCCTGCGCTGATTCAACGGTTGTTGTACCTGATTATAAATACAATTTTAGCATGATGCCATCACAAACTATTCAAATATTACACATTAATAAAGTTCCAATTTTACCTGTTTTTTCAGGTTTTTGGGAAAAAATGGTAATTCATTTGTTGCTGTCTTTGATGGCTAATTGCTGTCTTGACTGTAATGTAACACAAAAAGTTTCACGTTTTTTAAGTATAGTTCTCCCATATATTGTGTGGTGGGCACAGAGCTGGCGTTACAACTCCCACTCGTTTTGTTCCTTATATGGGTGGAAGTATTTGGGTAGGAGAGGTATTAACTCCTTTTGCATTTACTAGGTGATATGTGGTTGCAGTGTCCCAGACTGTTTCCTTGCTGGGCTAGAGTATTGGCTGCACTGCATTTGTGGTAATATGCTTACATATACAGTCATATGAAAAAGTTTGGGCACCCCTCTTAATCTTACTTTTTTTTTTTTTGTTTAAAATTGTTTTCTTTGCAACAGCTATTTCAGTGTGATATATGTAATAACTGATGGACACAGTAGTATTTCAGGTTTGAAATTAGGTTTATTGTACTAACCAAAAATGTGAAATATGCATTATTTCAAAATTTGGCAGGTGCCAAAGTATGGGCACCCTTCTGATTTTCATGATTTGAATACTCCTGAAAGCGTGGAAAGCACTGACTATCCCAGGGAGCACAATTATACTCACCGCTCTCCTCGCTCCCTGCTGTCACCGCCATCCCCGCTGTCTTGCCGGCATCCGGGTCTTGTGGGCGTCGCTGCAGAGTGACGTCATCACCTGCGCGCTGCTCACAGTACCCGGATGCCGCCACAGCACAGATAGCGGTGATAGCGCGGACGGCGAGGGAGCGAGGAGAGGGGTGAGTATGACATTGTTTATTATTTTAAAAGTGCGGCAGTCTTATGGGGAGTGTGCCAGCACTATGGGGAGTGTGCCAGCCTTATGGGGAGTGTGCCAGCACTATGGGGAGTGTGCCAGCCTTATGGGGAGTGTGCCAGCCTTATGGGCAGTGTGCCAGCCTTATGGGGAGTGTGACAGCATTATATGGGGACTGTGTGCCAGCATTATATGGGGACTGTGTGCCAGCATTATATGGGGACTGTGTGCTAACATGGGGGACTGTACCAGGATGGGGAGGACAGTGTGCCAAATTGAAGGCTATGTGGGGGATATACAGTTAGGGCCAGAAATATTTGGACAGTGACACAATTTTCGCGAGTTGGGTTTTGCATGCCACCACATTAGATTTGAAATGAAGTCTCTACAACAGAATTCAAGTGCAGATTGTAACGTTTAATTTGAAGGGTTGAACAAAAATATCTGATAGAAAATGTAGGAATTGTACACATTTCTTTACAAACACTCCACATTTTAGGAGGTCAAATGTAATTGGACAAATAAACATAACCCAAACAAAATATTTTTATTTTCAATATTTTGTTGCAAATCCTTTGGAGGCAATCACTGCCTTAAGTCTGGAACCCATGGACATCACCAAACGCTGGGTTTCCTCCTTCTTAATGCTTTGCCAGGCCTTTACAGCCGCAGCCTTCAGGTCTTGCTTGTTTGTGGGTCTTTCCGTCTTAAGTCTGGATTTGAGCAAGTGAAATGCATGCTCAATTGGGTTAAGATCTGGTGATTGACTTGGCCATTGCAGAATGTTCCACTTGTTTGCACTCATGAACTCCTGGGTAGCTTTGGCTGTATGCTTGGGGTCATTGTCCATCTGTACTATGAAGCGCCGTCCAATCAACTTTGCAGCATTTGGCTGAATCTGGGCTGAAAGTATATATGCCGGTACACTTCAGAATTCATCCGGCTACTCTTGTCTGCTGTTATGTCATCAATAAACACAAGTAACCCAGTGCCATTGAAAGCCATGCATGCCCATGCCATCACGTTGCCTCCACCATGTTTTACAGAGGATGTGGTGTGCCTTGGATCATGTGCCGTTCCCTTTCTTCTCCAAACTTTTTTCTTCCCATCATTCTGGTACAGGTTGATCTTTGTCTCATCTGTCCATAGAATACTTTTCCAGAACTGAGCTGGCTTCTTGAGGTGTTTTTCAGCAAATTTAACTCTGGCCTGTCTATTTTTGCAATTGATGAATGGTTTGCATCTAGATGTGAACCCTTTGTATTTACTGTCATGGAGTCTTCTCTTTACTGTTGACTTAGAGACAGATACACCTACTTCACTGAGAGTGTTCTGGACTTCAGTTGATGTTGTGAACGGGTTCTCCTTCACCAAATAAAGTATGCGGCGATCATCCACCACTGTTGTCATCCGTGGAAGCCCAGGCCTTTTAGAGTTCCCAAGCTCACCAGTCAATTCTTTTTTTCTCAGAATGTACCCAACTGTTGATTTTGCTACTCCAGCATGTCTGCTATCTCTCTGATGGATTTTTTCTTTTTTTTCAGCCTCAGGATGTTCTGCTTCACCTCAATTGAGAGTTCCTTTGACCGCATGTTGTCTGGTCACAGCAACAGCTTCCAAATGCAAAACCACACACCTGGAATCCACCCCTGACCTTTTAACTACTTCATTGATTACAGGTTAACGAGGGAGACGCCTTCAGAGTTAATTGCAGCCCTTAGAGTCCATTGTCCAATTACTTTTGGTCCCTTGAAAAAGAGGAGGCTATGCATTACAGAGCTATAATTCCTAAACCCTTTCTCTGATTTGGATGTGGAAACTCTCATATTGCAGCTGGGAGTGTGCACTTTCAGCCCATATTATATATATAATTGTATTTCTGAACATGTTTTTGTAAACAGCTAAAATAACAAAACTTGTGTCACTGTCCAAATATTTCTGGCCCTAACTGTATATACCAGGTTGGAGGGCATATATATAAGACGGACACTGGCATTATAAGGTGAATCCCATTTAACATTAAAAATGATTTTTTTTCCTCTTTTCCTTCATCAAATGTGGGGGTGCGTCTTATAATCTAGTGCATCTTATAAAGCGAAAAATACGGTATATTTTTCCTGTTATCTAAGTGGTGAAAAAAATTGAGAAGTTTGTAAAAAAAATATTTGCACTTTTGGCACCATTTACCACAACCTGTAATGCTCTCATTTTTTGGGATCTGTGCCTGCGTGCCGATTTATTTTTTTTTTGTGTCTTGAGCTGATGTTTTTATTTACATCATATTTGAGTATATTGCATGTTATGATCACCTATCGAATTTTATTGCAATATCACAGCGACCAGAAACATTTAACTTTGGTATTTTGACTTTTGTTTTAAGTTACGCAGTTCACAGATCAGATTATTTGATTTTATATTTTCATAGATCGGGCATTTCTGAACACGGCGGTACCAAGTATGTGTTTCTTTTTTAATCTTTAGTTTTATTACCAATGGGGCAAAAGGTGAGTGATTTAAACTTTTATGGTACCTTTACACGCCGCTACCGAAGGTAGCAACAGGTAGGCACTGCACGTGCACACGCGCGTTTTCAACGGTTGTTAACGGTACCTGATGCCGCAAATACACGCCGCCACAAGGTGGTGGTGTGAACGCTGTCCTACAGACACGTTCACTGTGTGCATGGCTCATTAGTTAGTTTTTTGCCTATTGTGTTTCTTGCCTCTGCAAAATTGGGGAAGCCTCCGCCTTTCCCCAATGAGCCCTGCACATAAAAAGCTGTTTTCTGCATTCAGTCCATGTCAGACCTTGGACCTGTCTGGTTCCTGCTCATGTAGGTACTAATACACATGGTCAGGTTTTTTTAACAAATCAGATAGGGACTGCTTTGACAAGGGTTACCGTGGAGAGGTAGAGCAGCTTACCATACATTTTTAGCAAAAAACTTATCAACTAAATACCCTGTTTTTACTACTTTTTTACCAGCACTTGCTTTTTAATGTTTTTCTTTACAACAGAGTATTTTTTCACGTTTGTTTGACTATGTTTTTTGTGCTTCAGTCTTTTGATGGTGTGAACGCTGTCCTACAGACACGTTCACTGTGTGCATGGCTCATTAGTTAGTTTTTTGCCTATTATGTTATTCATTTAGTTGGAAGCTACAGGCAGAAGATGGTGTGGTGGGACCATAGTAGTCTGGGTACAGTACCATATGAAAATGCTGGAAGGTGAGGATAAGAATGGGGGCACTGAGCTTATATTTAAAGCTGAAAAAAGCACTGGAGTGCTGCTTTAATATCCCATGGGTGTCATTAATTTTAACTTAAAGAGAACTATAACTCCCAGGATATCTTGCAGATCCTATGGCATGCTGGGAGTTATAGCTCACCACAGGAGTAGTAGAATGCCTTCATATACTGTACTTCTAAACTTTTCATGATGCCTTAATTCCACAATGTGTGCTCATGTCAGTGCAGGTCCGGCAGCCAGCCAGCTATACTAGAAACCAGGAAGTTTCTCATCTACTTAAGGACCTTCAGTGATGTAATGAAGATGCAGGGCTGGAGCAGCACAGGACAGCATAGAGCCCTCCCTCTTCATTACATAATTGCAGGTCCTACAGATGTAAATGAGAGATGTGGATACTCAGCATAGACTGCGCGCTGTGCTGTCAGGTATGCTGTGCTCTAGCCCTGTGACTGTGGTGATCTGCACTCCCTCCAGACCAGGTACGACTGCTGCGATTCTCTGCTCCTGCCGCCTCCTTTACACTATCTCCTAGCCGCCGCTGCTGGAATGCAGCAGCTGAGGCAACCACGTGTCCGTTGTTTAAATAAATTGAATATTCATTTGCCCACTTCTTGGCACTGAAGCCAGAACTGAGAGGTGAGCATGGGGAGCCTCCACAGAGCATAGAATATTAATGTACTTTAAACAGTGGGCACATGTGCTTTCCCTAGCTCCTGCAGCGGTGACCTTTTTTTGCCTGTGATCCGACTCCACCGCTACCCCCTCCCCACAGAAAACTCATACATGTTATATTCATACTATAAGATGCACCCTACACTTTCCTCACAAAGTTAGGGGAAAAAAGTTTGTCCAACCTTATATTCCAAAAAATACTGTAATTAATTTGTCTTCACTGCCCAATAGTATAAAATTGTGAGACACCTGCAGTGTCAATATGCTCACTGCACCCCTAGATGTTTTCATTGAGGGGTGTAGTTTGGAAAATGGAGTCACTTATGGGGCATCTGCTTTTCTGGCAGGTCAGGGGCTCTGCCATTGTTACATGGCACATCCAAACTATTCCACCTAAATCTGAAATTCAATATGGTGCGCTTTCCTTTCTGAGCTTTTCAATGTGACTCAACAGTAGTTTTAAATCACATATGAGGTAACAGTGTACTTATGAGAAATCACACAATTGTATGGCGCATTTTCTCCTGTTAACCTTGTAAATATACAAAATGTGTGGCTAAAACAACACCATTGTGGAAAAAAATTTGATTTTTATTTTTATTTTCACAGCTCAACATTATAAAATTTTACAAAGCACCTGTGGTTCAAAGCGCTCACCATACATCTACAGATGAAACCAAGAGTTACATACACTACATAAAGACGCAATTTAGGTCAATTAGGATTACCATTATTAGTATTTGTCAAATGCCAAAATAATGAGAGAGAGAATGTTTTAAGGCATTTTTATTACTTTCTGCAAAGTCACAAATTTACATACATTTCATTAGTATTTGGTACCATTACCATTAAACTGCATGACTTGGGTCAAATGTTTTGGATATCCTTTCACAAGCTTCTCACAATAGTTGGTAGGAGTTTGAGCCCATTTCTCCTGATACAAACTTCAGTTATACCAGTTCTAGGTCACCTTGCTCACACCTGCCTTTTCAGCTTTAACTATAAATTTTTCATAGGATTGAGATCAGTGCTTTGTGATGGACACTCCAAACCATTGACTTTGTTATCCTTCAGCCACATTGAATCCAGTTTGGCAGTATATTTCGGGTCATCATCCATTTGGAAGACCCATTTCTGCCAAAGGTTTAACTTCCTAGCTGATGTCTTGAGATGTTGCTTCAGTATTGCCACATAATCTTCTTTCCTCATGATACCATGTATTGTGTGAAGTACACCAGTCCCTCCTGCAGCAAAATAACCCACAACGTGATGCTGCCTCCCGGTGTTTCAGTTGGGATGGTGTTCTTAGGCTTCCAAACTACTCCCTTTTTCCTCCAAACATCACAATGGTCATTATGGCCAAACAATCCAATTTTAGCTTGTGATTTTGCAGAAAGTAATAAAAATGCCTTAAAACATTCTTGCTCTTATTATTTTGGCATTTGGCAAATATAAATAATTATGGTAATTCTAATTGACCTAAAGTGGGACATGTTTATTGTGATTTCATGTCAGATAATGAGAAAAACATTCATGAGTGTCTTTTATATAGTGTAGGAAAACTTCTGGTTTCAACTGTAGATACATTTCTCGAGGGGTCTAGCTTTCAAAATGGGGTTAGATTTGTGTAGAGGGGGGTTCCACTGTTTAGGCACATCAAGGGCTCGCCTAATGTGACAAGGCATCCACTAATGATTCCAGCCAATTTCGAGTTTGAAAAGTCAAATGGCGCTCCGTCCCTTATGAGCTCTGCCATTTGCACATCCAGTAGTTTTCTACCACATACGGGGTATCGGCGTACTTAAGAGAAATTGAAAAACAGATTGTATGGTGCAATTTTTAGTGTTACACTTCTGAAAATAAAACAATTTGAGCTGAAGGAATATTTTTGTGGGGAAGAAGTGTTTTTTTTTTTATTCTATACCTCAAAGTTATAAAATTCTGTGAAACACTCGCCACACATCTAGATAAATTCTTTGAGGTGTCTAGTTTCTAAAATGGGTCACTTGTGGGGTGTTTTTTTTACAAAAAAGCACTCATTGTAGAAAGGAAAGGAGGAAGAACACTCACTTGCACATGTTCATTCTCAAGGCCAATGTTATCTTCAGCAGGATTTGTAGGAAGATCATCAGTAGGATTTGGAGTATAACAGATAGGGTATGAAGCAGTCAGAGTAAAAACAACGATATTGGCCATGACAACCATCTATCAGGCAGGGTAATGTAAATTAACTCATGGGGCCTTCAGATGTACTGGCCAGCATGGGAAGTCATATGCTTGAATGCTTGTGGGATGACAGATGTATTTATACTATCAAGCAAAGTGATGGTAGTCATGCTTTTTCCACCTTTGCTATAAAAGCAAAATGGGGGATTTTTTTAGTTCCAAAACGTTAACTGTTATACAAAGCTTTCACTAACCGGACAATAAAAGGTGTAAACCATTTACATTATTGTCATCTATACTTGTTACGTATTTGAATGTACTTTGTAGTCTGACTGACTGATATAGATTTAAAGAACTCAATTTACCATTAGTATCACTATCACTGTCTGACAATAGCGGTTTCCATTTAATGTCATGAAGTTCAGCTTTCAGCAAGTGAAAACTGGTCTTATTAAAATTAATTGTTTTAGCCCTTCCTGCACTTGTACAGTTTAAGCATAATTACTAATTTTGTGGTATTTGGTATCATGTTTTCACAAACAGTGACATGTCCAACAAGATCTATATTGATTGAATTAATCAGATCCAAGAGACCATTGTCTCTACTGATTTCTTTCATAAAGTGGCCAAAAAATTGTCCTAAAACAAACTGAGCAATTTTATTTTTATTATTTATTTATTTATTTATATAGCTCCATTACATTCCATGGTGCTTTAACAATGCAAAGGCAAACAAAGACAAGTACAGTAAGTATCGACAATCAAGTCACACAGGTACAGGAGGGGAGAGGACCCTGTCCGTGAGGGCTCACAGTCTATGAGGGACGGGTGAGGATACAGTAGAAGAGCATAGAGCAGATTGTGCCGTGGATCGAGTCTCATTGTAGGCTGTAGGCTTGTCGGAAGAGGTGAGTCTTCAGGTTTCTTTTGAAGTTTTCCAGGGTAGGCAAGTGTCTGATATGTTGGGGGAGAGAGTTGCAGAGTATAGCAGATGCGCGGGAGAAGTCTTGTATGCGATTGTGAGAAGAACATATGAGGGGAATAGAGAAGGAGCTCTTGAGAGGATCGCAGGTTGAGTGAGGGTAGGTATCGGGAGACCATGTCAGAGATGTTTGGAGGGGATAGGTTGTGAATGGCTTTTTATGTCATGGTTAGGGTTTTGTAGCGGGGCCTCTGAGAAATGGGGAGCCAGGGAAGGGCTTGGCAGAGGGGAGAGACTGGGGAATAGCGGGGAGACAAGTGGATTAGTCAGGCAGCAGAGTTTAGGATAGACTGGAGTAGTCCATCAAGGGCAAGGGAGCTAGCGGGGAGGCCAGTGACCAGGAGGTTACAGTAGTCTTGGCAGGAGATATTGAGGGCATGAACAATTTTCCCTTCACTATTTTACCAGCCTGTTCATCCTATTCCAAATGATTATGTAGCTGACTTTCCAACTTTTCAGTGATGATGGAGGATAATGGATTACACCAAAAAAGACTTCCAGTGTTTACCTGTTTTAGTAATTCCATTTAAGAGGTTACAATTTCCAAATAATGATCCTCTCCTATTACGTATTGTCTATTTTATACTTGCTTTCATGGACACGTGGAAAGGAGTGAAGATGGTGGTAAAACAATCGCTCTGCCTTCAAGAAACACGAACAATGGAGTATCACTTGACTTTATTACTTCTCTACCCGTTTCATGCACCACTGCACACTTCCTCAGTAGAATAAAATCAGCTTACAGATGTATACACAAACACTCCACATCAGATGACCCCCATGGCTTAGTAGGGAGGAAGGAGTGCAAATTCCAGCAGTGGAGCCAGAACTCCACACACATTAAACATTTTGTTTTTAGTTGTTACACTTGCTTTCATAACTCTCCTAACAGACATATTCCTCCTTTTTTACTATTTGACCTGTCATTCTGTAAGAGCATGAATCCAGAAAGATTGATAGTCCAATCTTGTCTTATCCACACCAATTACGTCAATCTATTCTCCAATTCCAGGGTGTCAAGCTTTGCCATTTTGCTTGTTAGACTCCTGACATTTATGAAGATACTCTTTAGGTTGTACATCAGTTTTCCGCCACCATTTTCAAAAATAATAATTGTCTTCATTTTTTGCAGCATATGGATCTCACTATGTTTAGTCCTGATAATTCCCAACAGTCCCCTTTTCCACCATCCCAAACATCTGACTTATCTGTAACCCATCTATTGATGCGTGTGACGTGGCCTTAAGACTCGACAACCCAAACAATACAAAAAAGGTGCACCGCTAACCGGACAGTCACCTGATGCGTCTTTATGTGGTAGAACAAGAAACATAGCATTAAATGTTAATGATTGCTGTGATTGATAGTAATAAATTACATTGAAATTGTATCTCAGATTCAAGAAAAGAAGAAAAAGGGAAAAAATTAAGAAAGAGAACAAGAAGAAAAAAAGGAAGAATGTTTGGAAGCAAGCCCGTGTAGATCCACAGGAAAGAATAAAGAGAGCTGAGATATTGAGTTGAGTTATAAGTTGTACTGGAAGAGATAGGAATGAAGGAATAAAAGGGTGGAATGCATCCAGAACTGATATCCACCACTATACGGTCACCAAGATGTGTTGCTTATGACATAATCTTTATGGGGAAAGAGCGAACTATTCGTGATCATTCTACTCATTCTACTCTTATCATTTTTGTCAGCCTGTCTTAAGAAGCTGTTAATTAAGGGCTGTAAGAGTTGAATAATGTTGATTGGAGTTTGCTTAATAAGAGTGTGAGGATTCACGGAACCCCTGGAGCAACAATAACTGCATTTAAAGGGAACCTGTCACCAGGTTTTAGTCATCCCATCTGAGAGCAGCATAATGTAGAGACAGAGACCCTGATTCCAGCGATGTGTCATTTACTGACCTGCTTGCTGTCGTTTTGATAAAATTAGTGTTTTCTCTGTTGCAGATTTAGCAGTCTGTGAATATGACTATTTGGCAGCAGGCCAAGTAGACTGCTAATGATAATCTCCAGCTGATTAAACAGTGATTTTATCAAAACTACACTGAGCAGCCCAGTAAGTGACACATCGCTGGAATCAGGATCTCGGGTCCTATATTATGCTATTCTCAGATTAGGTTGCAGAAACCTGGTGACAGGATCCCTTTAAACATTCATAATTGTTGATGGTCCTGCACATCAGCTAGAGGAACTTTAACCCATTTTTCCTTAAAAAGTAATTGGATTTTCCCCTAAAAAGAAAATAATTTTGGATAGGGACAAAAGGATTTGCAATATAAGTAAACATATATTAACAAAAAATTAATTGTCATTATTAAAGGGTTGAAAATTTTCTTCAACATCTAAATTAAACCGACCTCAGACTTTTGTTTTTGTGAAGCAATTTTCTGCTGTCTAGCTTCTAAAAAGTATTATATAAAAGACCAGAGATAGATGCTAGTAAGAAGAAAACTTCGATAAACACATTTTACATATGCAAATTGTATATCTGAAGAAGATCAGTTTGTTGTAAGTACTACTTTGAATTGCTAAGTCTCGCTTCACACCACAGTTTTCAGCTGTCAGGTCCTGTCCGGTGTTTTGCAGGATCCACTGGACAGAACCTGACAGCACAGGATGAGCAGCAAGTGTGAGTAAATATGCCCTCCAATCCTGTTTTTTGCAGAGTTCGGTTTATGCTGCTCTCCATGGTGCTGAATGTTCAGCTGTGTCTCTGAAATGCTGCTGTCCATGGTGCTGAATGTGTGCGGCAGAATATCAGAGACTGCGCTGTAATGTTCATCGGATCCGGGAAACGATCCAGCTGGAAACCGTGGTGTGAAGCCTAAAAATCAAAGCATTTTATTCCGCTTTTATATTAGAGTGCCAATTTATTTTCCTGACATTGTACTGTATAATGGGTTAGAACCTTACTTGAGTTCATGAGTGGTGTGTATCCAATCTATTGTATATTATAAATTTTAATGATAATATTGATTATAATTAGGGATGGGCGAATCTACTCGCTAGGACTCGTTACTCGGCGAGTAGTAAGGGACTCGCAGGACTCGGTACTCTGCGAGTTTCCCAGCGTTTACTCGCACGAGTCCAATGCAAATCAATTGAAAACACTGACAAAACTAGGATTGCCATTGTTTGCATTAGACTCGGCTACTGTGCCAGTGATGGCAGGGAAACTCGCAAATAACTGCTGTTACATTGCGAGCCGAGTGCAGCTCCAGGGTCCTAGAGCCCGCCTGCTCACAGAGATGATGTAGCAGTGCTGAGATTGTTCTCAGTCTGCTCATTCCCTGTGCATAGACATCTATATCTATGCACAGGGGATGTAGCAGAGAGGACATCGCGTTTTGGACTACGTCGGACGGAAGAGGATTTTTTTAATTAAAGATGGAGTCCCTAATGGCTTTTTTTTTTATTTCAAATAAAAAATTTTCTCTGTGTTTTTTTAACCCTTTATTGGAGATTCTTAGTGGCTGGGTCAAACATGGCCTGACATTAAGAATCTCGGGCTTAATACCAGCTTGTATAACAAAGCTGGTATTAACCCCTTTAATACCCAGCGTGCCACCGCCATCAGGGCCGCTGGAAGAGCGGGGTTCAGCGCCAGAGGATGGCGCTTCAATGAACGCGCCATCTTCTGGGGCGGGCTGCAATTTGCAGCGGGGGGTGCCCAGAAAGCTTGGGCATCCCTGCGCTGCGGATTCCAGCCCCCAGCTGCTTAGCTGTACCTGGCTAGACATAGAAATTGCGCGGAGCCCCACGCATTTTTTTTTTATTATTTCATGAATTTCAGAGTCAGAGTCTCAGAGTCAGAGTCTCAGAGTCAGAGTCTCAGAGTCATAGTCTCAGAGTCAGACTCAGAGTCTCAGAGTCAGAGTCTCAGAGTCAGAGTCTCAGAGTCTCAGAGTCAGAGTCTCAGAGTCAGAGTCAGAGTCTCAGAGTCAGAGTCTCAGAGTCAGAGTCTCAGAGTCAGAGTCTCAGAGTCAGAGTCTCTGAGTCTCAGAGTCAGAGTCTCAGAGTCAGAGTCTCAGAGTCAGACTCAGAGTCTCAGAGTCAGAGTCTCAGAGTCTCAGAGTCAGAGTCTCAGAGTCAGAGTCTCAGAGTCAGAGTCTCAGAATTTCATGAAATAATTAAAAAAAAATGCGTGAGGCTCCGCGCAATTTCTATTTCTAGCCAGGTACAGCTAAGCAGCTGGGGGCTGGAATCCGCAGCGCAGGGATGCCCAAGCTTTCTGGGCACCCCCCGCTGCAAATTGCAGCCAGCAGCCACCCCAGAAGATGGTGCGTTCATTGAAGCGCCATCCTCTGGCGCTGAACCCCGCTCTTCCAGCGGCCCTGGTGGCGGTGGCACGCTGGGTAATAAAGAGGTTAGGGCCAGCTTTGTATTATCAGCTGGCCCTAAGCCCGAAATTTATGGCGGTCACGCCAATATTAGACATGACCGCCATGAATTTCTATTAAATTGTTTTAAAAAAAACACAACACAGAGAAAAATTTTTATTAGAAATAAAAAAAAAGCCATTAGGGACTCCATCTTTAATTAAAAAAATCCTCTTCTGTCCGACGCAGTCCAAAACGCGATGTCCTCTCTGCTCATCCCTGTGCATAGATACAGATGTCTATGCACAGGGAATGAGCAGACTGAGAACAATCTCAGCTCTGCTACATCAGGCAGCAGGCGGGCTCTAGGACCCTGGAGCTGTGGCAGCTAGCACACTGAGCAGACAGGACTCTTATCTGTGCGAGTTTCCCAGCGATTACAGTTGCAAAGTAAACGAGTCCAATGCAAATAAATGACAAAACTAGGATTGCTTCAGGCTGAAGCTTCCGAGACACATCTGCGATTTGTAAATCTCACACTACTCGCTATTACGCGCTTCCCCATTCATTAACATTGGACTCGCTAGACTCGCAACGAGTAGCGAGTCCTGTTCTCGGACTCGCTAGAGTCAAGCGATTCCGAGTAATTTAGGATTCGCCCATCACTAATTATAATATTTTTTTAGCGATTTAGTGCCTCACATGTTCCACTGCACTTTACAATTCAGAGGGGCATGTACATACAATATGTGACAATACAGAGTAAAATTCAGAGGGAACATGTACACACAATATGTGACAATACAGAGTAACAGAATTCAGAGGGTGCATATACATACAATATGAGACAATACAGAGTAACACAATTCAGAGGGGACATGTATAGACAATATGAGACAATACAGAGTAACACAATTCAGAGGGAACATATACAGACAATATGAGACTATACAGAGTAACACAATTCAGAGGGGACATGTATAGACAATATGAGACAATACAGGGTAACACAATTCAGAGGGGACATATACAGACAATATGAGACAATACAGAGTAACACAATTCAGAGGGGACATGTGTAGACAATATGAGACAATACAGAGTAACACAATTCAGAGGGGACATATACAGACAATATGAGACAATACAGAGTAACACAATTCAGAGGAGACATGTGTAGACAATATGAGACAATACAGAGTAACACAAGTCAGAGGAGACATGTGTAGACAATATGAGACCATACAGAGTAACACAATTCAGAGGGGACATATACAGACAATATGAGACAATACAGAGTAACACAATTCAGAGGGGACATATATAGACAATATGAGACAATACAGAGTAACACAATTCAGAGGGGACATATACAGACAATATGAGACAATACAGAGTAACACAATTCAGAGGGGACATATATAGACAATATGAGACAATACAGAGTGGCACAATTCAGAGGGGACATGCATAGACAATATGAGACAATACAGAGTAACACAATTCAGAGGGGCCATATACAGACAATATGAGACAATACAGAGTAACACAATTCAGAGGGGACGTGTATAGACAATATGAGACAATACAGAGTAACACAATTCAGAGGGGACATATACAGACAATATGAGACAATACAGAGTAACACAATTCAGAGGGACATATACAAACAATATGTGACAATACAGAGTAACACAATTCAGAGGAGACATGTATAGACAATATGAGACAATACAAAGTAACACAATTCAGAGGGGACATGTATAGACAATATGAGACAATACAAGGTAACATAATTCAGAGGGGACATGTATAGACAATATGAGACAATACAGAGTAACACAATTCAGAGGGACATATACAGACAATATGAGACAATACAGAGTAACACAATTCAAAGGGGACCTATACAGACAGTATAAGACAATACAGAGTAACACAATTCAGAGGGGACATATACAGACAATATGAGACAATATAGGGTAAGACAATTCAGAGGGGACATGTACATAGAATATCTGACAATACAGAATAAAATTCAAAGGGGACATGTACACAGAATATGAGACAATACAGAGTAACACAATTCAGAGTGGACATGTATAGGTACCGTATATACTCGCGTATAAGCCGACTTTTTCAGCCCAATATTTGGGCTGAAAAGTCCCCCCTCGGCTTATACGCGAGTATACAGCAGCAGCCCCAGAGGTATACAGGCCCCCCATCAAGATCCAGGGCCCCCTTGCACGGCAAGCCTGTAAAGTAAAATCATACTTATCCCTGTCCTCTTGTCGCGCTGTCCCGCCGCTGCCGACATGACGATCCCGGGCTTCATTTAGCGTCTTCCCGCGGCTTCCTGTAGTCGCGGGCAATGACGTCATTGCCAGCGACCACAGGAAGCCGCCGGAAGACGCTGAATGAAGCCCGAGATTGTGATGTCGGCAGCGGCGGGACAGCGCGACAAGAGGACAGTGATAAGTATGATTTTACTTTACAGGTTTGCCGCGCAAGGGGAGGGGGGGCCCTGGATCTTGATGGGGGGCCTGTATACCTCTGGGGCTGCTGCTGTATACACCCCTGAGGCTGCTGCTGTATACACCCCTGGGGCTGCTGCTGTAAACACCCCTGGGGCTGCTGCTGTATACAACCCTGGGGCTGCTGCTGTATACACCCCTGGGGCTGCTGCTGTATACTACCTAAGGGCTGCTGCTGTATACTACCTCTAGGGCTGCTGTGTACTACCTCTGGGGCTGCTGTATACTACCTCTGGGGCTGCTGTATACACCACAAGGGCTGCTGTATATACCTCTGGGGCTGCTGTATACACCACTGGGGCTGCTGTATACTACCTAAGGGCTGCTGTATATACCTCTGGGGCTGTATATACCTCTGGGGCTGCTGTATACTACCTCTGGGGCTGCTGTATACACCACTGGGGCTGCTGTATACTACCTAAGGGCTGCTGTATATACCTCTGGGGCTGTATATACCTCTGGGGCTGTACATACCTCTGGGGCTGCTGTATACACCACTGGGGCTGCTGTATACTACCTAAGGGCTGCTGTATATACCTATGGGGCTGTATATACCTCTGGGGCTGCTGTATACACCACTGGGGCTGCTGTATACTACCTAAGGGCTGCTGTATATACCTATGGGGCTGGATATACCTCTGGGGCTGCTGTATACTACCTCTGCGGCTGCTGTATACTACCTCTGGGGCTGCTGTATACTAACCACTGGGGCTGCTGCTGTATATACCACTGGGGCTGCTGCTGTATACTACCACTGGGGCTGCTGTATATACCTCTGGGGCTGCTGTATACCACACTGCTGGGGGCTGTATACCTGTGCTGGGGTCCACCCTCGGCTTATACACAAATCAATAGGTTTTCCCAGGTTTTGGGGGCAAAAGTAGGGGGGTCGGCTTATACACGGGTCGGCTTATACACGAGTATATACGGTAATAAGAGACAACACTAAGTAACACAATTCAGAGGGGACATATACAGACAATATGGGACAATACAGGGTAACATAATTCAGAGGGGACATGTATATACAATAAGAGACAATACAGGGTAACACAATTCAGAGGGAACATGTACATACAATATGAGACAATACAGAGTAACACAATTCAGAGGGGACATATACAGACAATATGAGACAATACAGGGTAACACAATTCGGAGGGGACATGTATAGACAATATGAGACAATACAGAGTAACACAATTCAGTGGGGACATGTATAGGTAATAAGAGACTATACAGAGTAACACAATACAGAGGGGACATATACAGACAACATGAGACAATACAGAGTAACACAATTCAGAGGGGACGTGTATAGACAATATGAGACAATACAGAGTAACACAATTCAGAGGGGACATGTATAGTCAATATGAGACAATACAGGGTAACACAATTCAGAGGGACATGTATAGGTAATAAGAGACAATACAGGTAACACATTCAGAGGGACATATACAGACAATGACAATACAGAGTAACACAATTCAGAGGGGACATATACAGACAATGACAATACAGAGTAACACAATTCAGAGGGGACATATACAGACCATATGAGACAATATAGAGTAACACAATTCAGAGGGGACATATACAGACAATGACAATACAGAGTAACAATTCAGAGGGGACATATACAGACAATATGAGACAATACAGGGTAACACAATTCAGAGGGGACATATATAGACAATATGAGACAATACAGAGTAACACAATTCAGAGGGGACATGTATAGACAATATGAGACAATACAGAGTAACACAATTAAGAGGGGACATGTGTAGACAATATGAGACAATACAGAGTAACACAATTAAGAGGGGACATATACAGACAATGACAATACAGAGTAACACAATTAAGAGGGGACATAGACAATATGAGCCAATACAGGGTAACACAATTCAGAGGGGACATTGTGCACACAATATGTGACAATACAGAGTAACACAATTCAAAAGCTACATAGAGGAATGACGTTGGTTCTTCCGAGCTTATAATCTATGAGGAAATAGAGAAGAAACAAAAAGTAAATGGTAAAGAGTGCAGTCATATATGGTCCAGCCATCAATATAATACATAGGTGATTCACATAGCGCTGCATGAACCAGTCACCAGCCTGTAAATTATAGCATGTGATGACAGAATGTAATGACTCTAATAATCTAGATACCCTCCTAAAAGGGCTATTGTAAAAATAGATTTTTGTAAATGAATTGCATAAAAAAAATTTGGAACAAAATTGCAAACCAGTTCCTACAATTTTTACATGCTTTATTTGTCTCTAAAAATATTAGGAATCGGTAAAATGTACCACAAACATCTGTTGTAATTACACAAGTCTAGAAATGCAGCAAGCCATAAATGTTATGCTTTACTCATTGCTCAGGGCAATAAACTTAACACATAAAACCAAATAAATGATTTCCATAGATTCCCATCTACAAATTAGAAAATACAAATAATAGCTAAAAACGTATTGCCTTGCGGCTCTTTACCGTAATTTTTAACTTCAAACTTTTAAATTCCAGGCTTTTTTTCATTCCCGAACTTCACTATTTCTCTTCACCTCCAGGCATCAAGCAGTTCTGTTAATAACTGTAAATCCTTTCAGCCTTTGGTAAGCACAAGTGCTGGTGTGATTGACAGGGTAATAAAAGTGTTAATGAGACAGACCAGCAAATTCCCGGATCAATAACTGCCAATGAAAGAAAAACAATTTGTGTCCCTATATTTTCGGTGAGATTACTCAAAGGTTTTGAATGTACTTTACTAAGATTCTTAAATGTAACTTTTTTCTTAAGACTATTTTAAAATTTATATTACATTTATATATTTATGAAACAAATGGACGAGACTTGAGTCCCGAATGACCTGTTTAAAAAGTGAAACTTAACTTTTCTTATACATTCTTCAACAGTAAGATCATTATTAAGCCTGATCAAGACCTAAAATTGTATTTCTGTTTTGGGTGAAAGGTTTGGTGTTAATATGCATGAAGTAATTTCCATATCGAACTCTGGTATTCTGTCTTGACCCAAAATCAACATTCTTATTTATGCCTATGAAGCTGTTCAGTTCATGTCAGGAGACCTGCAGACAGTCCATACATTGTGATCCATAGCTAGAAGGCCAGGGCTGCTCCTTCCTTGTGGTAAGATGAGCATCTCACCTCAAGTGAGACTAGTGGCACTAGTGGCACTTTGAGGAGCCTGATAAGGGGCTGCAAAATATCTGCTCCCATCACTGACTGAGACAATGCACAGTGGCTGAAGCCAGTAGCATTATTTGTGTTAGGCCCCTTTGAGATCAGCACTTTTGTCTTGGATCCAGCTGATCCGGACAAAAAACTCATCTGCCGCATGTGTTGCCTAACAGCCACACTTGCAGTACACTTGCAGCAAGCCCCATGCATTGTCTATGGGCAAGTGCGGCAAGTATTGTGTATTGCGGCAAGTGCGGTATTGCCGCGATCCGGCACTTTTGGCAGATGCAGCCGCACAAAATAACTGCAGCTGACAGCGGTTTATTTCGCAGCCGCAAGTGCCGGATCACGGCAAAACAGCACTTGCCGCAAGCCCCATAGGCAATGCATGGGGCTTGCCGCAAGTGAACCGCAAGTATGGCCATTAGGCGGCACATGCAGTAGATGAGTTTTTTTTGTCCAGATCAGCCGGATCCGGACAAAAACACTGATGTGAAAGGGGCCTAAATGTTCTGTGTGGGAGTGAGTCAGCGAGCAGGGAGAGCTCAGCTGTAGGTTGGTTGTGCTGTCAGCTTTGCACAGCAAATGCACTCATCACATAACTCTGATACTTCTGTGCCACCCACCATTGTTTTCATACCAGGCTTGACTTGGCAACTGCTATATTTCGCCACCAAGGAAGGGTTCTGACACTATCATCTGCTAAGTGCCACACAGATAGGAATCAAAGGTATTGGAGCCTGGGGACTGACATTGCTTTGAGAAAGGGATGGGGGTTATCAAATTATTTTATGTAGTGCAGGCACAGCTAATGACAGAATTACTGTCTAAGGGTGAGCAGAGGCAGAATATTACATGATTATTACAAGTAGGCTGACATAATATGCACTACATGTAATAATCTCATAATAAGCCCCCTAAGTGAACCCCTTTATATCCAGGATGTAATCCTGTCATAATATGCACTACATATAATCTCAACCTAAACTACATGTAATAATCTCATAATAGATCCGGTGTCAAACACATCCTACCTCCCCACCCCAAACAGCAATCCTGTGCAGTGCAAGGATCATTTTCTGGGGGGATAGGGGTCTTATTATGAGATTATTGCATGCAGTGCATAATATGGTAATACTATTGTCCAGATAGACATGTCTGACCCCATGCCTCCCTAGTGCTGTATATGCCCCCAGGCCTCCCCAGTGCTGTATATGCCCCCAGGCCTCCCCAGTGCTGTATATGCCCCTAGGCCTCCCCAGTGCTGTATATGCCCCCTGGCCTCACCAGTGCTGTATATGTCCCCAGGCCTCGCCAGTGGTGTATATGCCACCATGCCTCCCCAGTGATGTATATGTCCCAAGACCTCCTTGTAATGTGCAGGGGTTGGACAAAATAATGGAAACACCTAGAAAAATCAACAAAAGTTAGTTTAACCCCTTAACGACTAATGACGAGTATACTCGTCATGAAAAGATGTCAGTTCCCGCATCATGACGAGTATACTCGTCATGGCTTTGAACTGTCACTGCTTCTAAACGAACAGTGACAGTTCAATTCTAAAAGCTGTCAGTGACAGCCAAGGGTTAGGGGCAGAGGTGTGGGCACCCCTGTTAACCCCTTCACCCACCCCCCCTCCCCAATCACACTTATCTGCCGGCGGGTTGCACCGCAGCCGCCGGCCATGAGCTGATGCTCCAGCTCCCCCTGTGTCCTGTCCCCGCCCCCTGTGTCCAGCTCCCCCTGTGTCCTGTAGCCCCCCCCCTGTGTCCTGAGCCCCCTGTGTCCTGTCCCCGTCCCCTGTGCAGCCCCTCCTGTGTCCTGTCCCCGTCCCCTGTGCAGCCCCTCCTGTGTCCGGTCCCCGTCCCCTGTGCAGCCCCTCCTGTGTCCTGTCCCCGCCCCCTGTGTCCAGCTCCCCGTGTCCTGTAGCCCCCCCTCGTGCCCTGAGCCCCCTGTGTCCCGTCCCCGTCCCCTGTGCAGCCCCCCTGTCTCCCGTCCATCCCCGCCCTCCACCCTGCATTGTTTGGCTGCCGGCGGGCTTGTGCGCCCGCCGACGAAGCTGCAGGGCCCCTCCTCCTCCTCCTCCTCCCTGCTGGTCCCGGTCCCCAGCCCCCGGTCCCCGGTCCCCAGCCCCACTCACCTATCCCGGCGGGCTGCACGCTCGGTGCACCCACCCGCACCGTCGGCCTCCTCTGCAATCCGGTGTGGCTCCTCCTCTTCTCAGGGGGCTCCTCCTCCTCATCGCTGGGTAAGAATGAATGAATGAATGAATGAATGAATGAATGGATGGATGGGTGGATGGGTGGATGGGTGGATGGATGGATGGGTGAATGGATGGATGGATGTGTGCGTGCGTGGATGTGCGTGCTTGGATGTGTGCGTACGTGGATGAGCGTGGATGTGGATGTACGTGGATGTGTGTGTGGATGTGCGTGGATGTCAGCATGCGTGCGTGGATGTGTGCATGCGTGGATGTGGTTGTGTGCATGCGTGGATGTGCGTACGTGGATGTGCGTACGTGGATGTGCGTACGTGGATGTGCGTGGATGTGGATGTACGTGGATGTGTGTGTGGATGTCAGCATGCGTGCGTGGATGTGTGCATGCGTGGATGTGGTTGTGTGCATGCGTGGATGTGCGTACGTGGATGTGCGTACGTGGATGTGCGTACGTGGATGTGCGTGGATGTATGTGGATGTGTGTGTGGATGTCAGCATGCGTGCGTGGATGTGTGCATGCGTGGATGTGGTTGTGTGCATGCATGGATGTCAGCACGTGGATGTGTGTACGTGGATGTGTGTACGTGGATGTGCGTACGTGGATGTGCGTACGTGGATGTGCGTACGTGGATATGTGCGTATGTGGATATGTGCGTACGTGCATGTGCGTGGATGTGGATGTACGTGGATGTGTGTGTGGATGTGCGTGGATGTCAGCATGCGTGCGTGGATGTGTGCATGGTGGATGTGCGTGTGTGGATGTGTGTGCGTGGTTGTGTGCATGCGTGGATGTTAGCACGTGGATGTGCGTACGTGGATGTGCGTACGTGGATGTGCGTGCGTGGATGATGGGTGCATAGGTGGATGGATGGGTGCAACAAGGGATCATGTGTCCTCTTGTTATAGTCTCTGGGATCATAGTCAATGGTGCACTGTATAACTGATCATTGTCATACAGTGCACTATAACTCTGACCCCTGAGACTGTAGGAAGAGGACACTTGATCCCTTGCTGCAGTCTCTGGATCGAGCGTCGTGGGACCTTCGTTGTGGACTACGTCGGAGGCGATCGAGCGTCGTGGGACCTTTGTTGTGGACTACGTCGGATCTTTATAATAAAGATGGAGTCCGAATTTTGTTTGTGTTTTTTTTCAAATAAAAAGATTTTTCTCTGTGTGTATTTTCTGACTATTTACCAGAGATTCCTAATGGCGGGTCTAACATTGGCCCTATATTATGAATCTCGGGCTTAGTGCCAGCTGCCAATAAAAAGCTGGCATTAACCCCTTTATTACCCAGTTTGCCACCGGCACCAGGGCAACTGGAAGAGCATGGGTACAGCGCCAGAAAATGGCGCTTCAATGAATGCGCCATTTTCTGGGGCGGCTGCGGGCTGCAATTCGCAGCATGGGGGGCCCAGAACGCTTGGGCCTTTCCATGCTGAGGATTCCAGCCCCCAGCTGCCTAGTTGTACCTGGCTGGGCCAAAAATATGGCGGAGCCCTACGTCATTTTTTTTTCTAGAATTAGTTCTAGAAATAAAAAAAAATAGGCTTCGCTGTATTTTTGGTTGCAGCCAGGTACAACGAGGCAGCTGGGGGTTGCTAGCAGTCTGTAGCTGCCAAGTTGTACCTGGCTGGACCAAAAATATGGCGGAGCCCTACGTCATTTTTTTTTTCTAGAATTAGTTCTAGAAATAAAAAAAAATAGGCTTCGCTGTATTTTTGGTTGCAGCCAGGTACAACGAGGCAACTGGGGTTGCTAGCAGTCTGTAGCTGCCAAGTTGTACCTGGCTGGACCAAAAATATGGCGGAGCCCTACGTCATTTTTTTTTCTTCTAGAATTAGTTCTAGAAATAAAAAAAAATGGGCTTCGCTGTATTTTTGGTTGCAGCCAGGTACAACAAGGCAGCTGGGGGTTGCTGGCAGTCTGTAGCTGCCAAGTTGTACCTGGCTGGACCAAAAATATGGCGGAGCCCCACATGATTTTTTTTTTCTAGAATTAGTTCTAGAAATAAAAAAAAGCCTTCGCTGTATTTGTAGCCAGCCATGTACAACTTGGCAGCTGCCTGACTGGAATCCTCAGCGTGGAGAGACTCAAATGTTGTGGGTCCCCCACGCTGCAAATTTCAACCCACAGCCACCCAAGAAAATAGCACATTCATTAGAGGCGGCATTTTCTGGTGCTGTACCCCAACTCTACCAGTTGCCCTTGTGCTGGTGGCACACGGGTTCTCCATATGCGACATGGTGTCCGCTAACAATTTCAATAGAAAATTAGCTCCAATTGTTAGCGGAAACCATGTCGGGTATGGAGAGCCCCTCCCTGTGTGCCTGAACATTGGAGCTCCCCCACAAGTGACCCCATTTTGAAAACTAGACCCCCGAAGGAACGTATCTAGATGCATAGTGAGCACTTTGAAGCCACAGATGCTTCACAAATTCATCCATAAAAATGAAAAAGCACGTTTTTTTCCACAAAAAGTTTCTTTTTTCATTTTTACAGATCAATTTGTGAAGCACCTGGGGGTTCAAAGTGCTCACTATGCATCTAGATACGTTCCTTGGGTGGTCTAGTTTCCAAAATGGGGTCACTTGTGGGGTAGCTCCAATGTTTAGGCACATAGGGGCTCTTCATATCCTACAAGGTGTCCGCTAACAATTCCAATTGTTAGTGGACACCATGTCGCGTATGGAGAGCCCCTGTGTGTCTCCACATTGGAGCTCCCCCACAAGTGACCCCATTTTGGAAACTAGACCCCCAAAGGATTATATCTAGATGCATAGTGAGCACTTTGAACCCCCAGATGCTTCACAAATTGATCCGTAATAATGAAAAAAGAAATTATTTGTGGAAAAAAAGTGCTTCTTCATTTTACGGATGAATTTCTGAAGCATCTGTGGCTTCAAAGTGCTCACTATGCATCAAGATACGTTCCTTTGGGGTCTAGTTTCCAAAATGGGTCACTTGTGGGGAGCTCTAATGTGGAGATACACAGGGACCCTCCAAACGCGACATGGTGTCCGCTAACAAATTGAGCTCATTTTCCATTCAAATTGTTAGCGGACACCATGTCGCGTTTGGAGGGTCCCGGTGTGTCTCCACATTGGAGCTCCCCACAAGTGACCCCATTTTGGAAACTAGACCCCCTAAGGAACGTATCTAGATGCATAGTGAGCACTTTGAACCCCCAGATGCTTCACAAATTCATCAATAAAAATGAAAAAGCACTTTTTTTTTCCACACAAATTTCTTTTTTCATTTTTACAGATCAATTTGTGAAGCACCTGGGGGTAGAAAGTGCTCACTATGCATCTAGATATGTTCCTTTGGGGTGTAGTTTCCAAAATGAGGTCACTTGTGTGGGAGCTCCAATGTGGAGACACACGGGGACCTCCAAACGCGACATGGTGTCCGCTAACAATTTGATTGGAAATGAGCTCAAATTGTTAGCGGACACCATGTCGCGTTTGGAGGGTCCCTGTGTATCTCCACATTGGAGCTCCCCCACAAGTGACCCCATTTTGGAAACTAGACCCCCAAAGGAACATATCTAGGTGCATAGTGAGCACTTTGAACCCCCAGATGCTTCACAAATTTATCCGTAATAATGAAAAAATAATTTTTTAGTGGAAAAAAAAGTGCTTTTTCATTTTACGGATGAATTTGTGAGGCACTCTGGGGGTTCAAAGTGCTCACTATGCATCTAGATACGTTCCTTCTGGGGTCTAGTTTCCAAAATGGGGTCACTTGTGGGGGAGCTCCAATGTGGAGATACACAGGGACCCTCCAAACGCGACATGTGTCCGCTAACAACTTGAGCTCATTTTCCATTCAAATTGTTAGCGGACACCATGTCGCGTATGGAGGGTCCCCGTGTGTCTCCACATTGGAGCTCCCCCACAAATGACCCCATTTTGGAAACTAGACCCCCTAAGGAACGTATCTAGATGCATAGTGAGCACTTTGAACCCCCAGATGCTTCACAAATTCATCAATAAAAATGAAAAAGCACTTTTTTTTTCCACACAAATTTTCTTTTTTCATTTTTACAGATCAATTTGTGAAGCACCTGGGGGTAGAAAGTGCTCACTATGCATCTAGATATGTTCCTTTGGGGGTGTAGTTTCCAAAATGGGGTCACTTGTGTGGGAGCTCCAATGTGGAGACCCACAGGGACCCTCCAAACGCGACATGGTGTCCGCTAACAATTTGATGGAAATGAGCTCAAATTGTTAGCGGACACCATGTCGCGTTTGGAGGGTCCCTGTGTGTCTCCACATTGGAGCTCCCCCACAAGTGACCCCATTTTGGAAACTAGACCCCCAAAGGAACATATCTAGGTACATAGTGAGCACTTTGAACCCCCAGATGCTTCACAAATTGATCCGTAATAATGAAAAAATAATTTTTAGTGGAAAAAAAAGTGCTTTTTCATTTTTACGGATGAATTTGTGAGGCACCTGGGGTTCAAAGTGCTCACTATGCATCTAGATACGTTCCTTCGGGGTCTAGTTTCCAAAATGGGGTCACTTGTGGGGGAGCTCTAATGTGGAGATACACAGGGACCCTCCAAACGCGACATGTGTCCGCTAACAAAATTGAGCTCATTTTCCATTCAAATTGTTAGCGGACACCATGTCGCGTTTGGAGGGTCCCGTGTGTCTCCACATTGGAGCTCCCCCACAAGTGACCCCATTTTGGAAACTAGACCCCCTAAGGAACGTATCTAGATGCATAGTGAGCACTTTGAACCCCCAGATGCTTCACAAATTCATCAATAAAAATGAAAAAGCACTTTTTTTTTCCACACAAATTTTCTTTTTTCATTTTTACAGATCAATTTGTGAAGCACCTGGGGGTAGAAAGTGCTCACTATGCATCTAGATATGTTCCTTTGGGGGTGTAGTTTCCAAAATGGGTCACTTGTGTGGGAGCTCCAATGTGGAGACACACGGGGACCCTCCAAACGCGACATGGTGTCCGCTAACAATTTGATTTGGGAAAATGAGCTCAAATTGTTAGCGGACACCATGTCGCGTTTGGAGGGTCCCTGTGTATCTCCACATTGGAGCTCCCCCACAAGTGACCCCATTTTGGAAACTAGACCCCCAAAGGAACATATCTAGGTGCATAGTGAGCACTTTGAACCCCCAGATGCTTCACAAATTTATCCGTAATAATGAAAAAATAATTTTTTAGTGGAAAAAAAAGTGCTTTTTCATTTTTACGGATGAATTTGTGAGGCACCTGGGGTTCAAAGTGCTCACTATGCATCTAGATACGTTCCTTCTGGGGTCTAGTTTCCAAAATGGGGTCACTTGTGGGGGAGCTCCAATGTGGAGATACACAGGGACCCTCCAAACGCGACATGGTGTCCGCTAACAATTTGAGCTCATTTTCCATTCAAATTGTTAGCGGACACCATGTCGCGTATGGAGGGTCCCCGTGTGTCTCTACATTGGAGCTCCCCCACAAATGACCCCATTTTGGAAACTAGACCCCCTAAGGAACGTATCTAGATGCATAGTGAGCACTTTGAACCCCCAGATGCTTCACAAATTCATCCATAAAAATTAAAAAAACACTTATTTTTCACAAAAAAATTCTTTTTGCCTACATTTTTTCAGTTTCACATGGGCAAAGGGATAAAATACATCCCAAAATTTGTTGGGCAATTTCTCCTGAGTACACCAATACCTCTTATGTGGTCATAAACTACTGTTTGGGCGCACGGCAGGGCTCAGAAGTGAAGAGCGCCATATCACTTTTGAACGGAAAATTGGCTCTAAAATTCAAATTGTGCTCCTTCACTCTGAGCCCTGCCGTGCGCCCAAACAGTGGTTTATGACCACATATGAGGTATCCGTGTACTCAGGAGAAATTGCCCAACAAATTTAGGATGCATTTTATCCTGTTGCCCATGTGAAAATGAAAAAATTGAGGCTAAAAGAACATTTTTGTTACAAAAATTAAAATGTCTATTTTTTCCTTCAACTTTATTTTAGTTCCTGTGAAGCACCTGAAGGGTTAATAATCTTCTTCAATATAGTTTTGAGTAGCTTGAGGGGTGCAGTTTTGGAATGGTGTCTTTTTTGGGTGTTTTCTGTCATGTACACCCCTCAAAGAGACTTCAAATGTGATGTGGTCTCTAAAAAATTGGTTTTGTAAATTTTGCTGGAAAAATGAATAATTGCTGATGAACTTTGAAACCCTTATAACGTCTACCAAAATTTTTTTTTCTTCCAAAATTGTGCTGATGTGAAGTAGACATGTGGGAAATGTTATTTATGAACTATTTTGTGGCACATAACTCTCTGGTTTAGCAGAATAAAAATTAAAAATTTGAAAATTGCTAAATTTTCAAAATTTTTTGCCAAATTTTTTATTTTTTCACAAATAAACGCAAAAATTATCGACCTAAATTTAATACTAACATGAAGCCCAATATGTCACGAAAAAACAATCTCATAATCGCTAGGATCCGTTGAAGCGTTCCAGAGATATTACCTCATAAAGGGAGAGTGGTCAGAATTACAAAAAATGGTCCGGTCATTAAGCTGCCAAGTGACTCGGTCCTTAAGGGGTTAATATAGTGTAGGTCCAGCTTTTGCGGCGATTACAGCCTCAATTCTCCGAGGTATGGATTCATACAAGGTGATATCATTAGCCTGGAGGATCTCCACGAAATAGCACCCAGATCACAGAACCCCCGCCATGTTTTACGGTTGGGAGAAGGCAGCCTGGATGGAATGCTTCTTTGGCTGTCTCCAAATATACACTCGGCCGGAGGTCGGAAAATGGGGTAAACGATGATTCGTCTGACAATATCACATGTTTCCACTGCTCGAGGGACCAATTCTGGAGGTTTCTACACCACTCTAAACGCTTGGAAACATTTGTCATTGAGAGCAGCGGTTTTCTAATTACAGCTCTTCTGTGGAATCCAGATTTGTGCAGCTCCCAACAAAAAGTTTTCATGGAAACTGGGTTCTGTAGGTATTCGTTGAGCTCAGCAGTGATTTTCGGAGCTGTGGTCTTGCGATCCTCTCTCACAATTCGCTTTAGAGTCCGACGGACCTGTGTTTTGCTGCTGACATTTTTCCTTCTCTTTCAAATGCAGTCATTACTTTGGAGACAGTACCTCTTGACACACCAAGCATTGGGGCACTTTCTGTTACACTAGCGCCTGCCATACGAGCACCAACAATTTGGCCTTTTTGAAAATCCGAAAGGTATCAGGTTCTCATCAATGTTCTTACAATTCGGCAAAACAAACAGTTAATTTACATACACATATCACTTAACACAAATAATCAACTACAAAACAGTAACATATGTCACGGTTTGCATGTTTATAACATGTTCGAAGATTATGATGCCAAAACGTTAGGTGTTTCCATTATTTTGTCCAACCCCTGTATATGTCTCCAGGCCTTCCCAGAGATCTATATATCCCCAGGCCTTCCCAGTGATGTATATGCCCCAGGCTTCAACATGGATAGAAGTTCTACATTTTTTTTGCCACAAGTGAATTGTACTTTAACCTCTGTCCTATCTCTTCTGGGGTAAGAGTCAACGAGTGGGCAACGTTTTGTTTTTGCTCTATGAGGGATCCTCAGGCATGGGCATTTTTATTGCCTGAGGATTCTCCATTATTTTTCTCCATTGAAGCATTTTGCTCTTGGTCTCATTTGTGACGACTCTGTCAAAGTGGCAGTAGCTGAATCCAAAATCCACAAACTGGTCCAGGGAGACTGAGTTGTTGAGCACTTTTGCTCACAGTTTAGACATTGGGCAGTAGAGACCTCCTGGAACGACTCTTCTTTCCAAAGTAAGTTCCATCATGGACTTTTGGGTCAAATTAGGGGCATTTTGTAGTCCCTAGAGGAAGCCATGACACTTGCTGGTAGTGATAACGATTCCAGGAGTGAGAGATTGGCTTTTTAACAGGTTTCAAGAATGTTAAGACTGATGATTTGTCTCATAGCATTGTCCCAGAATTGAGGTATACAGATCTTGTCAGGATTCCAGGTGAAGGTGCTCCCAGGGCAAATCTCAGACAGTGCATTTACAATGCTCTTTAGGAAACTGGAGGGGGTATGTCTGTAACTGCAGAGTCTGTGCACGGACTAATACTTATTTTCTGGTCTCAGAGAGTTTACTCTCACCTAGCGAGGCTCCGTCACAACCTAGTACTCACTTGATTAGTGACCAGCACCAAAAAGGTGTCAGCCACATCAGATAGTGGGGCTGCTGAGAGGTCCAGTGGCTCCTAATAAAAAAGGGGGTACTATCATGCTTGGGGACTTGGTCCAGTGAGTTTTTACTGCATGGTCAGTTTCCTTCCTTGCTTAGCCACAGCCTCATCAGTTGCTGTAAAAAATGTTAATAGTTTATTTCCTTTTATCCTTGCTAATCTTCCTATGAGATACAGTTATCACCTCTTTTTAATTCATCTGTCTTTTTACATTGACTAATTTTCAAATAAAATATATTAAACTTAATATCCTTGTTTCTCTTGCTATATAAACCATATCCCCGAAGGCATACACTAACTTAATGGGGCAGTCTATGTTTTGCCCATTTGTGTGCAGCAAGGAAAAGCTCGTAGTTATACCAGTTACGACCCATAGAGGTGACTAGTTACCCATTTATGTTGTTCAAATGCACTGTCCCTGCTTATGTAAAAGCTCCTCCTTTAAGAGAATTAGTCATTCTCCCCCTCCTTCCTCGAGGAGAAGGTGACTGGCGGACATCTTCTAGACTTCAGAGGAATCAGCCACATGTCCTGGCTCCCACTCCTTTTCTCTATTACTACATCTCCTGTCAGATGATTCTGGTAAGAAGCGTAGTATACAGTACATAATAGTGGCGCCCCTGCAACCAGGGTGGCCACAGGTAGGAACTGCAGCCAGGCAGGTGGAGACAGTTCACACAGAACACCTTCAAACACACACCCACGGACACAAGACCCAACTCGGAGCCCGGGACTCTAGGCAGGCAAGGGGTGGTAGGGCCAGATGCAGTGGGTGATGGACCAGGTACAAAGGGGAGAACACTAGGAGGAGTTAGTAAGTAGGCCAAAGTGAGCCAAACAGTAAAGACCAAGTAGGCCAGAGGGTGCTGAGCAGAAAAGAACAGCAAAGAGAGACACTTCCCGGAAAGTCTTAGGCTCCCTGGAGGTGCAGAATCCTGCGAAACACCGTTCCCTGGAGAGAAAGTCCGCTCCATAGCCTGAAGCCCAAGGGAAGGGGAGAGACCAGACCAGTGCAGCTGGATCCGGGGAAGATGGCAGCGCTGACAAACTACTGGCAGGACAGACTCCCCTGGTGTACCCAGGTAGTTACACAGGTAGGAGAAAGCCCGGTGATCCCTTGCAAGATAGGGTCACCCAAGGCTAGGCTGGGACCAGAGAGTCGGCTCTGGGTGACCGTAGCTACAGTACACGGACACACCGACGGGGAGACGCAGATTCCAGGTCTGGTCAACCAACACACAGGCTGGAGAAACAGCAGCATATAGGACCCAGGCATGCTGCCCATACACCGGGGGAAGACAAACAAGGGACCGAGCTCCCATCATACAGCCCATGGGAAGAACAGAGGAGAAGAAAGCCTGAGAGGTTTCAGAGAGTGAAGGGTCTCAGAAAGGAAACCTGGCTGCAGAGAGTTCAGAGAGTGTACGGAGTTCACTGTGTGAACTGTACTAAGAACTTGTGACATAAAACCCAGTGAACCCTGCTGAAGTCTCCCATGTGTGATTCCCTGCACATTGAACTGTATTACATCTTTACACCCTGTCAGGAGCAGCCCCGACCCACGGAGGGCTCATCCATCTAGCAGCAGCACATCCATCCTCCTGGTGGGAACAGAAGCAGCGGTGGTCCCCTCACTGACCACAACCCGAGGTGGCATCACGACAATCCCCTGTAAGTAATCCCCTTTTACTTGTGGGCTCGGGACACGGTCCAGACAAAGGACCACCGTGATAACCCCCGTGATATGCCGGTCCGGTACCAAGTACCCTGTCCCAGCAGGTTTCACATAATCATGTGAGAACCTGTGTGAGCAGGATATAATCCAGCCGCTGCTACAGAGAGAACTGTGTGATAGGAGATGTATTATACCCTGTAATTCTGTTAGTCGCAAATAACAAGAGCCCAGCCCGTGCGGCACAACTCCCGCCACGCCGAAGATCGTTTATCTAAAGACTCAGGTGCGCACTGAAGCACCCAGCTGTCTGCAGACCAGCCCCAGTAAACTGATAGCCGATCGCAGGCTATAGTTGATCGGACTGTACGGGACCGCTAACACCCACACTGCACCGCCACAGCCACCATACAGCCACAGTGACTAGAGCACAACCCGCCAGAAAGTCCAAAGCCATTCCCGCCATGCTGTAGCCTGTCCACACATAGACTCAGTTTCCTGCCAAAGTGCCCAGCAGTCTGCAGCTAAGCACAATGTCTAGAAGTGACACATCCTCACTCAATACAAGGTCACGAGCAGGCTCCACCAAGTCTTCAATAGTAGAGCTTGCCACTGTCACTCGCACTGAAGCCGAGGCAGCAAAAATTAGGTCCTCCTTCGCTGCACAAGAGATACAGTTAAAGCTGAGACAAGCAGAGCTACATGCAGAGCAAGAATGACTCGCTACAGACAAAGAGGCAGCAGCTGCAATAGCTAAAGCAGAGTGCTTGGAAGCAGTGGAAAACTCTGGTTATGAGAAACGCAACAATGTTCTCAGATCAGATCTAGACCAGCAAGATCCAGCACAGCGTGTCGCAGAATATATCCGCCAGCATTCCAGAATACATGACAGCCCTGATTCGCTCAGTTGACCAGCCTATGCCGACCAACAGCGATCCAACCTTGAACTTCACTACTGCAAGCTGGAATGCATTCACCATGGAGACATTCGCAACAGTAGCTGTTCACCTGGGAAGAAAGTACAGCTCCCGTCCCGCCATAAAGAAACACCTTCCTGTCCAGAGAGGTACTATACAGACTATCTGAAGCCGTAAACGCCCAACAGGTATGATGACACACCATACACCAGACTTGACAGCAACACACCCGCTTGTACCAGCACCGACCAAGCTACCATGGACTTTGCAAAGTTCTTTGCTCGCTGAGAACTAGTTACAAAAGGACTTGTAAAGTTCACTGATAAAGCCAAGAACTATAGGTCATGGCGAGCCTCGTTCCAGAATGCCATCCAGGGTCTAGACTATGAGTTAGATCTCCTAGTAAAGTGGCTTGGGAGCAAGTCGGTTGAGCGTGCCAAAAGACTAAAGGTACCGTTACACAAAGATATATCTGTGCAGATATTGCTTGCAACTCACTGGTTGCAGTGAAATCATGGACACATTGTTCTATTTTGTTGCCGTGTTCAAAATGGAACAATGTGTCCATGATTTCACTGCAACCAGCGAGTTGCAAGCAATGTCTGCACAGATATCTCTGTGTGTAACGGTACCTCAAGAGACATTAATATAAAGCATCCACACCCAGGTCTTTGCAAAGTGTGGGAAAGACTTGATGAATTGTATAGGTCCATCGAAGTCATAGAGAATACTTTATACAAAAGAATTGATGAATTCCCTAGAGGTACCTTTACACGCCGCAACTTTTCTAGGAATTTCACTGGCAACTTACTGGTTGCAGTGAAATCATGGAGACATTGTTCCATTTGTACACAGCAACAAGATAGAACAATGTGTCCATGATTTCACTGCAACCAGTAAGTTGCCTGTGAAATTCCTAGAAAAGTTGCCGCGTGTAAAGGTACCCTTAGGCTGGTTTCACACACAATGCAGTTTTTTCCCTCATCAGGTTCCATCCGGTTTGTGTGCCAAAACCAGGAGAGGAACCAGTAGAGGAACTTGCAGAGAAAAACTATAATTGAAAGACTGACACCTGTTCTGATTTTTGGAGACACTCCTGGTTTTGACACAAAAACTGGATGGAACCTGAGTGGAGCCTGGGTTTGCTTTGGGATTTGAAGACAGATGCCTTCACCTTTCAGTTCAGCAAAGACAAGAAACCCTTCACGTGCAGAGGAGTTCTTTCTTTTGTGAATATCTTGTATGACCCTTTAGACTCTGTAGCTCCAGTAACCATCCAAGGCAAAACGATGCTGAGAGACTTCACCCAAGACACGTCTGATTGGGATGATCCACTTCCAGCAGAAAGGGCAGACTTGTGGGCCGAGTGGAGGAAGTTTGTCGAAGTCTTGACCGACCTTCGTATGAAACAACCGTATGCTCCCGTGCCATCCACAGAAGTCAATGCAAAGAAAAATGTTGAGAGGCGCACCATGAGCAGAACCTGGTGGTCTAGTGGGATATTTATGGTGGGGAGGTTAACCGCTCCCCAGAATATGATTAAAATATTTTGAATACTAACCTCATTGATGAATGTAAAAGTGAGGTGGGGTGACACAAAGTACAGGTGCTTATTTACAATGATGGTCCAGCCATCTTGAGGAAATGAGGAGTAGATAAGATTGGAATAAGTAACCACTAGCCAATCTGTGTAGAGCTTTTGGGTCTGGTGGAGTTTGACAGTTAGGTTATCCACTACTTTAATGAACATATGTCTAAATGACTTCGATTAAGGATTAAGTGTTTCCAGAACTCGGTATTCCCTTCTGAAAATTTCAATATTATTCCAACTTATAGTATAAGTCGAGGGCCCTAATTTTACTCCAAAACTGGGGAAGCCTATTGACTCGAGTATAAGCCTAGGGTAAGAAATGCAGCAGACCCTCATCCTGATATATATCCCCCTCATCACTGTATATAGGCTCACATCACTGATATATAGCAATTATCACTGTATATAGCCCTCCATCACTGGTATATAGCCCACATCACAGTATATGTTCCCATCACTGGTACATAGCCCCCATCACTGGTATATAGCGCCCTCATCACTGCTATATAGCCCCAATTGTGTATACAGAGCCTCCATCACTGATATATAGCTCCATTACTGTATATAGCACCCCCATCACTGGTTTATAGCCCCATTACTGTAAAAAGCCCCCCATCACTGGTTTATAGCCCCCATCACTGGTTTATACCCCCATCCCTGGTATATAGCCCCATTACTGTATATACCAACCCCATCACTGGTTTATAGCCCCCATCACTGTATTTAGCCCCATTACTGAATATAGCACCTCATAACTGGTATATAGCCCCCCATCACTGGTATATAGCCTCATTACTGTATATAATGACCCTATCACTGGTATAAAGCCCCATTACTGTATATAGTGATCCCATCACTGGTATATTGCCCCATTACTGTATATAGTGACTCCATCACTGTAATATAGCCCCATTACTGCATATACTGACCCCATCACTGGTATAAAGCCCCCATCATCACAGTATCCCCCATGCTGGTGCTCACAATAAAATAATAAACCATTGAACTCACCCTCTGTTGCAGTCCTGCAGGCACCGTGAATCCTCCCTCCCATCTTCCTGCTTCTAATCTTGTGACCGGACCTCACAGCGATGATGTCA
Organism: Allobates femoralis; assembly: GCA_033576535.1. Taxonomy (NCBI): domain Eukaryota; kingdom Metazoa; phylum Chordata; class Amphibia; order Anura; family Aromobatidae; genus Allobates; species Allobates femoralis. Next base: position 314,505,917 of record JARQOC010000003.1, read on the forward strand.
CTGTGGCTCTAGTCACATAATTAGAAGCAGGAAGGCCGGAGGCAGGACGCAGGTGCCTGCAAGGCCACAACAGAGGATGAGTTCACAATGGTTTATTACAAACAAAAAAAATAAAATGGTTAGCTTATAGACTAAAATCAAAGTATTTCATTAGGCCATGTGCACACGTTTTTAACCTCAGGATTTGTAGACAAAACCAGGAGTGGAGCAGTCAGAGGAAAAGTCTAATAGAAAATCCTGCACCACTTCTATATTTATCATCCACTCCTGATTTTGGCTACAAATCCTGAGGTAAAAAAGTCATCAGATATTCAGCATGTGCATGTGGCCTTAGAGTGGCATATTAAAAATCCATTCTGGAAAGAATGACAGGTACCTTACGTGTTTCAAGCGTTATCCATGCTCTTAATCATAGATATCAGATACTAGATAAGATAACATTTATATACAAGTGAAAAAACACACCATTAAAATTTATTAACAACCATGATTAATGTACCTGTTCAGAAAAGAAAGAGAACAAGGAAAAGAGGATGTATTAACCCCCTGCATCATAAAGTGAAGCATTTCTATATTTAAACATAGCATCATTCCTATTATTTAATCCATTTAGAAATTTAGGGTCAAGTTTAATAATCCAGTAAGATTCACGTATATATATAATTTTTTCTGCAAGTTTCGACCACTCCGTGGTGGACTAACTTTTTCTATAGTGAAAACTTTAGAGAATTCAAAAGCACTATTATAATTTTGAACAAAGTGCTTACATACACCATAATTGTTACTATTTTTTAAATTAATATTATAAATATACTCAGCTATTTTTTTTTACCTTGCAGCTAGGGCAACCAATATATTTCAAAGTACAAAGATTATGTCCGCTCACCTGTCTTCCTTCTCCCCTGTTCCTTAATCTCAGCACGGATCGCAGCGAGCTTGACGCTGCTTCCAGATACATCAAAACCATTATCCACTGAATGAAGGAACTTGGCACTATGAGTTCTTTATAAAATCTCCATTTCTTAGAAAACAGTTAAGAACATTTTTTTCAGCATGTAAAATCCAAAGGATCAGTGTATCATGGTCTAAAGTTGAAGCGTTTCGGCTACTTAGTAAGCTTACTCATGATCATAGTTTGAGGCAAAAATAAACCACATAAATAGTTCTTACACAAACCAAGGTAGTTCAGAGTAAACTGACCATGATATGCTGACCTTTTGGATTTTACGTGCTGAAAAAATTGTTCTTAACGGTTTTCTAATAAATGGAGATTTTATAAAGAACTTGGAGTGCCAAGTTCCTTCACTCGCTGGATAATGGTTTTAATATATTTCAAAGTACATGTCGTGCAAACCACGCAATAGATTATATGGATACTATCAGAATTAAAAAAAATTTTTATAGTATATAGCTTGTCCACTGTATATGTTTTTTGGCATCAATAAAGACATTGCGTTTATTTCCAGAGCATTTGTGAAAACCTTTCACTGATAGCCATATGTTTGTTGACATTCTTTACTGGCAAAGAGACTAGGAGATAACATATGATATAACCTATGGTTCTGTCCCTTCTAGATATGTAATTTATTCCATTGCTGAGAATAGAATGTGAGAATGTGGATCTTATTGCTGAGAACAGAATGCAAAGTATTACCGTATATACTCGTGTATAAGCCGACCCGTGTATAAGCCGACCCCCCTACTTTTGCCCCCAAAACCTGGGAAAACCTATTGACTCGTGTATAAGCCGAGGGTGGACCCCTGCACAGGTATACAGCCCCCAGCAGTGTGGTATACAGGCCCCCTCAGTGGTATACAGCAGCCTCCCCAGTGGTAGTATACAGTAGCCTCCCCAGTGGTATATACAGCAGCCCCAGAGGGGTATACAGCAGCCCCAGAGCTGTATACAGCAGCCCCAGAGCTGTATACAGCAGCCCCAGAGGGGTATACAGCAGCCCCAGAGGGGTATATAGCAGCCCCAGAGGGGTATATAGCAGCCCCAGAGCTGTATACAGCAGTCCCAGAGCTGTATACAGCAGCCCCAGAGGGGTATACAGCAGCCCCAGAGGGGTATATAGCAGCCCCAGAGGGGTATACAGCAGCCCCAGAGGGGTATATAGCAGCCCCAGAGGGGTATACAGCAGCCCTAGAGCTGTATACAGCAGCCCCAGAGCTGTATACAGCAGCCCCAGAGGGGTATACAGCAGCCCCAGAGGGGTATACAGCAGCCCCAGAGCTGTATACAGCAGCCCCAGAGGGGTATACAGCAGCCCTAGAGCGGTATACAGCAGCCCCAGAGGGGTATACAGCAGCCCCAGAGGGGTATACAGCAGCCCCAGAGAGGTATATAGCAGCCCCAGAGGGTATACAGCAGCCCCAGAGAGGTATATAGCAGCCCCAGAGGGGTATACAGCAGCCCCAGAGGGGTATACAGCAGCCCCAGAGCTGTATACAGCAGCCCCAGAGGGTATACAGCAGCCCCAGAGGGGTATATAGCAGCCCCAGAGGGGTATACAGCAGCCCCAGAGGGGTATATAGCAGCCCCAGAGGGGTATACAGCAGCCCTAGAGCTGTATACAGCAGCCCCAGAGCTGTATACAGCAGCCCCAGAGGGGTATACAGCAGCCCCAGAGGGGTATACAGCAGCCCCAGAGCTGTATACAGCAGCCCCAGAGGGGTATATAGCAGCCCCAGAGGGGTATACAGCAGCCCTAGAGCTGTATACAGCAGCCCCAGAGCTGTATACAGCAGCCCCAGAGGGGTATACAGCAGCCCCAGAGGGGTATACAGCAGCCCCAGAGCTGTATACAGCAGCCCCAGAGGGGTATACAGCAGCCCTAGAGCGGTATACAGCAGCCCCAGAGCTGTATACAGCAGCCCCAGAGGGGTATACAGCAGCCCTAGAGCGGTATACAGCAGCCCCAGAGGGGTATACAGCAGCCCCAGAGGGGTATACAGCAGCCCCAGAGAGGTATATAGCAGCCCCAGAGGGGTATACAGCAGCCCCAGAGAGGTATATAGCAGCCCCAGAGGGGTATACAGCAGCCCCAGAGGGGTATACAGCAGCCCCAGAGCTGTATACAGCAGCCCCAGAGGGGTATACAGCAGCCCCAGAGGGGTATATAGCAGCCCCAGAGGGGTATATAGCAGCCCCAGAGGGGTATACAGCAGCCCTAGAGCTGTATACAGCAGCCCCAGAGCTGTATACAGCAGCCCCAGAGGGGTATACAGCAGCCCCAGAGGGGTATACAGCAGCCCCAGAGCTGTATACAGCAGCCCCAGAGGGGTATACAGCAGCCCCAGAGGGGTATACAGCAGCCCCAGAGGGGTATACAGCAGCCCCAGAGAGGTATATAGCAGCCCCAGAGGGGTATACAGCAGCCCCAGAGAGGTATATAGCAGCCCCAGAGGGGTATATAGCAGCCCCAGAGGGGTATACAGCAGCCCCAGAGGGGTATATAGCAGCCCCAGAGGGGTATATAGCAGCCCCAGAGCTGTATACAGCAGTCCCAGAGCTGTATACAGCAGCCCCAGAGGGTATACAGCAGCCCCAGAGGGGTATATAGCAGCCCCAGAGGGGTATATAGCAGCCCCAGAGGGGTATACAGCAGCCCCAGAGGGGTATATAGCAGCCCCAGAGGGTATACAGCAGCCCTAGAGCTGTATACAGCAGCCCCAGAGCTGTATACAGCAGCCCCAGAGGGGTATACAGCAGCCCCAGAGGGGTATACAGCAGCCCCAGAGCTGTATACAGCAGCCCCAGAGGGGTATACAGCAGCCCCAGAGCTGTATACAGCAGCCCCAGAGCTGTATACAGCAGCCCCAGAGGGGTATACAGCAGCCCCAGAGGGGTATACAGCAGCCCCAGAGAGGTATATAGCAGCCCCAGAGGGGTATATAGCAGCCCCAGAGGGGTATATACAGCAGCCCCAGAGGGGTATATAGCAGCCCCAGAGGGTATATAGCAGCCCCAGAGGGGTATACAGCAGCCCCAGAGGGGTATACAGCAGCCCCAGAGGGGTATAAAGCAGCCCCAGAGGGGTATACAGCAGCCCCAGAGCTGTATACAGCAGCCCCAGAGCTGTATACAGCAGCCCCAGAGCTGTATACAGCAGCCCCAGAGGGGTATACAGCAGCCCCAGAGGGGTATACAGCAGCCCCAGAGGGTATATAGCAGCCCCAGAGGGGTATATAGCAGCCCCAGAGGGGTATACAGCAGCCCCAGAGGGGTATTTAGCAGCCCCAGAGGGGTATACAGCAGCCCCCGCTGTATACAGCAGCTCCCGCTGTATACAGCGGTACCCGGCTGTATACAGCACTCCCCCCGTGGTATACCGGGCCCCCCCTGTGGCAACCTGTAAAGGAAGCGATGATTATACTTATCGGGTCGCTGTCGCCTACGCCGACGCCGCCGCTCTGTCACCGTCCGTCACCGCGCTCCTTCCCGTCTTCATGCTTCCTTCACCGGCGCACAGAAAATGACGTCATTTCCTGTGCGACGGTGAAGGAAGCATGAAGACCAGGAGCAGCGCGGTGACGGACGGTGACAGAGCGGCGGCTTCGGCGACAGCGACCCGATAAGTATAATCATCGCTTCCTTTACAGGTTGCCACAGGGGGGCCCGGTATACCACGGGGGGGGCTGTATACAGACGGGTATATATATATTTTTTTTTTTTTATTACCGTATATACTCGTGTATAAGCCGAGGGGGACTTTTCAGCACATTTTTTGTGCTGAAAAACTCGGCTTATACACGAGTATATACGGTATCTTGAATTAACATTGGCAAATATCAATTGATAATTCTTTTTATATGGTTATAATAATAATATTTATTCATTTATATAAGAGATAATTCCATAGTACTTTACATACAATAGTAATGCTGTCCCCATTGAGGCTCACAATCTAAACATCCTATCATATGTCTGGTATGGTTAAATTGTATACTGTAGGGTGTACTAAAGGTAACTTCACAGCTAAATTACAATTTTATTTTTTTTTCTTACTTCCTCTGCCAGTTTTTCCAAGATTTTATGTCTGTTCAGATTGCAAGTTTTATTTAGAGCCTTAAAAATCTCATTCCCTCAGTACATTTACTTTTGATCACTTGTTGCAAGGGAGGTAGACCCAGAATAGATGCCCAGCGCTTCCACAGACAGCCACAGGTCCTTATTCCTTTTTCAAAGTTTTTATTGTAGTTAAGAGTATAGATCAGTACAATACAGTACAGTACGTTATAACAGTAGGATACACAACACGTTTCGGCTATACATTAGTCTAACTAGCCTTCCTACCTGACAAACAGATTTTGCTCGAGAATATCCCTGTATCTCACACCATCCATTATCCCTTCAACTTAGGTCAAATTCCCTGACCTGGCAGTCAAAAAAGATCCCCACACCATGATGCTGCCATCAGCATGTTCCACTGTGGGGATGGTGTTCGTGGGGTGATGAGCTGAGTTGGTTTTGAGCCAGACAGAGCATTCACCTTGATTGCCAAAAAGCTACATTATGGTCTCATTTGATGACAGCACTTTCCTTTATACATTTACAAAGTCTCCCACATGACTTTTGGCAAAATCAAACTAAGCCTTCAAATTTTTGGCTAAAATAAAGGATTTCTTTTGGCCTCTCTTCCATAAAGGCCAGCTCTATGAAGTATATGGCTTATTTGTGGTCATATGGACAGATATTCCAGTATCTGCTTGGGAAACATCCCCCTTGGACTCTGTTGTCAAGTGGTCCTTTTCAGGCAATTGGAATTAATCTGCTTTAGAATGGATTTACATGGTCATATGAGGTGTGCGAGGAATGCATGAAAATGCCCATACTGCATGTATTTCTATGTAGCTGACATGCTCGGGTCATGAGATCCATGGTCCAGGCAGTGCGATGTGATCTCGTGCAAGTCATACAGTAGTGCAACTAATGCCTTAAACAAATATCAGCAAAATTACAGTATATCAAGATATTTAACTATGGAGGCTATTTGACTCACCTGTTTACATTTTCAAATTGGAGACACATTCAACCAATATTGGCAAGCTGGTGTTGCATTAGCCTTTTTGTTCATCATGTGTACCATACATAGCATTTCTGGTTGAGTCTATATTTTTTCAGGTTTGGATAAGTGTGGTAAAAAAAAAAAAATTGGTAAGCAGAGTAAACTTTAAAAGTTTGGCCAAGAAATATTAAGAGAGTGACCGAATCTTTTGTGAGTTACCGTACATGAAGTGCACAACCATGGAATTTTATGCAAATAAACAGTACATATTATTATTATTAGATGTGAAGGCTGAACAGAGCCCCATAGTTTAAAAACAAAAACAATTTGTCCAGAACACCTTTACAGCTGTATATATAACATCAAAACCAAGGAGAGTATGCATATAATCAGGGACACAGGAGGGCAATGGCACACCATATCTGACAATTTTTGGTACCCCAAAAAGGTAATGATTATCAGGTATGGATTTACAATAACACTAGGGTATCAAGGTAATATCTAAACCATGGGTGGTGAGAAGCTCATGGTGACACAGGGGAATTGAGACAGTAGTATATAGCACAGATTGTATAGGTTACACACCATAAGTCACTGTTTCAGGCTGAAGAAACTGTTTTGCACAGACAAGGCACAAATAATCATAGATATGATATGAGGAACCTAGTAATATTCAAGAGGTGATTAGAAAAACATCCAACTTTCAATAACAATTATATACGAGTTTGACACATAATAATAATAGTCAGAGGATGAGGAGTGATGGTCAAAATCATCCAAGGTACTTGTGCACTTCATATATGGAAGCTCTCCTCTTCTTTGTTCTAGATTCCCCACTTCCGTGTTGTTGCACCCACTTTATTTCACGTCCTAGCAGTTGCACCCCAATCCCCTTGCTTGCTGAATCTTTGTGAATTGGCTCTGCATGCCACTGTTGGTATTAAAAATACTGCAAAAATAAATTACAAAATGTTGTTTATCAATTTCATACTACTGATAACAACTCCAAAATTTATCAATCCTTTGAATCCAAAATCAGTCACACTGTGTCTGCAACCATTACATAAAAATAACTTTGTTTCATTCTGTGCCTATTATATTTTCTTCATCAGCCTCCTATAGTGCTTCTACGTGTAATCTCACTTTGTTTTGTGCTGTAGACATTTCAATTTGATCATAGTTACAATTTTAAAAGTTAAGATTTTATGTTTGTATTTTTTGTGAAAAAAAAAAAGTATATATTTTCGAAACAAAAGCTAACTGAATTAGTTTTCCTAATGCACCTTTCACATCAGCGTTTATCGCTGATCGCTGCAGATGCTGTGGATTTACCGCATCTGCCGCCTAACTGTCACTCTTGCGGTTCACCTGCGGCAAGCCCCATGCAATGTCTATGGGGCTTGCGGCAGGTGCGGCAAGTGCGGTATAGTTGCGATTTCGGCAATTGTGGCATCTGCGGCCGCAAAAAAAAACGCTGCTTACTGCCTTTTTTTTGCGGCCGCAACTGCTGCAAGTGACGAAACCGCAACTATACCGCACTTGCCGCACCTGCCGCAAGCCCCATAGACATTGCATGGGGCTTGCCGCAGGTGAACCGCAAGTGTGATGGTTAGGCGGCAGATGCGGTAAATCCGCCGCGATCAGCGATAAACGCTGATGTGAAAGGGGCCAAAGACCACGTGCATACATTGAGTATTTGGTCAGTATTTTACCTCAGTATCTGTAAGCCAAAAGAAGAAGTGGTTAAAAAATACAGAAGTGGTGATATGTTTCTATTAAACTTTTCCTGTAATTGTTCCACTTCAGGTGTTGACTTATAAATACTGATGTAAAATACTGACCAAATATTTATGTGGCCTTATTACTAGAATCAGTGTTATGGCATAAGCATTAAACACTTTTTGTCAATATAATAGTATGTTCTGTTATGTAGATAAAATTAACCAAAAGAGAATTTCCAATAAAATATTAAAATAATCACATGGTCAAACTGACATCCAAGTGCAGTCTGATTTTCATGTGGGGTCAGAATAGAGAAGGTGAAGAAACTTTTTTCTCCACGTTCAAGAAAAGCTAATGAGACCAGGACGACACTGATGAAAGGCTGATCAAAGTCTGGCCCAAAAATGAGTCTATTGTTCTCATACGTTGGAAAATTAGCCATCTTAATGAGGCCTTGAGATGAGAATGTAATTAAAAGTAAATGAGCACATGTTCTGCAACAAGCAACAGTCCACACAAACCATTTATGTAAATATTGTCAAAGTCTTTCAGTCCAATATTTCCAAATTTTCAGCCTATATTTTTTTTAGCTAATTATTTAAAGCAGTAACTAACCTTTGATTTCCTGTTTAGTTTTTGACAGTCATTTATTGAAAAGAGAAAGCGGTAGTGCAGTCATATAAGGCTGCTTTCATATCAGCAGTAATTTACAATTGTAGCTAGCAGCATTTTTATCTGACAATCGCAAGTGCCGCAAGTGCCAGATCTGGCAAATCCACACTTGCCGCACCTGTCCGCAAGTCCCATAGAAAACCAATGAGGCTTGCCGCAAGTTGGCTGTTATGCGGCAGGTGCGGAGAAATCTGCTGGATCGGGATTGTAAATAACCACTGATGTGAAAGGTCCCTTAGCTGTTACATTTTGTGTGGTCTTTTGAAAACTATTTTGAGCTAACTTGATATTCTAACTCAGTGTTTCCCAACTCCAGTCCTCAAGGCACACCAACAGGTCATGTTTTCAGGATTTCCTTATCATTAGACAGATGATGGAATTATCCCCTGTGCAAGTGATTAAACTAACACCTGTGCAATCCTAAGGAAATCCTGAAAAGATGACCTGTTGGTGTGTCTTGAGGACTGGAGTTGGGAAACACTGTTCTAACTCATAGGTGTCACAAAAAACAAATCATAAATCAATAAGATATCTCTTTGAAGGGACATCCATCCATCAACACACTGAAAAGATTTAGGCTGACTTCACACTATAGCCACTGATCAGTTTTGGCCTCCCATGTATCCCTATGGGCATTGGTCCTATATGGCCATCCGTGTGTGTCAGTTTTCTCACTGATCCGTTTGTGTCAGTTTTTTTCATGCACCGAGAATTAGAGACTGCTCCGATTTTGGGCAGCCTTGAAAAATACTGATACCAAGGGACAAACATGGATCCGTATCTGTCCATATCAAATAACAAGGAGCTCTATGAAGGATGGATCCGTATGGATCTGTGAAAAAAAAAGGAGCCATGATTAAGACCTGAGTGCGTCGAAAAGCGTTGGCCTGTGTGTACACTTGTACTGCCTATTATATGGATGTTATTTATCATTTAATAAAAGAAGAAAAATACTGGAATCGTCCTGCTGGAGTTTCTTCCTCTAATTGCACCACCCCACAACCAGGGCGTTGTCCTTGCAGGCCTGGAACCAGTGGAAGCTGATCCTTGGTGACGGTGAGCTGTTCCCCATCCCATTCCCATTTTCATCATTGTGAAAAAAATGGATCTATGTAACGGATCCGTTTTGCTTTACTGAGTATGCTCAGAAGCAAGGTACAGCTCCTCCCACTAATATGTCTGCTAACTGATGATGGATCCGTTAAAAAAATGGTCCGTGGGTATCTATTGGCAACTGTTGGCACAGATCTGTGCCTGTCCATGTGGTCCTTCAAATTCAACAAACCACACGGATGTGAAAATTATACAGTGTGAAGGCAGCCTTATAAAGAAATTCCAGCTCACCATGGTGCCGATCCACATCCCGGAGCATGGATTCAGGCACTGCTCTGGACCGGTTGCATAAATTTCAAAGTAAAAGGTAATCCAACTTCTCTTTTGCGGTGATTGATTTCATTTTTGTAACATGCATCTACATGGCAGGTTTAACCATGATAGGCATCAGATAAGTTACCGGAAAAGAGAAGCTGTATTACTTTTTTCTTTTCAATTTACTCTGAAAATGGGATCAATTATGAATAGGGAAGAGAGGAAAAGTAATTATAAATGGGAAAGTCAGAGGATAGCTTGTTTGAAGCTAGAACTCCTGATGGGGTCTGTTCTGAAGATCTGTTCTGAAAAATTGGACTTTATATACGCAGAGGTGGGCAAGCACATTTCCCAGACCAAAGCATTTATTATTCAAAGCAGCTTTTCAACCATTTAGCCACCAGTGGAAAATTATAAATATTGGGATTTGCAAAGATCCTGTAGTTATGGGAATTTTCAATAACCAAGGCAACTACTGTGTTGTTGATTTATTTAAACTGGGGGCATTCCTGATTAATAGGGGCTTGACAGGCTCCCATTTATAATCATGCATTACATTGTTAACTTGATTGGTTATACTGGAATAACTTTATTTATTGAAAATTTAAATCAAACATATTTGCTGCGACCACCCTTTGCCTTCAAAACAACATCAAAGCATGAATTCTTCTAGGTATACCGCAGTATTTGGAGAAACTCAACAGGGCCAAACATCTTGAATAATTCACCTTTAGCACTGTTGCTTTGCAGCACTATGGTCCTATGTTCAATTACCAATGTCAACATATACAAATAGTTTGTAAGTTCTCCTTGTGCTTTTGTGGGTTTCCTCTGGGTTTCCTTCAGTTTCCTCCCATACTCCAAAGACAAACTGATAAGGAATGTAGATTGTGAGCCCCAATGGGGACAATAATGATGTCTGTAAATCGCTGCAGAATATGATTGCACTTTAAAAGTAAGACAAAATAAATAATTATACATTCAGTGGATGTAGACTTGTGCAAATCCTTCCATCTCTTCAATTTATCCCAGACAGACTTGGCAATACTGAGATCATGATTTTGTTGCACCATATCATCACTTCCATGACTCCTTATTCTACTTTAAGCTGAAGATCATTCTTAATGATGGTGGCTATATGTTTGAGGTCATTGATTGTACTGCTGCAGAATAGAATTGGAACCAATCAGATGTCTTCATGATGTTGTTGCATGATATCGACCTGCATTTCTCAGAATTGAGGACACTATTATGCCTGACCAAACTATCATCGCCATTTGCTGAAATGCAACCTCAAGCATACAAATAAGCGTTAAAATGCTTCACTGTTGCCTTCACACATTCATTATTGCACAAATAAATTGTAAAGTTTCTCTTATCCATTAAAATGTTAAAATAGAGCAGCACACAAGTGGCAAACCCATGAACTTTGATTGCCAATTTCTACAGTTGTGGCCAAAAGTATTGACACCCCTGCAATTCTGACAGATAATAATCAGTTTCTTCCTGAAAATGATTGCAATCACAAATTCTTTGGTATTATTATCTTCATTTAATTTGTCTTCAATGAAAAAACACAAAAGAGAATGAAGCAAAAAGCAAAACATTGATCATTTCACACAAAACTCCAAAAATGGGCCAGACAAAAGTATTGGCACCCTCAGCCTAATACTTGGTTGCAAAACCTTTAGCCAAAATAACAGCGATCAACCGCTTCCGGTAACCATCAATGAGTTTCTTACAATGTTCTGCTGGAATTTTACACCATTCTTCTTTGGTAAACTGCTCCAGGTCCCTGATATTTGAAGGGTGCCTTCTCCAAATTGCCATTTTTAGATCTCTCCACAGATGTTCTATGGGATTCAGGTCTGGTCTCATTGCTGGCCACCTTAGAAGTCTCCAGTGCTTTCTCTCAAACCATTTTCTAGTCCTTTTTGAAGTGTGTTTTTAGTCATTGTCCTGCTGGAAGACCCATGACTTCTGAGAGAGACCCAGCTTTCTCACACTGGGCCCTACATTATGCTGAAAAATGTGTTGGTAGTCTTCAGACTTCATAATGCCATGCACACGGTCAACCAGTCCAGTGCCAGAGGCAGCAAAGCAACCCCAAAACATCAGGGAACCTCCACCATGTTTGACTGTAGGGACTGTGATCTTTTCTTTGAATGTCTCTTTTTTTTCTCCTGTAAACTTTATGTTGATGCCTTTGCCCAAAAAGCTCTACTTTTGTCTCATCTGACCAGAGAACATTCTTCCAAAACGTTTTAGGCTTTCTCAGGTAAGTTTTGGAAAACTCCAGCCTGGCTTTTTTATGTCTTGGGATAAGAAGTGGGGTCTTCCTGGGTCTCCTACCATACAGTCCCTTTTCATTCAGACGCCGACAGATAGTACGGGTTGACACTGCTGTACCCTCGGACTGCAGGGCAGCTTGAACTTGTTTGGATGTTAGTCGAGGTTCTTTATCTACCATCCACACAATCTTGCGTTGAAATCTCTCGTCAATTTTTCGTTTCCGTCCACATCTAGGGAGATTAGCCATAGTGCCATGGGCTTTAAAATTCATGATGACACTGTGCAGGGTAGACACAGGAACATTCAGGTCTTTGGAGATGGACTTGAACCCTTGAGATTGCTCATGCTTCCTCACAATTTGGTTTCTCAAGTCCTCAGACAGTTCTTTGGTATTCTTTCTTTTCTCCATGCTCAATGTGGTACACACAAGGACACAGGACAGAGATTGAGTCAACTTTAATCCATGCCAACTGGCTGCAAGTGTGATTTAGTTATTGCCAACACCTGTTAGGTGCCACAAGTAAGTTACAGGTGCTGTTAATTACACAAATTAGAGAAGCATCACATGATTTTTCTAACAGTGCCAATACTTTTGTCCACCCCTTTTTTATGTTTGGGGTGGAATTACCGTATATACTCGTGTATAAGCCGACCCGTGTATAAGCCGACCCCCCTACTTTTGCCCCAAAAATCTGCAAAAACCTATTGACTCGTGTATAAGCCGAGGGTGGACCCCAGCACAGGTATACAGCCCCCAGCAGTGTAGTATACAGGCCCCCCCCCAGTGGTATACAGGCCTCCCCAGTGGTAGTATACAGCAGCCCTAGTGGTAGTATACAGCAGCCCCAATGGTAGTATATAGCATCCCAAGCAGCCCCAGTGGTAGTATACAGCAGCCGCAGTGGTAGTATATAGCAGCCCCAGCAGCCCCAGTGGTAGTATATAGCAGCCCCAGCAGTAGTATACAGCAGCCCCAGTGGTAGTATATAGCAGCCCCAGTGGTAGTATATAGCAGCCCCAGTGGTAGTATATAGCATCCCCAGCAGCCCCAGTGGTAGTATACAGCAGCCCCAGTGGTAGTATATAGCAGCCCCAGTGGTAGTATACAGCAGCCGCAGTGGTAGTATATAGCAGCCCCAGTGGTAGTATATAGCAGCCCCAGTGGTTGTATATAGCAGCCCCAGTGGTAGTATATAGCATCCCCAGCAGCCCCAGTGGTAGTATACAGCAGCCCCAGTGGTAGTATATAGCAGCCCCAGCAGCCCCAGTGGTAGTATACAGCAGCCCCAGTGGTAGTATATAGCAGCCCCAGTGGTAGTATATAGCAGCCCCAGTGGTAGTATATAGCAGCCCCAGCAGCCCCAGTGGTAGTATATAGCAGCCCCAGTGGTAGTATATAGCAGCCCCAGTGGTAGTATATAGCAGCCCCAGCAGCCCCAGTGGTAGTATACAGCAGCCCCAGTGGTAGTATACAGGAGCCCCAGCAGCCCCAGTGGTAGTATACAGGAGCCCCAGCAGCCCCAGTGGTATATACAGCAGCCCCAGTGGTATATACAGCAGCCCCAGTGGTATACAGGCCTCAGCAGTATATACAGCAGCCCCCAGGGGTTATACAGCACCCCCCAGGGGTTATACAGCGGCCCCCTGGGGGTACCCAGCAGCCCCCAGGGGGTACCCAGCAGCCCCCTGGGGGTACCAACAGTCCCCTGGGGGTACCAACAGCCCCCAGAGGGTACCCAGCAGCCCCCTGGGGGTACCAACAGTCCCCTGGGGGTACCCAGCAGCCCCCAGGGGGTACCCAGCAGCCCCCTGGGGGTACCAACAGCCCCCTGGGGGTACCAACAGCCCCCTGGGGGTACCAACAGCCCCCAGGGGTACCCAGCAGCCCCCTGGGGGTACCAACAGCCCCCTGGGGGTACCAACAGCCCCCAGGGGGTACCCAGCAGCCCCCAGGGGGTACCAACAGCCCCCAGGGGGTACCAACAGCCCCCAGGGGGTACCCAGCAGCCCCCAGGGGGTACCCAGTAGCCCCCTGGGGGTGCCAACAGCCCCCTGGGGGTACCAACAGCCCCCAGGGGGTACCAACAGCCCCCACAAGCTGGCACTGTCCCCCCTTGTAAGTGCCCCCCCCCCCCCCGCTACTTATACATTACCATCCCGGTGTTCTGATCGGCGCCGCTCCTCCGTACTGCGTCTTCATCCTCCCGCGCTGGCTGCATCCGGGTTCTCCGGCGGTCGCGCGATGACGTCACATCGCTGCGACAGCCGGAGATCACGGATGGAGCCAGCGAGGACGGGAGGATGAAGAAGCACCGAGGAGCGGCGCCGATCAGAACACCGGGATGGTAATGTATAAGCACCGGGGGGGGGGGGGCCCTTACAAGGGGGGACAGTGGCAGCTTTTGGGGGGCTATATGAACTGCTTCCCCCTGCGCTGATTGACAGGGGGAAGCAGTGCATATATAATGAGCGGCCCCACGTGACGGGGCCACTCATACAGCAGCCTCCCCCCGCCTCCTCCAGCCTCCACAGCCCAGAGGTACCGTATTGAGGGGGGACTTTTCAGCCCAAATTTTGGGCTGAAAAACTCGGCTTATACATGAGTATATACGGTATATCCAATTTGGCTTTAGGACAATTCTTTTTGTGTTTTTTCATTGAAGACAAATTAAATGAAGATAATAATACCAAAGAATTTGTGATTGCAATCATTTTCAGGAAGAAACTGAGTATTATCTGACAGAATTGCAGGGGTGTCAATACTTTTGGCCACAACTGTATTTATGAGGTAGATCAAAAATGGACATAACTTCATGATTATTTTGCAAATGCAGACCAAGAAAAAACACCGGCGTGTGAACAGCTTCATAGATTATAATGGGTATGCATTGTATCCATATCGAATATGTATGTGAAATAGAATATTTAAATGAAGCCTTAAGGTACCGTTACACACAGGGATAAATTGCTTGCAACTCACTGGTTGCAGTGAAATCATGGACACATTGTTCTATTTTGTTGCCGTGTACAAATGGAACAATGTGGGGTCTCCATCCCATGGATCCCCAGAAAAATGGTGTGAATGGGGTTCTTAGGCCTGCCATATCATTATTCATATTAAAGCCTCATTCGAACATCCATTTATTTCTCAGATGTGAAAAAAAATTGTCTTAAGGGGCCCTCACACGCATCAATTTGTTGTTAGCGATCTCAGTCAAGCAAGATCGCTAACAACATCGTTCACATCGCTGGTGAGCCGTCACACAGGCAGACTCACCAGCGATGTGGACCAGTGAGAATGCTGGTATCCAAGGTACACATCGGGTTACTAGGTGCCAAGCGGCGCTTATTAACCCGATGTTTACCATGGATACGACCTCGCAGCATAGGCTGTCCGGCGCTGAGAGCTCGCTGATCGCTGGTCTCCCGCTGTCACATGCAGCGATGTTCACAAATCTGCCATCAACGACTGATCTTTGATCGTTGACAGGTGTCACACGCAACGATGTCGTTCACGATATCGCTGCAGCGTCACCAAAAATTTTACGCATGAACTATATCGTTTAAAAAATCGTTGCATGTGACGGCCCCTTTATTTTCATCAGTTTTTCATTCTACACTCATCAGTATTTGATTGATAGCACTTTCTACCATCAATATTTTATCAATGATTTTCTTGTTTAAAAAAATAATAAAACTTTTACCATTCATTAAATTAAAAATGAATAGCACCAGGATCAGGAATTTTAATGGACCTATAGATTTTCTGTTGTGATTTAGATCCATGACTCGGTCAAACATAGGCCATATTTTTGTGGCACATAGACATGTGAACAGCACTACAATAGGCACTTGTTTTATCTGAAGATCCGTTTTGCATTTTACTTGGGAGCGGCGTAAGGTTTGGGTCTCTTTCCTTGCCTTTTCAGACCCACCTCACCTTTCATTATTTTTGGTTTTCATATACATTATGGTAGATCCACTTAATAGCAGCAGTATCCAAGGTAGACAAAGGGATGATTCTTGTTTCATTTTTCAACTGGTTTGTTACACTTCATAAACCAGCCTTAAAAGAAATCAAACAAATCAAGGAAAGCCTTTCTGGCATAAAAGAAAACAAAAGAACATAAACACAGGCCATACACACTAAGTGATTCCAGAGGCTTTGCTTTTACCGCCTGGTCCACACCTTAGGGGGAGATATGGTGAACAGCCATCTCGCCCATCTCTTTAGCTGTTCACAAAAACCTGGCCTTATTAAAAGCCATTTAAGTCTCTCAGCACCTTATATGCCGGAGCATTACATCTGGAATCACATCACCAAGTTTAATAATTTTGGCGAAACTTACCTCCCCTCTTGTACTTTACCAATACTTACCTTACAACATTCATTACTGTTTTTGTTTTGCATTTATTGTATGGCATCTATTTTTTAACCTTCCTAGCGGTATTCCCGAGTGTAACTCGGGGTTAATTTTCACTAACAGAAGCGGTAACCCCGAGTCACACTCGGGAATACTCGCGGCTGCTGCTGCTGCTCAGTGTGAGGCCGCAGGGGGGGAAGAAAGTGCTGTCAGAGCCCAGCCCTCTGTGCCCTGCACCCGCGGTCATTGCAGCCGCGGGTGCCATCTGTGCCCTGCACCCGCGGTCACTGCAGCCGCGGGTGCCCTCTGTGGCCAGCACCCGCGGCCCCTGCTCCAGCCGCGGGTGCCATCTGTGGCCAGCACCCGCGGTCACTGCAGCCGCGGGTGCCCTCTGTGGCCAGCACCCGCGGCCCCTTCTCCAGCCGCGGGTGCCATCTGTGCCCTGCACCCGCGGTCACTGCAGCCGCGGGTGCCCTCTGTGGCCAGCACCCGCGGCCCCTGCTCCAGCCGCGGGTGCCATCTGTGGCCAGCACCCGCGGTCACTGCAGCCGCGGGTGCCCTCTGTGGCCAGCACCCGCGGCCCCTTCTCCAGCCGCGGGTGCCATCTGTGCCCTGCACCCGCGGTCACTGCAGCCGCGGGTGCCCTCTGTGGCCAGCACCCGCGGCCCCTGCTCCAGCCGCGGGTGCCATCTGTGGCCAGCACCCGCGGCCCCTGCTCCAGCCCGGGTGCCCTCTGTGGCCAGCACCCGCGGCCCCTGCTCCAGCCGCGGGTGCCCTCTGTGGCCAGCACCCGCGGCCCCTGCTCCAGCCGCGGGTGCCATCTGTGCTCTGCACCCGCGGTCACTGCAGCCGCGGGTGCCCTCTGTGGCCAGCACCCGCGGTCACTGCAGCCGCGGGTGCCCTCTGTGGCCAGCACCCGCGGCCCCTGCTCCAGCCGCGGGTGCCCTCTGTGGCCAGCACCCGCGGCCCCTGCTCCAGCCGCGGGTGCCCTCTGTGGCCAGCACCCGCGGCCCCTGCTCCAGCCGCGGGTGCCATCTGTGGCCAGCACCCGCGGCCCCTGCTCCAGCCGCGGGTGCCATCTTTGGCCAGCACCCGCGGCCCCTGCTCCCTGTGCTGTGCCGGCGGGGGAGCACCACCACCCACTCCTGCTCCCGATGCTGCGGAGGCGGGGAGCACCGCAGCCCGCCCCTGCTCCCTGTGCTGTGCCGGCGGGGGAGCACCGCCACCCGCTCCTGCTCCCGGTGCTGCGGAGGCGGGGAGCACCGCCACCCACTCCTGCTCCCGGTGCTGCGGAGGCGGGGAGCACCGCCACCCGCCCCTGCTCCCTGTGCTGTGCCGGCGGGGGAGCACCGCCACCCGCTCCTGCTCCCGGTGCTGCGGAGGCGGGGAGCACCGCCGCCCGCCCCTGCTCCCCGTGCTGTGTCGGCGGGGAGCACCGCTGCCTGCCCCTGCTCCTGCTGCTGAGGACCGGGGTGCTGTCAGAGCCGGGGGGAGGGGGCTGGGGCATCGGGTCTTACCTGCCAGTTGCCACCGGCGCCGTGTGAGTGATATGGCACCCTTCTCCAGAGCTAGGGTTAGGGCTAGGCTTAGGGTTAGGGCTAGGGTTAGGGCTAGGGTTAGGGCTAGGGTTAGGGCTAGGGTTAGGGCTATTGTTATGGTGCTGTCACACAGCCCGATCTGGCCAGCGATGTCGGAAGCGACATCGCTGGCCAGCTGTCACACAGCTTCGCTGCGGCCGGCGACACCGCAGCGATGCGGGCGGTGACATCGGCCGCTGGGCTGGGCTCAGCCCAGCGAGCGATCCGCAGCAACGCTGCGGCATAGGCTGGATCGCCGCCAACATCGCTCTGGCGATGTCACACGGCGCGATCCAGCCTTGCCGCAGGTCGCCGGTTGACAGGTTTACGGTTCCTCCCGTAAACCTGTCAACCTGCGACCGCTCGTTTACACAGCGCGACGTCGCTAGCGACATCGCTGATACGTCACTTTTTTCGGCGATGTCGCTAACGACGTCGCCAGGTGTGACAGCATCATTAGGGTAAGGGGGCGATATTGCTGCCCATTCATGTGGAGACGTGGGGGCGTGGCCTATTGCCGGCGTCATCGCCCCTACGTCGCCACATGTAAAGGGGCGATGTTGCCGGTCCCAGCCGGTCGCCTGGTTTCACAGCAGTGCTGTGAAACCTGGCGACCATCATGGGGCGATGTGCACACCGGTAACCGGGCGGCAGTAACCTGTCAGGCGATGGGAGCCATAGGCTCCCATTGTCCTGCATCGCTGCCAAGGTTGTCGCCCTAGAGGTTGCCGACACGGGGCTGGAGGAGTCGCCCCGTCTAAACGGGGGACGGCGCTGGTGGCGGGGGCGGTGAGAGCATGCACGCCCCCGCCATTCACCGCTGACATCTCCAGCCCCGTCGCCCCATGTGACGGGGCCGTTAGGGCTAGGGTGTTAGGGTAGAGCCTGGGCTGCAGACGAGAAGAGGGGCGGGAACACCCAAGGAAAGCTGGATGCTTCCCTCAGTTACCCTCCCCTCCTCTGTCACAGAGACATCCAGCGATGTCCCCGCTGCGATCGCCGGTGAGAGCTCCTTCGGATGCCTCATATGACTTCCTGGTTCCGTCTCTGTGAGCCGCAGCGGCTCATTGGAGGCGGAACTGGGTGGGAAAAAAAAAAAAGTATAACATTTCGGCCAATAAAAGAAATTTGTTATGAAAAAGAATGGTACCGCATTTAGGCTGCTTTCACATCAGCGGTTTTTGTAAATCGCGGCAGATGCGGTGAAAAAAACGAATCTGCCGCGATTACCGCATTACCGCGACACCTGCGGCACAGTTGCCGCAAGCCCCATGGAATGTCTATGGGGGCTTGCCGCAGATGCGGCAAGTGCGGTGTCGGCACTTGCAGCAGGTGCGGCTGCAAAAAAAAACGCGGCTGACCGCGTTTTTTTTTCGCGGCCGCACCTGCCACAAGTGCTGAAACCGCACTTGCCGCACCTGCCCCACCCTTACCGCAAGCCCCATAGACATTGCATGGGGCTTGCCACAACTGTGTCGCGGTTATGCGGTAAGCGCGGCAGATTGGTTATTTTCACCGCATCTGCCGCGATTTACAAAAAAACGCTAGTGTGAAAGTACCCTTAGTACAAAAATCCTGACATAATCATACCGCCAGGTATAAGATTATTGATTATTGAATAAAATTTTATTATTTATTTAATTATAATTCATGATTTTATGTTTCGAACTTTATCACATCTGAGAGGTCTACTAGAGTCTTCTTTGATCAGGTAATTACTAAGAATTGCAGCCCTACTGTACATAACACAAAATTTCCACAAAAAAAAATGTAACGCTTTTAGCATAAAATTCCAGAATTATTCGTAACGCCAGGGAGGTTAATGAATATTTTATTGTATTTTCATTTTACTGTTGTTACTGTTTCATTATTATGCCATTATGTACCTACTAGCTGTGAGCCCGATTCTAAAGAATCGGGAGTCTAGAATCTGTATATAATTATTTTAAGAGTTTTAAATAAAGACTTAAACAGCAGATATATGACTAAGTAGGCGATGTAGGCAAAACTGTGAGGGTAGCAATATAGTGGAGGTGTAGAAAGAGTTAATGTCCGACTAACAGGACTATAACAGAGTAGGAACTTATAATGATATAAAAAATGTTATTGAAGGAGTTAATGTCCCACAGGCACTCCCACAACAGACTCAGCGCTGTAAATTATATCCAAAATGGTGTTCAAGGGGTTAATGTAGCAGTGGCAGTAGTTATAAACACTACCAAATATGCAGTTAATGCTGAACTGGTATATAATGGGTTAATTTCGCAGTGTCATCACAACTATACACTGTGTAATAGAAATAACAACAATAATGGAATATAAGGGGTTAATGTTCCTACTGGCAGTAGTAATAGAGGATACAAAGTATGGAGTTAAGGCAGAAATGGTATATAAGGGGTTAACTTCGCAGTGGCAGTACAACTACACACTGTGTTATAGAAATTACAGATAAAACGGAATGTAAAGAGTTAATGTTGCTGCTGTCATGAGTACAATGAGAGAAGCGCCTCACTTCCCATTGAGATACATGGAGGACTGAGTTTCAAATTTAGCGCTGTAAGTGAGGCGCGAAGCTCATTGGTCGCTGTGTGCTGGCGCCGACCAATGAGCTTCGCGCCTCACTTACAGCGGTAAATGTGAAACTCAAAGTCCTCCATGTATCTCAATAGGAAGTGAGGCGCGAAGCTCATTGGTCGCTGTGTGCTGGTGCCGACCAATGAGCTTCGCGCCTCACTTACAGCTGTAAATTTGAAACTCAAAGTCCTCCATGTACCTCAATAGGAAGTGAGGCGCGAAGCTTATTGGTCGCTGTGTGCTGGCGCCGACCAATGAGCTTCGCACCTCACTTACAGCGGTAAATGTGAAACTCAAAGTCCTCCATGTATCTCAATAGGAAGTGAGGCGCGAAGCTCATTGGTCGCTGTGTGCTGGCGCCGACCAATGTGTTTCGCGCCTCACTTACAGCGGTAAATTTGAAACTCAAAGTCCTCCATGTATCTCAATAGGAAGTGAGGCGCAAAGCTCATTGGTCGCTGTGTGCTGGCGCCAACCAATGAGCTTCGTGCCTCACTTACAGCGGTAAATTTGAAACTCAAAGTCCTCCATGTATCTGAATAGAAAGTGAGGCGCGAAGCTCATTGGTCGCTGTGTGCTGGCGTCGACCAATGAGCTTCGCGCCTCAGTTACAGCGGTAAATTTGAAACTCAAAGTCCTCCATGTATCTCAATGGGAAGTGAGGTGCTATTCTCATTGGTCGGCGCCAGCACACAGCTACCAATGAGCTTCGCGCCTCACTTACAGCGGTAAATTTGAAACTCAAAGTCTTCCATGTATCTCAATGGGAAGTGAGGCGCTATTCTCATTGGTCGGCGCCAGCACACAGCGACCAACGAGCCTCGCGCCTCACTTACAGCGGTAAATTTGAAACTCAAAGTCCTCCATGTATCTCAATAGGAAGTGAGGCGCGAAGCTCATTGGTCGCTGTGTGCTGGTGCCGACCAATGAGCTTCGCGCCTCACTTACAGCGGTAAATTTGAAACTCAAAGTCCTCCATGTATCTCAATAGGAAGTGAGGCGCGAAGCTCATTGGTCGCTGTGTGCTGGCGCCGACCAATGAGCTTGGCGCCTCAGTTACAGCGGTAAATTTGAAACTCAAAGTTCTCCATGTATCTCAATGGGAAGTGAGGCGCTATTCTCATTGGTCGGCGCCAGCACACAGCGACCAATGAGCTTCGCGCCTCACTTACAGCGGTAAATTTGAAACTCAAAGTCGTCCATGTATCTCAATGGAAGTGAGGCGCTATTCTCATTGGTCGGCGCCAGCACACAGCGACCAATGAGCCTCGCGCCTCACTTACAGCGGTAAATTTGAAACTCAAAGTCCTCCATGTATCTCAATAGGAAGTGAGGCGCGAAGCTCATTGGTCGCTGTGTGCTGGCGCCGACCAATGAGCTTCGCGCCTCACTTACAGCGGTAAATTTGAAACTCAAAGTCCTCCATGTATCTGAATAGGAAGTGAGGCGCGAAGCTCATTGGTCGCTGTGTGCTGGCGCCGACCAATGAGCTTTGCGCCTCACTTACAGCGGTAAATTTGAAACTTAAAGTCCTCCATGTATCTCAATGGGAAGTGAGGCGCTATTCTCATTGGTCGGCGCCAGCACACAGCGACCAATGAGCTTCGCGCCTCACTTACAGCGGTAAATTTGAAACTCAAAGTCCTCCATGTATCTCAATAGGAAGTGAGGCGCGAAGCTCATTGGTCGCAGTGTGCTGGCGCCGACCAATGAGCTTCGCGCCTCACTTACAGCGGTAAATTTGAAACTCAAAGTCCTCCATGTATCTGAATAGGAAGTGAGGCGCGAAGCTCATTGGTCGCTGTGTGCTGGCGCCGACCAATGAGCTTTGCGCCTCACTTACAGCGGTAAATTTGAAACTTAAAGTCCTCCATGTATCTCAATGGGAAGTGAGGCGCTATTCTCATTGGTCGGCGCCAGCACACAGCGACCAATGAGCCTCGCGCCTCACTTACAGCGGTAAATTTGAAACTCAAAGTCCTCCATGTATCTCAATAGGAAGTGAGGCGCGAAGCTCATTAGTCGCTGTGTGCTGGCGCCGACCAATGAGCTTCGCGCCTCACTTACAGCGTAAATTTGAAACTCAAAGTCCTCTATGTATCTCAATAGGAAGTGAGGCGCGAAGGTCATTGGTCGCTGTGTGCTGGTGCCAACCAATGAGCTTCGTGCCTCACTTACAGCGGTAAATTTGAAACTCAAAGTCCTCCATGTATCTGAATAGGAAGTGAGGCGCGAAGCTCATTGGTCGCTGTGTGCTGGCGCCGACCAATGAGCATAGCGCCTCACTTACAGCGGTAAATTTGAAACTCAAAGTCCTCCATGTATCTCAATGGGAAGTGAGGCGCTATTCTCATTGGTCGGCGCCAGCACACAGCGACCAATGAGCTTCGCGCCTCACTTACAGCGGTAAATGTGAAACTCAAAGTCCTCCGTGTATCTCAAGAGGAAGTGAGGCGCGAAGCTCATTGGTCGCTGTGTGCTGGCGCCGACCAATGAGAATAGCGCGAGAGTTAGAAGAGTCGGAACAGAGAGAGTGGGGAGTAGGGAGTTGGAGAGGAGTCGAGGAGGAGAGTGGAGTGAGGTGGAAGTTTAACCCGGACAGCTCAACGCTGATACGAAGGGAAGATGAGAGAGGATCCTAGGCGAGGATCCTGAGAGAGGGTGCCTGACGCGTGAGTCTGGGCCCTAGAGAGAAAGGGGGAACCCCAGCGTGGAGCAGCCATACTCCAGGGAATTCCCCAATCCACCACGGGAACGCCCGCCGGACCTGAGGAAACGGCCAGAGTCCACCTCTGAAGTTGTCAACCGGCTGCAAGGAGCCATTGGGTATAGACTCATCCTAGGCGGGGAAGAGAGGACACAGGTTTGTCAACTAAGGCATACCACGGGTACCACCATACCACCTGGCATCCACTTGCAACCACTTGTAGAGCTACCTGTTTCTTTAACAACTGTTGCTGAACTGTGGACTTGTATGCTGATGACTGTTTACAGTAAAGTACCCGGGAGAGTGACTTTGCCTCCATGTCCGCAATACCATCCCCCTCTGGAGGACTGTGGAAACACTGGTGAACCCTTACCAGGTACTACAGGTGGCATCAAGTGACAATAACTCTTATTCCCTGTATATAACACCTCTATTGAAGTGTCACCCAGGCCATGGGCTCAGGCGCTGCCACCCGTGACATCCCCGTGAAAACCCTCCGAGCCTCATACCCGAGTACCCCAGGGCATGGGGCTCGACATATATTTCTGGCATCACAAACAGGATCTTGTGACCGGTATTATCGGGTACTGTGTGCCTTGGACTTTTGAACTGCATTGAAACAAACTTTTCCTGCCTTTGCTTGGCGCCAAAAATGGGTTCCCGCCATCACTGCAGGAGGACCCAAGATGGCGCCGTAGCCATGTACTAAACACAATGTGTAGGCCCAGGGGTGTGCCTCAGCACCTAGAAGAAGGAAAACCAAGACGGAGGTGCCAAAAAGTGTGGCCGCCCCGATTTCCATCAATCAATCAGGGGGGCGGCCGACAGGAAGTGCTACGGGAGTGGCTGCCGATAAAGAGACAAACCGGAAGAGAAGGACAGAATGAGCAAGGATCCTTTATACCCAGCAGCATGGCGGCACCCCGTTGGAGAGACATCGTGCACGAGGTCGAAGAACAGGCCAGAGCCGCATAAGGAGACCTGGCAGCAGCGTCCTTCTTAACACTAGAGGGGGATGCTGACTACTAGAGAGACAATTTTGGATGGCTCCGCCAGGACATAGAGGAAGCCCTGGAGTGGGTGTGCCGGCGTTGGAGCGCAGACAGGGCCTGTGAACTGATGACTATGAGAGAAGGCCAAGAAGCGCGAGAGGCAGCGGTAGCAGTACAAGCAGTTGTGGAGTACCGAGCCTCCTTACCACCCATCCCGCCACCCATCCAGACCCAGGACGCAGGGACCCAGACCGGAGCCCATGTAGAACTACCGTCCTACACCCGCAGCTATCTCCGGATAGAGTCAGTGTGGCCGTCCCCAGCAGAACCAGGCGTGATCGTGGAGGCTGAAGAGGTGGAAGGCGAGACAGACTTTGAGGAGGACGTAGAAGGAACTCCAGGAGGAAGTACCCCAGAGGCTGCATGGTGGTCCTCATGGAAGCAGCAGTGGCAGGGTACCCCCATCATTGTGAGCACAGCAGAGACCAGAGCGTAGCCAAGAGTCCCAACCGGCAACTCCCCACCACCAGAATACCAGTCATCCCTAAACCAGCGAGACCAACTAGCAAAACAGAAAAGAAGAGAAGAATGGTTCCAGAAAGAACAGGCTACCCAGCGACTTCATGATGAAGCTAGAGCATAGCCCCCGCTGTCATTGGAGCTGCGCCGCCAAGCAACTGTTGTTTCCGTTTACCACGATGAAGGATGGGGATTTCTACGTGAACCCGGACTTCAGGAAGACATTTTCTTCGCCAGACGAGTTCCATATAGGATCTTTTTCTATTCTTCACATGAGTGACTTATCTGATACAGAAAAGAAACTACTGTAGTTCAAGCTACAATTATTTTCGCACACAGATTTGGTCAGTGAAGAATTTGTTCATCTGCACAGCCCCATTGAATAACATAAGTCCTAGTGCTGTGCATGTTTTTTGCTTGTGTGAATCTACCATAAGGATGAGGGTCTTTTTACGTCTTTGCAGGTGTTGCAGATAAAAGTGGATTAAAAAAAGAGCAGCAGTTGTATCTGCCATTATATTCTAATTCCCTTTATGATCCATGTCTAGTTTTGACAACAAATATATTAAACAAAAACTGACTAGGGCATCCAATAGCTGTGAACAGATGCCAGCTGATAACACAATATAACTACAAGAATATATACAGCTGTACTGTCAAATGCTAAAATATGCTAACAATGAATAAGGGAACTCTGGATTTGTCATGTGTTGACTGCTCTGCAGTCCATGTGAAAAGCTCTGGTGTAGTTTAAATGGGAAAAAATTTATTTTGGCACATTCAGTGTCAGTAGATGCTGATGTCTATGGGTTCAGGTGATGGGGGTGGGTCAAGATGATCTTTCTGCCAGGACAAATAGGTTTTTAGCCCAGATAACAGCATTTTAAGTAAGTGTCCTTATACGACAAATCACCTTGACATTGGTTATCAAGCTCACAAGCAATGGCCAAAACATAATCTAGGTATCTCTTTTTTCAAATATTCCAATAGCAGTAATGCAATGCCAGAGTTCCCTCATTCAATATTATCATATTTAAGATTACAGCTGTATGTATTCTTGTAGTTATATTGTGTTTTCAGATGGCACCTGATCACACCTATTGGAGGTGCTGGTCAGTTTTTATATATTTGTAGTGCATTTGTTTCTGACTGAGCACTCTGCCCTTTAACCAGGGTGGGACATGTAGGTATCCCAGTCAGCAGCATGTCAAGTTAGGGTCCCGATATGAGAGATCACCTTGACACAGATATCAGACTCACATGCATTGACCAATAAATAAGCTAAGTAGTTATTTTTTTCAAATATTCCTATAGTAGTAATGCAGTACCAGAGTGCCCTTATTCAATGTTCATATATGATAGCATTTTAGAGTGCAATAAACTGCCTCAGAAAACCTGAGAAAAACCTGAACACCCTTTGAGCTGGATGCTAATTTTTTAAAGGTTTGAACATTTTAGATTGCTTTACCATTAGAGATTTTTTATGTCTAAAGAAATCATTATTTTAAAGTTAATTTATTTGCGTAATCACCACTGATAAAATTATTTTAATAGGTAACTATCCTTTATAGGCTGATGTCACTCTAATGTATGGCTTGTGCAAGGATCACATCACACTGTTTGGTGGCTCTCCTGACCAGAACGTGACAGCTTAATGTCTTTCTATGCAGCTGTCACACTTAGGTCAGGGGAGCCGCTGGCCAGTCCGGACATTGAGATGCAATGCTTGCACAAGTCATACGGTAGTGTGTGACATGCCCAGCCACCAGGGCAATGGGGTACTCGAAACCGGGCTGGATAGTTCTTTCGGGGAATGTCACGGTGGCGTGACCCGGCTCTATGGCCCTGGCCGTGTCATAAAAATGGTAGAAATTTATATGGGGAATTAATTTGTGATGCCACCCGTGGTATTCGGCAATTGGATGGCCGAAGCTGCCATTCACATCCACTGGGGCGGCTGGTGTGCATCAGAAATGTTACAGTTCTCCATGGGTAGGGCGTGACTCCAGGGCAGTTATAAAGTCTATTAAATGTTGGTTAGAGATGAGCGATGTTCGATTTGAAATGTTCACCAATCTCAAATTCGAGCTGTTTTGGGCGATGTTCGAGTCATTCGACGAATGCGAACAATTAGCTTCAAATTCAGCAGTTCGAGATTATGTTCAAAAACAGTTTGATCACCAAAAGGACCCTATAAAGTGGTCTGGGGGCAGAGGAAAAGGCTGAAATGGGGGCATGATTGTTTGAAAACCGGCGGTAAAAGGCCGCCGGCTTCTAAACAATCATTCAGCCCGATCCACTGCCCCCGCAGCCTTCCATCCCAATCCTAAATTAGGACCAGGTGGGGAGTGCAGCACCAGGGAGCGAAGGACCAGGGCGGGGAAGACTTCACCGCTGGCTTTCCAGCTCTGTGCTGCGCTCCCGGCTCCCTGATGCCCTCTCCCCGCTCCCTGGATCTGCTCCCCCAGTCCTAACTTAGGATCAGGTGGGGAGGCGGCGGGGGGAGCGATGAGGGGGCATCAGGGAGTGGGGAGCGCAGCACAATTACCTCACTGCTGGCTTTCCCGCCAGTTACTTCAAATGATCAGCTGATGCAGATCAGCTGTTCATTTGAAGAAACCGCGGTGCTGTCAGGGAAAGGTTCATGTGAGTTCATGCAGCATGAACTTTCCCATGCCCGGGTGCTGCACAGCTCAGCTACATCTCTGGTGGAGGTTCTCTACCAGAGATGTAGCTGAGCTAAAGAAGAAAACCTGATTGGACTACGTCGGACTGCAGAAAGTTTTTTTTAATAAAGATAGAGTCTAAATTTTGTTTTGTTATTTTTTCTAATAGAAATATTTCTTTATGTGTTAATTTTAAAAAAAAAACTTTACTAGAAACTCTAACACAAAGCTGGCCCTAACCTCTTTATTACCCAGTAAGCCACTGCACCAGGGCCCTGGATGAGCTGGGTTCAGCGCCAGAAGATGGCGCTTCTCTGAACGCGCCACTTTCTGGGGTGGCTGCGGACTGCAATTCGCAGGGAGGGATGCCCAGAAAGCTTGGGCCTCCCTGCGCTGCGGATTCCAGCCCCCAGCTGCCTAGTTGTACCTGGCTGGACATAGAAATAGCGCGAAGCCCCACGTATTTTTTTTTTTATTTCATGAATTTCTGTTTCTTTTTCAAGGCAGGTACAAATAGGCACCTGGGGGTTGGAGGCAGCCAGCTCCTGACTGCTGTACCTGGCTGGACACAAAAATACAGCAACGCCCAAGTCAAATTTTTTTGGAAAAATTAATTAAAAAATACATTTAGGGACTGCATTTTATTAATCCATTGAGGCCGGAGCATGGCGGCATTGTAAGGGTGGTTAACTCAGGTCACCCGAGGATAGCTCAGGTCATGCCACCTGAGCTGTCCTCGGGTGACCTGAGTTAACCCCTCATTACAATGCCGCTGCGCTCTAGCCTCAAGGGGTTAATAAAGATGCAAATGTATTTTTTTATTTTTTTATGAACTTTTCCAAAAAAATTTGACGTTGGCTTCACTGTATTTTTGTGTCCAGCCAGGTACAGCAGGCAGGAATGGGCTGCCTCCAACCCACAGGTGCCTATTTG
Source organism: Allobates femoralis (assembly GCA_033576535.1). Taxonomy (NCBI): domain Eukaryota; kingdom Metazoa; phylum Chordata; class Amphibia; order Anura; family Aromobatidae; genus Allobates; species Allobates femoralis. The sequence continues at coordinate 314,534,314 of JARQOC010000003.1, forward strand.
TACCTGCCTGGAAACAGAAATAAAAGGAAGTCCTTTTTTTTATCATTTCATGAATTTCATGAAATAATTAAAAAAAAATATGTGGGGCTTCGCGCTATTTCCATGTCCAGCCAGGTACAACTAGGCAGCTGGGGGTTGGAGTCCACAGTGCAGGGAGGCCCAAGCTTTGTGGGCCCCCCTTATGCAAATTGCAGCCCGCAGCCACCCCAGAAAATGGCGCGTTAATAAAAGCGCCATCTTCTGGCGCTGTATCCAACTCACTGGGTAATAAAGAGGTTAGGGCGAACTTTGTATTATCAGCTGGCCCTAAGCCCGAAATTCATGGGGTATGTTTGACTGAATGGATCAGCACCAAACTTCAATGCTTTTTTGTTGTATTCTGTCTGCTGCAAAATCTCTGGGGTATGTTTGACTGAATGGATCAGCACCAAACTTCAATGCTTTTTTGTTGTATTCTGTCTGCTGCAAAATCTCTGGGGTATGTTTGACTGAATGGATCAGCACCAAACTTCAATGCTTTTTTGTTGTATTCTCTCTGCTGCAAAATCTCTGGGGTATGTTTGACTGAATGGATCAGCACCAAACTTCAATGCTTTTTTGTTGTATTCTGTCTGCTGCAAAATCTCTGGGGTATGTTTGACTGAATGGATCAGCACCAAACTTCAATGCTTTTTTGTTGTATTCTGTCTGCTGCAAAATCTCTGGGGTATGTTTGACTGAATGGATCAGCACCAAACTTCAATGCTTTTTTGTTGTATTCTGTCTGCTGCAAAATCTCTGGGGTATGTTTGACTGAATGGATCAGCACCAAACTTCAATGCTTTTTTGTTGTATTCTGTCTGCTGCAAAATCTCTGGGGTATGTTTGACTGAATGGACCAGCACCAAACTTCAATGCTTTTTTGTTGTATTCTGTCTGCTGCAAAATCTCTGGGGTATGTTTGACTGAATAGATCAGCACCAAACTTCAATGCTTTTTTGTTGTATTCTGTCTGCTGCAAAATCTCTGGTTCCAGCATCAATGTAACTGTCCTTCCCCCTGCCCCCCCCAATGCCTGTTTATGATCCTTTGTTCAAATATGCCTATGAGTGACCATTTGGTGCAGCCTTGCTTGGCCATGGCTTAATGAACTCCAGTTCCCTCCCCTTTGCCCCACACCTGAAATCAGTATCATTGAGCATATAAGGAGCCTTGCTTAGTCTGCATGCTGACGTGTCTGCTGCGAAAGTGCATGTTGTAAAAGTGCACTGAAATGAAATAGACCTGAAATTGACTGGGATAGACTGGAAGGTACTGTCAGATAGCCATTCAAACAATGTCTATTACTCTATCCTCTACTAATCACTACCATGTCTTTAACTGCACTGTTTGTGTTTCTATGTGCCATCACCACCAACTTGTATCACCCCATCCCTCCTCCATCACCACTCATCCACATCAGCCCCTCTCTCCTGCCCCACCCTATGTACAGCACCCATGCCATCTTCAGTTTACTGAGGATTCTCAGCCCACCATATTCTAACATTTGTCATAATAAACCAAGTCCAAAATCCAAAAACTATCTGCTCTTCCTCTTTTTGCTGCTGCTCCTCTCAGGTGATATCTCCCCGAACCCTGGTCCACCCTCTAACTTCAACCCCTCTCCCACCACACATAGAAACCCCACTAACCTCATTACCATCACTTGCACACCTTCATCTTCCTCTTTTAACTGCGCTCTCTGGAATCCACGATCTGCATGCAACAAACTTCCTTTCATTCACAATTACTTCCTTTCCAACTCTCTAAACCTGCTGGCCCTCACAGAAACCTGGATCCAGGATTCAGACACTGCTTCCCCGGCTGCTATTTCTCACGGCGGCCTACACTTCTCTCACTCCCCTAGACCTGGGATCAGACGTGGCGGTGGAGTTGGCCTCCTCCTGTCCCCACAATGCACTTTCCAGGTCATCCCTCCAGCCCCATCACTCTCATTCCCTTCTTTTGAGGTCCACACCATTAGGCTATTCCATCCCCTCCACCTCAAAGTAGCAGTGGTATACCGCCCCCCAGGGTCACCCACCCTGTTCCTCGACCATTTCTCCGCTTGGCTCCCGCATTTCATGTCCTCAGATTTACCAACCCTTATTCTGGGAGACTTTAACATTCCCATAAACAGCCCCATCTCCCCATCTGCATCCCAGCTCCTATCTCTAACTACCTCTCTTGGCCTATCACAGCTCTCAACCTCTGAGACGCACGAAAACGGTAACACCCTTGACCTGGTCTTTACCCGGCTCTGCTCATCCTCCCCCTTGGATAACTCACCTCTACTCTCTGACCACAACATTCTCTCCTTCTCACTCACTAACCCTCGGCCAACACAGCCCAATCCTACCTATCACACATCCAGAAATCTACAGGCCATTAACCCTCAGGCACTCACAGACTCCCTCATCTCATCTCTGTCCCCAATCTCTTCAATCTCCTGTCCAGATCAGGCAGTACATCACTACAATGAATCTCTCAGAAGCTCCCTGGACCAAGTAGCGCCCCTCACCCTCAGAACCTCCAAACAGAGAACAAAACAGCCCTGGCTCACACCACAAACTCGATTCCTCCAGCGATGCTCTAGGAGTGCTGAACGTCTATGGAGGAAAACTCGCTCACCAGGAGACTTTATCCATTATAAATTCATGCTAAAAACCTACAACTCTGCCCTTCACCTTGCCAAACAGACCTACTTCACCACCCTGGTCTCCTCACTATCCAACAATCCAAAAAAACTCTTTGACACCTTTCACTCTCTCCTCAGTCCTAAAGTGCAGGCCCCCATCACTGACCTCTGTGCTGATGACTTGGCTTCCTACTTCATGGAGAAAATAGACAACATCCGCCAGGAAATCAGCTCTCAGCCTCTAAGCGCTGCCACCCCCATTCTTCCCCACATCTCCTCCGGTTCACTCTCCACATTCGACCCAGTCACAGAAGAAGAAGTCTCCAGGCTCCTTTCTTCCTCTCGTCCCACCACATGCACTACTGACCCCATTCCCTCACACCTGCTCCAATCCCTCTCTCCAGTCGTCACCACTCATCTAACCAAAATCTTCAATCTCTCCCTCTCTTCTGGCATCTTCCCCTCCTCCTTCAAACACTCGATCATTACTCCATTATTAAAGAAAACCACTCTCGACCCAACCTGCACAAATAACTACAGACCAGTCCCCAATCTCCCCTTCATCTCTAAACTCTTGGAGCGCCTGGTCTATTCCCGCCTCACCCGTTACCTCTCCGCTCACTCTCTTCTAGATCCATTACAGTCTGGTTTCCGCCCCCTTCACTCTACAGAAACTGCCCTCATCAAAGTGACCAATGACCTTCTGACAGCAAAACGTAATGGTCACCACTCTCTGCTTATTCTCCTTGATCTCTCTGCAGCTTTTGACACTGTTGACCATCAGCTCCTACTCTCTATGCTGCATTCCATTGGCATAAAGGACACGGCTCTCTCCTGGCTCTCCTCCTATCTTTCTGACCGCTCTTTCAGTGTATCTTTTGCTGGCTCCACTTCTTCCCCTCTTCCCCTCACTATTGGGGTCCCTCAGGGTTCAGTCCTTGGCCCCCTCCTATTCTCTCTCTACACGGCCCCGATTGGACAGACCATCAGCAGATTTGGCTTTCAGTACCATCTTTATGCTGATGACACACAACTGTACACTTCAGCCCCTGACCTTACCCCTGCGGTATTCAAGAACACCAATGACTGTCTAGCTGCAGTTTCCAATATCATGTCCACTCTCTATTTGAAACGAAACCTTTCCAAAACTGAACTTCTTCTGCTCCCCCCATCCACTAACCTCCCTAAATCGGACATCTCTCTCTCAGTTTGCGGCACCACGATAACGCCTAGGCAGCAGGCTCGTTGTCTGGGTGTTATGTTTGACACCGATCTCTCCTTCTCCTCCCACACACAATGTCTCGTCCGCTCCTGTCGCTTACACCTGAAGAATATCTCTAGAGTCCGCCCCTTTCTCACCATGGAAACAACAAAAACCCTCACCGTGGCCCTAATCCATTCCCGCCTTGACTATTGCAATTCTCTATTAAGTGGCCTCCCCCTCACCAGACTTTCTCCTCTCCAGTCCATCCTTAATGCAGCAGCCAGGATCACCCACCTGGCCAATCGTTACTCAGATGCCTCTGCTCTCTGCCAGTCATTGCACTGGCTGCCCGTATACTACAGGATCAAATTCAAATTGCTTGTTCTCACCCACAAAGCTCTTCACAGTGCAGCACCCCCCTACCTCTCCTCCCTCATCTCTGTCTATCACCCCACCCGCTCTCTACGTTCCTCAAATGACCTTCGACTAACATCCGTACTAATCCGATCCTCCCACTCCCGACTCCAAGACTTCTCCAGAGCTGCACCAAAACTCTGGAATGCTTTACCCCAAGAAATCAGGACTATCCACAACTTGCATGGCTTCAGGCGATCCCTAAAAACGCATCTTTTTAAGGTGGCCTATCATACTCCCTAATAGAAGTCCATTGTACTGTAGACAGTGAATGGGCTATCCCTCTGGACATTACTCTTCTACAAACTCCACCAAACCAAAAAGGTCTACACAGATTGTATAATGACCATCCATGTAAGCTTAGTCCTATGCCCCACTTCCTCAAGATGCCTGGACCATCAGTGCAATAAGCCCCTGTACCTTGTGCAACCCCTATCCCGTTTTAGATTGTAAGCTCTTTTGAGCAGGGTCACCTTCATTTCTTGCATCTTTATTGTATTTTGTTTTTTACATTGATTCTATGCCTATTGTTTTGTATCCAATTATTGTACTATATTTGTTCTCTACTGTAATTACTTACTGTATTATATTTTCTGTACTCTAACCCCTACATTGTAAAGCGCTGCGGAATATGTTGGAGCTATATAAATAAAGCATTATTATTATTATTATTATATATTAGACATGACCGCTATGAATTTCTATTGAATAAAAAAAAAATAACACACAGAAAAAATATTTTATTAGAAATAAAACAAAAAATACACTTAGAGACTCCATCTTTATTAAAAAATTCCTCTTCCGTCCGACGTAGTCCAAAAACGCAATGTCAGCACTGCTACATCGCAGTGTGAGAGCAGGCTGACAACTAACTGTGACAGTCAGGGTTCACCCCAGGTCATAGCTCGGGCTATGACCGCGGGTGCACAGCCCGAACTCTGCATCAGCTGATCATTTGAAATAACCGGCGGGAAAACCAGAGGTGAGACTTCACCGCCGGCTTTCCTGCTCTGTGCTGCGCTCCCCAATGCCCCCTCATTGCTCCCCCCGCCGCCTCCCCACCTGATCATAAGTTAGGACTGGCCAGGGGGAGCATATCCAGGGAGCGGGGAGCGCAGCACAGAGCAGGAAAGCCGGCAGTGAAGTCCTCTTCTCACCGCCGACTTACCCGCCTGTGTCTTTCACTCCCGGTGCTGCACACCCCCCTCCCTGTAGTTGCTCCCCCCGCCCGGTACCAACGTTAAAACATATTTTACATTCATTTTCAATGGTGTTCAACGGTGTTCGATGAACATTCGACGAACATTCGACAAACACACAGCAAATTCGACAAATCAAATCGAATTCGAACATCAGAGTGGTGGCTCATCTCTAATGATGGTATCACATATAGTGCAGGGCAGATGACGCAGTAAATAATTTGAGGACATAGCAGGGTATAGTCTTCACATTTTACTCACAGGCTTGACAGTGCTGTAGGTTTTCAACTACCAGTCGGGTGCTGTGTCCTCCGGGTCCAGGATCCAGCCAACTCTCAGATAACTCAGATGCCCTTTACCGAGACCCCCTTCTGGTGTACCTTCCAGGGTCGTCTCTCTGCGCTGGCTCTCGCCTTCCTGCCCTGTGCCTCACACTCAGTGTCCCAAGCCAGCAGCCTTGGGTCCTGTTGGGCGACCGACATCTTCCTTGTCCCCTTGACCCTATGTGGCTGCCTTTTCAGTGATTAAGTGCGGATTTGGCTGCTGCACATGAAGATACCGTAGCCTTCGGTTTGCTAGCTGAGTCCTACAGTTTCTAGTGTGGGACCGGTCCCCTCTGCGACCTGGTCCCTCCATCCGACTCTGATCACAGTTGGCGGAAATATGGGCGCTATGGGTGGATTCGTCACTTCCTGTGCCCCTGGAACCCCTTCCGAGTCTCTAGAGCCCTTCACTGGCTCTTCCGTCCTTCCTCTCTTTCCCTTGTACTGGGACGAGTCTCTCACTGCTCCAATCCTCAGGATGTCTCTCTTGTCACTCCACTCATGACAGACTCCTGTCACCAACTCCTCACTAACTGTCTTCTTGACTTTTCTACACATCTCTCTGACGTCAGTCACGTTCTCTACGTGCGTCCTCCGCTGTCACTACTTCCTTCACTACTTCCTAGTGTGCTCCACTTATCTACTTCCTTCACCCACACCTTCTAACTAGTCCCTTATCCAGCCTGAGATGGGGCCCTCCCTCAATAGGGTCCGCCCAGATCCCCTGGCCTGGAGTGGTGTGGTGTTGGATGCTAGTGTGTGGGTACCGGGTAGTGTCCCCTACTTTCCTGAGAGGAGGATACCACACCTCTGGCTGAGGTACAGTACCTCTGTGTCAACTGGACCCTCAGGGGTGCCACATGTGACTTCAGCCATAAGGGGAAAATAAGCCGTACTATAAATGATCATTTTTATGTTACTATTCGCTAAATTATAACAAGAGAGTTCACAGTTGGTATAATCTATTAAATGTCTAAATAAGGATAAATCTCCCATCACATGTTGCTCATTTTCAGAATGTCATGCCTACAGTAATAAAAAAATGACAATAAAGCCCTTTGGCAATATTACTCATTTCACTCATCTAAGAGGTAGAAAAATGCAAGGAAAAGAAAAGCCCTGAGGCTTCCTTATTTCACTCTCACATCATTAAAGCTTCAATATCTCTTCAATTATATTTTCCCTGGTTGATGCTATTGTTTTAGATTGATAGATGTCCTTGGTTCAACCTCAGTAGGACACCATGTTGATGCTAAGGCACACTGTCAGAACCAATTAACTGTGTAATATAGCTGATAATCTAACATGATCCTACTTATTGCTGAAAATAGTGTCAACCCCAATTCAGAACCTAGATTACGTGTGTACCAATCTAAACAATCAGTCATATGAGCATTAAAGTACACCACAACAGCAACAAAAGCCTTTTAGAGAGCCATAAACTAAAATATATATATAGTACTATTGTCTTGAATTGTAGAAATTGGGCTACATTTCTGAATTTATAAAAATTACTCTAAATTCTACTGTATTTCTTAGTATGGCAACATCAATATTTCATAATCTATTGTTCTACTATGTGTGAGGGCAAATATTTTATGCAATATATTTTATTGCTTTCTCTACTGCAAGCGAGAGATTTTTATAAGAGAATTACTTGTCTTTATAGTATTTTGGATAATTAAGTTTTGCCACTTGTATAACACCTGCAGTTTTATATGGGAAAGCACAATACAATTATAATATATTTCACAGGCTAATGAACTCAAAAGGTTGAAGGTTGTTCTTGTATTCTTGTATTCAGAATGTTTCTTTCAAAACTCTACTGATACACTTATATTAACAAAATTCATTCATTGTTCAAGAAATTTAAAATACATTGCACAGGTCTGCAAGAGTAAAATTGATTGAAATAGAAGAGGTGGTGATTTTTATACACAGAACTTATCTCAGTAAAAATATTTTAAAAATGTCTTCACGTACAGTATTTTTTCACAAACACTGACTCCATAGGCTTTTTTGCTCCATTCTTTGACACCTTTGCATGACCTGGTACCTGTTTTTCATGGTACAGAAGCAGTGAAAAGGAATTCCTTCCACACTTTTCTAAAGACTGTGCTCCAGTACCGTATATTGCAGTGATGTTCCTGGTCTGATCTCGACATTTACCATTGAGTACAATATGAGCAAGTGGAAACTCTTTGTTGATTTGTCCAAAAAAGTCTAAAAATGTATTTAACTACTGCACAAAGGCAGCAACTATGCTTCAGAGCCTGTAGGGCATTCTGTGCACTTGAAGAAAACTATGAGAATTTAGACTTTATTCTCAAGAAACTTAAGAACGGAGAACAAGGATGGTCAATATGTGGTGATCTGAAAATTCTCCCTTTGCCCCTTGGGCAGCAAGGAGGACATACAAAGTATTCATGCGTTTTGTTTAAAGGAATCCTGTCACCTCCAAAACGCCTCCTAAGCTATCAAAACATGTCCCTGCAGCATCCTATTACTAATCTCACACTTCTTTTGTCTCCTAAAAGCATCCTGTGAAAGTGGAGAAAAAGTTTTAATACTTAATCATTAGGGATTATAATTAGCAGGGGCTATATTCTTTTGTCACCAGGGTGGGCTGTTTTGCAGCCTCGAGGATCCACCCTCTCTCTGTCTGTGCTGCTGTGATGTGGAGCTGAAGGCAGGACTAATGATTTGCATTCTGTGAGTGACAGAGAGGGGCGAGGGTAAAGCCTGCACAAGCAGAACACACAGACAGAGAGGGGCTGGATCCTGGAGCCTGCAAAACAGCCCGCCCTGGTGACTAAAGAATATAGCCCCTGCTAATTATAATCACTAATGAGTAAGTATTAAAACGTTTTTATGCACTTTCACAGGATGCTTTTAGGAGCCAACAGGTGTGTGAAATTAGTGATGGGATGCTGCAGGGACATGTTTTGCTAGCTTAGGAGGCGTTCTGGAGGTGACAGGGATCTCTTTAAATGAGCAGCCAGGACAGACGTCTTTATTAGAGCCAAAAAAATTGACCAACATGAACATCTTTGAAACCTGGGCTCAAGAACATAGTGTGGAAATTTAGTTGATCCCACTAAAATTCTTCTACCACCACTCCACATTAAGCTTTGACTGATAAAGCAGTTTGTGGAAGCTCTACCGAAAGAAGAGTCTTTCAAGCCCCTATGTACCAAGTTTCAAGTACTGTCCAAAGCAACACTGAAGGAAGGCATTTTTGTGGGTTTGGATATTCGGAAATTCACGAAAGGCGACGTGTTCAAAACAAATGTGAAAATTGTTGAGAAAAGGGCTTGGTAATCTTTTAAAGAGGTTGTGAAGAAATTCCTAGGCAACAAAAAAGATCCTCAATTTAAGTCTGTCATGGAGAACATGCTGAAATGTTTGAAGCCTTGATTAATTTGAAGGTACATTATTTACATTCCCATTTGGACTACTTCCTGAACATCTTGGTGCTGTTGTCAAAGAGCAAGGAGAAAGATTTAATCAGGGCATAAAGGAGATGGAACAACAATACCAAGGTAAATGCAGCGTGAATCTAATGGGGTTCTACAGTTGGATACTTCACATACAAGACTTGCAGAGAAAAGGAAGAATTAATTTCCAATAAAGTTGCAGAAGGACTGTTTAATAATTTTTTATTTAAAATATTGTGTACATTTTTAGCTATAATAAAAAAATGTTCTTGTTCATGTAACTTTCTGCATGATGATTAAAAATATGTTTTTTTTAAGTCAATGAGCAATTCACAGTTTCACTGCACCATCTGTGTGTACTTACACGTGCATGGCTTAATCTTTGAGACAAGCATATACTACTGACAGGATGAACCTGGTAGCTCATGGACAAGATGTCAGCTGTGCACGGGAGTGGTTCGAAACATGCTGAGGTCGTGGATTTAAGCAATTTTCATAAACCCAAATGTTGTGCCGTTAATAAAACATGAATAATGCTACATAGACTTTACAATATAATCAGAATTATAAAGATGGGCAGATAAGAGCCCCAGGCTCCATTCTGCCCCTCCTCAATGCAGCAGCAATCGCCCGGCTGGGTGGCATTATTCTTTCTTCATCGCCGCCTCCTCCATTTGGAATCTCCCGCCTGCTTTACACCTATCATGTTATGGTGATCCGACCTCGATGTGTCCTCTGACCGGGACACAGCATATGGGAGATCTTCTGCTCGGTAGCAGCACACACAGGGTTAGCTGCTGCTGGAGCTGAGTGCTGATTGAAAGCACTGACACCCAGGTGTGCGGGTGAATAGGAGATGATATGAGCTGCCCTGGGCTGTTGGGAGGGGGTGGAGTGGGTCAGGACAGCAGCAGGAGCTGCTGTGTAGTTAGAGCTGTGTGAAGATTTAGCACAGCCTGTGAGCTCTCTCAGAGTGGACGTTCATGAGGCTAATGAGCGGACGGTGAGGAGAGAAAGGTTGTGTGCTGACCTAACACAGCCTACCCGGGGGAAGGTACAGAGCTTCTATATCAGCTGTTGGGATTGTATGAGGTTGTACTCGGCTGCGCCTCGGAACCTGGAGGTCTGTGAATACCTGAACTGTGCTATTAAACTGTGTGCTGTGTGAGTAAATACCTGAGTCACTGCCTTCTGTCGTGCCGATCCTAACCGTTACCTTACAGTGTAAAGCGGGTGGGAGATTCCAAATGGAGGAGGTGGCGATGAAGAAAGAATAACGCCGCCCAGCGGGGCTTGTGCTGCTGCATCAAGGAGGGCAGAATGGAGCCTGGGCCCGCCTTTTCAGTCCCCAGCCTCAAGGACTTCTGTAAGTTATAAGTTATTTTTCTGCTGTTTTATAGGGCGGATTTAGCTCAGAGAGGGAAAGATAGGGAGCAGCTAGGAAGGTTCAGGGACAGGTAGTGATAGTGAAGGGGCTTAGATCCAGGTGACAGGTTCCCTTTAAATAAAAGTTTAGCCACAACCCCTTTTCTGCACTGTGGCACATTAACCCTCCGTCCCACTGTTGGAACTCATATAGTATGCTTCTTCACCCTAATCAGAAAGTCAGTGTATGTACTTGAGTGTAATTCGTCAGCTGGGGCATACTGAAATTGCCCTTTGTCAGTGCAGCTTTTGCCGCCATTTTATATCCCCTTACAATATATTGAGCAGCTCCTCACAGCCTACCTCCTCAACTGGTACTGCCCCCATCTGGTGGACGCTGGTATCTCAAACTCAGTGCTACATACAACGCTTTACTGCCCCCACCAGGCACAATTATTATATGACAGTATTTTACATCTCTGGTTTTTACCATTAACCCTTCAACTTCCAAACTGGACTGTCATACTCCGGTGACACTTAATACAACAACGACATCTTGACTTTTTTTCAGTGAGCACTTGCGACCTTTTGCAATTGGCACACCTCCTATTGTGAATTTCCATCCTACTACCATTTGCCATATAGGCGGACGGCGATCACATGGGCAAGGCCCGTTCCACCAAGAGAGACCTTCCTAAACGAGTAACGGACTTTTTTACTACTGAACATACCGCCTCAACCTCTCCTACCATGGCACCTCCCTCTCCCCGTGCTCCCTGCTCATCCCGCAGAGCATCTGTTGCCTCATCTGGATCAACAACCGGGGATAGGGAGGAAATCCCTCTTACCATGGGCAACATGAAGGAGCTGCTTTCTTCCCTACGTAAGTCCTTACAGGAAGACATGAGAGGCATGGTAGCTGATCTATGAGGGAAAGTGGCCGAGCTGGGGGTACACTGACAAAATGGAGAAGAAATTGGTGGATTTAATCAAGTCAAACAATGACCTACTTGATGCGTATGAAAACCTACAGAAAAGAATGGATAAAATGCATGTCAAAACCTTAGACCTTGAAGATAGGTCACGCCGCAACAATGTACGTATCAGAGGCATAGATGAGACAGTGCACCCTCGAGATCTTTGTTCCTTCCTCCAGGAATTCATCCAAGTTGCCATGCCGGAGGTAGAGAAGAAAGATATCATCATAGACTGGATTCATAGGGTTCCTAAACCCTCTTCCGTCAACCCCAGCCTACCAAGAGATGTATTGGCCTGTATTCATTTCTATGAACTGAAAGATGACTTTCTCTACTGACTGAGAGGGAAACCAGCCTTGCCTCCCAAATTCTCGCGTTTAAAAGTTTTTGCGGACCTTTCTCCGGGAACCCTTGCTCTGAGACGGGAATTCCAACCATATACTTCTGTCCTGCGAGACCGCCAAATCCCTTACCGCTGGGGGTTCCCTACCAAACTGCTCGTCTACAGAGACAACTCCACCCACGTCTGTCTTCTTCCATCTCAAGCGGAGAAGCTTCTCATCCAATGGGGTCTACGATCTCCCAAAGAATGATCACCGGGAACTTCTTCATTCTCCCCACCCAACCGCCACATTGATCCGGAGTGGAGCGTAGCCTGAGGACCTCCCATCATGAACCTTGGGTGCAATTTCTTGTGACTCATTTTGGTGAATTTCTTCCATGACTCCTTCTCTTTCTTGATTTCTAACTAGCTTACTATTCTTTTCTTCCCTCCTTTCCCCCTCATTATACCTTATCCTTTCCTCCCATTTTTTGCTATTGAATACACCCGCCAGTCCTCCTTTTCTCTCCTTTTTTTCTCCCTCTTTCCCTTACGAACCTTTCTTCCTACTCAGTAACCTGTGGAACTATTGCCCCCAGAGTGAATTTTCTCACTCTTTTGAGGTGAAATATCCTCACCCCTTTACCTTCCTGACACACTGTTCTTCACTGTTGGAATCTCAACTTTCTCTGTAACTATATCTGCTGTTTGTGCATCCCCTTCCCTCTCCCTTTCTTTGTCTTCCTCACCTTCTCCCCGATTTACTTGTTTCCCTTTCCCTATGGCAGCTTCATTGAACTTTATTGCCTTGATACTTAATTTTTCTAGCACCAGTTGTGCCGACTCCCATGTAGGGACATGAGTTTATCTGTCATTTCAGTTAATGTTAATGGTCTTAATTCTGCTGCTAAATGCGCCTTAACCTGGCGTCAACTCAATAATTCTAGATATGATATTGTCTGTATACAGGAAACGCATCTATTGGCAAAGGACAATTTTAGAATGTACTCTGGGAATTTTCGGCACCAATTTTTTGCCAATGGATCCATAAAGAAAACCGGTGTGGGAATCTTCATTAAGAATACGGTTGCTTTCACTATGCAGAATGTGCTTCGAGACCCAGGAGGGCGTTATCTCATACTCACCTGCACATTAAACAATGTTCCTTACACGATCGCCTCTATATATGCCCCCAATGTAGGTCAATTCAAATTTCTACGGAAGTTTTTGGGCACTTTACATTCTGTTGCCTCTGGTTATAAACTCCTCTGCAGAAATTTTAATGCTCCTATGCAGTGTAATTTAGATTGCTCCCACCGTTCTGGTGCCAGACTTGCATTGTCACGTCTGATTGCTGAATATAACTTCCATGACATTTGGAGGTACATGCATTGCGGGGAAAGAGACTATATACATTTCTCTTCCCGTTTCTACACATGTTCTAGAATAGACTATATCCTAGTGGATTATTCTCTTTTACGCCACTGCCTAAATGCTGCTATTGGAGTAATATCCTGGTCAGATCATGCCCCTACCTCCCTTTGCTTTGAAGATTCCACAGTTATTCGACCTCCAATTCAATGGAAATTGAATGACTACCTACTAGCCAACTCTGATAACATCGCCCACACGACAACGCAGTTGTCTGACTTTTTTAAAATCAACGACACGGGTGACGTTTCTGATGAAATGCTGTGGTTTTCATATAAAGCTGTCATCAGGGGCACCTTTCTGCAACTTGCAGCACAGGCGAAAAAACAGTACACCGCAGCCTTACGATACGCTACACATAAAGTACATACTTTGGAACAACGTCACAAGTCCTGCCCTACTCCCTGCTTGTTATCTGAGCTTACTTCGGCACGGCAACATCTACACTCGCTTCTCCTGCAGAAAGCGGAGCATTCTTTGAGGAAAACAAAAGCTAAGTTCTATGGCATGGGGGACAGGGCTGGCACTTTATTGGCCAGACGTGTGAAAAAGAGAGAGGGGCAGGCTAGAATAGCCCTCTTGAATAAACCTGACGGGTCCCACATCCGCAATCCTTTGGATATTGCGGAGGAATTCAGATTATATTACGAACCCTTATATAATTTACGGACTGATGCCGACATCCCTCAACCAACCTCCTCCACTATTGCTACATTTCTTGATGAAGCAGCTCTTCCCTCCCTATCTTCTACACAACTCTCTGCTCTGAACTGTCCTCTCACCCCATCGGAAATCGCCCAAGCTATTCTTTCTTCTAAGAAGCGCTCTACCTCTGGCCCAGATGGCCTCTCTTATCAATAGTACACACAATTTCATACAATCCTTACAACATTTCTTTGCAGACTCTTTACATTCTGGCAGTCCAGAGGGGAAATACGCAAGGAAGGCCTCGAAGCTGTTATATCTAGACTGCCGAAACCCGGGACACCACCCACCACTCCCATGAATTTCCGCCCAATAGCACCATTAAATTGTGATGTTAAGCTTTATGCCAAAATCTGGGCCTCTAGACTCTTTGGGGTCCTTCCTTCCATTATAGGTCCTGACCAAGTGGGCTTCATGGTGGGACAACAGACTCGTGATGGCACGAGGCGCATACTTAACTTGCTAATTGTTTTAGAGCGGGGGCAGACCCCCAGTACATTATTATCCCTAGAAGCTGAAAAAGCATTTGACAGGGTGCACTGGGGGTATGTCGATGGAGTCCTCACTAGATTTGGGTTCCATGGCCCAATTAAATCTGCCAATTTGCACTTTACAACGGCATCAGTGAAGACCTCTGGCTTTTTGTCAGAACAATTTACCATATTGAACAGTGTCTGTCAAGGCTGCCCTCTATACCCTCTAATTTTTGCTATGGCAAACGAACCCCTAGCAGCAATTGTGCACCTCAATCCCAACATCTACAGGGTGACAGTTGGCTCCCACGAGCATAAAATTGGTCTTTATGCGAATGATGTAATCTTCGCATGTACGGACCCAGACACTTCCATCCCGGAGATCATGCACCTTCTATCTTCTCAGCCATATCGTATTACAAATTAAATCTCACAAAATCCCCGCTTTATCCACAAAAAGTCCCACTGCAGATCCAAATGGCTCTACAAAAGGCATTCCCCTTTTCCTGGTCGCCCGAAGGATTTTCATACTTGGGTATGTACATTACTTCCTTATCTCATATTGTTAGGAAAAATTGTAATATTACTTCTGCAGCTATCCGTAAGGAACTTGACCGTCTCAATTCTTCCTCCCGCTCCTGGATTGCCAGAATCCAGATAATTAAAATGGTCATTCTACCCAAACTAGTATACCTTTTCCGATGCCTTCCACTACACTTCCTGTGTGTGGATATAACCCATTTCCAACGTCTGATTTATAGCCTTATTTGGAGAGCTAAGCCGTACCGTGTTTTCTCCCGTATTATGGTCCTTTCTTATTCAGAAGGGGGTTTGGGGGTGCCGGATGTCAAATCTTACCATAAAGCCACACTATTGGAGGCCGCCAAATTGTGGTGGGCTTCACACACCTCCCATTTGTGGATGTGAATTGAATCGGCCTTTGCTCCATCTGGTTCCACCAAACTTCTATTAGAGATGGGTCTTCTTAAACCATCTCTTACTTCATGGCCTCTATCCACTATGTCTTCATTGCTGAATGTGTGGTCCAAACACGATTTAGCTTATTTTTCTTTCCTGTACAGATATATTTCTCTTACAGCACTGGAACACCTGATACCGCATCTTTCTATATACCGATGCAAAATGTCTGGCATTCATACTCTACATAATCTTTCTGACACAACAGGTCTCTTAGAATTTTCTACACTCTCTTCTACCTATTCCCTGTGGTCATTTACCCAGATGGATTTCCAATGTACCCTATGGGCAATATTGGCGCACTAGAAAAAATAGCAGTTGCGATGCTGACTTCAGAAAGGAGTCTGAAGTTTTGAGGGAAAGGTTTCAGCAGAAAGGATACCCGAATAATCTCTTGACTGATGCCCTCAACAAGGTTAAAAAAGAAACCCAGGAAACATGCCTAGCCAAAATGGAAATTAAGAAATCCGAAAAAAACAAAGAGAGCGAGAAAGCGGAATTCAGTCTTATCACCACATATAATCAATCCACCACCACTTTGATGAAACTAATGAGTAAACATTGGTTCATCCTTAAAAAGAAAGGAGAGTCCTTCATTTGTTGATCTTTTCACCATCCTAATCATTGAGACCCCTTTATTGAATTTCCCCCATTTTTGCCCCCCAATTTTATCCAAGACTTTTTTTTCTCATTCTTATACTTCCTAGTTAAAGTTATGTACATAAACAATTGATTTTTATTCATCATGTTTTGAGATATTATTTTATACTAGCTGTACTACCCGGCTACGCCCGGGTTAATAAATAACTGCTGTTAGCTATATCAAAATAGAATTTGAATATGTCATATTAATGACCTGTAAGAAGATAGAAGCTGAGCTGTGATTGGTTGCTATAGGCAGCCTAATAAATCTCCAGCCATACTCAAACATACACATAATAGACAGCTCATGTGACTGACATCTGCCTTTAATTTGGAAATTAAAGATAACACACGTATGAGGCGAGTTGTGTGAGGTGATTTGTGCACATCTGTGTCTGTCTGTGTGGTGTGTGTGTGTCCCAGGGGTGTGTGTGTGTCCCTGTGTGGTGAGTGCATGTGTCCCTATAGGGTGTGTATGTGTGTGTCCCTGTGGGGGGGTCTGTGTGGTGTGTGTCTCTGTTGTGTGGGTCTCTTTGTGGTGTGTGTGTGTCCCTGTGGGGTGAGTGTATGTGTCCCTATAGGGTGTGTATGTGTGTGTGTCCCTGTGGGGGGGTCTATGTGTGTGTGTGTGTGTGTCTCTGTGTTGTGTGTGTCTCTTTGTGGTGTGTGTGTGTGTCCCTGTGGGGTGAGTGTATGTGTCCCTATAGGGTGTGTATGTGTGTGTGTCCCTGTGGGGGGTCTGTGAGGTGAGTGTGTGTCTCTGTGTTGTGTGTGTCTCTTTGTGGTGTGTGTGTGTCCCTGTAGGGTGAGTGCATGTGTCACTATAGGGTGTGTGTGTGTCCCCATGGGGGTGTGTATGTGTCTCTGTGTTGTATGTGTCTCTTTGTGGTGTGGTATGTGTCTCTTAGTTGTGTGTGTCTCTTTGTGGTGTGTGTGTGTTCGGGTGCGTGGTGAGTATCCAATGTTGGGGCTGCACCTTAGCAACTATACACTTGCTGTTACTCTTTGTGTGCGTGTGGTGTGTATACATGTCCCCGTGTGTGGTGAATATCCCATGTTTTGGCCCCACCTTAGTGACTTTATGCTGGTATATGCTGTTAGTCTTTATGTGTGAGTTGTGTGCCTGTGTCTTCTATGTGTGAGTTGTGTGCCTGTGTCTTCTATGTGTGAGTTGCGTCTGTGTGCCTTTTGTGTGTGAGTTGTGTCTTCCGTGTGTGAGTTGGGTATCTGTATGTGTGAGTTTTGTCCATATGTGTGTCTTCTGTGTGTGAGTTGTGTGCCTGTGTCTTCTGTGTGTGAGTTGTGTGCCTGTGTCTTCTGTGTGTGAGTTGTGTCTGTATGTGTACCTTCTGTGTGTGCCTGTGTGTCTTCTGTGTGTGAGTTGTCTGCGTGTGATGTGTCTGTGCGTGAGTTGTGTCTCTGTCTGTGCGTGAGTTGTGTGTGATGTGTCTGTGCGTGTTGTGTGTGATGTGTCTGTGTGTGTTGTGTGTGATGTGTCTGTGTGTGTTGTGTGTGATGTGTCTGTGTGTGTTGTGTGTGATGTGTCTGTGTGTGTTGTGTGTGATGTGTCTGTGTGTGTTGTGTGTGATGTGTCTGTGTGTGTGTTGTCTCTGAGTTGTGTCTCTGAGTTGTGTCTCTGAGTTGTGTCTCTGAGTTGTGTTTTTTAAATTTTTTTTTTTTTTTTTTTACTCTTTTACTTTCTGTTATCAGCTTTTTTCCTCTCTTTCCCTCCCCTCCTTTTCTTCTCCATTTTTTTTTTTTTTTTTTCATCCTCTTTTACTTTCTGTTATCAGCTCTTTTCCTCTCTTTCCCTCCCCTCCTTTTCTTCCCCATTTTTTTTTTTTTCTTTTCCCCTCTTTTACTTTCTGTTATCAGCTCTTTTCTTCCTTTTCCTCCCCTCCCCCTCTTCTTCCCCATATTTTTCCTTTTAACTCTTTTAAAACCTGCAGGTATGTGATTGGTTAGAAATAATTGATGTATATTTGTCACACATGCGAGAGGGGGCTGTTTTTTTGCTTTTAAATTGTATATATTCTTTTTGTCTGTATTGCCATTGTACTGACGATTAAGTGGGCTAGACCCACGAAACGCGTCCAGGAGCTCCTTTGGAGCATGTGTGATTTTTAAAAATTTTTGAAAATAAAAAGGAATTTTGTGGCACCGGATTCTACACTTTTTTCTATTGTGTGTGATGTGTCTGTGTGAGAGTTGTGTCTCTTTGAGTTGTGTCTCTGTGTGTGAGTTGTGTCTGTGTGTGTTGTGTGATGTGTCTGTGTGTGAGTTGTGTCTCTATTTGTGTCTCTGTGTGTGAGTTGTGGGGTGCAGAAGGACAGAGGAGCAGCAGGAGGGACAGCGGAGAGGAGGACAGGGGTGCAGGAGGACAGAGGAGCAGCAGGTGAGACAAAGGAGAGGAGGACAGGGGTGCAAGAGGAGCAGCAGGATGGACAGTGGAGAGGAGGATGGGGTGCAGGAGGATAGAGGAGAGGAGGAAGGGGGTACAGGAGGACTGGGGCTGTGGCTGGCGCTGTGTGTGGTGATAATGGTGGCTGTACCGTGTGTCTGCCTCCATGCAGCTGCCACCACCTTCCTGTGTTGGCAGGGTGTGGCATGCTGGGAGTTGTAGTTCTCCTGCCTGTCCTATATGATTTCTGGGCAGTGTGTTGGGTGCTGTGAGTTGTTCTCCCAGGTGGGCTCAGTGTTGTCCCGCCGCCCGTCTGTGGCCTGTTTGTCTCTTCTGGGATGTCCCCAGCTCTGTGCTGTGCACATAGTGTTCCACCATCTCCCCAGCTCCGTGCTGTGCACATTGTACCACCATGTCCTCAGCTCCATGTTGTTCACAGATGGTGTACCACCATCTCCCCAGCTCTGTGCTGTGCACAGACAGTGTGCCACCATATCCTCAGCTCCGTGCTGTGCACAGACAGTGTACCACCATGTCCTCAGCTCCGTGCTGTGCACAGAAAGTGTACCACCAGCTCCGTGCTGTGCACAGTGTACCACCATGTCCTCAGCTCCGTGCTGTGCACAGACAGTGTACCGTACACCGTCTGTGCACAGCACAGAACTGGGGAGATGGTGGTACACTGTCTGTGCACAGCACGGAGCTGAGGACATGGTGGTACACTGTCTGTGCACAGCACGGAGCTGAGGACATAGTGGTACACTGTACACAGCACAGAGCTGAGGACATGGTGGTACACTCTCTCCCGCCGTCTTAAAATCGGTCCGTTTCTCATCCAGGAGAGTCGCATGAGTGTCATCGATTTTTTTGGTCCATTTGGCATCCAACTGCTGTGCAAGTGTCCGACATTTCTCTCAGATCACATCCGTGTGCAATCTGTTCTTTCCTCAGCAGCTATTACTGTAGAATCATTTACAGGAACATTTTACAATGTTCTCAGTTACAGAATGATAATGTATCAGTGAAAAAAAACTGATGCCTCTCGGATGGTCCGTGTGCTGTCAGTGTGCGGTATGTAATTTTGTCGGACCCATAGACTTGCATTGGTGAGTCTCGGTGTGATCGCAGACTGTCGCAGAATGTTGCGACTTTTTTCTCATCCTGAATCTGGCTGAGAAAAAAGCATCCGACACTCGCCAATGTGCTCTCAGAGATTGATTAACATTGGTCTGAGTATAATGCGATGAAATCACACATTGCACTCATCCGAGTTTCACGCCAGTGAGTCCGTACACTAATAATAAAATCCATATAGTAATCCTACAATGTCTGCGGGACATGGTATGGGGAGGTTTATGGCTCAGTTAGTACACTCCATACTTCTTGTTATTAACCAGTTAATGTTCTCTTGTCCACCACACTGCAGTGTCAAAAGAGGAAGACAACGAGACAGGCAGCGACAGCGCCTCAGAGAGCCCCAGACCTTCAAATAGAAGATCCTCAGATCCCGGTATTGTGTCGACATATGAAGAGTAATACTTTTTGCACTTATATTACACTATGCACTCCACAGCACTTTACATACATCATCAACACTGTCCCCATTGGGGCTCACAATGTAAACATCCTACCAGTATGTCTCTGTAGTGTGATTGGACAAACCTTTTATATGTACTACATGATGAAATGTGGCGGGAGAAGCTACATGAAGCGTGGGGGGGAAGGCCGCAACTGAGGGGAAGATTGTCAGTGAGGGGCCGCAACGGTGGGGAGGAGCCATGACGGGGAAGGGGCCGCATCATGGGGGAGGAGCCGTGATGAAGGGGGGGGGGTGGCCGCTGACAGTGCCTAGGGCAGCAGGAACTCCAAATACGGCCCTGGGCCTAAGGATGTGATAAGGTATTAGTTGGTGAGGGTGCGACTGCTGAATGTGCAGCTTTTATTCCCATTATATGTCCAAAAAATAGAAAAATATCCAGCATAGAATCTTGAGATCTAGATCCTTAAAAATTCATTATATTAGAAAAGTATTAAAAAGCACATTTAAATCAATATCCTTAAAGACAGTCCTTAGTCATAGGTTTGTTTTGTCCCCATTAGACTGGAGGTGATGTACAGCTCGCCCATGATCCCTTCACTCCCTCAGTGGCTGTGAGCGCTGGGTTTGCCTTTTTCTGGAGCCCCAATGCGGCCGCTGCAGTTAATAAAAGGGGTAAAAGTGCCACATTCTTCTGACGATGTGGTTTTGATTGGTCGGATTCCACCAATAACTAAGTGATCACCTGCCGAACCTGACGATTGTTGGTAACTTGTTTTCACCAAAGTATCCCTTTAATGTACACTACAGTAATGGTACATCGCAGTAATGGTGAGCGCAGAGTGATGTGCAGGAGTAACCACTATAATGGGTATAACGGCTAACAGGTGTTTGCATATAGCGGGTGAGTGGGCCCCTGGAGTCAATTTCCCTGGTGGGCCCCAGACACCCCAGTCCGACCCTATCCATATGGATGCTGTAAAAACAAATGCTTAATATACAGAGTTCCATAGTAGGAGACAGACCACACTGAAATCAGGGGACATACTCCAAAAAGCTACTCCATCAAAGTTCAATAACATAGAGAAAAGAAGGAGTAAAGGCTTAAATTATGCAAAATATCAAATTTATTACTGTTGACAAAGGAAGGGACAAAGGAGGGGAAGATCTAAAGTGCTCCCGTGCATTACAGTCCACAATGGACACAGATAAAGTGCAGTTTATAGACACTAAAATCATAGATCACCATTACATGTACATCTGGTGTCTTCACAGAGGTCCACATACAGAGGTAGACATAGGATTATGTTAATGCTCTTTTTTATATATCACAGAGAGAATTTGTATCAAATACATAACTCCTTCAATATCTTATACACCCCTCACGGGGAAGAGACATTTACATTTATAATATGCCCAAGCTCCAGGTCAGATCAGACACTGTAGAACGGTTCAGGTGAACATGACAGTCAAAGTGTCTTATAAGAAGTATATATGCACATATTTACCAGGGCCATCGCTGGCCATAATCACGGAGCCAGAGGAGGGGAGAGACCAGAGACACCGGGCCAAGGGACCCCAACGCGTTTCGTGACCTAAAAGTAGTGGTCACTTCATCAGGGGGATGTTTAAGGTCACCACAGCCGGAGGTTTTATATCCACCATTCATCCCGCATTACCGGAAGTGACGCAAGTCCGTCACTCGACCGGAAGCGGCACGCGCCCACATGACCAGACGCTGCATCGCCCACCTCGCCGACGTCAGGCCGCATATGCGAGCACGGCTGCAGGGACGCGTCACCATAGCGACCGTGCTCGCACAGGGCCAAGACGCCAGCGCTCGCAGGCGGGAGATCCCGTCAAAGTGAGCGCGAGTAAGAAGACATACTTTAGGACGCTCCACACTATTTGACCATACTTATCCATATCAGGAGACTCATATATGTATTGCAACATCACAACATTGTATATCATATCCAGCCATAAGATGGTCCATAATGTATCTTCATTGTGAGATTCTGTGATGTCTCATATTTCTTGCTCCCTTAGAGGTAAATCAAGTCATATACGAAGAGGTGATCCTCAGGTATATCAGCGTTATATATCAGATGATGTAGGTCACAAACACTCCGGCATAAATAGGGGAAGAACCTATAAACTCCTCTAGAATAAAAAGAATAAAAATATATAAAAAGTCAGAAAAGTCTGACTATAACAGTTGGAAGGTACAAAAACGCCCGGAATCACCGGACAAGCAGCGGCTATAGGAAGGGTGCAAAACTTAGATCTTCATTAAGACCATAAGGTGACATTGTGTCCAATGCCACAATCCACTTTGTTTCCCGTTGTGACAGTACTTTCCAGACATTGCACAGGGCCAAGCGCTGGCGTCTTGGCCCTGTGCGAGCACGGTCGCTATGGTGACGCGTCCCTGCGGCCGTGCTCGCTTATGCGACCTGACGTCGGCGCGGTGGGCGGTGCAGCGTCTGGTCATGTGGGCGCGTGCCGCTTCCGGTCGAGTGACGGACTTGCGTCACTTCCGGTAATGCGGGATGAATGGTGGATATAAAACCTACGGCTGTGGTGACCTTAAACATCCCCCTGATGAAGTGACCACTACTTTTAGGTCACAAAACGCGTTGGGGTCCCTTGACCCGGTGTCTCTGGTCTCTCCCCTCCTCTGGCTCCGTGATTATGGCCAGCGATGGCCCTGGTAAATATGTGCATATATACTTCTTATAAGACACTTTGACTGTCATGTTCACCTGAACCGTTCTACAGTGTCTGATCTGACCTGGAGCTTGGGCATATTATAAATGTAAATGTCTCTTCCCCGTGAGGGGTGTATAAGATATTGAAGGAGTTATGTATTTGATACAAATTCTCTCTGTGATATATAAAAAAGAGCATTAACATAATCCTATGTATACCTCTGTATGTGGACCTCTGTGAAGACACCAGATGTACATGTAATGGTGATCTATGATTTTAGTGTCTATAAACTGCACTTTATCTGTGTCCATTGTGGACTGTAATGCACGGGAGCACTTTAGATCTTCCCCTCCTTTGTCCCTTCCTTTGTCAACAGTAATAAATTTGATATTTTGCATAATTTAAGCCTTTACTCCTTCTTTTCTCTATGTTAAAAAACAAATGCTTACTAAATATCTTAAATAAAAGGATTGACAGAAAAGATGTGATTAGACGTTTGGACATGCCAGCAAGACGTTAGATGCTTCATAATATGCAATTCCCATATGCTTCTATATGATGAAGGCTACAAATGGCCAGTAAGATCCATCAAAAAAGTAAAATATGAGTTATGTAAGTTTTACTAAACTTTATTTTTGAGACACTTTAATTCATATACTTTCTAGCATAAATGAATGTAATCATACTACGTACATTTCTTCTAATAATTCTAAAAATGGTAAATAAATATGCATGCGCTCATGCATATGAATACATATCCTTGTGCACATGTAAAATAACCTCCAGGTTAACACCTGCCACATGCATTTTGTAGAAGAAATGTGATTGCTATTAAGGGAAACTCTTCACTGTTTATCTGTATTTTGCAAAACAAATTACTTTCAGATGCTGTTTTAAAGCACGGAATCGAATTGCTCTACCTCCGAGAGCAGCTCATAAAATTGTAAGTAGATGTCTGTACTGGAGCAGTGACTTGAAGGACACCTGAAGCCTCCAGGATTCATCTGCATAAAATTCACCCTAGAAGCAACACAACTTTTTGGTTTCAAAATATTAGGCACCTTAATTGAAATCAAACCTTGCATAACAAAATAAGGCCTCTTGAATACACTGTTCATTCATTCTTGACATCGTTCTTGAGTTGCATGCAACTGATCTGTTTTCTATGGCAAGAAGAACATTTTTAAATATTTATAAAGGCAGAGCTTACTGGTTTTTACCCTATTAGATTTTGGTTTCCATAGTTGTATTACGAAGGATTTACAAGGTCATGTTGTCAAAAATACCTAGAGGCTGTGTGTCACCATAAAACTCGAATGGAAACTTAACACAAACAAAAATAAGTTTATGTGGGTAGAATGAGAGGGGATTTTGTATTAGGATGATAATTATGAGTTTTCATTGGCTAACTGAGTAGATTACTCATGCATGCACCTCAGGCATTGTGTATTAATACTGTCCACTGCTATAAAGATAAAGATGAATTTAGGGGTTACTTTTTGTACTTTATACACTTTGAAGGCAATTTATTTTCAAAAACTCCTTACTACTTTGCCCACACTTATACATTGTCCTCTAAGTTTATATTGTTTGCTGAGAATCTGTAACTTTACTATATAGGGTCATTCCATGTCAAGTGATCCAAAAATGAATATTTTTTTTCCCTGACGTCCTCAGATTTTTTAAATTTTTTTCCTATATGAAGAACAACTTTAGTTAATTACAAAAAAAAAGTTTTGAATTTTTTTCTTTATCAGTTAATTTTTTACAGATTTTTTAAGTTTTAAAAAAGTGCGAATTTTGGCCTGGTATGGCTTTACATTTTCTATCATATCTCGGGCTAGAAATAAGATAGAGAAACAAAATGAACACCAATCTACTCAGAACTGTGCAGGATTTCACCAGATATGTCACAAGAGGATCTTTGTTAATATTTTACCCATGTGATCGCAAGCGCAAAACTTTAAAACGCATTTCCGAAAAATCGGCGCGCTTTAAATATTTCAAAAACTGCCCATGTGTCTGCTTTGCTCTTAGCCACATCTGTACCAAATTTCAAGTTGGGATCGCGATGGGATCATATTTTAAAATATTTTACTATTAATAGCGTCAATGGGTCATTCTATATCAAGTGATCTAAATATGAATATTTTTTTTTACCTGACGTCTTTAGATTTTTTTTATTTTTTTTCCCTTATGAAGTACTACTTTAGTTAATTACAAATTAAAAGTTTAGAATTTTTTTCTTCATCAGTTCATTTTTTACAGATTTTTAAAGTTTAAAAAAGGGTGAATTTTGGCCTGGTATGACTTTACATTTTTTTATCTCAGGCTAGAAATAAGATAATGAAGTGGGAGAGGCATCATTTTACTCAGAACGGTAACAGCTTTCATTTGATATGTTACAAGACTATGTTTCTTTATATCAAATTCAAACTGACGGGCAATTGTGAAAAAATTACTGATTGTGTTCTTGGTTATATTTGTGCAGAGATTCAACTTGGGACCTGTCAAATTTATATATTTTTTATTTTATGGTTGTATGAGTTATCACAACTTATTGAATAAAACATTTATATGCAACAAAAAAGAAACACAAAAAACAAATCCCATAAGTGCCAGGATAAATACATCTTAATCATCAGAACACACAACGCTCAGCATTTTCAACTTGAATGTATTGAACAAACCAAAAGAAGAAAGGTGATCATATCCTCAAGTTTGATTAAACAAGATTAAAAGAACCAAAAATGTTAACCCCTATTTATACATATAAATTTGTTTTCTATTCTATCACTAAACATGTGATTTATGAAGTGTTTAATAAGAATAGTACAGTAGTTAAATCATCGTTCTATAAATTATGAACTAATCAAACAATTAATAGTATGTTTTTAAAGTGGCATTTTATCAATTTGTCCCTTCTAGTGGGTGAAATGTAATCTTGTCCATAAACGCTTACTAGCAATCGCCATTTCCTTGTGTGTCAAAGAGTATGTCCACCCGGTCACGGTGTTCGGCTCCGCCTGAGTTAATATCTGATTTTTGTGCACTTTTAAAATGTCTGGCTTTCTTGGATACACAAAGGATGGCGCTGGACCAGAAGGATACAATAAAGTCAATTCTACTTCTTCATTTTCACAATCTTTGGAGACTACAGTAGCCAGCCACCAGCGCCAATCATATTCATATTTTTTCAAAAGGATTGCAACAGTGTCTATGATAAAATGCTGTTTCTTGAGAAGTAGCAGCCATTGATGTGTGGGAAAAATACAGTTAATATTAAGTAAGGAAGATAGGTAATAAAAATAAAGATTTACAGTACACTTGAGATAGAACTGTATTACTATAAAGTGAGTTTTAGGGCTAGCGCGCACAGTTTTTTCTGTCTGCAGATACACGCTGCAGTTTTGGCAGCTTGTTTTTCTACCAAGTTTTTACCACATATGCGTTAGTTTTTTTAATCGCTAGTGAAAAAAATGGCAGCTTTTTTTATATAAATGATAAATGCTGCGTTTATTGCAGCGATTAAAAAGTAGTTCAAGCAGTGATTTACTCACTCTTGAGTGTTTCCAAAAACACTGCATGTGGTGAACCCCATAGAAATCAATGGGGCTGTTTTTCTGAATGATGATCCCTAAGAATAGCACTGTGTGTATTGGCCCTTAATAATAAAAGCATTAAACTATTAATATATTTACTCACCCATATTTTAGTACACAGCCTTGATGGCTTTGTACAGACTATTGTTTGTTCAGGAGTGAAGATGTCCAGACTCGTCAGGACATGAAAGGTCTGAACGAGCTTGTCTTACTTCCTGAATGCAGTGGGTAGACACTTAACATGATTGACAGAGCTGTTGGCCTATCATCTGCTCTGCATTCACTGTCTATCCCTGTGCTTTCTCAGGTTGAGCCCTAACAAAGCTTTTTCCTATATGTCCTCTCCTGCTTCTAAGCTGTAACATATCAAAATAATACAGTAATGTCTAAAAATAATGGATTTGATAAATATAGACCCCACGCTTTTAGACCACAGGTTGAACAGATCTGAATTCAAGATTTTTGAATTGACACTATAATAGTTAAATATTTTAAAATATGATCCCATCACAATCCCAACTTGAAATTTGGTACAGATGTGGCTAAGAGCATAAAAGACACATGGGCAGTTTTGGAAAATTTTTATTAAAACGTTTTTTTGGAAATGCGTTTCAAAATGTTGCGTTTGCGTTCGCATGGGAAAAAAAATTAAAATTAACAAATATACTCTTGTGACATATCTGGTGAAAGCCTGGACAGTTCTGAGTAGAATGGTGTTTATTTTGTTTCTCTATCTTATTTCTAGCCCAAGATAAAAAAATGTAAAGTCATACCAGGCCAAAATTCACACTTTTTTTAAACTTTAAAAATCTGTAAAAAATTAACTGATGAAGAAAAAAATTCTAAACTTTTAATTTGTAATTAACTAAAGTAGTACTTCATAAAGGAAAAAAAATTTAAAAAATCTAAAGACGTCAGGTAAAAAAAAATATTCATATTTAGATCACTTGATATGGAATGACCCATTGACGCTATTAATAGTAAAATATTTTAAAATATGATCCCATCGCGATCCCAACTTGAAATTTGGTACAGATGTGGCTAAGAGCAAAACAGACACATGAGCAGTTTTTGAAATATTTAAAGCGCGCCGATTTTTCAGAAATGCGTTTTAAAGTTTTGCGCTTGCGATCACATGGGTAAAATATTAACAAAGATCCTCTTGTGACATATCTGGTGAAAGCCTGTATACTTCTGAGTAGAATGGTGTTTATTTTGTCTCTCTATCTTATTCCTAGCCTTAGTTATGAGGAGAAACGTAAAGGCAGGCAACAGCAAAATTCGCACTTTTTCCGAACTTTGAAAATCATTTAAAAAAAAAAAAAAAATTTTTTTTAATTTTCTCTTCACATTTTGCATTGTCTGACATGCTATTATCAAATAACAAAATCTCAAAAGAATTAAAAATATAGAGGTAATAATCATTGGTTCACTTGACATGGAATGACCCTATAGCAATAATAATACTTAATAATTAATAATAATAGCAATACATTACATGTACATATATCTAAAATATAATCTAATATATGAAGCTGATTGTATGTATATGTGTGTATAGCATAAATCTGCCCCCTCCATGTAGCCATGCTCCTTTCATAGCCCCACCCCTCCACATAGCCACATCCCCTTCATAGCTCTGCCCCTCATATAACCCCATCCTATTCAAAGCTCTGTCTCCTTTATAGCCCCACCCCCTCCACATCCACTTTTATAGCTCTACCTTCTTTATAGCCCAAACCCCTTCATGGATGTATGTAAATGTATGTATGGATAGCCATGCCCCTTCACAGCTACGCTTCGCCACATAGCCCCAACCCCTTCATATCTCTGCTTATCCACATAGCCCCAGGAAAAACCAAGAATGTTGTTTATCAAAATGCTCTTAAATGAGTTGCAAATAAAAAACTATACATTGCTTTTGTAATCATTTAGTAATTTGTGATGCAAATCTGTAGTGTTGAATATATGATGTCGTGGGCTCTACAGCTAATATATATATATATATATACATATATATATATATATACTATATATATATACAAATTGAAAAAAAGGGGGGAGCAGCACTGCCAAAAATATAGGATGTAAATCATCCAACCTGTCTTCAAAGCTCCTTATACATACAATAGAAAGAAGGCTGCAGCACTTCTATTGTTAGATGAAAATCAAGCCTTTAATCTGGTCCTAGATATCTTTGGCAACGTTTCAGGCACACATGCCTTTTGTCCAGCAGTGGATAGTCTGGGATATCTATTGAGAGCATTGACACAGTTAAGGAGCAATTGTTAGAGGAGAAGGAAAAAAAGAGGAGTCAAGAAGGATAGCAGAGTATAAATAATGAAAACAACCAGAAAATGAAGGAATAGAAAAATTAATATTCCTATTGATAGATACAGTGTTGGCCAAAAGTATTGACACCCCTGCAATTCTGTCAGATAATACTCAGTTTCTTCCTGAAAATGATTGCAATCACAAATTCTTTGGTATTATTATCTTCATTTAATTTGTCTTCAATGAAAAAAACACAAAAAGAATTGTCCTAAAGCCAACTTGGATATAGTTCGACACCAAACATAAAAAAGGGGGTGGACAAAAGTATTGGCACTGTTAGAAAAATCATGTGATGCTTCTCTAATTTGTGTAATTAACAGCACCTGTAACTTACCTGTGGCACCTAACAGGTGTTGGCAATAACTAAATCACACTTGCAGCCAGTTGACATGGATTAAAGTTGAATCAACCTCTTTCCTGTGTCCTGTGTGTACCACATTGAGCATGGAGAAAAGAAAGAAGACCAAAAACTGTCTGAGGACTTGAGAAACCAAATTGTGAAGAAGTATGAGCAATCTCAAGGCTATAAGTCCATCTCCAAAGGCCTGAATGTTCCATTGTCTACCGTGTGCAGTGTCATCAAGAAGTTTAAAGCCCACTGTGGCTAACCTCCCTAGATGTGGACGGAAAAGAAAAATTGACAAGAGATTTCAACGCAAGATTGTGCGGATGGTGGATAAAGAACCTTGACTAACATCCAAACAAGTTCAAGCTGCCCTGCAGTCCGAGGGTACAACAATGTCAACCCATACTATCCGTCGGCGTCTGAATCAAAAGGGTATGTATGGTAGGAGACACAGGAAGACCCCAATTCTTACCCCGAGACCTAAAAAACCAGGCTGGAGTTTGCCAAAACTTACCTGAGAAAGCCTAAAACATTTTGGAAGAATGTTCTCTCTTTTTGGGCAAAGGCATCAACATAGAGTTTACAGGAGAAAAATAGAGGCATTCAAAGAAAAGAACACGGTCCCTACAGTCAATCATGTCGGAGGTACCCTGATGTTTTGGGGTTGCTTTGCTGCCTCTGGCACTGGACTGATTGACCGTGTGCATGGCATTATGAAGTCTGAAGACTACCAACAAATTTTGCAGCATAATGTAGGGCCCAGTGTGAGAAAGCTGGGTCTCCCTCTGAGGTCATGGGTCTTCCAGCAGGACAATGACCCAAAACACACTTCAAAAAGCAGTAGAAAATGGTTTGAGAGAAAGCACTGGAGACTTCTAAGGTGGCCAGCAATGAGTCCAGACCTGAATCTCATAGAACACCTGTGGAGAGATCTAAAAATGGCAGTTTGGAGAAGGCACCCTTCAAATATCAAGGACCTGGAGCAGTTTGCCAAAGAAGAATGGTCTAAAATTCCAGCAGAGCATTGTAAGAAACTCATTGATGGTTACCGGAAGCGGTTGATCGCAGTTATTTTGGCTAAAGGTTGTGCAACCAAGTATTAGGCTGAGGGTGCCAATACTTTTGTCTGGCCCATTTTTGTAGTTTTGTGTGAAATGATCAATGTTTTGCTTTTTACTTCATTCTCTTTTGTGTTTTTTCATTGCAGACAAATTAAATGAAGATAATAATACCAAAGAATTTGTGATCGTAATCATTTTCAGGAAGAAACTTAGTATTATCTGACAGAATTGAAGGGGTGTCAATACTTTTGGCCAACACTGTATAGGGATTCTCTATACATCCACAAATCCTAACTGGTATGTCATCAAATTACAAAATGTGCTAATCCAAAAGTCAATCCAATTTCTTCTCCAAAGGAACAGGTAAACACATGTAAAAAGCTCACAATAAAAAAGTATCTTATGAATGAGGGTCCGGAGTAGCATTTCCGAAGTGCAGAAAGGTTGGACCAAAAACACAGGAAAAAAGAAATCTAAGTAAAATATACAAAATGGGAAGATTAATATCAAATTGATGTTAATCTTCACATTTTGTATGTTTTACTTAGATTCCTGAGGTGACAAGGGTTATTTGCATTCTTTGTATCAAAAAATTAAGTAGAGGCAAAAAATCCAATCATTTGAGTAGTACCGTATATACTCGTGTATAAGCCGACCCGTGTATAAGCCGACCCCCCTACTTTTGCCCCAAAATCTGGGAAAACCTATTGACTCGTGTATAAGCCGAGGGTGGACCCCAGCACAGGTATACAGCCCCCAGCAGTGTGGTATACAGGCCCCCGCAGTGGTGTACAGGCCTCCCCAGTGGTAGTATACAGCCCCCAGAAGTGTGGTATAAAGCAGCCTCCCCAGTGGTACATACAGGCCCCAGCAGTGTTACAGCAGCCTCCCCAGTGGTATATACAGCAGCAGCCCCAGAGATATATACAGCAGCCCCAGTGGTAGTATACAGCAGCCCCAGAGATATGTACAGCAGCCCCAGTGGTAGTATACAGCAGCCCCAGAGGTATATACAGCAGCCCCAGTGGTAGTATACAGAAGCCCCAGAGGTAGTATACAGCAGCCCCAATAGTAGTATACAGCAGCCTCAGTGGTATATACAGCAGCAGCCCCAGTAGTAGTATACAGAAGCCCCAGTGGTAGTATACAGCAGCCCCAGTAGTAGTATACAGCAGCCCCAGTAGTAGTATACAGCAGCCCCAGGGGTATATACAGCAGCCCCAGTAGTAGTATACAGAAGCCCCAGTGGTAGTATACAGCAGCCCCAGTAGTAGTATACAGCAGCCCCAGTAGTAGTATACAGCAGCCCCAGTAGTAGTATACAGCAGCCCCAGAGGTATATACAGCAGCCCCAGTAGTAGTATACATAGGCCCCAGTGGTAGTATACAGCAGCCCCAGTAGTAGTATACAGCAGCCCCAGTAGTAGTATACAGAAGCTCCAGTGGTAGTATACAGCAGCCCCAGTGGTAGTATACAGCAGCCCCAATAGTAGTATACAGCAGCCCCAGTAGTAGTATACAGCAGCCCCAGGGGGTATATACAGCAGCAGCCCCAGGGGGTATATACAGCAGCAGCCCCAGGGGGTATATACAGCAGCAGCCCCAGAGGTATACAGACCCCCCCATAGGTAGTATACAGGGGCCCCAGCTGTATACAGCAGCCCCAGCTGTATACAGCCCCCCCGTGGTAACCAGGGCCCCCCTTGCTGCACCTGTAAAGGAAGAAGTCAGTATACTTATCGCTGCCGCCGCCGCCGCCGCTCCGTTTCTCGGTCACCGCGCTGCTCCGGGTCTTCATGCTTCCTGTTCCTTCTCCGGCACTCGAACAATGACGTCATTTCCTGAGCGCCGGAGAAGGAACAGGAAGCATGAAGACCCGGAGCAGCGCGGTGACCGAGAAGCGGAGCGGCGGCGGCGGCGCAGCGATAAGTATACTGACTTCTTCCTTTACAGGTGCAGCAAGGGGGGCC
Organism: Allobates femoralis; assembly: GCA_033576535.1. NCBI lineage: Eukaryota > Metazoa > Chordata > Amphibia > Anura > Aromobatidae > Allobates > Allobates femoralis. The sequence continues at coordinate 314,566,403 of JARQOC010000003.1, forward strand.
CTGGTTACCACGGGGGGGCTGTATACAGCTGGGGCTGCTGTATACAGCTGGGGCATATATATAAGTTATATGATTACCGTATATACCCGTGTATAAGCCGAGGGGGGACTTTTCAGCACATTTTTTGTGCTGAAAAACTCGGCTTATACACAAGTATATACGGTAAATGGATGAACCAACCATATGGCCCAGCCCCTTGCGTTACCTCTGGGAAAATTACTGCACTTAAACTGTGCCCAGTGGGCCTCACCGAACTCTGTCCGCCGCATCAAACATTATCTGCTGCGTCGTCCTCCTCCGTCAGCATGGCAAGTGTTGTCTGACAGGTGTCAAGAAACAGGACCTCCACTTGTTTATCAGCTACAGTCGGGGTGAGTGACAGCCCCTCAACTGTTATGGAAGTGGACACGCCTGCTAGTTTTGACTGATCCCAGAGGCCAAGCACACCACTTGTTTGTCAAATCACCATCTGGGCCTTCACCTCCTTCACAGTGCAGCAGCTTGTTGGGTACACCCTACTACACCCTCTTTCAGCACAGCAACCAGCCATGGGTCCCACAGTTGTAGTCACAGAAAAATGATTTCCTCCTACACATCGCGAAGCAAAGTGCTTGAACTTGGCCATTTCCAATTTATTCACCATGGAAATGCTGCCTTTCCACCTGGTGGATACAGATGGTTTCCGAAAACTGATGGCCCTTGCAACCACCCAGTATCAGTTGCCGAGTCACTATAACATGAGAGAAAACAATTCTAGTTTTGTCACTTTTTACAACCTGTTAGGCCACCTTCACATTACGATTTGAAGGGAGCCGATGCTCTCCGCGTCACGTGACTGTGACATCACCGCAGGTCCTGAACAGCAGAGGGAGCGCTCTGCTGACACCGGCAGCCTGCGGGAGCCACCGGGAGCCTAGAAGTAGATGGCGGAAGACGGCGGGGGCTCGGGAGGAGGTGAGAATAACCTTTATTTTTTTTTTTTAACACTTGTGCTCCTAGTTAGGAGCAGTTTTACTGTACTGAGCATGCTCAGTACAGTAAAACGGGGTCCGAGGAGACATAGATGTTTCCTCGGACCCTTCTCCATAGGGCCCCATGTTATAGGGATCGGACCGAATCGGATGTGCACTAAATGCCATCCGATTTGGTCCGATCCGAATCTGTCAGATTTTATTTTCAGTGCTAAAATCGGAGCAGGCTCCGATTTTAGCACTGATAATAAAATCGGACAGAATCGGATCGGACCAAATCGGATGGCATTTAGTGCACATCCGATTCGGTCCGATCCCATAGGGATACATGGGGTCCGAAAATTGGTCCGATGCTGTCCAATTTTTCTCGGACAGCATCGGAATTGCGAAAATCGTTATGTGAAAGCAGCCTTAGATGTGACATGTTAAATGTGTTTAGCACAATCTGGCAGTATTCCTGCATATCACGGTCTCTTTTTCTTTTAGAAATGGGGTAGACAAGGGCGCAATGGGTCGAATCTCCCAAAATTAATTGAAAGCCAATAATCAAAACTGCCCACTTTGTACAGTGGTGAGGCCCACAACTGGTATCAATGCCTGGTATCAGCTGCTGCAGGACCCCCGCTCAAGGCGGTAAACATACAATGAATATGGACAGGTATGGTCCGCGCTGCTGAGAATAAAATGAAAGACGTCCAAGGTAAAATAGATAGGTGCTTTATTCCATGCCCTATGCATTTCAAGCCCGTCCCAGCCTCTTCCTCAGGAGTAACACCATCAATAATCTTTTCCTTTTAGAACACTGTGTTTTGTGGGATCACCCTCTGCATCTCTGGAGAAGAAGTAGCCATGTTAGATCAGTACCAGACAGGATCCCAGGCCAGGCACACATTTTGCATCCTGCTCTCGTCTTGTGAACTCCAAACATCCTTGCCAAGCTAATCTGGTGAAAGTTATACTCCTGTCTGCAGGTTTGTTGTTTTGGAGCCTGTCGTTATGATTGTACAGCAATTGTTTTTGCACATAAGGATTATGTCTATGGAGATGTATGTGTGTTCTATGGTCCTCCATTTTACAGTAACAATCCTCTCTATTGAACACTGTCATGGCTATTTATGATGTTAATCCATTGCTCATGTATTCTCTCTGCTGTGTATTATCGCTATTGTTGTTTCCTGTGATATGCTTAGCACTGATTTGTATTATTTTTATTCTTATAGTTTTACCGCATACTTGATGAATCACACACATTGAATCACATCATTCACTCACTGTTGAACAATAAACAATAGACTACAGAACCAATAGTCTGTTTACTTGGGATCAATAATGTAATAGTCTACTTCTGGCACACTCTTAAGGCATAAAGGCAAGTTCAAATTGGTGTTCAAATAAGTTCAGTGTTTATTTTTGTATTTCAAGATGAAGAAAGTGCCACAATGTTTCGGCAATATGCCTTGGTCATGTTACAGCTGACAAAAGAATAACAAGATAAAAGACAAAAATATGGGGTCTAAGGCACTTTTACAATGAGGCAAGATGGTGGCATTTTTGCAGAAAAGGGGGTTTGACTTCCTAATGGAAGAAGGTACTGGGAATCCGTGCTATGTTAACTGGTCCACCCTGCTGCATGACCACCGTTCCAAAAGACTGCGCACCATCTTTTTTGAGGAGGAGGTTACCTTTATGAAGGTATGGGGCCACAAGGGATGGTTCATGGTTGGAGTATGTCGAGTTGCCACCACCAACAAATTTGAGAAGTGGCAAGAGGAGAGAATGCGGTGTTAGATGGAAAACAGGCCTCCCTTAGTCAGCCAGCCAGCTGCACCCAAACCCACAGGGCATGTCAGTGTTCCATAAGCTGCTCTTGTCTCTCTTAATGTACCGTCACACGCGGCAATTTTCCTAGCAATTTCACTGGCAATTTGCTGTTTGCAGTGAAATCATGGACACATTGTTCTATTTTGTTGCCGTGTACAAATGGAACAATGTGTCCATGATTTCACATCAACGAGCAAATTGCCAGTGAAATTGCTAGCAAAATTGCCGCGTGTGACGATACCTTTTAGAGGGGGTGATCGAATTCTATTTCCTCCATCATCTTCTCCAGCAGTGGCCATGATGGAGTGTGCTGGGGGGCAGGTGGTGGTGGAGAATGCAACCCCTGAGACTGCCCGGCAGAGGAGTATCATCACCAACAGCGACTATCAGCCTGGTCAGTGCTAAAAAGGCTAGCACACAGTTTGAACACCAAGTAAATTTGACTTTCCTTAAAAAGGCGTCTTGTGCTTGGTCGATGATCTATCCCTTTGATGGCATTTGGCCTAGAGAAGGACTTGTTTGAGTTTGTTTTCAGTTCTTCCTTGACCAAAGCCTGTTTTTTTGTTAATATCACCTTCCTACATTTTGTGAAGTTTGCGCTTTACCCTGCTGTATTAGTGAGCATGCATTCAGCCTTTGAGCTACAACTCAAAGCCCTTAATAAATGCTGTCCTTCATGGATTTTCCACCATTTTAACCCCTTCACCACCCAGCGATTTTTCATTTTTCATTTTCGTTTTTTGCTCCCCTGCTTCCAAGAGCCATACCTTTTTTATTTTCTCATCAATATAGACATATGAGGGCTTGTTTTTTGCAGGACGAGTCAGATGCAATTATTTATTTTACTATATAGTGTACAGGAAAATGGGAAAAAAATTCCAAGTGCAGTGAAATTGAAAGAAAAGTGCAATTAAAGGATAGCTTTTGGTTTTTTTTAGTTGCCATGTTCACTATATGGTAGAAGTGACATAACGGTATGATGTCTCAAGTCGGTACGAGTTCGTAGATACCAAACATGTACACTTTCACTGGTATCTAAGTAGTGAAAAAAAATTCAGAAGTTTGAAAAAAAATAAAAAGTATTGCACTTTTCGCACCATGTTCTGCACCTTGTAGCGTTCTCATTTTTCGGGACCTGGGGCTGTTTGTTGTTTTATTATTGCAGCTTGAGCTGACGTTTCTAATTATATCATTTTTGGGTGGATGCGCTATTTTGATCGCCCGTTATTGCATTTTATAGCAAAGTTGCTGTGACCACAAAAACGTAATTTTGGCTTTTGGACCTTTTTTTTCCGTTACACATTTTGCGGTTCTCATTAATTGATTTTATATCTTGATAGATCGGGGGTTACTGAATGCAGCGATACCAAATATGTGTATTTTTTTAAAAATTTTAATACTTTTATTTTGAATGGTGGAAAAGGGGGGTGATTTGAACTTTTGGTTTTTTTTTCATGTTTTTAAAAACCCTACTTTTCACTTGATATTTTTTTTTACACAGCCCTATAGGGCGCCACACTGCTGCAGCATATGATCGCTTGTGACAGGTCCCTATGAGCTTCCTTTCACAAATGCACACTGTGAGTGGTTGGCAGCGCTTGCCAGTCACTCACAGGAAGCAATCAGTGATAGCTTTCGGGGTTTCGGCAGGACCCTGGGCTATCACGTGAGCAACGATATTATTGCAGGATCTCCGGTGCAACACTCCTTTCTAGCGCGGTTAACAAAGACGCCACATATATCTAACAGCAAGTGAGACATAACATCACAGCGGGAAATGGAACTCCAGAGGACCCACTGAACAGCCAAAGAAAGGTACAGAGAAGATCCTTATTACCGCTTATTTCCAGCACACAGTGCCTACTTAGTTATATTAATAGATGGTGATTCAGCAACAATATCACCTAGGGTTAGGAATTATTGATACTAAATAGCAAGACATTTAACAGCAATAGCTCATAAGGAATGTAGAGGAGATATCTCAGCAGATAGGTTCCAGCAAGATATCACACAGTAATCCTCTACCAGGGACATATAGGGGGATATATCACTATACAACACTAGAAGATGACCTATGATATACCCTGACATATATAAGCAATACACTAAAAGCAGTATGATTAGTAAATAGGTAATGGTCTTTTCACAAACAACTGAAGACGTCTGCAGATTCTCCTCAGCCACCATCACCTGCAGAGAGGACTTCACTAATCAGAATCACTGACACCCATACAATTATACAAAAGACTATTTAGTAAGTAAAGCAGTACACTTATTAATAGTAAAATATCCCACAGTACTAGCTAACCTATATTTTAATAATGATTTACTTTTCCTTAGATTACCATCACATATAGAGGAATTAGATCCCACAGAATCACTGCACCACAGATGGTTCTGCACAAAATCTACAATTTTACCAAGTAAGGCTGGCTTCACACCACGGTGTGATCCGGTCCGGGGCTGTCCGGGATGACCCTGACAGCCCAGGACCGGATCAGCACACAGAACCGGAGGGCCAAATGTGCTCTCCGGTCCTGTGTGCAGCCGCAACTGCTGATTTTTCAAGACCGCGGCTAGCATGGAGCTAGCCGCAGTCCTGAAACAACAGCGGCGTGCAGCCGCCAGTGTCCAGTGCCCGGATCCTCCCGGTCCGGGGCAATCTGGCCTCATAGGCTCCCATGTTAGGGAGCGCCGGATTGCCCCGGCTCCAGGACAATCCGGGACAATCCGGGATCCGGCAAATTGGGGAGACTTTTCTCCCCAGACAAAAAAATGATGCAAGCATAATTTTTGTGTCCGAAGAGAATAATCCGTATTCTCCTGGATTGTCCCGAAGTGATGAAACCGGATGGCAGAGAGCTGTCATCCGGCTCCATCCGGCCCCATTGGCTGCTATGGGGCCAAAAACCAGTCCGGGGCTGTCTGGTTTACACCGGACAGCCCCGGATCAAAAAATCCATGGTGTGAAGCCAGCCTAAGTAGAAAGACACATTTTAAGAAAGAAATTCCAACAATAAACACACACCACAATTAATAGGAGGTATTTGATTATTTCATAGAGTCCCAGTATTGGATGCCTGTAACATATTATATCATAGTACTTTATATTAAGAGAGATTGAACCAATTCTCCTCTACAATGTACCAACTTACTATTTGTACAAGTAAGTGAAAACTTATATTATAAATCTTAGAGGATCTCAAACACCACAAATAAAAGTTAAAGGTACCCATTAAATCCATAGGTCCTTATTTTTGGAAAAAAGGTAACCATACATAACTACCAGCACTATAAAATGGCTATACATCAGGAGGTAAGAATAAAATCTCCTAAATAAGGACATTTTTACACAAAGAAATTAATAGCACAGTAAAGACACTCATATAATATCATCACTTTGTTTATAGATTGACCATAAAAACATTGAAGGCAAGTGCAATACAACGAACCGAAATGATCGCCTATAACCTACAGAACCCGCACATAAGCTGAAGAAGAAGCCCCTAGAAAAGGGTTTCATGACAAACTAGGAGACCACCTAATGACATCACTCCAGAATAGGATTCCATGTATATTCTGATTGCTCCATTGTGTTGTATATACACATGGTTTTATAGTTTGAAAAACCTTTTATTGGGATATTATGCTAGATACCATATACCGTATTTTTCACTTTATAAGACGCACCGGATTATAAGACGCACCCCCACATTTGATGAAGGAAAAGAGGAAAAAATAATTTTTAATGTTACATGGGGTTCACCTTATAATGCCAGTGTCCGTCTTATATATATGTCCTCCAACCTGGAATATATATCCCCCACATAGCCTTCATTTTGGCACACTGTCCCCCCCCATCCTGGCACAGTCCCCCATGTTAGCACACAGTCCCCATATAATGCTGGCACACAGTCCCCATATAAGGCTGGCACACAGTCCCCATATAAGGCTGGCACACAGTCCCCATATAATGTTGGCACACAGTCCCCATATAATGCTGGCACACAGTCCCCATATAATGCTGGCACACAGTCCCCATAAGGCTGGCACACTCCCCATAGTGCTGGCACACTGCCCATAAGGCTGGCACACTGCCCATAAGGCTGGCACACTCCCCATAGAGCTGGCACACTCCCCATAAGGCTGGCACACTCCCCATAGTGCTGGCACACTCCCCATAAGGCTGGCACACTCCCCATAGTGCTGGCACACTCCCCATAGTACTGGCACACTCCCCATAAGGCTGGCACACTCCCCATAGTGCTGACACACTCCCCATAAGGCTGGCATACTCCCCATAAGGCTGGCACACTCCCCATAAGGCTGCCGCACATTTAAAATAATAAACAATGTCATACTCACCCCTCTCCTCGCTCCCTCGCCGTCCGCGCTATGACCGCTCTCTGTGCTCTCTGTGCTATGGCGGCATCCGGGTACTGTGAGCAGCGCGCAGGTGATTACGTCACTCTGCAGCGATGCTCACAAGACCCGGATGCCGGCAAGACAGCGGGGATGGCGGTGACAGCAGGGAGCGAGGAGAGCAGTGAGTATGATTGTGCTCCCTGGGATAGTCAGTGCCTTCCACACTTTCATTGTGTGGAATGCACTGACTATCCACATGGGACCGCAGCCTCTGGGCTGCGGTTCCGCTCCTGTAGTATGGGCTACTCCCGCTGGTGATTGACAGCGGGAAGCAGTGCATATTACAGGAGATAATGAGCGGCCCCATGTGACCACGGGGCCACTGCTGCAGCCTCCTGAGAGCCCCCGGACACCGCTCCACAGCCCCCCCCACCACACAAGTATTGTTTCACATTATAAGACGCACCCCCCACTTTCCCCCAAAATTTTGGGGAACAATAGTGCGTCTTATAATGCAAAAAATACAGTACTTCTTAGGTGCATATTTTTTTATTGGTTGACACTTTAAATGCATTTTTAATAAAGTTTTTAAATAGTGAGTTATACACGCACATTTTAAAGAAACACAGATTGTTTTATACTACCTGAATTGGTACATAGTGAATAAAATAAGAGATTGTACAAGTACTACCTAGTATCAAATAATGTAAGAATAGGATAAAATGTATTTGCTTTTTAAATAAACATCCCAAAGAAAGGGTTGAACAGACAAATTTGGTAATTTATTTTATTCGATATACCTACCTAAGAGTTAGCGTCTATCCTTAACCACTTATCTAAATCACTAGTATTTGAAAACTAAGAGGGGATATACGCAGTACCTGCCAAAGGTCAGTGCAGCAACTTATTAGGATAACCTTAATACAGGCTAGCTCCGGTGTACACTATAACTGTACTTTTAAGGTTTTGGATCAGTGTTATTAACCCCTCAGACCCCGCTGTCATTCACTGACAGGGGGTCCAAGGGATTAACAGCACCAATCGGATCCCGGATCTGATCGGTGCTGTAAGCCCGACATCTCAGCTGATGAGATCAGCCGAGATGTCGGGTGTTTGATGTGAGCGCCGCACCGGAGCTCACATCAAACAACAGGACCCAACACTTGACGTTGTATTACATCAAGGGTCGGGAAGGGGTTAAGAGTTTGCTGATCACTATGGAATATTCGTTATATATTCATATATGTTTGTTTGAGACTTATTATAGCCTGTGTCACAGTACAGTTTTTTTACTTCTCTCCCCGTGTGCTGGGCTGCTTCTGCAAACAGGTGCTTTGCTACTGCCCTATAGAGACAGGTGAACAAGCCACAGGCCACTGAGGTATGGAAATGCAAGACACTGCACACACTCCTGTAGAACAAGACTGGCCAAGTGCAGTCCTCAAGGTCTGCAAACAGTGCATGTTTTCAAGATTCACCTAGCATTGCACAAGGTGCTGGAATAATCACCTCTGCAGGTGCTGAAATTAGCACTTGTGCAATGCTAAGGAAATCCTGAAAACTCAAAATGTTTTCAGACCTTGAGTAATGTAGTCTGCCCTAGATGTCTCTGTGGAAGTAGCCAGGGGGTAAGAGGATCCTCCAACCCTTTCACCACAGCTCCACATGTGGTTCAGATTTCTTTTTTCTGTCCCAAAATTTGCACCAAATCTGCAAGGAAAAAAAAACATGTTGGCACAGCACTCCTGAACTCTCAGACTTTGTTGGCTTCAGGATAGACATGCAGATTTTTTCAGTGAACTATTTGGCGACTTGTTTGTCAAACATATGCCAGTTCTGTAAAACAGACCAAATCCAAACTTCAAAAGGTTCGCTCATCTCCACTCCTATGTAGGTACAGTATATATACCAGCTGCAAACAGTAAATGCAATAGTAGAAAGGGATAGATGGATAAATCTGCTGAGCTGCTGGTCTTGCAGTTTTAGTGATCTACCGTACTCATTTCAGAGTTAACTAGACTCCTTCATCTGAAAAAACTGCAATAGGCTAAACTCTGAAACACATAGATTAATAAAATTTCTCTTTTGTTCTACACCATCATCTGCATTGAATATTTTCTTGTTTTATCTGTATATCTCTTTCTACTATTACATACTGTATTATATTATATAACCTTGATGGTGTGTAACATAATGACTATACTAAACACGACACAAAAACTGAAAGTTTATACACTGGAGTTAGGAAGATTTGAAGTCCATGAAGTGTTAAACTAAGTATTTTAGTATATAAGGAGATCTAAGAATATAATGTGATTGTAAAGCGGCAGCAGGCCTGTCTACTTGATGTCATGCTGTACAGAACCATTGAAAATACATAAGGCATTCTCAACTTGTCTATGAAAAGATGTTGACACCATATGTTGCAGATGACAGTACAGAATAATATGATTGGCTAATCACAATGGAGACACTAATGAAAACAGCAACTTTATACTTGTCACAAGCTTGTGCATTATGGTAAAGTCAGAACATATGGTGATTTGACTTTAAAAAAATAACAGAACACAATTTTTTTATGTTCAAAAGGCGCAATAGGCTATAATTTGCACTTGCCAGATGACTAGGAAAGTACACAGTTGCTGAAATGTATAATGTATTAGATAATATTTATGAAACATAATTTCCTTAAAGGGAACCTGTCACCAGGTTTTCCCCATATAAAGTGTGGACACCACCAGTAAGCTCTTATATACAGCATTTTAGAATGATGTATATAAGTCCCCAAGCTTATCTGCATAACATAAAAAAGAGCTTTTTTTATACTCACCTACGGGATGATTCGGTCACTGGTGTTGATCTGGTACTGTTCTCATTCCCTGCTTCATGTGGATGACGCATTTTAGGTTTGCGCATGTCCTGGAGAGCAATGGAGGATGCTGTGTGGATGACACAGTTTGCGTCATCCAAATGAAGGCGAGAGGTGGTGCCAGATCAAAATTGGCAATGGCCATCGGACTGGTGCACCCTATAGATGAGTATAATAAAAGCTGTTTTTTTACATTATACAGATCGACCTGGGGACTTGTATATTACATTCTACAGTAGAATGCTGTATATAAGGGCTTACTGGTGGTGGACGCACAATATATGGAAAAAAACCTGGTGACAGGTTCACTTTAATCTAAAATTAATCAATATATCTCTACTGATACATTTACAAATTAACTTTGTAAAGAAAATGGAATTTGTGCATGCTATCAAGTGTACTACCATGGTATAAAAATTATGGTTAAATTCCTTTAAAACGTTCTTATAGGCAACCTGTTACCTTGGAAAATGCTATTTTCCTGTAGATATAAGGTTAATCTGTAGGAAATAGTGTTACAATGCTTCCTGCTGCCTGGGAGAAACTTTTTTTTCTCCCAGGAGCTGCCGGCTTTTGGTCATAGGGACATGCATGGAGTAATTACAGCCATTATACTGTGAATGGCGGCTGCAAGCACAACCTGGTACTTTGACAGCTTGCACTGCACACATGCGCTGCACAGCATGTTGACAACCTAAGTGCCACTCCATGCACGCTCCCATGACTAAAGGATGGTGGCTCCCAAGAGGAAATACTTTCTATTCTCCCAGTAGATGCTGTTTCCATAAAGAAGTCAAGCAACATTGTAATACTGTTAACCCCTTAGTAATCAGGCCAAAGTTTCTGACCAGCAATAATGCTGGAATGGTTTAACACAGAGGTCCCCAACTCCAGTCCTCAAGGACCATCAACAGTGCATGTTTTCAGGATTTCCTTAGTATTGCACGTGATAATTTAATCACATGATGATGAATTCAACCTCTGTTCAATACTAAGGTAATCCTGAAAACATGACCTGTTGGTGGGTCTTGAGGACCTGAATTGGGGACCTCTGGTTTAACACATACTAGTGATTTGAGATAGCTTTTTCATGCCACTTTATACTTTATGTTAATGGTAAATTGAGGTTGATTTGTATTGTTTATTTTTATAATAATGTCAACATTTTAAAAAAATGTTGCAGTTTATACATTTTAAATGATTATCCCTTTAATCCACATAGTGCGAGCCACCTGTACGAATACAGCTGAGGAGGAGAGATGTGACACAGCCATAGACACAATCGCTGTTTGTCCCTGGATGTATCACCCCTTAACTGCTGAGATTGGTAATAATCACAGCAGTGATTCCAAGGGTGCTGGGAGAGGGAGCGCATGCCCCAATAACCTGACCCAAGCCTCAGAGATCATGTGATCTCTGGGACTTGGGTCTGCAGTATGAGATTATTGCCATACAGTGCAGCTGCAATCAGTGTGACCCCAAAGACAGCAGCAAGAGGATGTTTTTTTCAATTGCTGCAGTCTCTGAATGTAACAGAGGTGATTGAGCTTCGTAGGACCATCACTGTGGATTACTGTCAGAGGGTATATTTCGGATAATTAATTGGATATTGAGAGTTTTCGGTCTTATTTATTTCAAATACAGGATTTTTCTCTATGTGGTGTATTATTTACTATTACATAGCGGTTACATATGGCCAGGTCTACATTAGGAACCCTGACTTAGTGCCAGCTGGAAATACAAAGCTGGCATTAATCCCTTTATTACCCTGTTTACCACCACCACAGTGCAACTGCAAGAGTCAGATAAAGTGGCAGAAAATGGTGCTTCTGACCTGCCCCAGGGCTATGCGGCACTCAGAACCAGGCTTCGATGTGTTCGGGGGAGTCACGGGGGTGGAGACCCGGCTTCTGTGACACTAGGGATCAGTTTAAAAAGTTTTTGGGGGATAGGAATTTAGGGATAGGTGTTGTGATGCCACCTGTGGTTTCCGGCTATTGGGCGCTGCAATGTGTGGCCTCCGAGGATGATGGATGAGCAGCTGTGGTGTTAATGCGCCCCACAGGTGGAGTGGTTCCCTGGGGCAGCCCTGACAGTCTATGGCAATGGTAGGCCGTGGGGGTGCAAGATTCAGGACGCTGAATAACTGACAGACATGCAGGGGTAGTTTCCTTTTACCTTTACTGCAGTTGCAAACATCAGGGTACAGTCCACAATCGATCTTAGGAATCCGAGTAGCCCGGAAGCAAGTTAGGGATCTCCTCACTCGGCTGCATCTCTGCCTGCTGGTCCTGGCTGCCTGTAGCTAGCTAAGCTGCGACCCTTTACTCTTATACTCCTTTACTCTCACTGGTAGGGCAGGCAGCTCGAGTCCTTCCCGGGTTCCACTTCTCTGACCACTGTCCCTGGGCTCTTCTACGCTGCTGTGCCTCCAGGTGCTTAGGTGGCCGGGAGACTTGGAATCCCCCATTCTCTGGTTTTGGCTGTTGGGCTTAGAACACCTATGCAACCTCGGACTCCGGTGTCCGGTTCAGGCGCTCTGCTCTGGGGTGAACCGTTAACATGTTCCTTTCCCCAGGCCCTTGCTCATGGGTACCTCACGCTGGCTAGTGAGTATCCTCGGACGAGCCTGAAACTGCTCCAGTCTGCAGGATGTCTTCTACAGTCCTCCTAGGAACTGAACTGACTAACCCTGCCTCCAGCCAGAATTTATAGGGGAGACTCCCCTGAATACGGGTTAGAGCTCCCACTTCTGGTCTGAAGTGAGGAAGGTGTTGTGTGTGTGGGTTACCTGGTGTAAATACCCTATCTTGCTTCCAAGCATGACCCTACCCCCGAGGGAGGCAAGGCCATCGTGGCAACCAAACTCTGAGGTGCCACACTTCAATTAATGCACCATTTTCAGGCATGGCTGCAGGCTGCAATTCGCAGCATGGGGGCCCAGAACGCTTGGGCCCCCCAACGCTTAGAATACCAGACCCGAGTCATATAGTTGTACCTCTCTGGCAGCCAAAAATATGGCGAAGCACTACGTCACTATTTTAAAAATTATTGCTTGAAATAATTAAAACATAAAGGTTCTTGTTGTATTGTTTACCAGCCAGGTGAAACTAGGCAGCAGGGGCTAAGTGGCAGCCAGTACCAGCCTGCTGGAACTGTACTAGTGACCAAAATACGATGAAAGAATTCACATGCTGCAGATTTTTCTGTGGGAAAATACGCTCCATTTCTACTACGGGAAAATCTGCGGCATGGTCAGAACACTTTTAATTTTCCATACACTTTACAATGTACTGTAGAATTGTCAAAATTATGCCAAAAGAAGTGGGAAAGATTCAGGAAATCCACAGCGTCGGCACATAGCCTAAAATTCACTCCTTCCATTCTGAGACTGGCTGTGCGCCCAAAAATTGTTTTCCCACCACATTTGAAGTATCAATATACTCAGGAAGAACGGTCCAACATATTTTAGAGACCATTTTATTAAGTTGCCTGTGTGAAAATTAAATTTTTTTTTCCACAAAAATGTTCTTTTAGGCCAGTTTCACCCCATGGTTTTTAGGGTCCGGGGCTGTCTGGTGTGAACCGGACAGCCTCGGATTTAATTTTGCCCCTATTGTATCCCAGTGGTGCCGGATGGGGCTGGATGGCAGTTATTTGCCATCCAGTTTTGTGTCTGTCCAGGAGAATCTGGCTGTTTTCGTTTTATGCCCCGGACACAAAATCGGAGCTTGCACCATTTTTTGTGTCCAGGATCTTCCCAGATCTTCCCAGATTCTCCTGGATCCGGCGCCCATAGCACATAAAATTGGACTGCCGGGTGCTGAAAGAGTGGCGGCTGTTAAAAGCAGCCACCGCTGAATTTCAGCACCTGGAGAGCTCCTCGGATGAAATGTCAGCACTGGACAACGGCAGCCGCTGATACCAGCACAAAACAGGATCGGATGGCATATTTGAATCTGAAGGGTGGTTTTGTGCAGTTTGAGGGGTGCAATTTTGGGAATGATGTCATTTTTGGGTGTTTTCTGTCACATAGGCCCCTCAAAGATGCTTCAAATGTGATGTGGTCCCTAAAAAAAGCTGGTTTGTAAGTTTAGTTGGAAAAATGAAAAATTGTTGATGAACTTTGAACCCTTCTAACTTCCTAACAAAAAATATCTTGTTCCCGAAATTGTGCTGATGTAAAGTAGACATGTGAGAAATGTTATTTATTAATTATTTAGTGTGACATTACTCTCTAGTGTAACAGTATAAAAATTAAAAGTTTGAAAATTGCAAAACTCCCGCCTGCTGATCGGTTTTGGCGGGCGGAAGTGAAATTAAGCAGGAGCAGAGCAGTTTTAGCGTACTGAGCATTAGACATGAGCGATGTTCAATTCGAAATGTTCGTCAATCTCAAATTCGAGCTGTTTTGGGCGGTGTTCAAGTAATTCGACGAATGCGAACAATTAGCTTCAAATTCGGCAGTTCGAGGTTATGTTCGATAACAGTTCGTTCACCAAAAGGACCCTATAAAGTAGTCTGGGGGCAGAGGAAAAGGCTGAAAAGGGGGAATGATTGTTTAAAAGCCGGCGGTAGAAGCTGCCGGTTTTTAAACAATCATTCAGCCTGATCCTCTGCCCCCCACAGCCTCTCATCCAGATCCTCTGTTCCCGCCCCCCCACCGCCTCCCATCCCGATCCTGAGTTAGGACCGGGTGGGGAGCGCAGCACCAGGGAGTGGGGAGCAAAGGCCCACGGTGGGGAAGCCGACGGCAGTGAGAAGACTTCACCCCGGCTTTCCTGCTCTGTGCTGCGCTCCCCGCTCCCTGATGCCCTCTCCCTAGAGGTTCTCTACCAGAGATGTAGCTGAGCTAAAGAAGAAAACTGGATTGGACTACGTCGGACAGAAGATAATTATTTAATAAAGATGGAGTCTAAGTGTTGTTTTGATATTTTTGCTAATAAAGAACTTTTTCTCTGTGTTATGTTTTTTTTAAAAAAAACTTTACTAGAAATGTATGGCAGTCGTGTCTAATATTGGCGTGACCCCATGAATTTCGGGCTTAGGGCCAGACGATAATACAAAGCTTGCCCTAACCCCTTTATTACCCAGTGAGCCACTACACCAGGGCCCTGGATGAGCTGGACACAGCGCCAGAAGATGGGGCTTCTATGAACACGCCATTTTCTGGAGTGTCTGTGGGCTGAAATTCGCAGCGGGGGGGGGGAGAGAAAGCTTGGGCCTCAGTGCGCTGCGGATTCCAGCCCCTAGCTGCCTAGTTGTACCTGGCTGGACATAGAAATAGTGCGGAGCCCCACGCGTTTTTTTTCATTATTTCATGAAATTCATGAAATAATATAAAAAAAAGGGCTTCCCTATATTTCTGTTTCCAGGCAGGTATAAATAGGCAGCCACCCCAGAAAATGGCACGTTCACAGAAGCGCCATATTCTGGCACTGTATCCAGCTCATCCAGGGCCCTGGTGCAGTGACTCACTGGGTAATAAAGGGGTTAGGGCCAATTTTGTGTTATCAGCTGGCCCTAAGCCCGAAATTCATGGGGTCACTCCAATAGTAGACATGACCTCCATGAATTTCTAGTAAAGTTATTTATTAGAAAAAACAAAACAAAACCGACGTAATCCAAATGGCAAGGAATGTCAGCTCTGCATCCCTCTGCATAGACACACGTCTATGCAGAGGGACAGCAGGCTACCAACTGACTGGGACATTCAGAGTTCACTCTAGGTCATAGCTGGGGCTATGACAGCAAGTGAACTCTGCCTTCACACAAACATCAATGCCGATGCAGATGCCAGCGGAAAATGCCGAGTGCACGGGAGAGATGAGTGAATATCTCGGAAGTTAATTAACTTCCGAGGTATTCACTCCTCTCTGACGACGCCTGTGGAAACTGCCGAGCTCATGGCCATGCGCTCAGCATTTTCCGCTGGCATCTGCATTGATGTTTGTGTGAAGGCAGAGTTCACTCGCGGTCATAGCCCCAGTCACAGTCAGTTGTTAGCCTGCTGTCCCTCTGCATAGATGTGTGTCTATGCAGAGGGATGCAGAGCTGACATTCCTTGCCATTTGGATTCGGAAGAATTTTTTTTAATAAAGATGGAGTCTAAGTTTTGGTTTGTTTTTTTCTAATAAATAATGTTTTTCTCTGTGTTGTGTTTTTTTTTTTTTAAACTTTACTAGAAATTCATGGTGGTCATGTCTACTGGAAAAAGAGATATCCGCTGCAACACTGACACTTAATATGCACATAGATGAGTGCAATGAGCAGCCGAGCTGCACAGCTAATACAGGTATAAAGAATAAATGTATTATAGCAATCATTGCTCTAGAATATAATCTAAATCAGAAGACTTAGCTTCAGCAATCGCCACTGCGGAGTGCCCGATGACCGACGCCAAGGTGCTTCTGTCTCATCGTGTCCTAACACTATGACTAACAGAGCTGTGCAATGTGAATGGGTTTATATGCCCCTATTTTAAATTGAAACAAGAAAAGTATGTGTTGGACTCCAACAAGATGGAGACCTCAGCTGGCCCTGGGCGGGGGAAGGGGGAGGGAGGAGAGAGCTCAGTCAAAAAGTATACTTAAGTTAAAAGTGTGAATGACTGGCATCAACCTCAGAGTGCAAGTGCAAGCAGAAAAAAAAACATACTATGAAAAAAAAGAGATATCCTTGCAACACTGAGGGAGGAGGGAGCTCAGTCAATGTCTACTACTGGCGTGACTGCATGAAATGCATGGGGTTTCTCACTATTTCTATGTCCAGCCAGGTACAACTAGGCAGCTGGGGGCTGGAATCTACAGCGCAGAGAGGCCCAAGCTTTCTGGGCCCCCCGCTGCGAATTGCAGCCCACAGCCACCACAGTAAATGGCGCGTTTATAGAAGTGCCATCTTCTGGCGCTGTGTCCAGCTCATCCAGGGCCCTGGTGTAGTGGCTCACTGGGTAATAAAGGGGTTAGGGCAAGCTTTGTATTAACGTCTGGCCCTAAGCCCAAAATTCATGGGGTCACGTCAATATTAGACATGACCACCATGAATTTCTAGTACAGTTTAAAAAAAAAAAAACACAACACAGAGAAAAAATTCTTTATTAAAAAAAATAACACAACGACTCCATCTTTATTAAAAAATTATCTTCCGTCCGACGTAGTCCAATCCAGTTTTCTTCTTTAGCTCAGCTACATCTCTGGTAGAGCTGTGCGCTGGGTGGCTGAGGGAAAGTTCATGTGAGTTCATACTGCATGAACTCACATGAATCCTGACAGCACCGCGGCTACTTCAAATGAACAGCTGATCTGCATCAGCCTATCATTTGAAATAACCAGCGGGAAAGCCAGTGGTGAGATGACTTCACCGCCAGCTTTCCTGCTTTGTGCTGCACTCCCCGCTCCCTGATGCCCCCTCATCGCTCCCCCGCCACCTCCCCATCTGATCCTAAGTTAGGACCGGGTGGCAGGAGCAGCTCCAGGGAGTGGGGAGGGGGCATCAGGGAGCGGAGAGCGCAGCACAGAGCAGGAAAGCCGGCAGTGAAGTCATCTGGTTCCCCGCCTGGGTCTTTCGCTCCCCACCCCTGGTGCTGCATTTCCCACTCCCTGGAACTGCTTCCCCCACCAGTCCCAAGTTAGAAGAAGCTGTTTTATACGTGTTCGACGAACATTCGACGAACACACACCCGATTCAACTATTCGAATTGAAATCGAACACCAGGGTGGTGGCTCATCTCTACTGAGCATGCTCAGTACACTAAAATCAGGTCCGGGAAATGATCTGATGTTTTCCCGGACCTGTGCTTCATAGGCCCCAATGTTAATTGCAGCGGACCGAGTCGGATCCAATTCCGTCTGATTTGGTCCAGTCTCCGATTTTGGGTACAGCAAAAAATCAGACGGAATCGGATCAGTGACAAATTGGACGGCAATAGAGCACCAATCCATGCTCATAGGGATACATGGGGACCAAATTGGATCCGTGGCTGTCTGTTTTACAACGGACAGACACGGATCCCCAAAAAATGTAATGCGAAACCAGCCTTACAAGTAAACACAAAAATTACAATAATTTTCAAATTATAAAATGCACTATTGTCCTCCCAAATTCCGGAGGAAAGTGAGGGGTGCATTGTATAATCCAAATCTACAGTTTATTTACTGTAGGGGAGGAGGGATGTCCCTGGAGTGGTGGTCATGTGCCCCCACTCATGATTCTCATATAACATTCGCTGCAGTCTGCTATCCACCTCTCAGTGCTTAAGCTGCGCTGAGAGATGGATGGGGGGAGGGGTGAATATTATATGAGCCTGCTCCCACACCCATCCTGCACTCCCCCCTCCGCATCCTGGACATGCCTTCGCATCACTCTATATATCCCCATGCGCCTGGGGATACCATGATCATCCCAACATGAGAAATAAGAGAACGGAATGATCAAGTCAATGCATTTAAACGATAATTTGGATAAGGGTATCTGCACTACTTTTTGGGATACCAAATCCTTCAAGACCTTCAATGTGCTGTTTATGCTTGGTAGGATATAATTCTGAAAACTCCTACGTATATATTCTGCCTCCATTAGCAACCTACTGTAGTTGACTGCCCCATAACTAGTGCCTTTTCCACATGGACCCACCGGTGGGTAGATTTAAGATCCCACCACTCTCTCAGAGAATCAGTTATGCACGTTTTGTAGTAAAAATGCACATTCGGGAATCCCTGGCCTCCATCCCTAATTTTATAATATAACATAGAAGTATGCACTCTGGCCTTCTTACCTGCCCAAATAAAGTTTAACAACAGTGACTGAATTTCACCAAGGAGTTTCCTCGGCATGGACAGTAGCATGTAGCGTAGGACATAAAGAATTTTGGGTAGGAAAGTCATTTTAATACAATGCAGATGTGCCATTGAAGAGATGTCCAGCTTACCTACTCTACTTAGTTTTGGTCTAAAGGTGTTTAAAAGGGAGGCTATATTTCTACAGACTAGTTTTTGGTATGAGGATGTAAGCTTTATGCCTATGTATGGAATGGTGTCTTTAACCCATGTAAAAGAATAACTTTTTAAGTCTATCGATTAAAGTTGGGGGTCAAGAGAATAGGAATATCATTGATTTTGTCATGTTCAATTTATATAGTGAGATCTCAGAAAAGTTGGATAGGATGTGCATCAGGGCTTGGAGGGAGTTCACAGGATCTGAGCATGAGATTATGACATCATCAGCATATAAGCCTATGGGATCTTCTGACCCTCCTATATTCATTACTTTTATTGAGGCGCATATACAAACTTTCTCTGCCAGTGGCTCCTAAATCAAGGCAAATATTGCAGGTGACAGCGAGCAAACTTGACGGGTCCCATTTAAGATTAACAAATTATCAGAAATGAACCCAGCAGCAGAGACTCTTGCTTTGGGAGAGCTATACAGAGCCATAATGGCACTTTTGATATAGCCTGAGAGACTAAATTTGGCAAGGACTGCATCCAAGTATCCCCAATGTACGCGATCAAATGCTTTTTCTGCATCTAGTGAAAGAAGCACACTGTGCACCCTGGAAACTCTTGCTATATGCATTACATTTAGAATGCGGCAGGTCGCATCCCTCACCTGCCTCCCTGGAACAAAGCCCATTTGATCTGGTGCCACTAGCTGAGAGAGAATTGTATTAATTCTCTGGGCAAGGAGTTTCGAATAAATTTTAATGTCGCAATTAAGAAGTGAGATTGATCTAAAGTTTTCTGGTTTATTGGGAGGTTTGCCCGGCTTGGGTAAAGTTATTATTGTTGCTTCTAAGTACTGAGGGTCAATTTTATCAGTTTCCTTTCAACTCAGGAAAAGTCTACACAAATCTGGAGTGAGAATATCAGCAAGGAATTTGTAGTAATCATTTGGGAGACCATCTGGACCTTGGGCAGATTGCAATTTAGAGGCTTTAATTGCAGTGATAATTTCACTAAGGCTGGCTTCACACTGCGGGTAAACCGGACAGCCCCGGACCAGATTTTGGCCCCATAGTATCCTATGGGGCCAGATGGAAGCCGGATGACAGCTCTCTGCCATCCAGTTTCTATCTGTCTGGGAGAATCCTGGAGAATTCAGATTTTTCTCACGGACACAAAATCTCCCCTAATAGCCTTCTCCTGGATCCTCCCAGATTCTCCCGGATCATCCCAGATCCAGGGCAATCTGGCGCTCCCTAACATGGGAGCCTATGGGGCCAGATTGCCCTGATCAGGGAGGATCTGGGAACCGATCACCTGCGGCTGCACACCGCTGTTGTTTCAGGACCGCGGCTAGCTCCCTGCCAGCCGCAGTCCTGATTCATCAGCAGCTGCAGCTGCATGCGGCAGCACACCAGACCGGAGGGCATATTAGCCCTCCGGTTCTGTGTGCTGATCCAGTCCAGGGCTGTCAGGTTCACCCTGACAGCCACGGATCGAATCAGACCCACAGTGTGAAGCCGGCCTTAGTTGGAAAGGAGCATTAAGTCATTTTAATTGGGAGTCAGTAACCATAGGGAGGTGAACCGAGTTCAAGAAATCATTAATTTGTTGGGAGGATGGACAATAAAGATTAGTGTCCAGGTGTAAATTATATAGGTGAGTGTAGTATTCAGCAAAGCAGTTGAGGATCTTATTGGGGTCACAAATGTTTGTGCCTCTTGAATCGATTAAGTGTTCTATCCTACTTTTAGCTGTTATTTTTTTGATTTTGCATTCTAGTAAAGCGCCTGCTTGGTCACCTAGTTCATAGAAATTAGCTTTTATTCTCTTTAGATTTTTTTATGTTTAAACAATAATAGTTTCCTAAACTTGTTCCTGGCCTCCAAAAGTTTATATCCTATTATGGGATGTCTATTCTTTTTTTGTTGACTTTCTAAGTTAGCTATTTGCACCAGAAGGATTTTTACATTTTCTTCTCTGATCTTTTTCACTCTAGATGATAATTTTATGCATGTTCCCCTCATATATGCTTTGTGGGCAGACCAAAGAGTTTCATTTGAAACTGCCCCACTATCGTCGATGTGAAAAAAAATTGTGTAGCTTCATGTTCTCTGTTTATTTCAGATTTTAGATGGAATGTATTTAGCCCCCAAGACAAAGTTTGATTCCCTTTTTTCAGATTTCCAATTCTATTGGGGCGTAGTCTGGCCACATAATGGAATCGATTTTAGAATTTTTACAGGTAGCTAGAGCTCTCCTATCTACTAAAAAGTAGTCAATTCTAGGAACGAATGAGTGTCTAGGAGAGAAACAGGAATAGTCTCTCTCACTGGCATGGTGATAACTCCATATATTGTGTAACCCTTCCTCAGCTATAAAGGATTTCAATTCTTCTCTATGCGATGTACAATCTGAGTCAGTATCTTGATTTGCCAATATCGGGATGTTAAAATCCCTGCAAATTATTAAAGGACCCATTACCATCGGTTGAATCTTTTTCAGTACTTTGCTAAAGAATCTCTTGGGGGAAGTGTTGGGACAATATAACGTGGCAAGAGTATATTTTGTGCTAAATTTTGAGAAATCTACCTTTTGGGTTTACGAATTTTGGCTCCACCGAGAATACTACATTGTGTCTAACTAAAATGGCCATCCCTGTAGATTTGCCTTGTGCATTTCCTTGGAGCACTAATGGGTAGTCCCAAATGAGCAGCCTATGGGTATCTTTTGGAGCTAAATGGGTCTCCTGTAGACATATTATTTCACAATTTGAGGAAGACACCTCCTTCCACAGTAATGACCTCTTAAAAGGGGAGTTTAAGCCTCTGACATTTAGAGAGACAATCTTAAGACTCGTGACTGTAATATGTGTACCTCTTCAACCTCGGCTGGACGTGTTTCCATGCTACCTTTCCAGACGTAGACACCGCATGCATGTATATTTGTTTGACCAATGACCTACGAGGGGTGAGGGATAACAAACTTTCAACAACTGTATAAAAAGAAAAACAAACATATACAAAACTTGTACCTGTGTGCAATTTGTGCATCACATACTGGTAGCGGTCTGTGAAGATGCGCTACCCGGAGGGGTGTCGGGCACAATATCTGCAGACTTAAGAGAATTGGAGTTTTCAACATGACAAACCCCCCAAAGAAGGAATATATTAATGCATTTTAGGATGCTGTGAGTTTGGCCACTTCCCCTTCTAAATGGGTTGTGCGCTCTGCCAGGTCTCTCACTTCTTTTCTTAGGTCCTCCACCATCTGTTTCATGTCTGCTTTTAGGGATGAACGCAATGTGTTTAGTAGGTCTTCCATTATGTTTCTAGTGAAAGGGGCGTCTGCTAGCTTATGGTCGTTTCCTACAGGAGGGTCCCCTCGTGACGACCTTCCGGAAGCCATTGAGGAACAGGATGGGGCCTCGCTTCTTGCTGAGGAAGTGTATGTTGATTCCGGGGGAAAACAGTTTGTGAGTTTGGCAGGAGAAGTTGTTTTTTGTGGTCTGCCCCTTGTCATGCTCATGTTATGCAGGGTCAATCTGGTTACAGATGAAAGAGTTGCTTCTAGCTGCTCATTTAGGTCTGTCTGGCTTAGATTAATGCATTTCTAGGTCACATTACAGGATCGGAGGGGCGCCCACACGTTAAGGGTTATATTCAGGAAACCAGTTGATATAGTGTGTTGTTAAATTAAAGTAGAGTGACCAGTAGGTGGCAATCCTGTTTTATGTATGCCAAAACCAGTATGATTTGTGTAACACAGAAGAACAAAAGTTTGCACTAAACACATACACTTGCAAAAAAGATTCTCTTGTTCGCAGTTTATAATGCCTTCAGACGTTTACAGAGGGTTAATGCACATGCTGAGCACAACAAGGTTATTTCAGTGCTAAAGGATAGGAGTGATTTCAGAGACTTTCCATGGATGAATCCCCATGCTGTGAGGGTAATCACATACAGGAGAAGAGGGGAGGGGCGGGAGCAGTGGAGGGTGGTTGAAGTGAAGAAGGGACCTCCAGTGTGTCTTGCACAGACAGCAGTTCTGAAGTGTGCCAAACACTCATGTCCTCCGTTCTGGCTAATCTTAATTTGCAGGCCCAGCCTCTACAGGTACAGAGACTGATTAGGTAGCAGGCAATGTCAGTGAAGAGTGCAGGCACTGGTAAGATGGCTACTGCTCCTCCCCCCTCCTTCCACAGTCCCCTGCACTCAACCATGGCTCGTTCAGTTTCTGCAAGAGGCACTGCTCTGCTTGTCTTGGTGGTCCCCTAACCTCACGGTCCTCGCATGGGCTCTCCAAAGTGCAGCACTGGAGCTGCTTTATGAGCCCGGCAGAGCAATGGTCTGCAAGGGTGCTTCCAGGCCTCACACCGGTGGTAGGCTACACACAATCGGGACTACCTCCCGGGGTTCCTGTGCCAGTCAGATGGTTTACTGTAGTTAATAGATGTCCATAGGTCTTCTTAGACGGCTGGATGGAGCTGATATTCAGTGGATTGTAGGAGAGCTGTCCTCCATGTGTCTGCTTTCTTCAGCTTTCCAGACACACACCCCCTTCCAGTATACTATATGGCAAGATAAATGGTTTCATATGGCTATATCGATGGAAAAGGAAAAAAGAAAAGGTCATGAAGAGTAAAAAAATTATACATTCCGTAATTGGCTAGATCAGTTTCCAAATAATACCACCATACCCAGTTAAAGAATTATATGTGGATTTGGTTTACACCTAAAGATTCTATTTATCTGGGGTCCCTAGGAAACATTGCCTTGGATAATTGCCCAATTAGCCAACCCACTAAACCTAGCCCTGGGTGAAATTGCTGAAGGTTTACTAGTATCCAAGTGTAACTACTCATATAAGGCAGCTATGGGGAAACAAGATGTTCTCCAATACTTATCTCTTGAAACAGTGAACAATGGTTTAGTTTAAATTAAAATAAAAATGTGGTATGAGTGTTTTTACAATTCTTGGGTAATTAAAGAATTATAATAGGCGTTACAACATATGCAGATATTCTGTTTAGTACAAAGGTATGATCTTCATATATAATAATGATTGTGGCTGCTTGTTGACAAAGTCTTTTGAGGAAAACAAGTTGACAAATTACTCAGGTTTCATGAAATATGGAAGTTCTGCAACATAATAAACAAATATTATTTACTCATGCATTCTAAATTAGTTATATTGAGAAATGCAATTACAGCTAACTAATGGACTTTCAATGAAATCTTATTAATCTCTACATAACATCATTTTTCAGAGTTAGCTCAAAAAAAAAAAAAAAGTAAATGAATTGCACAAAGGAACCGGATCTGGGAAATCTAATAGGCATTCATTACTAAACTATCAAATAAAAGGAGCAGAAAGTAGATTATTGAGGCGTAAAATTTGCAACATGCAATGACATCAAGTGACTCTTATTTTTCTTTGTATAAATGAAAATAAGATTGAATTGATCAACTAGTACAAATTAATAACTATTCTTCAGTATTATCATCGTGAATGTTGGAAAAGCCTAATTTATTTTTTGTTCTCTGTTTTATTCGTACCACGTTGAGACCATTAATCTCATTACATAATAACATGTATTGTTGAAAAAAACATGCTTCTATCAAGTTTAACTTATTTTTCTGTTGATCCAGAATTGTTTCATTTTTCGGAAATAACATCTTTCAATTAAAACTTTGGATTAACATCCCCAGAATCTAATACCCACATAATTGTATAAAGGCCCTGTTACATGCAACAATATCGCTAACGATATCGTTGCAATGTCACCGGTTTTGTGACGTTGCATCGACCTCGTAGTGATGCCGCTGCGTGTGAAATGTACCAACGACCAGCGATCAGCTTGCTGATCGCTGATCATTGGTAAATGGCCAGGACCATCTTTCGATCAATTATCTCCCGCTGGGCAGCCAGCATCGGCGTGTGTGACAGCAGGAGACCAACGATCAACCACCTCCCGCCTGATGCCCAGTGCCGCACAGCACATGCTGGGACGCTGGTAACCAGGGTAAACATCAGGTGACTAAGCGCAGTGCTATGCTTAGTTACTCGATGTGTACCCTAGTTACCAGCGTTCTCGCTCGTCGCTGGTGAGTCTGCTTATGTGACAGCTCACCAGCAATCAGATAGCGATGTCCCTGCGATCGCGATCGTTGGTCGGATGGCTGGGACATCGCAGCGTGTAACAGGGCCTTTACTTTCATGGAAAGCATTGAAAAACTGTTTTACTCTTTTGTCAGAGTTCCATTTTTTTATATACATATGACCTACGTAAGTAATAATCACTTGCCGACATCTGCTGTACATGTATGGCACAAAGCAGGAGTGAGTGTATGGAGCGTGCTTACGCCTCCCCCTTACCCGGCAGATAATGGCAGTGGTGCACAGCCAAGACCTGACTTTAAAAATCATGGATATAGAGAAGCTCTGCTTGTGACTGGTAATCTGTTAAATGCTACTACTAAACTAGCATGCTTTCAAGGGTGCATGTCATTCTATTCGCCAAACGGCTGTCCGCAGCATAATTGTGGGCACCGATGGGTTGCAAAGACAGCTGTGGGTCTGTTGAAGACCTCCTTGCGCGTCAACATGGAGCTTCATGAATTGCTCTAAGTAAAAGAATGACCACAAGTCCTAGTCTTGTAACAATTACAGTAAAAATTATTTTTTTATTTTTTTTCTTTAAATACAAAAAAAAAAAAAAAAAAGTTTAAATCACCCCTATTTTCCCCATAAAAAATAAACTTAAAAAAAAAATACACGTGGTATCATTGTGTCCACAAAGGTCATATCTATCACAATATAACATTACTCTCTTTGTTTGGCAAACACTGTAAACAGAAAAAAAATTAATACTTTACTCTTTTTGGTCACCTCAAAATTACTAACAAAAAGCTGTAAAGTAGCTATGAAAATGGCATATTTATCGCAAAAATTATCACCAAAAACACAGCCTTTCCCTACAAAAAATAAGCCTTCACATATTGACCAAAAAATTAAAATGTCTCGGAAATCACAATACAATTAAATTTTAATTTTTTTAACAATAAAAAAACTGGAAAATGTGATATTATCATATTTGCACTGAGGAGGAGACTCATACTACCAGGTTATTTTCACTGCACAATCTATGACATGAAAACAATTACCGTATATACTCGTGTATAAGCCGACCCGTGTATAAGCCGACCCCCCTACTTTTGCCCCCAAAATCTGAGAAAACCTATTGACTCGTGTATAAGCCGAGGGTGGACCCCAGCACAGGTATACAGCCCTCAGCAGTGTGGTATACAGGCCCCCCCCAGTGGTATACAGGCCTCCCCAGTGGTAGTATACAGCAGCCCCAGAGGTAGTATACAGCAGCCCCAGTGGTAGTATACAGCAGCCCCAGCAGCCCCAGTGGTAGTATACAGCAGCCCCAGCAGCCCCAGTGGTAGTATACAGCAGCCCCAGTGGTAGTATACAGCAGCCCCAGCAGCCCCAGTGGTAGTATACAGCAGCCCCAGTGGTAGTATACAGCAGCCCCAGCAGCCCCAGTGGTAGTATACAGCAGCCCCAGTGGTAGTATACAGCAGCCCCAGGAGCCCCAGTGGTAGTATACAGCAGCCCCAGTGGTAGTATACAGCAGCCCCAGTGGTAGTATACAGCAGCCCCAGCAGCCCCAGTGGTAGTATACAGCAGCCCCAGTGGTAGTATACAGCAGCGCCAGTAGCCCCAGTGGTAGTATACAGCAGCCCCAGCAGCCCCAGTGGTAGTATACAGCAGCTCCAGCAGCCCCAGTGGTAGTATACAGCAGCCCCAGCAGCCCCAGTGGTAGTATACAGCAGCCCCAGCAGCCCCAGTGGTAGTATACAGCAGCCCCAGCAGCCCCAGTGGTAGTATACAGCAGCCCCAGCAGCCCCAGTGGTAGTATACAGCAGCCCCAGCAGCCCCAGTAGGTAGTATACAGCAGGGGACAGCCCACCCAGTGGTAGTATACAGCAGCCCCAGCAGCCCCAGTGGTAGTATACAGCAGCCCAGCAGCCCCAGTGGTAGTATACAGCAGCCCCAGCAGCCCCAGTGGTAGTATACAGCAGCCCCAGCAGCCCAGTGGTAGTATACAGCAGCCCCAGTGGTAGTATACAGCAGCCCACAGTCAGGTAGTACAGCATGATACAGCAGCCTCAGTAATCCAGGTTCCCCCCCCCCTCGCGCTCCGGAAACCTGTAAAGTAAAATCTTTATACTTATTACTGTCCCCGCCGCCCGCCGCTGCCGACATCACGATCCCCGGCTTCATCCGTCCGTCTTCTTCCGGCTCCCTGTTCGTCGCAGGCAATAACGTCAACGTCAAAAAACTCAAATTCTTATTTTTTTTTTTTTTTGGGGTTCTTACTACATACATTGACCAATGTCTGTTTGCTCATCAACCGCGACAAGATGACCCCAGGTTTGATGAGTCCTAATGTTGGCATCCCTGTCCTCCTTTTCCTCCCTGTCCCACACTCAAGTGGGTAGACACTATCTCAACATCAGACCACCTGTGGATGATGAGGGTGCAAATTGCAGACATGGAGCCAGGAACTCCATATGTATCTAACACAAAACAGAAAAAACTGCATAGCCCTCTCAGACACAATGTGAACTGGTGCCAGCAGGGACAATGGGTCAAACTACTAGAAAAAAATTCTCTGCAGCACTCAGCTACTACCAATGATGTACAAATGCTAACAAGCTGTATATGTATATGAGAAAAAAGTTTAAAAACTTAAGTTTTTTTCAAAAAACTCAAATTCTTATTTTTTTTATTTTTTGGGGTTTTTTAGTACATACATTGGCCAATGTCTGTTTGCTCATCAACCGCGACAAAGTGACCCCAGGTCTGATGAGTCCTAACGTTGATATCCCTGTCCTCCTTTTCCTCCCAGGTCCCACGTAAGTTTTTAAACTTTTTTCTCATATAGCTTCAGAGAACTTTTTCTATTTGTTTGACCCAGTGTCTCTGCTGGCACCAGTTCACATTGTGTCTGTGAGTGCTGTGCAGTTTTTTCTGTTTTGTGTTAGATAGTGTAGAGAGGTAACCGTAGGGAAGTATATGGGAAAATAGCTTAGATTATAGGGATAATTTAGATATGGAGTTAAGAGGAAAATTGCTGGTCTTAGACTTACCATTTAAAGAGAATGTGTCACTGAATTTTACAATTCACACTGCATACATTATTAAATAAACATATTGCACCTGATGATGTTAGTGGAAATCCATGCCAGAATGGCTATAAACCCCTTTTCTGAAGGCTTCCATTCCTATTATTGATATGAGCATTTTATCAGCACTTGCCTGATTTATAATATGATCATCTATATATTAGAATTCTAATTTCTGACATGGACTTTCAAGTTACCGTATATACTCGTGTATAAGCAGACCCGTGTATAAGCCGACCCCCCTACTTTTGCCCCAAAAATCTGGAAAAACCTATTGACTCGTGTATAAGCCGAGGGTGGACCTCAGCTGAGGTATACAGCCCCCAGCAGTGTGGTATACAGGCCCCCCCCCAGTGGTATACAGGCCTCCCCAGTGGTAGTATACAGCAGCCCCAGTGGTAGTATACAGCAGCCCCAGTGGTAGTATACAGCAGCAGCCCCAGTGCTGTATACAGCAGCAGCCCCAGTAGTATATACAGCCCCAGTGGTAGTTACAGGCAGCCCCAGTAGTATATACAGCCCCAGTGGTAGTATACAGGCAGCCCCAGTAGTATATACAGCAACCCCAGTGGTATACAGCAGCCTCCCCAGTGGTATATACAGACCCCACCAGTATATACAGCAGCCCCAGTGGTATATACAGCAGCCCCAGTGGTATATACAGCAGCCCCAGTGGTATATACAGCAGCCCCAGTGGTATATACAGCAGCCCCAGTGGTATATACAGCAGCCCCAGTGGTATATACAGCAGCCCCAGTGGTATACAGGCCTCAGCAGTATATACAGCAGCCCCCAGGGGTTATACAGCACCCCCCAGGGGTTATAGAGCACCCCCCAGGGGGTACCCAGCGGCCCCCAGGGGGTACCCAGCGGCCCCCTGGGGGTACCAACAGCCCCCAGGGGGTACCCAGCAGCCCCCTGGGGGTACCAACAGCCCCCTGGGGTACCAACAGCCCCCAGGGGGTACCCAGCAGCCCCTGGGGGTACCAAGCAGCCCCCAGGGGGTACCCAGCAGCCCCCTGGGGGTACCAACAGCCCCCAAATGCTGGCACTCAGCCCCCTTGTAAGGCTTCCCCCCCGCTGCTTATACATTACCATCCCGGTGTTCTGATCCGCGCCGCTCCTCGGTGCTTCTTCATGCTCCGTCCTCGCTGGCTGCATCCGGGATCTCCATTCTCCGGCCGTCGCGCGATGACGTCATATCGCTGCGACAGCCGGAGATCCCCGGATGCAGCCAGCGAGGACGGAGCATGAAGAAGCACCGAGGAGCGGCGTGGATCAGAACACCGGGATGGTAATGTATAAGCAGCGATGGGGGGGGCCTTACAAGGGGGGACAGTGCCAGCTTTTGGTGGGAATATATGAACTGCTTCCCCCTGTCGCTGATTGACAGGGGGAAGCAGTGCATATATAATGAGCGGCCCCACGTGATGGGGCCGCTCATACAGCAGCCTCCCCCCGCCTCCTCCAGCCTCCACAGCCCCGGCCCCACAGCCCCCACCACAGCACATACCGTAGTGACTCGTGTATAAGCCGAGGGGGAGACTTTTCAGCCCAAATGTTGGGCTGAAAAACTCGGCTTATACACGAGTATATACGGTACCCTAAAAAGCATCAGAATTGCCTTTTTCATGAATTTTCACTGCACTTGGAATATTTGTTTCCCCTTTTCCATTACAGTGTGTGGTAAAATGATTGATGTCATTCAAAAGTACAACTTGTCCTGAGGAAAAAAAAACGTTGTACATTTATGTGAACAGAGAAATATAAAAGTAGTGGAACTTGAAAGATGAGGGGAAAAAACAAAATCACAAAAATGGAATTCCAAAAATCCATGAAAATCTACAAAAATGTTTTTCTACATCAATTAAGGAATATGCTTGCTTAATGGGGTTTTCCCACAAACAAAGGTAATTGTATAGTTCATTTTAATCAATAGATATTGGAATACTGTATATACTCGCGTATAAGCAGAGTTTTTCAGCCCAATTTTTCAGTCCCCCCTCGGCTTATACGCGAGTCACTGTATACTGTATACAATGTATACAGTATACAGTGCCCCCCCATCAGTATACAGGGCCCCCCCTTGTTTAGCAATCCTGTAAAGAGATTAGTATACTTATCCCTCCTCTGTCCCGCTGCCACTGTCCCGCCGCCGTCATCGCGCTCCTCCGTCTTCATCCAGCGTCTTCCATCTTCTTCCGGCTTCCTCCGGTGGGCGCAGGCAATGACGTCATTGTCTGCGTGCCAGAGGAGGAAGCCGGAAGAAGACGGAAGACGCTGGATGAAGACAGAGGAGCGCGATGACGGCGGCGGGACAGTGGCAGCGGGACAAAGGAGGGATAAGTATACTAATCTCTTCCTTTACAGGATTGCTACCCAAGGAAGGGCCCTGTATACTAATATGGGGGGGCTGCTGTATATACCTCTGGGGCTGCTGTATACTACCTAAGGGCTGCTGTATACTACCACTGGGGCTGCTATATATACCTCTGGGGCTGCTGTATATACCTCTGGGGCTGTATATACCTCTGGGGCTGTATATACCTCTGGGGCTGCTGTATACTACCTAAGGGCTGCTGTATACTACCACTGGGGCTGCTGTATATACCGCTGGGGCTGCTGTATACCACCACTGGGGCTGCTGCTGTATATATCACTGGGGCTGCTGCTGTATACTACCACTGGGGCTGCTGCTGTATACTACCACTGGGGCTGCTGTATACTACCACTGGGGCTGCTGCTGTATATACCACTGGGGCTGCTGCTGTATACTACCATTGGGGCTGCTGTATATACCTCTGGGGCTGCTGTTTACTACCACTGGGGCTGCTGCTGTATATACCACTGGGGAGGCTGCTGTATACCACACTGCTGGGGGCTGTATACCTGTGCTGGGGTCCACCCTCGGCTTATACACGAGTCAATAGGTTTTCCCAGGTTTTGGGGGCAAACGTAGGGGGGTCGGCTTATACACGGGTCGGCTTATACACGAGTAAATACGGTAATAATAATTTCCACAATTGGATGTGTTTAAAAAAATGTTCCCATGCTGAGATAATTTTATATATGTGTCTCTGCTATGTACTGTGTAATGGCTGTGTCTGACTGTACAGGGACATGGTCTGATCATACCACAGCTCCTGTGCTGAGATAATCATATATTTGTGTCCCTGCTATGTACTGTGTAATGAATGTGTCTGACTGTACCGGGAGATGGTCTGATCATACCATATCTCCTGTGGTGAGATAATCTTATATATGTGTCCCTGCTATGTACTGTGTAATGGCTGTGTCTTACTATACAGGTACATGATCTGATCAGATCACATCTCCTGTGCTGAGATAATCTTATATGTGTCCCTGCTATGTACTGTGTAATGACCTGTGTAATGACTGTGTATGACCGTGTACAGGGACATGGTCTGATCATACCACAGCTCCTGTGCTGAGATAATCTTATATATGTGTCCCTGCTATGTACTGTGTAATGGATGTGTCTGACTGTACAAGGACATGGTCTGATCATACCACATCTCCTGTGCTGAGATAATCTTATATATGTTTCCCTGCTATGTACTGTGTAATGGATGTGTCTGACTGTACAGAGACATGGTGTGATCATACCACATCTCCTGTGCTGAGATAATCTTATATAGATGTCCCTGCTATGTACTGTGAAATGGCTGTGTCTAACCGTGCATGGATCATTGTTTGCTCCTTAGCAAGTTAGGATGCAAAAGAGCATATAGACATTACAGCACGAGATCATAGCTAATTCTTCTTTTTTAGATAACACATTTTTTACCTGGTATTAAAAAATGTTTTACTGCAAAGAAAAAATTATTTCCAGTCCTGTGCTGTAATGTCTGTATACTCCTGTGTGTCTTCCCCTGCTCAGGATCAAATCATGCTTCGTGCAGGTTAGACACAGAAATTACACAATACATACCAGGTACACAAATACATATATAAGATTATCTCAGCACAAGAACATTTTTTAAACAAATCCAATTGTGGAAATTATTATTATTTCAAGATCTATTGATTAAAATTAATTTTAAAATTACCTTTGATTGTGGGGAATCCCTTTAACTATGAACTGTTTTAAAGAAGTTGGCTGGTTCTCGTATCTACTCTGTATTGGCAGCCATTTTGTCCTTCTAGGAGCCATTTTGTAGCTTATCATCCTATTCCTTTTAATATTCCTTTTCAACTTTATATACCCTTTGTAATATATTATGGCAATGGTTGGGGAATGAGAACATAGGAAAATATGCAGACACAGGTATGAGAGTATAGCAAAACATTTCCTATACTGTCTCTTTGTCTTCCCCTCGATTAATAATAGTCATACAGGCGGCATAGAGTCAGCGGACCGTGACCCTGAGCGCATAAAGTGCAGCAAACAGATGTCTAATGACTATAGTAAATGGTTTATGACCGGTGAATAAGAACATTCATTGATTAGGAGTCATATCTCTATGAAGGTGTTGATAGATCTACATCTGGTCCTAGCACATTACTTGCATTTTGTACATTTTTGTATGACTATGTCTCCGCCATCTTGCCACGTATTATCCTGTTATGTAATATCCCATTGTATGAGTGTCCTCGAATTTGTTCCTCGATTTTGGTTATATAATCTGACCCTCCTAATAAAGTGTGTGACTCTCTCTAGGAAGACCTGCCTGATGCGTCTTTCTCTCTGAGCGTCCAGAAAGAACTGGTCGGTACCGATCCAAGTTTATTATTTTACAAATCAGTCTATTCTGGTTAGCATAAGCATTGAAGCCCGGTTTTCGGCTCTTTCAATTTGGAGGCCCCAGCGACTACCTCCCCCCCGAGGTTATTTTTGATTTTATTTTTTCCTCCTTTTTGTTTATCCTGATCTGAACATATACGCTGCCATTTTCTTGGGTGAACCACACGAACCCGCGGTAAGTTGAGCCTTTGACTCACGGTGTGCTCCACCCCGGGGCATTGGCCGCTTGCGTCAGATCACGGGGAACACAAACCTGGAAACTCTCAGGTAGACTGATTTAATTATTCTCATTTGCTCTCTCTATTTTTCTTTCTGTTTCCCTTTTCTTACTTATCCTAAAAAAAGTTTATTACTCACATGTGATATGTTTTAACTTTGTTTATATCCCTTATTGTTTTCAGGTACTTAATTCTGTTTCTTTTATTTTTGCTAAATACGGTATATTATTGTTCTTTGCTGTGCTACTGCCTGTTTTCTGATTTCAATTGTCTATTTCTCTTGGCGCGAGAATAACCAGCGTGTAGGGAGAGGGGAGAAAACTAAAGTGAGAGGTATTTCCAGCGTTGTGAACTATCTGACCTTATACACGCTCCTCACCCCTCCCTTCTTCCTGCTTTACGAAGCAGCTAAACAGCAGCTAATGTAAATTGTATTCTTTTTTTTTGTTTCCTTAATGCAGTGTGATAGTTGTATATGTAGTTTCCTTTTACACTGGCAATCGGAGCCAGAGATAAGATTGTTTACTGTATTACCTGTGTTGACGGGCCCCTTGGGTTGGGAGTCAACATTTAATCGGGAAGACGGCAGAAGGTGTGTTGAAGTTAGGATTAGTTCTCATTATACTCCATTGATGGAGAGTGTTGGATTAACACTTCAGCAAGTGTTCGGAGAGATCAGATTAACTACTGGTGCCGCTGGACAGCTGCTTTGTCCTGTGGCTGTGCAGGAACTGAGGCTTGTAGTTCAGACTTTCTCTTGTTACCGCCGATGTGCCACTTAAAGTATATGTTATAAGATTATGCTTTTCTGTTTAACCTATTGAAGCAGTGTATGTGTCAGACAGTGAGTACAAGGGAATTGATTAATATGAGGCTTCTTGACTGAATTGACTGGTTGTATGAAAGCTGTAAGGATCTGAAAAAGGTCCTGATTGACAGGAGCCCACTAGGTGTGATTCCTAGTCAACTGGCACCTGGAATAATTATTCAGGAACACTAGAACGTGTAATCACATAGACACATTCGCCTGAATGAAATAAGCCTAAACCAGCTGATGCTTGGGCAGGCTGTATGTACAGTGATTGTGCAGCGTGATTGGGTTCCAGACAAGTTTTTTCTTTTCCCTTTCCAGGAATTGTGATATTTGCATTTATTTACAACGATTAATATTATATTCTTTGTAATGGAAGTAAGAAATTTTCAACATGTCATGTCCTGATTGCAAACTTGGTTTGATGTTAGCTATATCATTGGCAGGCTGGAGAATTGTTAAAATTACAGACTACGGGTATAATAAAGAGCGCACTGGGTATTGGACCTCTATCTGCCACATTTCCAAATTTTATGGTATTCCGTCGCAATGTTCATGGTGTCCCCTTTGAGGACTGGGCTTGATAGGAATGCAATCTCTGGTATCTGGGTAATCCGTGCCCCCTGAATAACGGACAGCCAGAGGATCATACCCAGTCCACGGCAGAATCTGTTCTCCTCAGTGGATATCAATTGTAAAGTGAATAAGTTTTATTTCCTCTCAACTGTCCTATATAACTGTTTGCACTGTGTTTCGTAGGGTGTAACAGTATTGAGGTAAATGCTTTGATTTGATATAACCTGTGAGAATTGTCTTTGTACTGTGACATTAGAACAAAGAGGTAGAGCTCGGACTTGGTATTTGGAACACATTTATCCCGAGCCTGTGTCCGCACACGAGTATATCAACCTGCGAGGCAATCCCTGCATAGTTATACCGCTTCATGTAATTCCCTACACATATACAGTTAGGAGAAGTTGGAAACAGGTGATCCGGTTTAAGTGGTATTCACCAAACACTAGGAGTCAGGTGACGCATAATTACAGATACGCAGAAGAGGGTGTAGATTCTGGCATTGAGGTATCAGCTTCAGATGATGACTCTGAATGATTTGATTCTGCTGTGAAATATGATGTATGAGGAATCGCATTGTATGCATTGGTGTTTATTTGCCTACTAAGACAGATTTACAACAGGCTTAGAGCAGATCAGAAGGCTCAGTTAGTACTAATTGCCCGGGAGGTGGTGACAACTGGACCGGAAGAGAGACTAGAGGATAAGGTTGATTCTAGTTCTGTCTAAAACAGGTGAATCAGCAGAGGTGTAGTCTGAAATAAGAGACTAGAGGATAAGGCTGATCCAAGTTTTATTCAGAACAGGTGAATCGGCGGAGGTCTAGTCTAGAAATAGCAAATACTGTGGGAGGGATCGCTACCCTTCACAGACGCTATGGGGACCAGTTTCAGTAAGCATCTCACTAGGTCGGAAATGGATCCAAGACCAAAAATGATAGATCTAGTGAGAGCTAAACAGGGACAAAGGGCAGTTAAGGATGCAGCAAGGATTTTGCGTAAAGCCAGGATGCCGTCTTCTTCAGGTTGTTTAGACCCTTCTCGTTGGAGACAGTTTTGCCATCAAAATGACCAATGGATTCATAAGCACGGATACGGGCACCAAGTGGGAAGCCTGGATCCGGACTTCTGAAAGCCATCATCCCCTTATGTATGACGATGACGAATTGCTTTAATTGTCCGTGAAGTTGGGACAATTGGTCCAGATGCCAGGTCAGAGCCTAATTCAAGAATTCAAGGTGAACCGGCGCAGGTCTAGCTTGGTATAGCAGGATACTGAAGATAGGGATAGCTACCCGTGACAGTTGCTATGGGAACCAGGTAATTGGTTTGGATGACAGGCTAGAGGATAATGCTGGCTCAGGGTGAATTAGATCTGACTTGGTCATAGCGAGATGCTGAAGATAGGATCGCTACCAGTGACAGCCGCTATGGAGACCAGTTTCAGTGAGCTACTCACTAGATCGGAACGGGTTGTAGACCCAAGACCAAAGATGATTGATTTAGTGAGAGCACAGTATGGACAGAGGGCAGTTAAAGATGGAGCAAAGTGTAGATTGCCTGATTGACACGGGAGCAATGCTTACTGTAATGATGTCTTTATTGCAGTTAGATGATGACAAACTACATACAGGCTTTGATGAACAGATAAAGCAGAGGCTGCAAGAGGTGCCAGCGGCACTATGGGTAAAAGACAAAACTGATGTTGGTTTATTGAAAATAACACCTGTGAAAATTAAATCTAAACCAGGAACTGTATTGGTATGTATCAGACAATATCCCCTGAGCAGAGACCAGGATACAGCCCTTTCACACCAGGTTGATGACTATTTGAAGATGGAGGTTGTAAGGTAATGCTGATCCACTTATAATACAGCAAAAACCAGGTCAACCTGTTGTGTACAGAATGGTTCATGATTTACACGAAACCAACAAATTGATGATTATTGACACCCCCATAGTGCCTAATCCGCAAACCTTGTAAGTCAGATTCTTGCAGAAACAAAAATTCTTTACAGTAATTGATTTGAGTAATGCCTACAATTGATTCAGTGTGTTGATGATTTACTGCTATGTACACCTGACAAACCAACTTGTTTACAGGAAACACTGTCCTTGCTAAGGTTTTTGTTTCAGGAGGGATGCAAGGTGGCAAAGGATAAGTTGCAGGTAGCCCAGACTAAGGTTATTTTTCTTGGCCATTGCATCTCTGCTCAATCAAAACACATTACAAATGACAGGAAAACAGCAATCAGTCAGGCCAAGCAACCCAACAGTGAAAGAACACTGAGAACCTTCTTAGGGTTGGTAGGTTACTGTAGAGAATGGATTCCTTCAGCATCAGAGAAAATGCAGCCTTTATATGATGTATTGGCATCCTGCAATAAGGGCAAGCCTTATGAAATGACCCCGGAAGCCAAAGAAGGGTTTGACATGCTGAAGAAGGACATTCTCTCTGCACCAGCACTTGGAATCCCAAATTATGATCTCCCATTCTATCTGTTTTGTTATGAGTTGAGAGGACATGCCAAAGGAGTATTGGCACAAAAACATGGGGGAAAGTATCGACCACTGGGTTATTATTCTGCCCAACTTGACCTAGTGATAAAAGGAGCACCCTCCTGTATCAGGGCAGTGGCGGCCTGTGCAATTTTAAAAGATAGAGTTGCTGATTTGATATTGGACAATACCTTGGAAGTACAGGCACCACACTCTGTGCAGGAAGTGTTACTCCAAGCACGCACAAAGCATGTATCAATGAACAGACTGACCAAATATGAAGTGGCCTTATTGATACCTCCAAACATCACTGTAAAGAGGTGCACAGTGCTTAATCCAGCCACTTTATTACCAGAAACAGACAATGACTTGACAAATGAAATTGAGCACAATTGCTTTGAGCTAATGGAGATTGAGACTCAGCCATTAGCAAATGTACAGGAGACACCAATACACAATGCAGATTTAGATCTTTATGTTGATGGGTCCAGATTTTACACAGATGATGTGCCGCATGCTGGATATGCTGTCATCACCCTACATGAAGTTCTAAAAAGTGAACCACTGCCTGCTAGGATGTCTGCCCAGGAAGCTGAATTAAAGGCTCTGACAGAAGCATGTGTCATTGGGGAGGGGCTGCTGACCAACATTTTTACCGATAGCCACTATGCTTTTGGTTGTGTGCATGATTTCGGCCCTATATGGAAAAGCAGACAGTTTGTGGTGGCCTCAGGTAAACCCATAAAGAACGCAGACTCAGTAGCGCAGCTTCTTAGAGCACTGGAGCTGCCCAGAAAGGTTGCAGTGATCAAGGTGTATATCCTATGATGTGCGCTCTCTCACATGGGCCAACTCATCAGTCCAAAGACGCAATGGCAGAACAAGTGAAACATCACTGGGTGGCACCTGGGTTCCATTATGCTGCTGCTAAACACGTACAGGGTTGTGCAATCTGTGCATGCCACAATGCTGGTAAGACGGTTAAGGTACCACAAAAATGTACGCCTAGGCCACTCTACCCCTTTCAAAGGTTGCAGATTGACTTTATTCAGCTTCCAAAGGTAGGCACCTATGAGTATGTACTGGTTTGCACAGACCTATTCTCAGGATGGCCAGAGGCTTGGCCTGCAGCCAAAGCCACTGCCAAAACGGTTGCCAAGAAATTACTGTCTGAAGTGGTGTGCAGGTATGGAGTGCCAGAAGTAATAGAAAGCGACAGGGGAAGTCACTTCACCTCCCAAGTCTGTTAGGAGGTCTTGCAAGCTCTAGGAATAGAGCAGGCTTTTCATACCGCATATAGGCCACAAAGTTCTGGGAAGGTCGAACGCTTAAATGGGACCTTAAAGTTGAACGTTCAAAAGGTCATGGCAGAGACAGGGAAGCCATGGACAGAATGCCTCCCAATAGCCTTGTACTCTGTGAGGGTTACTCCAAACAAAAAGACTGGGTTGTGCCCTTATGAGGTGCTGTTTGGGGAACCACCAAAGACAGGACTGTATTTTCCTCAGCAGCTGCAAACATTGCATTCTGACATGACAGCCTATGTAGGAGCTTTACAAAAGGTGTTGCATCAAATTCACAAACGTGTTTTTAGTTCCATTCCAGATCCCTCTTCCCTGGAAGGTACACACTCATTAAAACCAGGAGATTGGGTGACAGTTAAGAAGCACGTGAGGAAAAGCCTGGAACCCAGATTTGAAGGTCCATTTCAAGTCCAGCTCACTACACCAACCTCAGAGAAGCTTGAAGGAAAGACCATCTGGATCCACGCGTCCCACTGCAAGAAGTTTCACAAAGAGTGAAAAGATGACCGGGGGGAAGTATTGTTTGTTACCCTTACTTTTACTCTGTCATACTGCTTCCCCCGGGAAAGAGACAGGAGATGGAACCCCACTTAAGCCGTGGGAGAGAGGAGTGCTTCAACAAGAAGAGGTAGCTAAGGAAAATGGCTTGTTATCAAGCGAGGAGCAAACAAAAGAATGGGATAATAAGTTTGTTAAATATCATGAGTATATAACACAGGCCCGCAATCTCTCAAATTGCTGGATATGTTCACATGCACCCATTGCAGCTAAAACTATGCCCTATTTTGTAACACCAATCCCAGAGACAGAGCTAATGGGTCCCAAGTGTTGGAAAATGGATGCTTTACTATTAAATGACCAACAGAGTAAAACCTCTGCTCCCTTACCTATAACAGGGTGGACTAGACCACCTTGGCTCCAGCTCAATTTAACCTTACATCCACGGGGCCAAGGTAAAGACAAGTAAGATGTTTGTAATCAAGGAACATGATGGGATTTGGGAAAGTGAGGAAACACGTAAACGATACTTGGGAAAAATACCCCCCCCATCATTTGAAAATTAGTTTTTCTATAAAAAGGAAAACCCCACCTATAAAGGGAGTAGCAGATCCATATTGTAATGAGGAGCCTTGTCTTCAAAGATACGTACATGTAGCTAATTGGACTGAGAATGATTATGCATTTGCAAATGGTAACACAGAGATGTGTGCCAATCGTGGGGCGGTGCCTGAGGAGGAGAGTGAATTTGGTACACCAAAAACAAAAGCAACACCCACACCAGCACCATTCTGTGAGCCTCTAAGATACTATAGGTCCATTACCACTGATCTAGAGGACTCATGGTGCTTGTATACACAAAACATGAGGCTTATCTCAATAGTTATGGCATTATTAAACAAATATCAGTTTCAACTTCCAAACGGCATATACATTGTTTGTGGAGAAAAGACCTACAGGTGGCTTCCAGTGGGTGCTGAAGGGTTTTGTACTCTTGCAAGGCTGGAACCTGCAACCTGGGTATGGGAGGATGCTGATTTTCCATATAAGAACATCCCCCGGCACATGCTTTCTAAAAGAGAAGCTAAATCACGTTCTCATCATATCAAACATATGTTCAGTACCCCATGGTATGCCAAAATGGGAATGGTCCTGGCAGGACCAATAGAAACAGTGGTTGGTACGATGAGAAATGCACAAATGATTGAACAATTAGGAGATATCTTTGATAATGTAACTGATCTTCTGTTTGATGCCATGGATGTAGAGTCAGCCTATACAAAACAGCTCATCATCATTACTAATCAGCATTCAATGGTTCTAGACTATCTTACTGCCTCCTCTGGTGGATTTTGCACGGTAATCGGGGCTCATGCAGGTGAGCCATGACCTTGAACAGGCAGAAAGATTAAAAGAGGAATTTAAGAAAGGGATGACCTGCCGTTCCCTTCATGGCTCTCCTGGTTGAATCCTATGAACTTATTCAAAGGAATAGGTGGATGGGTAACGGGAATAATACATTTCGTGATCCAGGGGGCGTTTATAATACTAGTAGCCGCAATTTTGGTAAAATTGTTTGTAACGATGGTACA
This sequence comes from Allobates femoralis, assembly GCA_033576535.1. Classification (NCBI taxonomy): domain Eukaryota; kingdom Metazoa; phylum Chordata; class Amphibia; order Anura; family Aromobatidae; genus Allobates; species Allobates femoralis. The sequence goes on from JARQOC010000003.1 coordinate 314,606,827, forward strand.
GAAAATTCTAGGAGCTAATTGCAAATGTTTTCCAGGTAAAAATAAACGGAGCAAAACTAAAGACAAGACCACTGACCCCAAACACGCTCAAATACTCATGACACTGACCACTATCAAGAGATGCAAGTGTATCTCCCTCCTCAACCTGAAAAGGTCCCACAAATTCATCTTTGATGACACCAGCCCATACCAGTACCCCACCTCCACCTTGCTGTTGTCTGAGTTGGGGTGGAGCTCTCTGCCCTTTACTAATCCAGCCTCTGGCCCATCCATCTGGCCCTTCAAGAGTCACTCTCATTTCATCAGTGCATAAAACCTTTGAAAAATCAGTCTTAAGATATTTTTTGGCCCCGTCTTGACGTTTTAACTTATGTTTCTTGTTCAAAGGTGGTCGTTTTTCAGCCTTCCTTACCTTTGCCATGTCTCTGAGTATAGCACACCTTGTGATTTTTGATACCTCAGTAACATTGCAACTCTAAAATATGGCAAAACTGGTGGCAAATGGCATCTTGGCAGCTTCACACTGGATTCTCCTCAATTCATGGGCAGTTATTTTGTGCCTTTTTTTGCCCAACACGCCTCTTGCGATCCTGTTGGCTATTTGCCTTGAAACGCTTGATTGTTCGGTGATCACGCTTCAAAGGTTTGGCAATTTCAAGACTGCTGCATCCCTCTACAAGACATCTCACAATTTTGGACTTTTCAGAGCCCTTCAAATCTTTCTTCTGACCCAATTTGCCTAAGGAAAGGCATTTGCCTAATAATTAAGCACACCTTATATAGGGTGTTGATGTCATTAGACCACACCTCTCCTCATTACAGAGCTGCACATCACCTGATTTACTTAATTGGTAGTTGGCTCTCAAGCCTATACAGCTTGGAGTAGGACAACATGTATAAAAAGTATCATGTGATCAAAATACTAATTTGCCTAGTAATTCTGCACACAGTGTATATTACTGCACCATTCTATGTTATTTTGTATATAAATATGTGACTCTGGATTTTTTGGTCTGCTGGGCCTGATGAAGAGATCTGAGTAGTCTACAAAGCTTGCAATTTATTACCATCTTATCAGTTAGCTATTGAATGGTATCATATGGGTATGGAAATTTTTACCTCCGAGTATCTGTTCTCATGTATATGCTACATGCATTAACAAAAAAAAAAATATTTCCTGCAATCATTAAGGTAAAATGTATTCTGTATGTTCAGTAAAATGTCGGTGGTTTTCCAATAATCAGGATAGATGAGACAACAATGATATGGCCTTTTAACTCTGACCTACAACTCCAGAAGTAAGATGCAGCATTAAAAAGTCATAAGATAGTACTATAGAATCAATAGTTTTCATTCTGGAGAAAAGCTGCTTGCATATCTTCCCAGAGAGAATTGCCTAAACTCTCTCTACATTGCTTCTGGTTTTCCCCAAGTATTCCAGTAATTATGGATCAAAGATTTATATGAAATTATAGATGAATGTTATGTATGAGTTAATTAGAAGTCATAGTAGTTTAAGTTTAAAGAGAGTTTCTATTTTCTGAACAGATTAATAATTAATATCATAGAATCAGGGAACAAACAGCTAAATCATAAAAGTCTTCACCTGCAGATTTATATTTCCTTTAATTACTTTTACTTTGCTGTTACACAGTTGGATTCTGTTAATTTGTTCACCCCATGCCATTTCATAACAATGTCAACAACAGATACTGCCAAAGTATCAAGTACCAAATAAGTCTTCAGCTTTGATTTTGTTCTTTTATCCTTTTTTGTTAATAAATTAAAGATATTTAAACATTTGACTTTAAGTAAAAATGATTAAGTTTACAAATTTGACATAATGAGTAACTTTAAAGGATGCCTCCTGAAACCATTAATATATATGGGTGGACCAATTAGAGAGACTCCATTCCATTTTCCAGGTTAGTAGTCTCTGACCTCTCAATAGGAGCTCTGTGAATCTCTTAACTTCCTAGATCCCTGATGTGGTTTTTGATTAGCCAGGTAGGAGCTATGTCATAATTAAAATATGATGCAAAGAGACCTTGTGCCAACCATTCAATCAAAAGCCGCTCCAAGGATCTCAGAAATTAAGAGATTCTAAAACTACTAAACTAGTCGATTGACCACAGTAACGCACATTGATCCACCTGTTAGGTTGAACAGTTTGAAATGTTCACTAGTTGCCTGTTCCTGGCTTAATAGGTATGGACTGAGTGCATGTGAGAAAGAATAACACCAGATACACACAGTCAGATGTAAGCTCTCCTCGGTCAGGCTATGGCACAGCTCCAAGTGTCCTTTATTTAAACAGGCATGGACTTATATAAGCTCGGTAAGGGGCTCGGTTAGACCTGGAATAGGAATAATTGGATGTATTCATTGGTTAATGAATTGGGCAATGGGCTAGTCCATGGGCAGATCCATGAGGTCATCAGGATGGGTTGGTCCGTAAAGTCATCAGAGGGTGTGGTCTTGATCGGGTATCTCCAAGCGACATGTCATTCTGTGATTGGTCAGTCTTCTATGGAATTCAGCTTTCTCCCAGAACAGGGCATGGTGTGATGAAACAGGAAGTGGCAGCCATCTTTAAGTCCGTGTCACACTTTTATATGAACAGGCTTATGTAAGGTGAAGTTATGGGTCGTTTCTCTCAACCCCTTATGTCTTACGGTCAATTATTTGATCCTATGGCTCTCTTCAACACACCTATCTATAATTAATAGGATATTATAGCTCCTTAAAAGATAAGATAGTTTCAATAGGATCCCAAGTCACAACTTCAGCAATAAGAAATACAATTTTGAAGTTGTGTTTGGATGTGCACTAAGGTATGACAATGCACTTCTAGCTTCTCAGACATACGCTGTGTTTCCTAACTAGCAGGACCCTCCCCTGGATGATCGGCAGGTCACTTGCTTTTGTTAATTGCCACTGACCAGTAAAATAGCTAGGGGACGGTGCTGCTAGGTAGAAAATACAGAATGAGGCTGAGAAGCTAGAAGTGAACTGTCAGACTTCGGTGCCCTTCATGACAGTTTTACAATATAAGTTCTCGCTATTAATACAAAGGGATCTAATGGCTTATCTTTAAAAAGGACTTATTTATACAGTCATATAAATGGTTTTGGAGGGAAGAGTTAACATTTTTAACAGGTTCCCATCAAAGTGTAACTGTAATTTCAGTGAAACTTGCTTCTCCCTTGTCTCCTTTACTTAGAACTTTATGAGCCCTGTCATCTCATATCTCAATAATATCTGCATTCACTGAAGACAAATTTTAAGTGTAAATGTAATTTCATTGAAGAAAAAAAAAACAATACTGCACTGGTTGTTAATGATGGGTCACATAGCAGCTAAGATGATGATTTGTTGTGTATATGACTTATTTTCTCACATTATCCTGTGCTCTTTTAAAAGCTGCATTATATGTCTGTGTGGACATCCCCAGCAGCTCATAAGGAGCAATGGAATGTGATAGCAGAGAAAGGACAAGGTGAGAGATTGTGAGCTGTGTGGGGAGCCAGCAGACAAGGGGTTAACAGAGATTGTGACTGAGCTGTGTGGAGCCAGGTGACAGAACAGAGAAGCTTGAAAAGAGGAGTTTAGTTTGAATATGTTTAGTGCAACAACTCCATTCTTGTATGTGTAAGTGTTGTATTGCTAGGTTTATGCATTGTCAGTAAAGTTAGTTTAAAAACAAAAGGAGGACACTCCCAGAGGCTCACACATAGTAAATACTATGTGACTGTAACCAGTTTCTTGTGTCTGTGCATGTGAAGAGAGGCTCAGCAGCCTGTTGATGCACAAAGGGACATTTAAGATGTATATTCCTGTTTCTACAAAGCCCTTTATAGCTGTACCTGTTTGTTGATAATTAAAGCTAAGTTCTGTTGTCAACACACTTTCAGTGTATGCTGAATGATCCCCTGCCAACAGGTTATGGGCCCAGCATGACACAGAACCCAAGCATGATACAGAGCTCCAGGAGGGGCACAGAGCACAGAGTCACACAGAAGATTAATACAGCAATAGAAGCAAAAGCAGCAGAGCAACAGAGAAGATGTCCACAAGCAGGAATCACGCACGTTCTCAGTACAAAGTCTCACCAATCAGAATTATCAGTCCTGGAAATTTAAGGTGAAGATGCTGCTCATAAGCAGTGGCGTAACAATCGCGGTCGCATCAGTCGCGGCTGAACCGGTCCCGGACCTGTAGGGGGGCCCACACCTCCAGCCGCCCCCCGCAACCGCGATTGCAGCTCCTGCTTCACATGGATATGCGTCCCCAAGACACACATCCATGTGACAGCGCAGCTCCGACACTCCGTGTGTCAGAGGAGAGGAGATGAAGGGAGCGAAGCCTCCTGCTTCCTGCTGCTGCTCCTGCTCCTCCTCTCCTCTGATCTGCCGGCTTCCTGCCCTGCGCTGTGCGCTCCACTGAGGAGCACATACAGCAGGCGGCACCTCCTCGTCCTCCATGGGCATGGGAGAAAGCAGGTGAGAGGGGGGCGTGGGACAGAGCAGGTGACGAGGGGGGCGTGGGACAGAGCAGGTGACGAGGGTGGCATGGGACACAGCAGGTGAGAGGGGGGGCCTGGGACACAGCAGGTGAGAGGGGGGGCCTGGGACACAGCAGGTGAGAGGGGGGCCTGGGACACAGCAGGTGAGAGGGGGGCCTGGGACACAGCAGGTGAGAGGGGGGCCTGGGAGACAGCAGGTGAGAGGGGGGCATGGGAGACAGCAGGTGAGAGGGGGGCCTGGGACACAGCAGGTGAGAGGGGGGCCTGGGACACAGCAGGTGAGAGGGGGGCCTGGGACACAGCAGGTGAGAGGGGGGCCTGGGACACAGCAGGTGAGAGGAGGGCATGGGAGACAGCAGGTGAGAGGGGCCTGGGTGTTTCATATATAAGGCTGCATATATAATACTGCAGTATACAGAGAGGCTATGAGGCTGTATTATACCATATGGAGAGGCTATGAGGCTGTATTATACTATATGGAGAGGCTTTGAGGCTGTATTATACTATATGGAGAGGCTATGAGGTTGCATTATACTATATGGAGAGGCTATGAGGCAGCATTATACTATATGGAGAGGATATTAGGCTGTAGTACACTATATGGAGAGAATATGCAGCTGTATTACACTATATGGAGAGGCTATGAGGCTGTATTATGCTATATGGAGGGCTATGAGGCTGTATTATACTATATGGAAAGCTATAAGGCTGTATTATACTATATGGAGAGGCTATGAGGCTGTATTATGCTATATGGAGGGCTATGAGGCTGTATTATACTAAATGGAGAGGCTATGAGGCTGTATTATACCATATGGAGAGGATATAAGGCTGTATTATGCTATATGGAGGGCTATGAGGATGTATTATGCTATATGGAGGGATGTGAGGCTGCATTGTATTATATGGAGGATAATGGGGGTTTATTATAATAATTGACTGACTATGGGAGCTAACTTATGAATGGAGGACTATGATGCATTATAATACATAGAGGACTATGGGGGGACATTGTAATACATGGAGAAATATGGGGATGCATTATAATACTTGGACAACTATGGTGTCGGGAGGGAAGGACCATATAAACCAGGATGGGCGACATATATACCAGTATAAGGGCCATATTCCAGGAGGAGGACCATATATAACATGATGAGGGACATTAATGCATAATTAAGGGGGAAAGGGGTCAATTTGTGAGTCTTTGAGGATTTAAATTTCGCACCGGGGCCCGCCAGACTCTGGTTATGCCACTGCTCATAAGGTATGTGGAAATATACACAGGAACAAGTGCCTCATCCATTACCAGATGACTGTCTAGAGAAGGATCAGAAAGCACAAAGCACTATCTCTCTCAGTGTAGATGATGATCAGATTGTGCAAGCGTGCAACTGCAAAGGAGATGTGGGATGAGTTACAGAAAGTGCATGAAAGATCAAATCTTAGTAATTAACTTTATCTCATGAGAAAGCTGTACCAGTCTAAGATAAGTGATGACCAGAATATGCAGGACTATATAAGAAACACCCTAGAGATTGTGGAGTGTCTCAGGGGTATTGGAGAAGAAATTAAAGACTTTAATGTTGCAGCACTACTGTTAAGTGGTCTTCCAGAAAGTTATGACACACTTGTCACTGCATTAGATGCACGGCCAGATGATGAGCTCACACTAGAATATGTCAAAGGCAAGCTTGTAGATGAATTCAAGCGAAAAATGCAGAATGTAAGCAGCAGTAATGAATCTAAAGCAGAGAAAGCATTAAAGACACCGGACTTTCCTAAAAATAAGAGCAATCTGAGGGAAACTCGAGAATGTTTTGTCTGTAAAAAGCCCGGCCTCCTTAAAGCAAACTGCAGAATTTGGAAAGCAAGAATGAGTCAGCTTAAAAAGCAGAACAGTGATCAAAAGGTCAAAATAGCTGTAAAGGAAAAGTCTGCAAGTGTTGAAGCTACATTTAATACCAGAACAGGCTGATCTGCAAAGCATATATAGTGTATAGACTCTGGTGCTAGTAGCCATATGACAAATGATAAGGATTTCTTCACTGACCTTGATGAAAGCAAGTCAGAAAAGGTCATCTTAGCTAATGGTCAATATATGACTTCAGAAGGAGTAGGAGACGGCTACCTCCACTGTCCAGTTTCCTCAGCACAAAGCAGAAGGATCCCAGTAAAGGATGTTCTCTATATTCCCAGTCTTGAAAGCAATCTTCTGCCTGTAAAAAAGCTTAAGCAAAAGCAGAATGTAGTTACTTTTAAAGACAATAGCTGCATTATATCAAAGGAGGGTCACACTCTTGCAGAAGGAAAAATCCAAAATGAACTTTATCAGCTAAAATGCAAAGAAAGAGTGTACAGTGCTAGACAAGATCTGCATAAGAACTGTATCCAAGTGTGGCACAGACATCTTGGGCACAGAGACCCAGAAGCAGTAAAGAAGCTAGGTCAACTAGCAAATGGTGTTGAAATAAAGCAATGCAGTCAAATGATGAAGTGCACTAGCTGTCTTAAAGGGAAAATGCCCAGAAAATCCTTTCCTAAAGTAAGCAGCACGAGATCTGCACAGCCACTGGATTTGATACACACAGATATTTGCGGTCCAATGAGTATTCAAACTCCAAGCAGGAAGAGATATTTCTCACATTTATTGATGACTACTCCAGATATACAGTTGCCTAAATGTTTCACAGTAAGGATGAAGTTCCACAGAAACCTGAAGAATATCTTGCTGTAGTGTTTAACAAGTTTGGAAGAATGCCAAAAGCACTGTGTGCAGATAATGGGACTGAATATACAAGTAGTAAGATGCAGACCATTTTGAAAAAGAATGGAATTGTGTTCCAGACTACCATTCCATACAACCCAGAACAGAATGGCATTGCACAGAGAAAGAACCACACTCTCTGTGAAAGTGGAAAAAGTATGTTGTTTGATGCGAATTTGCCTACAACATATTGTGGAGAAGCCATCATGACAGCTTGCTATCTTTAAAACAGATTGCCAAGTAAAGCCACAAATAAAACTCCCTATGAGCTATGGAACTGCGAGAAGTCTAACCTGAAGCACCTCAGGATATTTGGAAGTAAAACATTTGTGTATGTTCCCAAAGAAAAACGTTCCAAGTGGGAATCACATACAAAGCAAGGAGTCCTGGTGAGCGAAACTCAAAAGGAATAAAGAATCATGCACCCAGAGACTAACACAGTAACAATCAGCAGAGATGTAGTGATTGATGAGAACTCTGTTTTGCTCAAATTTCATGAAGTTACACCAGTCATTCAAGCAAAGAAAAGAAAAGAAGAATCTCTGTCACCAAACCCAGACACTGAAAAAGAAAACCGTGATGTTTGGATAAGCTCTGAAGCCAGCAAGGAAGAAACAGAAGAACAAAGTCAACCTCCAGTCAGGAGATCAGAGAGACCAAACAAAGGTATGCCAGTTAGACGCCTTTCTTATATGGTCAGAACACTTCCTGAACCAGAGCCACAGTCATGGCAAGAGATGCAAAGCCTCCTTGTCCATGAGAAGAAGTGGATAAATGCCGCTAATGAAGAGATGGAGTCTCTTCACCAACTCCAGACATGGGAGCTTACAGAGCTACCACAAGGAAGAGCTATCAGATGTAAGTGGGTCTTCAAAAACAAATATGATTCAGAAGGTAAAGTTCCTTTAAGGCAAGATTGGTCGCAAAAGGGTACTCGCAAAAGTATGGTGAAGGTTATGAAGCTACATTTTCTCCAGCTGCGAAGCAAACCACATTCAGAACATTAATGTCCGTAGCTGCAGTTCAACAGATGACAGTGAGACATTTTGACATCAAAATAGCCTTCCTACATGGTGATATTGAAGAAGAGTTGTACAGGAGCCAACCCGA